>JAJLRJ010000003.1:17344310-17944310 GCA_024195265.1 Dendrophyllia cribrosa | reverse complement strand
AAAAAAGGAACCAAAATGGTGAAGAGGAACTACTTTACGTAAATAGGAACTATTTCACGTAAATAGGAACTAATTTAAGTAAATCGGAACAGGTAATTAGGAACACATGTTCCACATTCCCGCAAAAAGGAACAGCTCCAGTAAAAAGGAACTCATTAATAGGAACAATCAGTTCCCTAATAGAGTGAAAAGGAACAGGTTGTCAAAAGAGGAACAAAAATGTTAGGAACATTTGTTCCTAAGCCGCCCATTTAGGAACAATACGTTCCACCCGCAGGTTAAAATTTGGAACAAAAGGTTCTCTTTTAGTTCCACATGAACATTTTGTTCCTATTTGATATCAAAATTTGTTCCTATCTAGCCTAAAAGGAACACGCCAATGTGGAACAATTGGTTCCACGTTTTATCACATAGGAACGTTCCAAAATCAAATATCGGAACAGCAGGCAAAAACGAAATCTCTTAAAAAGTCTTAGATAATAAAGAAGACCACGATACAGGATATAAAGAATCTCTGTGTGGTATGCATACAACAGCCAAAATTTGGTTTAAGTAATCAAACTAAAACTTTCTAAAACGTAAGAGTAACAAATTTAGGGAAACGTATAAGAGAGAGAGAGAGAGAGAGAGAGAGAGAGAGAGAGAGAGAGAGAGAGAGAGAGAGAGAGAGAGAGAGAGAGAGAGAGAGAGAGAGAGAGAGAAAGAGAGAGAGAGAGAGAGAGAGAGAGAGAGAGAGAGAGAGAGAGAGAGAGAGAGAGAGAGAATGAATGAATGAATGAATGAATAAACTTTATAAAAAATTTACTATTTCAATTATACAGTAATGATCAGTAACTATATTACACTAACTAGAAGACAGCGAGATTGTTAATCTGTGTTTTAAAAGCGGAGAGAGAATTTGCAGATCTGATGTTAAATGAAATAGAATTCCATATTTTTGCTCCAACAAAAGAAAAACTACTACCTTTTGCAAATTCAGTATTATATTTAGGTAGGAGTAATCGACTTCCGCTATCACGAAGTGTATAAACACTATAACTCTTTTCGAAAAGATCAATGAGATAACCTGGGGCTCTTCTATTCATAATTTTATACATCAGGATCGCTATATGCTTTCTTCTAATAGTCTCCAGATCATCCCATCCTAATTCTTTTCGAATATTGGTTGATCTTACATCATAACCCTTACGGGTTATAATTCTGGCCGCTCGATTTTGTAGTTTTTGTAGTCTTGAGGTCAGTGTTTTATTTAAATTGCCCCAAACTACATCACAGTAGTCAAAAAGGGGTTTAATGAGTGACTTGTATATAGTTATGAGAGTGGTTTGGGGAACATACCGACGAGCTTGTTTTAAAGCGGCTAGTCCAGATGAGACGCGTTTACATAGGCTGTCGACATGTTCATCCCAAACTAAACGTTGATCAGTCATTACCCCAAGGGATTTTGTGGTCTGAACCCTGTATATTGGCTGGCCACCAATGTTAATATTGGTACAACTGGCTTCAATGTTTGCTAGGTTGAAATCAGAGGCACAATACAGATACTCTGTTTTGAGAACATTCAAACTAAGTTGGTTAGCTAGTAACCAATTTTGAATGTTATTCAAATCGTGGCTAACTTCACTATGAAGACACTTTATTGATCTACAAGAGGTTGTAATGCTAGTATCGTCTGCAAACATTCGTGCAGTCGAGAACTTAAGGCACGCGGGAAGATCATTTATGTAAATAAGAAAGAGTAGTGGTCCGCGAATCGATCCCTGTGGAACACCACAGGTGATTGTTCGCGGTTGTGAAGCGCTTCCTTCAACCACGCATAATTGTTTCCTATTACTCAGGTAAGATTTGATCCAGTTCAGGGTCAGTCCACTTATACCATATAAATAAATATATAGCTGGTCATAAACAGCCCTTTCAAAAAGTTTAGAAACAATCGGTAGAACAGAGATCGGTCGATAATTATTAGGATCAGACTTATCGTCTTTCTTGTATACAGGGAAAACTTTGGCATTTTTGAACTCCGTTGGAAATATACCAGTTTCCAGTGACTTGTTAAAAATTTTACAAAGAGGTTCAGCAATAACAGGAGCTGCAACTTTTAATAGGCTTACAGAAATATTATCAAGCCCAACTGCTTTCTTGGTTGAGAGAGATTTTAGGGTATCAAGGACAGACTTCACAGAAATTCTTTCAAAACAAAATTTAGTGTTTGTTTTGGACAGGTATTGTTGATAGTTACAGTTGTTCTGTGGAAAAACAGAGGCAAGTTTTGACCCCACCTCAATAAAATGCTTTTTAAGCTCATCCGCAATATTAGCGGGCTCAGTGTATGATACATTGTCAACTTTCAATTCATTAATCGAATTATTTTTCATTTTGCGCGACATGAGATTATTTATGGTTTTCCAAATTTCACGCCCATTGCCAGTATTCTTTTGAATTTCCTTATGATAATAATCAGCCTTTGATTGTCTTATTTTGTTGTTAATTTTGTTTCTAGCAGATTTGTACTCGCTCCAATCGTTTGGGTCACCCGAGCGCACAGACTTCTTTTTCAGGCGATTACGATTTATTATCATCTCTTTGAGTTCGGAAGTAAGCCAAGGTGAAGGTTTATGTCGCACTCGTTTTGTTTTCGGTGGAGCGTGTTTGTTAGCAACACTTAAAAATAAATCCTTCCAAAAATTCCACATTTCATTAGGTGAATCCAAAGATTCCATATCTCCCCAAGGTAATCTATGTAATTCATGAATAAACAAGTCTAAATTAAAGTTCTTGAACGACCTTGTGGTAACATATTTGTGTCTATTTTTGCTAGGAACTGCAATTTTACGAACAACATACACAAGGCAGTGGTCGCTAATTCCGCAATAGATCACGCCCTGAGACACAACTCTTGATTCTTCATTAGTAAAAATTAGATCAATGAGTGACTCAGAAGACGCCGTTAGTCTGGTTGGTTTGTTTATAATTTGAGTGAGTTGATAGATTTCGCTAATTGCGATTAATTGACTCAGTTCAGAATTCCGATTTTCAGACAGATAATTACAATTGAAATCCCCGATAACAATAATCTCTTTGTTCTCAAAGTCAAGCGTTTTTACGACCTCTTCGAGAAAACAAAAGAATTCGTCTTCGGTTCCCGGGGGCCTGTAAATTGCAACAATAGAAAAAGTTTGAGAATTTGGTTTAATTATATCAATAACAACTGCCTCGTAAATGTCGCTTATGAGATCCGTTCTTGTTTTGAAGTTTATTGTACAGCGAATGTAAATACAAACTCCCCCACCGTTACGATTTCTGTCTCTTCTGATTATGTCATACCCTGGGATGTGAACACAGGTATTGTCGATAGAATCACTTAGCCTAGATTCATTGATCGTCAAAACATCTAGAGATTGGTCCAACATGAAAAGTCGCAACTCATCAATGTGAGCCGGTAGGCTCGCAATGTTCAGAGATGCAATTTTGAATCCTCTAATACGAGGAAGTAAAGATAGCCTTTTATCACTATCAGAAGAGACAGTTATCTCGCTATCGACTCAATAACTACTAGCACTAGAATTAAAATACTTGATTACGTTTGATGCAAACAGAGAGTTACCTGAGCGCGAAAGGTGAAGGCCATTGGAGTTGAAATTTGTGGCTTGGTTAATGTCATCATGTGAGATAAACATCCATCCTCTGTTTGTCGTAAACTTTCGTAAAATACTATTAACTTCCGTCGCTTTATTGCTAAGATTTGATTTGTCAAATCGTTTTAAGAGCGATGAGATAGTCACTCTAGAGTTACAGTTTTGAGAAATATTATCGGCGAGGTTTATGATACTTTCTGCAACTTGTCTAGGTGTACCTGTTTGTAGATCATTTGTTCCGACATGCAGGATAACCTCATCGGGCTGTGCTCTTATTGTTGGTAGACAATAACTTTCCATATCTTCTACAGTGGACCCGGGAAATGATTTGACTGTTACTGAAGGCGCATTTTGTGCCCTTGAGAGTCTCCATCCATTTATATTTTTCACAATTGAGTCTCCAAGGATTACAACTTTCTTCTTGTGCTTTCGGTTATGGGTTTGAGATTGCTGTAAATCAACATTTTCAGCATTTTGTGGTGGTGGAATCTTCTTTTCCGAATTTTCCTTTGACTTCCTCTTCTTAGACCTGTCGCTTTTGCAGGAATTGCTGGTCTCGGTCGTGTTGTTGATGTTTGAACCAACGGAGTCGACAGAGGGACCACTTGCTATTTGTGAATCTTGAGTATTAATCATTCTAAGGACAGTTAACAAGCTTGCATTCTCATTACGCAGTTGCGAATTTTCGGATTTTAAAAGTTCGTTTTCGCTGCGAAGAGTTGTAACAAAATTCGGATCAGACTTGAAATTCATCAAATTTCCTTGAAGAAGGCCTCTGAACTCGGCGACGTGTTTTTCTAAAATATCCACTCTCTCAAAAGTTTCTGTACATTTGCAATTACAAGTAAATTCGCTTTCAGAAGAATCTTGTCGCAAGGGAATATTCACTTTATCCATGCCATTGCCATTGTCGCCATCTTTATTACACGTCAGCTTCGGTTCTCTATTGTCACTGTTGTCGCCATCTTGTAGACTATTCGACGGGAGCGCCAGTAAGTGTTCCTTTGATGCGTAGAGACCACTTAATTTTTTTCGCAACACAGCAAGACCAGAACCTTGAGTATGGATAGTATTAGTTGAAGAGTACCACTTGACGATAACATTTCCAATCTTAAAAGTAAACATACTATGGCAAGGGTCTTCGGAGACCTCGCCATCTTCGGTCGCTTCAAGTAGCGTCTTCACTAGGGATATAAATTCGTTAAAATTGCCAAACCATTTGAACTGATTTTTGGCGTCCAGGTAACTTAGCTTAGCAGCTAAAGCTGCAATATCTTCTTTTGAGCGAGAATCTTCGACATTTATAGACATTGTAAGAGACTTACTATTCAAATGAACGGAGCGAAGAAAAACACGTGTGAACTCTGTGAACTCTGAGAGAGAGAGAGAGAGAGAGAGAGAGAGAGAGAGAGAGAGAGAGAGAGAGAGAGAGAGAGAGAGAGAGTTTAAGCTTTAGTGAAAGCTCTGTGACTTTGAAACAGTCAAAGCTGTGTTAATAGAATCGATTCGCTCCGCTTTATATCTGCGAGTTGTTTGCATCTGGAGCTGGATATTTATATTTCCTCCATTTTGTAATTAGTTTACCAGTCTACAGTGTAGCGACTGTTTTGTTTATGCCACTGTATGATTCAGGCACGACCATGGTTTCGGTTCTCCACTTGAACTTCATCAGTTGCCGGGTTTACAATTGGTTGTCGCTTCCTTTAGAGCAACGCATATTTATGGCGAGAACGGTCAACATTCCGCAGTTTTCGGACTAATTTGGCTTTTAAAATCTACCTGTACTAGTAAGTGGGATCGAAAATGGTGCCGGCGTTCTGATTAGACCTTGCCAGCCAATCAGTTACAGTAGATTCGATCCGTTTGTATTTCAAGCTATAGGTAGTGTTTTTTAAAAGGTTAAGATGTGAGATTTGGAGGTGTTGCAATTTATTGTTCTGGGATCTTTGCGCAGTGTACCTCGTGGAGGTAGGACGTGTTTTTGTAAGCTCCTCCAAATATGCTTTTTTAAACGCTTCAATTACGTACCTGTCATGGAAACCTACAAATAGATATAACTAGAAATGGGGAAGAACAAAGCGGACAAAGCGGACAAGAATCCGAGCAAAAGGCTGAGAGAAAATGGCTCGCAAACGGATAAAGATGATAAACATGTGGGCGCCGGCGTAGGAATGTCAGCACGCCTCGAGGAAATGAACACTAAACTAGATCAAGTTTTAACAGCATCTGGTGAAATTGCACTACGAAAAGATGAAATACGTTAGCTGAGAGATGATGTAAAGAATTTAAAACAATCTTTGCAATCTGCCGAGGAAGAAATTCAAAGTCTACAAGGAAGCCAGAAACTTCTGCACAAGTAAATGAAAACAATGAAGACATTGACTTCTTGTTCGAGGACATTGAAGCGCTTAGACGCAGAAACATCAAGTTGGAAGCCTATACAAGACGTGAGAATGTAAGAATTTTCAATGTCGAGGAAGAAGAGGATGAAAATACTGAAGAGCTGGTAAAAAGGATTTTCGTCGATAATTTGAAAATTCCAGCGGATAAGGTCAACGATATTCGATTTGAGCGAGTTCATCGAATCTCCACTAATAATTCTAGTCTAAGAGCTCTGTCCCATCCTAAACCAATTATTGCTCGCTTCAGTCATTATCAGGACAAAGAATATGTTCGCTCCTTCTATAAGAACTTAAAAGGAACCAACATCGGTTTCTCAGACGACTTCCCGAAGAAATTGAAGAAATTCATAGAAAACTTTATCCAGTGCTTAAAAAGACAAAGCAGAACAAGCAAAAAGCCTTCTTTAATTTTGATAAATTGATTATCAATGGCCAAATATACAGAAGAAAAGAAATTAAAGATCTTCCCTATTATTGTAAAATGGCAAAAAATTACTAATGTATTAATTCCATGATCGGTTTCAAACTGAACAGTGAATCCACGTCCACTAGATGTTAAGAATTTTTTTAATGTAGGTTTATATGTAAATGTACTATGTGTTTTGTTTTGTTTTGTTTTGTTTTACTGTTTTCTCAGTTGGAGGAGAAAATGTCTTTTGTTCGACTTTCTTTAAACGCTTCATTAAACATCGAAAGGTACTAATCCCAAACAATATATGCTTTTTTAAAAAAACATAATTTAAATGGTAGATTTATTTAAATTAGTTTCGTTGAATGTAAGGGGCATAAGTAATTTTCATTAAAGAAGAACTATGTTTATCTGGTGCCGTAAAAGAAAAGCTGATGTGATATTCCTGCAAGAAACGCATTCAAAAGAGGATTCGGAAAAACAATGGGCAAATGAATGGGGTGGCAAAGCATTTTTCTCACATGCATGGTAGCCCAAATTCATGTGGAGTTGCGATATTGATTAGGAATAGTTTTAATTGTGTATTTCAAAAGTCCATTGTTGATCCCCAGGGAAGATTTATTATTCTGAAGGCAAGCATTCAGGATAAAGTGTACATTTTAGTTAATATTTATGCGCCTAACAAAGATAAGGTCAGCGGCATATTTTATAAAAACTTACATAGAGTGCTACAGACGAAAGACTTAGATTGTGAAGGAAATATAATCTTTGGTGGTGATTTTAACTGTCCTCTTGACCCTAAGCTGGATAAGAAAGGTGGCGTTATTGTACCTAGAAAAATGGTTATAGACAATATTGAATGTTTACAAAATGAATTGGACCTTGTCGAAGTTTGGAGAATTAAAAATCCACAATCTAGAAGTTACTCTTGGAGCCAAAAATCTCCACCAATTTTCTGTCGTTTAGATTACTGGCTGATATCAAATAACTTACAGGATTTTGTAAATACAACCGATATCATTCCAGCTATAAAAACTGATCATGCAGCAATTGAGTTGAATCTAACCGACTCCAATCAAAACTTAAAGGGGCCCGACTTCTGGAAAATGAACGTCTCTCTTCTTGAAGATCCGAATTATCTGGAAGAATTAAAACAAAATATTCCACTTTGGAAAACAACAGGAAGCGATAATTTATCCGACAAAAGGTGCATCTGGGACTGGATTAAGTATAATATTCGGAACCATGCTATTTTGTTCTCGAAAAAGAAAGCCAAAGAACGATCTGCAATGGAAAAAAACTTACAACAAGTACACGAGGAAGCAACTAAAAAATTCGAACAGGACCCTTCCGACTCAAACCTAAATACTCTAAATGAAGCAAAAGAAACTCTAGAAAGTTATTATGAGGAAAAAACAAGGGGTGTAATTATTCGCGCAAGGGCACGATGGCACGAGCATGGCGAGAGAAGTACAAAATATTTTCTAAATTTAGAAAACCGTAATCACGTCAAAAAACATATAAGAAAACTATTAATAAATGGTGCCATTACATCTGATCCTGTTGGGATACTGAACGAACAAAAACGTTTTTACCATAGCTTGTACCAATCAAACGTAACTGATGAGGATAAGGAAAATGGAAACGACTTTTTAAATAATTTGAATATACCAAGATTATCAGAAGAACAAAAACAATCTTGTGAAGGAGAAATATTTGTTGAAGAAATTATAGCCATTCTTAACAGTTTTGAGAGTAACAAATCTCCTGGTAATGATGGAATACCGATAGAATTTTACAAAAGTTGCTGGGAATTAATTTGTGATCCATTTATGGAATGTGTGAGTGAGTGTTTCAACCACGGCGAAATGTCTTGCTCTCACAGAAAAGCAATTATAACTCTTATAGAAAAGCAACATAAAGATCGAACTCTCATTGAAAATTGGAGGCCAATCTCTCTTATTAACGTGGATGCAAAAATAATTTCAAAAGTGATGGCTTTAAGATTAAAGAAAGTTCTACCGAATATCATACATCATAATCAAACAGGTTATGTTGAAGATCGTTATATTGGTGAGGCTATTCGATCAATTTTCGATATAATGGAATTTACAGACAGTAAGAATATTCCAGGTATCTTGATTTTCATTGACTTTAAAAAAGCTTTCGACTCTTTAGAATGGCATTATCTTTTCAGTTGCCTCGAGGCCTTTAATTTTGGCCCTAATTTTATAAATTGGGTCAAAATGTTTTATACAAATATTGAAAGCTGTGTAATAAATAATAGAATGGCATCAGACTATTTTACTTTAGAACGTGGTGTGAGGCAGGGTGATCCCTTGTCCCCCTACCTCTTTATCTTAGCTGTTGAAAGCTTGGCAATCTCCATTCGTCAAAATGTTGATATCAAAGGAATTAAAATAGGAAATCATGAAGCCAAGCTATTGCAATACGCAGACGATACCACAGCAACCCTGTCTGATGAAAATTCTGCAAAAAGGTTATTTGAAGAACTAGAAGTATTTAAGAACTTCAGTGGGTTGGAGATAAATAGCTCTAAAACAGAAGGAATGTGGATTGGTTCGCTTAAAAGAAAAGACGAAAAACCGTTTGGTATTAAATGGCCAAGTGAACCTATTAAAGCTTTAGGAACCTTTTTTACATATGACCTATCATTACTTTACGAAAAAAACTTTCAAGAGAAGGTTGACAGCATAAAGCAGCTGATAAATATATGAATGGGACCAAGCTACGCTAACACTCCCTACACAGTTAAAACGAAAGGTACTTACTGTGCTGTCACTATAACATTAAAAACCTGTATTAACATCTACATTTTGTAACAACTTATCCTTACAATGGTAATACATTACAGGGGCGGATACAGGAATTTTAACCTTTTTGTAGGCCACATCGAAGACAAATTTTTTAATCAGTACCACGGAACCAAACCCGAACTCTACGGTCGCTGCTACATCGATGATTGCATTGGCGCTACCTCTTCCAGTAAAGAGGAACTTAATCAATTCATAACTTCTGTCAATACTTTTCATCCAGCTCTAAAGTATACCTGGAAATTTCCGAAACCTCAGTCGCTTTTCTTGACATTAATATTTCAATCAACGGTAACAGTTTAAGGATCATTATCAGTAGCTGGGCACAGACCCTTATATAAAAACAGTACAAAAATTAAAGATACAACACCCTATATAATACATCCCATAGAAATGACCCTATGTAACGTGCCCTCACTACATAAGCGACTTGAAGTGAAGTTTCAAAGAGTCCTTAAAACGCCGTTTGTAAGAGTCCTTAAAACGCCGGTTGTAAAAGATCTTAAAATGCCGGTTGTAAGAGTCCTTAAAACGCCGTTTGTAAAAGTCCTTAAAACGTCGGTTGGAAGAGTCCTTAAAACGCCGTTTGTAAAAGTCCTTAAAACGCCGTTTGTAAAAGTCCTTAAAACGCCGGTTGTAAAAGTCCTTAAAACGCCGGTTGTAAAAGTCCTTAAAACGCCGGGTGTCCTTAAAAACGCCGTTTGTAAGAGTCCTTAAAACGCCGGTTGTAAAAGTCCTTAAAAGGACTTTTACAACCGGCGTTTTAAGGACTCTTACAAACGGCGTTTTAAGATCTCTTAGAAACGGCGTTTTAAGGACTCTTACACTGAAACGGCGTTTTAAGGACACCCGGCGTTTTAACGACTTTTACACCAGGCGTTTTAAGGACTTTTACAACCGGCGTTTTAAGGACTCTTACAAACGGCGTTTTAAGATCTCTTAGAAACGGCGTTTTGGACTCTTAGAAACGGCGTTTTAAGGACTCTTACAAACGGCGTTTTTAAGGACACCCGGCGTTTTAAGGACTTTTACAACCGGCGTTTTAAGGACTTTTACAACCGGCGTTTTAAGGACTTTTACAAACGGCGTTTTAAGGACTTTTACAAACGGCGTTTTAAGGACTCTTCCAACCGACGTTTTAAGGACTTTTACAAACGGCGTTTTAAGGACTCTTACAACCGGCATTTTAAGATCTTTTACAACCGGCGTTTTAAGGACTCTTACAAACGGCGTTTTAAGGACTCTTTGAAACTTCACTTCAAGTCGCTTATGTAGTGAGGGCACGTTACATAGGGTCATTTCTATGGGATGTATTATATAGGGTGTTGTATCTTTAATTTTTGTACTGTTTTTATATAAGGGTCTGTGCCCAGCTACTGATAATGATCCTTAAACTGTTACCGTTGATTGAAATATTAATGTCAAGAAAAGCGACTGAGGTTTCGGAAATTTCCAGGTATACTTTAGAGCTGGATGAAAAGTATTGACAGAAGTTATGAATTGATTAAGTTCCTCTTTACTGGAAGAGGTAGCGCCAATGCAATCATCGATGTAGCAGCGACCGTAGAGTTCGGGTTTGGTTCCGTGGTACTGATTAAAAAATTTGTCTTCGATGTGGCCTACAAAAAGGTTAAAATTCCTGTATCCGCCCCTGTAATGTATTACCATTGTAAGGATAAGTTGTTACAAAATGTAGATGTTAATACAGGTTTTTAATGTTATAGTGACAGCACAGTAAGTACCTTTCGTTTTAACTGTGTAGGGAGTGTTAGCGTAGCTTGGTCCCATTCATATATTTATCAGCTGCTTTATGCTGTCAACCTTCTCTTGAAAGTTTTTTTCGTAAAGTAATGATAGGTCATATGTAAAAAAGGTTCCTAAAGCTTTAATAGGTTCACTTGGCCATTTAATACCAAACGGTTTTTCGTCTTTTCTTTTAAGCGAACCAATCCACATTCCTTCTGTTTTAGAGCTATTTATCTCCAACCCACTGAAGTTCTTAAATACTTCTAGTTCTTCAAATAACCTTTTTGCAGAATTTTCATCAGACAGGGTTGCTGTGGTATCGTCTGCGTATTGCAATAGCTTGGCTTCATGATTTCCTATTTTAATTCCTTTGATATCAACATTTTGACGAATGGAGATTGCCAAGCTTTCAACAGCTAAGATAAAGAGGTAGGGGGACAAGGGATCACCCTGCCTCACACCACGTTCTAAAGTAAAATAGTCTGATGCCATTCTATTATTTATTACACAGCTTTCAATATTTGTATAAAACATTTTGACCCAATTTATAAAATTAGGGCCAAAATTAAAGGCCTCGAGGCAACTGAAAAGATAATGCCATTCTAAAGAGTCGAAAGCTTTTTTAAAGTCAATGAAAATCAAGATACCTGGAATATTCTTACTGTCTGTAAATTCCATTATATCGAAAATTGATCGAATAGCCTCACCAATATAGCGATCTTCAACATAACCTGTTTGATTATTATGTATGATATTCGGTAGAACTTTCTTTAATCTTAAAGCCATCACTTTTGAAATTATTTTTGCATCCACGTTAATAAGAGAGATTGGCCTCCAATTTTCAATGAGAGTTCGATCTTTATGTTGCTTTTCTATAAGAGTTATAATTGCTTTTCTGTGAGAGCAAGACATTTCGCCGTGGTTGAAACACTCACTCACACATTCCATAAATGGATCACAAATTAATTCCCAGCAACTTTTGTAAAATTCTATCGGTATTCCATCATTACCAGGAGATTTGTTACTCTCAAAACTGTTAAGAATGGCTATAATTTCTTCAACAAATATTTCTCCTTCACAAGATTGTTTTTGTTCTTCTGATAATCTTGGTATATTCAAATTATTTAAAAAGTCGTTTCCATTTTCCTTATCCTCATCAGTTACGTTTGATTGGTACAAGCTATGGTAAAAACGTTTTTGTTCGTTCAGTATCCCAACAGGATCAGATGTAATGGCACCATTTATTAATAGTTTTCTTATATGTTTTTTGACGTGATTACGCTTTTCTAAATTTAGAAAATATTTTGTACTTATCTCGCCATGCTCGTGCCATCGTGCCCTTGCGCGAATAATTACACCCCTTGTTTTTTCCTCATAATAACTTTCTAGAGTTTCTTTTGCTTCATTTAGAGTATTTAGGTTTGAGTCGGAAGGGTCCTGTTCGAATTTTTTAGTTGCTTCCTCGTGTACTTGTTGTAAGTTTTTTTCCATTGCAGATCGTTCTTTGGCTTTCTTTTTCGAGAACAAAATAGCATGGTTCCGAATATTATACTTAATCCAGTCCCAGATGCACCTTTTGTCGGATAAATTATCGCTTCCTGTTGTTTTCCAAAGTGGAATATTTTGTTTTAATTCTTCCAGATAATTCGGATCTTCAAGAAGAGAGACGTTCATTTTCCAGAAGTCGGGCCCCTTTAAGTTTTGATTGGAGTCGGTTAGATTCAACTCAATTGCTGCATGATCAGTTTTTATAGCTGGAATGATATCGGTTGTATTTACAAAATCCTGTAAGTTATTTGATATCAGCCAGTAATCTAAACGACAGAAAATTGGTGGAGATTTTTGGCTCCAAGAGTAACTTCTAGATTGTGGATTTTTAATTCTCCAAACGTCGACAAGGTCCAATTCATTTTGTAAACATTCAATATTGTCTATAACCATTTTTCTAGGTACAATAACGCCACCTTTCTTATCCAGCTTAGGGTCAAGAGGACAGTTAAAATCACCACCAAAGATTATATTTCCTTCACAATCTAAGTCTTTCGTCTGTAGCACTCTATGTAAGTTTTTATAAAATATGCCGCTGACCTTATCTTTGTTAGGCGCATAAATATTAACTAAAATGTACACTTTATCCTGAATGCTTGCCTTCAGAATAATAAATCTTCCCTGGGGATCAACAATGGACTTTTGAATTACACAATTAAGACTATTCCTAATCAATATCGCAACTCCACATGAATTTGGGCTACCATGCATGTGAGAAAAATGCTTTGCCACCCCATTCATTTGCCCATTGTTTTTCCGAATCCTCTTTTGAATGCGTTTCTTGCAGGAATATCACATCAGCTTTTCTTTTACGGCACCAGATAAATATAGTTCTTCTTTAATGAAAATTACTTATGCCCCTTACATTCAACGAAACTAATTTAAATAAATCTACCATTTAAATTGTGTTTTTTTAAAAAAGCATATATTGTTTGGGATTAGTACCTTTCGATGTTTAATGAAGCGTTTAAAGAAAGTCGAACAAAAGACATTTTCTCCTCCAACTGAGAAAACAGTAAAACAAAACAAAACAAAACACATAGTACATTTACATATAAACCTACATTAAAAAAATTCTTAACATCTAGTGGACGTGGATTCACTGTTCAGTTTGAAACCGATCATGGAATTAATACATTAGTAATTTTTTGCCATTTTACAATAATAGGGAAGATCTTTAATTTCTTTTCTTCTGTATATTTGGCCATTGATAATCAATTTATCAAAATTAAAGAAGGCTTTTTGCTTGTTCTGCTTTGTCTTTTTAAGCACTGGATAAAGTTTTCTATGAATTTCTTCAATTTCTTCGGGAAGTCGTCTGAGAAACCGATGTTGGTTCCTTTTAAGTTCTTATAGAAGGAGCGAACATATTCTTTGTCCTGATAATGACTGAAGCGATGAACGGACTTTGTTTTCTCGACGTTCTTGTATCGTTCTTGACCCAAAGAAATCAAAGGTGAGTCCCGCTTTACTTTCGTTTTGTTTTATTTTTATGTCTTATGTTATCATATAAGAAGATGCCCTAAGAAAGTAGTGAAGATCTGGAAGATGAAGAGATTCACAAGGGTTTATCGGCGATAATTCTTGGTTGTAAACAAAGTATAAAGCGATTTGTCTTAATTTGCATGAGAAACGACTAAAGGAATATAACTTTTTCGAAGCCACAGAGGATGCATTTTACCAGCAAAACCTAAATATGGCCGTAAAGTGGTACGAGAAAGGTCTCCTTGAAGAAAATATAATAAAACACTAGCCAATAGGGCAATTCAATTTTACCGGCGGACGATACGACTGTTGTTGATGGTCAACATTCTCCAATTTCGATCAAGTAGCGTGAATGTTTTTGGCTGTCAAACTTCGCAGTTTTAATTGCCCCAAAATTTTATTTCATATTTCAATAGAACTAGAGTTGCTGTTTTATTAGAATGTTAACTTGAGTTCAAAATCCATGTACCAGGTAGTGATTTTTGTTTCTAAAGTTAGCCAATTTTGACACTTTTAAAAACACCGTTTCTAACGGTAACTTAAAAAAATTCCCAAAAATTGTAGTTGAAATATTATTACATTCTAATAACGGCAAAAGGTAAAGAAAGGATCGCTGGATTTTAAAGTAGTGAAATAGTGATCCAGCCTCTTTTAAATTTTGCACACGAGGCCAACTAAAAAGGGCATTTTTCGCCTGTCTGAGGCCCCTGGCAAGGGTAAATATTAAAATATTGTCCTGCTTGGAATATATAAATCCAAAACAGCTGAAACCTATATTTTCTGAAATAGTTTTCTAAGGTCTTTATTGTGGCAAAGTTTGGGCGATGTCGATTTTTCTATCTTGCACGGCTATAGTTGGTATTTAGGGAAAGTCACTCTTAAAACGCCGGTTGTAAAAGTCCTTAAAACGCCGTTTGTAAAAGTCCTTAAAACGCCGTTTGTAAGAGTCCTTAAAACGCCGTTTGTAAAAGTCCTTAAAACGCCGTTTGTAAGAGTCCTTAAAACGCCGTTTGTAAAAGTCCTTAAAACGCCGTTTGTAAGAGTCCTTAAAACGCCGGTTGTAAAAGTCCTTAAAACGCCGTTTCTAAGAGTCCTTAAAACGCCGTTTCTAAGAGTCCTTAAAACGCCGTTTGTAAGAGTACTTAAAACGCCGGTTGTAAAAGTCCTTAAAACGCCGGTTGTAAGAGTCCTTAAAACGGCGTTTGTAAAAGTCCTTAAAACGCCGGGTGTAAAAGTCCTTAAAACGCCGTTTGTGAGAGTCCTTAAAACGCCGGTTGTAAGAGTCCTTAAAACGCCGGTTGTAAAAGTCCTTAAAACGCCGTTTCTAAGAGTCCTTAAAACGCCGGTTGTAAAAGTCCTTAAAACGCCGTTTCTAAGAGTCCTTAAAACGCCGTTTGTAAGAGATAATGATCCGAGTCTTTAAAACGCCGTTTGTAGAAGTCCTTAAAACGCCGTTTGTAGAAGTCCTTAAAACGCCGTTTGTAAGAGTCATTGTAAACGCCAGTTTTAAGACAGCTTAAAAAAGCTGTTTGTAAGACTGCTTAAAATGCCTTTTGTAAGACTCTTTGAAATCATTAGAAACGCCGCGCC
Source organism: Dendrophyllia cribrosa (assembly GCA_024195265.1). Lineage (NCBI taxonomy): Eukaryota > Metazoa > Cnidaria > Anthozoa > Scleractinia > Dendrophylliidae > Dendrophyllia > Dendrophyllia cribrosa. The sequence goes on along the minus strand of JAJLRJ010000003.1, from coordinate 17,928,661 downwards.
GTTTCAAAGACTTTTTCAGAACGCCTAAATGGCCTTTTGACTCTTTAAAATCAAAGTTTGTAATTGGAGAAAGTGCTTCATAAGAACTGAATGGGTAACGCGCCTGATGAAAGCACTAAACATTGGTCTAAAATCAAACACGTAAACTATGGGAAATGAACTTAGTGCCTACTGAAATACTGAACCGCGAATTCGTTATGATTTGAAGAGGAAACGGTGGTTGGGGGGTGGGGGGTGGGGGGAGGGGGGAGGTGGAGAAGGTAGGAATGAAGTCAAGTTAAGCGCCAAGCCTGTAACTAATATACCGCCTGCCCCAAATGTGTGTTTTTCTTAGAGCGACAATGTTAGGTTATCTGAGAATTACAAACCTACAGATTCCCACAGTTATCTGTTACATTCATCCTCACATCCATCGCACGTTAAAAACACCATTCCGTATTCTCAATTTCTCAGACTTCGACGTCTATGTAGTGATGACTCTGATTTTTCCAACAAATCAGAAGAAATGTGCAAGTTTTTCAAGAAACGTGGGTACCCCGACTCTGTTATCAATACGGGCCAACAACGTGCACAACAAATCGACAGACAATCAGCACTACAAACGCCACAAAAGGAAGAGAACGAGAGAATTCCATTCACCGTCACTTTCCACCCACACAACAACACAGTCAAAAGCATCATTTTAAAAAATTTCAAATTACTCCAAAACGACCCCGAAACTGGCAGAATTTTTTCACAACCCCCACTTATTTCATTCAAACGTGACAAAAACATAGGCAACTTTCTAGTTACGAGCGCACTGAAATCTGACGATGAACCGGGAACTTTTAAATGCACACGCACACGATGTAACACTTGTCCTTTCATTCACAACGCGGACAAAATAACAGGACCCAAACGATCTATTAAAATCACTGATCGTTTTACATGCACCTCCGTAAATGTTATCTACTGCACAACATGTACTTTTTGCAAAAAGACATACATTGGCGAAACAGGGAGGAGATTGGGCGACCGTTTTCGTGAACATCTCCGAGACGTTGAATAAAATGACAAAGACGCATCCAAACCAGTCGCGCGCAATTTTAATCTTACTAACCATTCTAAACAACACATGACAATCTGCGGCCTTTCCCTACACCAGGGTAACACAGAAAGCCGTAAAAACCTAGAACAAAAAATCATCTTTCAAATCGGTACTCTCAAACCCCACGGAATCAACGAACGCTTTTCATTCAACTAATTTACATTTGTTTTCCACGTAACCAAATTTCCACCAATAGCGTAGCTCCACCGCTTACTATATAAAACCACACACTACCCACAATTCCTTGATTCGCTCCGACGAAGGGCTAGCGCTCGAAACGTCAGCTATTTGAATCTTTTTACGGTGGTCAATTTACCTTATCGACTCAGTCGATAAAACTAAATTCTCGTGATAAATATATGGTCATCTAGAGGACTGTCCATTTATGGTAAAGTAATTATAATCAAGTCATTACTTATTCCAAAACTAGTTTTTATATCTTCGGTTCTTTCACCTCCAAGTAAAATCAACAAACAAGTGAATAGTTTGATTTTCTCCTTTTTATGGAATGGAAAGGATAAAGTAACAAGGCTCTCTTCAATAAACAGTTATAAAGACGGTGGCATTAAAATGACAGAAATTGAAAGCTTGGTCAAAGCTGTACGATTAGCTTGGCTAAAACGTATTTTCAGCGATAACGAAAGTACGTGGAAATTCTACTTGTTACATCTCCTACGTAATGTTGGTGGTCTTTTGCTTTTTAAATGTAATTATGCAATGGACGATCTTTCAATTAACTCGGTTTTCTACAGAGAACTTTTAGAATGTTGGTTAGATTTTCGAAATCTCTTTTTAGCTAATAAAGAACGGCTCTGTATAATTTGGAATAACAAAGATATAAGAATAGATGGAAAACCAGTTTTTAATAAATCTTATTATGACTTGGGGATACGTATCATTAAAGATCTCTTGTTCAATCTCGACAACATAGAATCCTTTAATGTAATTAATAACATAGTTGAGAAAGCTAATTTTCTTACATGGACAGGTCTTAGGCACGCAATTCCTTCCTCTTTGAAAATAATAGAGTACACTACCTTTACAGATAATACTTATTTTATAAAGGGAAATGAGATTTTTGACATAGCGGAAAAGAAAACGAAAGACTATTATTCTTTAATAATATCAAATAAAGCACAATTACCTAGTAACGCAAATAAATTAAAAACATGATTTTGGCTTATCTGACGAAGATTTAAAAATTGTTTACAACCTTCCCCACATAACAGCACAGGAGCCTTATGTTAAATCCTTTCAATATAAAGTTTTAAATTCAATACTTTACACCAATGCAAAACTTTTTAAAATTGGATATCTCCAGCATGACAAATGTACTTTTTGCAAGACTGAAAAGGAAACATAATGTCACTTTCTCTTTTACTGTCGGCACTCAAATATGTTGTGGAAAAATGTTGAACAGTATTATTTAACAATAACAAAGGAATTTCACGGGTTGCGTTTACGAGAGGTTATAATTGGAATAACGATGTCAAAATGTCCCTTGTTAAATTATCTGATATTAATTGGTAAATTGTATTTATGGGATTGCAGAAAGAAACAGGTACTTCCAAACATCGAAGGTTTCAAATTTAAAGTAAGAATTAAATACCAAGTTGAAAAATATATTTCCACTAAGAATAATAAATTAGAAACCTTTTATGAAAAATGGCCAAAAGACATTTCCCCCTTTAATTAGTTTCGTGTGTATGCTTTTGTGTGTATGTTTGGGTGTGTTTTTGTTTTATTTTAGGGTGTACTGTAAATAAATGTCAATTTTCTCTTTTATCAATATAATTAAGCATTAATTAATTCTTTGTAATACAAGCCTCATTCAGCAATTGCGCGACTGTTTTTTGGCTGTAATGTAAATAATCTGTGAAATCTTGACATTTGTAAGTATGTCTGTTATGACGGTTGAAGTTAAAAATAAAATAAAAAATAAAAAAATTTATTGTTCTGAACCGAAAAGTCATAATATAAAATCTATAGTCATTGTGCTCCTCTGAAAATAGAGGAAATGTGTTGCATATTTTGCATATATTTTTGTAGTTGACTCTTCTTTACAGTTCATGTACAATATTGAGTTTAGTGGTTTCACGGGTAGAATAGGGCTCTGTCTGGAAAAAGGCACAGTTATCAATCGATAAAAATCACTTGTTTTGGGGGCCGTGGGCCGCGGGCCGCCGGGACGCGGGCCGGGCCTGCTTTTAGTAAAACCCCAAAGCAACGTCAAATGATCAAATTATAGGTTTTGTGGAGAACATGAACACACGCTTTCTCTATTTGAACTTGAAAGCCGTCCCCACAAATTAAGCTCCTGGACAATCCAGTCACGTTGGACAGACTAAACAAATTGGAACAATTGCAAAGTAGTTTAAAATAGAACGAATCCTTTGTGTTGATCCCAAATTCCATACTACCTTGCGGTCTTGGCTTGTAGGTTAGTTCTCTATTTTCGAATTGCCCATAACCATATGAAAATGAGTTTTCTTTCTCATATAAATAAAACTTATATCCATATGAATGGTTTTGCACTTGGCCTTGGTTTGAAAAGGAGGCTAAGAGCAACTCGGAAATGGGCTATTGAAATAGCTGTATTTCCCATCCAAATAAAGTTTAGTCCCTTTCTCACTTACATAAGTCAAAGATGAAACGAAACGGAATGTTTGGGCGCCCATAACCGGGAAGTAGTACAGTATTAATTGGTGAAAATTTGAAATTGTGAAAGGGACAACATACTTCATACTTGAAGACATGACCTGGAAGTTGGACGGCAAATATGAAACTGGTTTTATTAACACTTTTTCATTTTAATTCACAGGACGTTGAAAGTTTCTTAATATGTTTATCTTATCATGCATTTTTGATTTTCTTAATTCCTTAGCGAAGCGTTCACGGACCTCGAGTATGGAAGCCGAATCATAGCCATTACAGTAGATCCCAGGCCTACTGATATTCTGCAAGAAAACGTCACAATTGTATTTAGTTACGACGAGGTACTTAAGTTTAGCATGCAAAAAAAGTGAGCAATACCTTCTCTTGTATGCTAGAGCAGTTTTCAATTAAGTGTAGTAAAACTAAAACCAGAGTAATCACTCTAGTAAATCACAACAGACGCAGACAATCCAATGAACCAATCAGAACTCAAAGCAAATACATGTAGTCGGTCCCAAGAGCGGGAAAACGCGTGCGAGTGAATCACGATTACTTTTAGCCAATCACAAAGCGGAGCAATGCAAAAGCAAAGCATCTGCGAAATTTCTTTTGAGACTCAATAGAACACCGCTCTATTTTCATTATTATTATTATTATTATTATTATTATTAACTCATTTTGCATTTGTTTACTTTAAATTTCTAGGAAATAAAAGAAGAAGACATACCACATTGTGTCTTCTGGGACTTCACAATCAAGTTAGTCTAACAAAAAGGAAATATAAGTTGTTTTAATTAAGCTCAATTTGTAGAGCATCACACAATCATGGAAGAGGTTATAAGTTCAAGTGTCCTCTAAAGCCTGCCGAATTATTTCAGGCTTATAAAGTAATTGCATAGACTGTGATCATAATTGGAACGATTTATTTTCTTTGTAGTAAGAGAACTTTAGAGTCAGTATCATTTTTTACTCTCTTATTTTTCTAGATCCAAGTTTAATGGGTCGTGGTCCAGCAAAGGATGCTCTTTGCTCAAAAAACTCAAGAAGGAGATCACGTGCACCTGTAATCACCTCACAAACTTTGCTGTTCTTATGCAAGTTGGAAACAACAAGGTTAGCAAGGATGCATTCTACCGTTTTGGCTTTAGTTTTATTCTTCATTGATAAAAAGTAGAAAACAGGTTTTCTCATAACTCGAAGAAAAAATCGTGTTAGTCGGGTATAACAGTATGGTTTCTCTCATTGGCTAGCCTCATGTTGCACGAGTAATTTGCGTGCCTACGATGGCGTGAAACGCAAGTAATGAATTTGTCTATTCAAATAATTTAGTGAGTTAGCGAGCAATGAGTAAGCAAAGGCGAATTCAGGCTTGCAAATATGGGGTATAATGTTGAAAAAGAAGGGAACTCGGGGTAAAAAAGGGGAGGCGGTGCACAAATGACAAATGGTGTAGGAATAAACAATTTTCCGGCCCTTATGACCTTATTTTTTTAAAGTAAGGGGGCAACAAGTCTGACACCCCATCCCCCCCCCTCCCCCCCCTCCCCCCCTCTCCCACCATCACCACCCAATATTCGCCAATGGTAAGTAAGCAAGTAAGTAACGAAGTTAGTAAGCGGAAGAGTAATTGACTCTTGAAACTACTTTATTTATTTTAAGCAGGTTTCTGCAGACCATAAAATGGCGTTGGATGTCATAACTTACGTTGGCTGTGCGCTGTCACTTGTAGGAGAAGGTCTCACTATAATTGCATATTGTGTCCTCATGTGAGTGTGCTGACTTTGAATATTCATAACTTTTCTAACATTAAGGCAAACACGTCACTACAATTGCTTTATCTGGAAACAATTTGGTTTGACACTTTATTATTTACGTGACTTGACGTTTCCATTGCAACAAGATTTTGAGAGCCATGTTTTCGAACTTTGGATTTTTTTACCTTTTAGGGAAAACATAACCTTGTCGTCGTAACCTTTTCCTTTTCATCCATTTTAGCGTTTCTTTATTGATCTTTATTAATTGTTTTAGTCAATTTAGACGGTTTTCTTAGGTTTTGGAGAAATCGAGAAATCTAAGATGGCGAAACCAAAATGGCGGCTGTGCAATTTTAACCAATGACGTAATTCGCACGTCATTTGACGTCATCGTCCCGTGTTGTCAGACTCAAAGAAAATAGTTTTGGACGTTGTATGTATCTTTTCTCCAAGCCTTTCATTGCCATAGCTTTAAGGCTCTTGGAGTAACGAAGAGGAGGCGCCCTGGGCTCAGGAAGTCAAAACAATAAGAGTAAAACTAAAATTAACAGTGGCTAACCCTGTATTTGTCCATTTTGTAGGCATTTAAAAGAGGAGCAAATTCAAATTCGCTTCAACCTTGTGATTGCCATAGCAATCGCTCAGATTACTTTCCTTTCTGGAATTGATGCTTCAGAAACAAAGGTAAGCGAGAGAGGCAATGTTTTCGGTATTTACTGATTGGTATATTTTATGCTTTCCATGTTAGACTAGAGGGTTTGTTGACCACACTTAGACGGACTTTAACTAACTTTCATTTCCTGCACAAAGACCACAGTACACAGTACTGTTCGTGAGGCAAACGTTAGAATCACCATGTTGAATTTCTTTGTTTACCGTGTTGTCAAAAAATTGCTTTGATTGCTTCCATGTTACGAAGATTTTTGAAATAAAATAAATTTATTCAATACAAATGTCCGCGTCAAAAACACAAGCGGACGCTTCTTCGCCTAGGTTCGTCGCAAATTTCGTCTCGTTTTAGCACAATGGAAAGAGATTATATTTCGTAATCATTTATGTAGCTATTTTTTAATCTCTTCAACAGGGAGTGTGTGTTTTTGTAGCAGCGTTAATCCATTATTTCTATCTGGCTGGATTTGCTTGGATGTTATTTGAGGGGGTTTACCTGTATGTGATGGTTGTCAAAGTATTTAATACTGAGGTCAGAATGCGCCTGTTTTATGCAGTTGCCTGGGGTGAGTAGCGTTACGCACCCAAATCAAAGCTGATAAAAATTAGTCATGATATTAAACCGTTTACGTAATGCAGCTAAGGTGGCGGGGTGGTGTAGTGGATAGCGCGTTGGACTTCAGATCTGAAGGTCGGTGGTTCAAGACCTGACCTCGGTTGTTGAGTTGTTTCCTTAAACAAGAAACTATTCTCCACATTGTCACTTCACCCCATTGTATATAACACTGGCGATGTATATTACGTGTATATAACGCTGGGATGGACTAGCATCCCATCAAGGGGGAGTAACAGTACTCGTAGTTGCTTCATGTATATAAACCAGGTTACCCTGTGATGGACTAGCATCCCATCAAGGGGGAGTAGCAATCCTCCTAGTTGCTTCAAGCTACAGAAATCGGGTTAAGCTCCGGCCAAGTGGGCTGCCTGTGGCTTATGTGCGACTTTACTTTTAATTTAACACATCTAAAAGCATGGAGTGCAGGCATAGATTGTATTTCCTCTTGTTAACTAATCCCTATTTTGTTTCCATCTAATCGCAGGCCTTCCACTTTTAATTGTGGTGTTATCGATTGTAATTGCTTCCTTCCAAGATGGCGGAGTACACAGCTATGTTCACGGCGACTTGTAAGTAAACAAGCCAAGGATCTTTATCAATAGCTGGGTATGGGAAGCTATATAGAAACAGTCATAATTATAACCAACAACCACGCTATATAAATCAAGACCAATAAATGCCGTTATGTAATTATCGTTGACCTAATTGGCGCTATGCAATCCAATTATTAAGATCATCCAACTATTAAGTTCGACCCATTCATCACGTGTAAATCACTCAACGGATTGGCACGGATCTCCATACATGTCTCAGTTGCTCGTTGTGTATCATTCAAACCTTTTTTAAGATCTTCGATGAGGAAACTTCTTTTCGTGCCAAGAATCAGCACGGTCAATTTCGGTTCTTACTCTGTTGCCTCATCACGTCTATGGAACTGCCTTCCAGACAAGTTAAGGAACTCGAACTCAATTACTTCTTTTAAGACAACGCTTAGAACGTACCTATTTTGATAGATTTGAAAATTTGTTCTTAGCTTTTATACTTTTGCCATAATTTGCTCTTGCCATTCTTCACCAGAATCTACTTTCAAAAGATATGGATGTTATGGGTAAAAAAGGTCCATATTCATCCTTTTTAACACTTACAATAAAAATGAAATTGTTTCCTTTTCTTTTATCTTCAGCTGCTGGGTTTCCTTCACCAATAACCTAATCTGGACCTTTGTTACGCCTGTTCTTGTTGTTTTCTTGGTACGTTTCTACACTCAATGCAAAGAAATGTAAAGTGATGCCTCTAAAGAATAACCCAGATTGTAAGCTTCTGTTAGTGGGAACACTTAATGAAAATACACCAATAATTGATCAATTTATAATTGATCCTATTCAGCCTGAGGGTGCCCACGCTCACTTTAAGCATTTATAACCTTTTTTTCATATCATAGCCAACGCCATCAAACGTCGTGACTTTTCTCAGGCAACAAATTTCTATGACATTTCGTTGTTCACGTGACTTGATGCTTCCATGGCGACAATATTTGGACAGCCATTTTTTCGAAGTTTGCAATTTTTTACCTTTTACACTTTTCTTTGGTTTTGGAGAAATCGAGAAATCCAAGATGGCAACTTCGTAAAACTAATGTTTAACGTTATTATCCTATTTGTGCACTTTAAAGGACAGTTTTGGACGTTCTACATATTTAACTTCTCATTGTCCAAGCTTTAATCATCTTCAGTTACGAAGCTGATGACTCAAAAATGGCTTAAGGTCAGATCTACTAGTGACTAGAATTTTTTTTATTGAAGGACAGCTTTTAACCCTTAAGAAGTAAATGATAATTTCTTGGCCGGAAAATTATATTCATCAGCGACTCACATTTTAACACCCCTCGTCCTCTCTTTATAATTTATCAGATAAACTCCGTGATATTTGGTCTAGTTGTCCATGAAATTCTTACGATGCAGACTGATCAAACTTCTGAGCTGGAGAAAGTGCGACAAGCTATCAAGGCATGCGTAGTTTTGTTTCCTCTTCTGGGAATGACCTGGGTGTTTGGTGTTCTGAGCGTCACGGATGCTGGTCTCGCATTTCAGTACATCTTCACCATCCTCAATTCACTCCAGGTACTTTTAACTTTTAATTTTGTTCACTGTAAAGTTAGTTACGACTTCCAGTTTAAGCCAGGTTTTAAGGTGGCTCACAACAGTTTCTAGTATAAATTTGCAGTACTTACACTTTGATAGATCAATATAGGCCGTCCCAGGCGTTAAGATTGCAGGGCCGGGAAGCAGCTAAAAACCGACGCGCGAACGTTCGGCGAAAACGAAAAAAGTCCGACTGGGGAGATGGGGTGCTTGAACGCTCGCTCTCTTTCGTGTCTATCCCTCTCCGTCAGCATTAGCAATACTTTTCATTCTCGCGCTGCCTATCCCTCGCTCCCCATCTATCTGAAAGCCTAGAAGAGGCTAGGATCAATACCACTACTCTTTATTAGTTAGTGTTACAAAGATGGTATAAAACAAATGCCCAACTAGTGATGAACAAGTTACGTCATTGTCATGATGTCACAGGTTACCATAGTAACGTTATAACCTGTTAAAGACACCCTTAAGTTTAGCTTTAAGTGTTTATAAATAAAAAAGAGATCGTTGATCCTCATTTTTATTATTGACTTGTACTTTAAACATGCTAAGATACACATTTTTGCAAATCTTAAAAAGATTCTTGGGAAAGGGTTGAGCCACCTGAAATTTGGACATTTTATGATACCATTATAGAACAGTTTTCAATCGAGTGTCGTAAAACCAAAACCAAATTAATTACTCTGACCAATCACAACAGTCGTAAACAATCCAATGAACCAATCAGAGCTCGAAGCAATTACATGTCGTCGGCGCCAAAGGCGGGAAAACGCGTGCGAGCAAGTCACGATTGGTTTTGGTTTTACTTCTGATTGGTCGAGAAAGTGGCGCGAGATTTTTTAGCAAATCACAAAGCGTAGCAATGCAAAACCAAAGCAATTGTGTAATTACTTTCGACACTCAATTGAAAATTGCTCTAATTGTAGCATCAACTGATAAAGAGTTGTATTATTGATCCATCGAAGTGTAAGTGATGGGAAGTGCTAGAAACTATTGAGAGCCACCTAGAGGCTTTTGGGGGGAACAATAGGATCTACGTCGCTATCTCAGTTGGTAGAGCACCACTTTACCAATCGTCCACGGGATCATCTTCCGCCCGCTTCACCCACCCGGGTCATTCAGTAACTAGCACGATCATTCTAGTTGTAATGTTCTCAACACCTTTCAGTTTAGTTGTTAACTCTTTGCCATCGATCTTGTCTCCTACTCCTTTTTGTACTGCTAAATAACTAGTAGGGGACGTTCAAGCCTGGGTGTTTTTTCATGTTGCTTTAACTGCTTAAGTTACTAGCACACTGCGAGGATCACAAAACACGCAATCCCTCAACCTACATTTTTGTTCGAAAAGTGTAGAGGACGAAGACCCCGATTTTGTGGTCTGTACTGCATGTTTTGATCAAATTTTTGTTTGGGGTAGCTAGGTGGGATGAGATTGGCGCCTTTACATGCTGATATCTCATCTCTCGGTTAAATCGCGAAGCGCAGTTGGAAATAAAAATAAACCGTCATCTGCGATACGTTTAGTGTTTTTATTAAAGGGTGTTTATGTTCTGTTAATTCCTGCTGCCAGGGTTTGTTCATCTTTGTATTTCACGTTCTGAGGAATAGCGACGTGCGTGCGGCATACTCTCGGAAAAAGCAACATTGGAAACAAAGAAACAGCATTGGAACGTCCTACGCATCCGCGAATCACAATTCAATCGACATGAGTTTACAAGTGATACAGGAGACGGAAGATTCGAAAACCAAACCCAGCAATGCCTCGCCCAGATCATTGGTTGGACATAGAAGCGCAATTGCCATGCCACATGCATGACTGTCGCGTGAACTGGAATGGCTTATTTTATAATGATTTAAGTGATACGCTTTTCCGAAGGACTGGACGCGAGTTTGTAAATTGAGACAAATCAGGAAATAAATCCTTCACATCGGTGCATTTACCAAGTTTAGGGATATGTCGATTGCCGGTTCCTTCGTTGGAAAAAAAGGCTGTTTGCTTCCTTTCTTGTCATTGTTGCAAGCGTCACAACGTGACTTAACTTCAATATGCTCTGTCTTCAATGTGGTTTTGTTCTTAATTTAATATTTGCAAACTAGAGTCCAGTCCTCTTTTGAACTAAGCAAAGTTTTGAAAGCTTGAAACGGATATTGGTCGTTTAATAGTCGTATTGTGTTGATTTATGTATTATTCCATGCATATGCTTGGAAAAATGTGTACGTTTTGTAGAACTGTTGTCAGTTTTTCGCAGGCTAAGCTTCCCTGCAGCTTTAAGTTAGCATCATAAAATACAATGTATTGTATCAAATAATTTCACCTTTGATGATGTATAATATATTTAGTGAACTTACGTATTTATAAAAGGAGTAGATAGTTGTCACAGATCACTATATTCTAAGAGGGGATGAAGTCCCACGATAAAATGTTTCGCGTTTAAGTTTAACTCTTGCAACCCCTTTTTCATTAGAATAAATGTTAAAAATTACACACGACGTAATTACCTATAAGTGTAATTCTAATTCTTTAGTGTTATACAAAGCATAATAGGACAATCATACATACCATATTTACTCTAATAAAAGCTCCTGTGATTGCTCTCAAAAGCTCCATCCCTTAAGGGACAGTGTCGACAGCGTCCCGGCTGAAATATCGTGTTTTCATGATTATGGCCAGGATCTTGCTTTAAGCTTGTATATTATTTTCAAATAGGAAAAAAATCGCCAAAAGTGAACGCAAGGAAATATGAACTAAAAAGACAAAATAACGACTCAAAACTCCAAATTCCACCAGGACGGCAATTCGAATTTCTTGAACTTGTCACGAAATCAAATTCGATTTCTTCCATCCTTTCAATCATGCACTTTATCTCCTGCTTCTATTTTGCTCTTAAGAATCCTTTTTATCCAATTTAGTTGTATGATTGGTGGCATTTGGCGATATAACATGAAAATAAGCTAAGCGAAGTCGTGCTATTTCGGCAGGAGTGTCCCTTTAATGAACAAGAGGATACAAATAGCCTATACTTGTGCGCTTACGTAAGAAAGTTTTATGGTTTATTTTATAGGTGACCTGACAACCCGGTTACTAAAATATGCGTGCATACATTTGCATGCAAAATCGTGACAAAAAATAACAATAAAAAGAAAAACGAAGGGCATTTCTTAACTTATTGCGCTTTACGCATGAGTAACAAGACCTCTACGAGTAGTGAAACCGAGCTTTAAGGGTCTTGATTTTTATCTAGTGTGTTACTGTAGTTAGCTAGCTAACTAAGATAAGAAATCGAGCCTTGAATGCTATTTTCGGAATCATATTAAATTTGTTAGCAGTGGATGTTATCAGAGTGATTCTTCGAAGGTCATATTGTGTTCAGTTCTTTTGTCAAAAATTGAAGTTTTCCAGCTTGTGTCGCTGAAAACTGATTATGGTTAAACTTGAAGAGTCACTCTGATAACATCTACTGCTAAACTCTTCGAAAAGTCGCGTGAACTGGTATCTTCCTCTTGGTGTCCTACAATCAGTACAATCTGTACAATCATTTTGTGTTTTGAGCCAGAAACATCACAATCCCCCCATGACATAGCTTTAATAGCTCCTTTAACAACTGGTCTACAGTTTACAAAAACGGTGACTAGTGTATATATGTTGTCCTTCAAAACTGTGAAGGGCCGTGACCTCCATTGCATGCATGATCGAACAAAAGGAGAACTTCTCAAATCAAACTAAAAATTCAAACTTTCGATCAAATGGTTCCTTACTCACGGCACCGTGTCTTACATCCTAAGTTGTACTCCTTCTTTTGAGCCAGCCTTCCTCGGCGATAAATAAATAAAATTTTATTAGTCGGGCTGCCTGCCCGACTTATAGCGGAGCTCTCGCGGGCCGAAGGCCCGCTCGCAGAGTTTCATACTCATAGAACCTACGCCCGTCATTTTTAATGGTCATGGCTAGCGGAATGTTTCGCGCGCGCGTCCGTACATGTGTATCCGTTGGGCAGGGTTAACTCGCGGGCGCGTATGACGTCGCAAAACATGCGCGTATGACGTCACACAACATCCGGGATATTAGCAATATTAAAACCAAAATGAGGCTTTGTTTTTTGCGCGGCTACACAGCCGATGTCACGTTCGCTACAGCAAACACTTTTAACTTCAGCTAGTGGTCAGTCCAGCGCCCTATCCACTCGACCACGCTGCCTCTCTACCATGGTGTGGTATGTACCACACACGACCGTTGTTGTTGGAGAGCTCTTCTGGAAGAACCTTCTTAGCGTGACTTTTCCCAATCATTTCTTTCATGAACGTCTGGTAATGATCTCGGTACTTGTGGTCTCCTTTTAGCCTTCGTTTAAGCTGATTAAGTCGGCTTAGAGCTTGTTCCTTGTTGCTTGGCAGTTCTATTATTTCATCTTTAAGTGGCAAGGGAATTTGATTCATAGTGTCCATCCCCTCGGTGATGAATAGTTGAGTTTACGATTCCTTAAAATTTCCTGTCCTGGAAAGAGAAGGACTGATCTTCTTTTGCTGTTTCATTTGCTGAGCTGAAACATACTTCAACTGACACCGATTTCTTATTAAATTATCCGGTTGTAGGAGCAATGAGAGTTGCCTTCACTATCTTTCTTTGGGTTCAGGATTCCAATAACTCACCATCCCAGAGTTGTTCTCTTGGCGTACGGATCATCGTCTTGATGACTTCCGGCTTAGCTTGATGGCTCGGGTGCATCATGTCGGTAGGGAATCAACCTTATCTTCAATGTGTTCGCGTGGTGAGGCCAACCAACCACTGACTCTGTCCTTGGAATTTGACTGCATTTGGCCGGCCGGGATTTCTTCTCGTGAGTATGATACAGGGAGGGGTACTTCTACGGATTCCTTGAAACCACCCACGACCAGGCCACTTATCTTCTGGCAGGTGACTACGTTCTCTTCTAACACTGTTGACAGCTTCAGCTAGACTTCCGGGCCTCTTACAGCCAAAATCTATAGGATGTCATCTTTAACGAAACAGGCACCCGACTGGTGGTCAAGAAGAGCTTTCTGGTCTCGGGGCTGGCTCTGTGATGTAACCAAACAGGGACAATTAAGGAGTGAGAATTGCAGTTTATGCTCTTCCTATCGCGAATGTTGCCTCGGTTTGAAGTGGCTTCTGCTGGTGTTACTTGTGTAGGAGCGCTTTGTTTCTTAGCTGGCCTCAATGATAATGCTGGAGAGTCGATATGTAGAGAAGTAGGGTAGAAGCCATGCACCTTTTTGCAAATGTTTCTCCCTCGGCAATCCTTCTCCATGTGGCCCTAAGTGGCAGCCTAGGCAAAGTGCATTCGCTTTCACGACATCTCTTTTCTCGGCCAAGGTCATCTTTAGAAACTGTTCACACTCATCTAAGTCATGGATGCTCTTACACAAGGGACACGGCGTACCTCTAGGTCTACTGGTCTTTCTGCCGTCAGCATCACCATCCTTCAGTTCATCCGTTTCGGTTGCGAATGTATTCACCTTTGGGAGTCCCTTCTTATTGTAACGTAAACCGTTTGACTTTGTTCTTCCTTCCATGTCATCTCTGCTGTATCCTTCTTTGTAAAACTTTGACGACGGCGTCACAGGGTTACATGAGATTCTAGCTTCACTTTTCAGGAACTGGCAAAATACTGCAAAAGGTGGGTAGGCTGCGACATCTCTAAGCAATCACAATTTCTCTCTTCTTCCTCTTTGTTAATCCATCGGTCCACTTCACGACTCCGTGATCAATAAGTAAATAAATAAACTTTTTTTTTAGGAGGGAGGAAAAAGAACCCGGAGAAAAGACTCTCGGAGCAAGAATAAGAACTAACAACAAACTCAACCCACATATGACGCCGAGTCCGGGAATCGAACCCGGGCCACAGTGGTGGGAGGCAAGCGCTCTCGCCACTTCGCCATCCCTGCTTCCTTATCAATGAGATAACGCGCAAGTTTACGCACCATCTTCTGGTTTGTATCCGGGTTATCTAATACCTTAAAGTATATTTTCGCAGGCTTGCTCAATCGTTCGGAGGGATTTTCGACCATTTGTATATTTTCATTCTGTAGGCATCCGCCACTAGGAAAGGCTAGCCATACCGATCTGCTAGGATTCTTGTTCCTTTCGGTACGCGTCTGAAGTCTCAAGGAATAGAAGGCCGCTGATGACTTCTCTCGGTTCTCCTATTGTATCCTTCCCATACGTCCAGCAAAACTTTCAATCCGGACCAGGCAAAATAAACTGAAAGATTCATTTGCATTGCATTCATTTCATATGTGTCGAAAACACAGACCAGTTACAAAGATAAATTTAGCTTGTTACAAGATTTAGCTAAAACCAATAACAGCCATCGGGAAACTCTGATATACGGCCTTTTTTCAACGGTAAATACATACAAAGTAGGCGTCGATTTCTATTTTTCAGTGCTCTAATCTTTTGAAACAGTGGACACGCTATTTTAATAATTTGCGTGCGATCTCGCACGCTGAGTGTGCTGTGTCTTCTTATTTTCGAAGGTTAACGCGCTTCTTTCAGTTAGACTGCCCACACAATCCCAATACTCCCTATCATCAAACCGTGAACTAACGTGCATGCAGATTCCCAATACATATATATTTCAATATGCCTAATACAACGACGTCCAAGTATACGCTCCCACAGCATCTTGTTTGCATATGAAAAGCAGAAAGGTTTGTAGCAAAACCATAGTTAATAGAACAAACTGGTTATGAAGCTCAATAAATTTCAAAAGGAGTGTACAAAGCTGCTTTGCTTTATGTTGAACGAACCGTGACCCTGCACATTGTTTTGTTTAACGTGTTTGCCCAAATGTTTCTACTGGTCAGTTGCTCATATGCATTTCAATACCTTTTGTGTTTTGTGCAGGGTCAAAGCAAACGAACAAAAGAAATGGAGAACAAAAACATACAACAA
The DNA here is from genome assembly GCA_024195265.1 of Dendrophyllia cribrosa. NCBI lineage: Eukaryota > Metazoa > Cnidaria > Anthozoa > Scleractinia > Dendrophylliidae > Dendrophyllia > Dendrophyllia cribrosa. The sequence continues at coordinate 17,912,811 of JAJLRJ010000003.1, read as the reverse complement.
AGGACTGACTGAGTTTCATACCAGTTTATTCTATTAACTATGGCAAAACCAAGTCAACGCCAGCCTCACTTTTACTCAAAGGCCACAGTACTAAGCTCACAACTGTAAAATGGTCTATTGAAGTTAACGGTAATTAACACCTATCTAATGTATTTCCCATGAGCATACGCATCATTACTATGCTTGGCATTCGCAGTTTTGTCTATTTATACCACTCCTTGATTCGTGCTATTCACTTGACGCCAATCAGCCATCCAACAACTTTGCTCGGGGTAATTTTACCAGTTATGACCGACGAAGCGTAGGTTAACAAAGCGGCGACTCGTAAGGACTTCAACCAATTTAAAGGTTTTTTACTATACCAGCTTCGCCAGAATAAAACCGAATTGTCCGCCCAATTTAGCAAAGCTAGCGAGGTAGCAGATTCCGCTTTCCAGATATACAAACAACTGAAGTTGGGAGCGAACGTCACATTCAAGTACTCCGGCAACGAGAGGAGCCTTAGTTCAACTCCGGGGTTATTGACAAGTTACAGGGTGCGCTTATGGCCAGAACAGTCGAAGAAAAGAGACTATTAATAGGCGAAACTATCGATTGCTTGGAGGAAAGGAACCATAAAATCAGAATTGCAGACTCCTTCGAGGCCGGTTGGTTAACCGTGAAACACTACGAGAGTAACGCTGTGGCTTTGAGTCCCGAAGACGACAAGAAAATTCGTGCGGCGGAAAAGGAGGCGCTACGTGAACGCGGCCGCAATAGGATCAAACGTAATGTGGAGCGATCTCAGGGCAGAAGTCTGCAATATCCTTCATACGGGGGCCGTTACGCAGAACAAAGAAGCTCGTCCAGGTTTTTCAACCAGTTCTCGCAGTTCAGACAGCCGGACCAACCAAGGGGATCCTGCCATTTCTGCGGAAATTCCCCACATTGGTGGCGCGAATGACCGGCCGCCCGGTCACGATGGCAGCAGGCAGTTCGCGGACGCCTCTCAAGAATTTTCTAGAAACTTTAGTAGTAGTACTATCGAGATGGAATTGGACGCTTTATTGACAGATAAGTGTAACAATGATAATATTTCTCGACTTTTTTTAGGCATAACTTGCATGAGTACGAGCAGGGTGCTGCGACGCCTATTGTTAAAGGGCGTTTACGAGCGCATATTCAATTTTGGATAGATATTGGTGCGCCCGAATGGGTTTTGAGTGTCATTAAGCACGGTTATTTCATTCCTTTTGAGACAACACCTCTTAGCATTTATTTAGGTAATAACAGGTCGGCCAAAAGTTACCCCCTTTTTGTGTCTCAAGCTGTTTCAGATCTCCTTAAATTAGGTCTGATCACTGAAATGTCCTCCTCCCCCCCCCTCCCCCCCCCGACCGTCGTCAATCCGCTTACCGTTTCTTTCAATTCGGAGGGCAAGGGAAGGCTTATTCTCGATTTGCGCCACGTCAATAAATACGTTCCAAAGGCTAGGTTTCGTATGGAGGATTGGAGGGTTTTCATGCAGTACATTGTCCCGAACGGGTTTTCATTTGAATTCGATATGAAGTCAGGATACCATCATATAGACATTGCTTACCCATATCAACAGTTTCTAGGGTTTTCGTGGCCTCTCAATTCATCAACCGACAGATTTTTCTGTTTCAGCGTCCTTCTTTTCGGCTTGTCATCCGCCCCTTATCCTTTTACCAAACTATTCCGTCCACTCGTAAGGCATTGGAGAGCCCAAGGTTTTCATTTCGTTTTGCATTTGGATGACGCGCGTGTTGTGAGATAGATTTGCCTTCTGCTGGCTTCGGTGCCGAGATTATTCGTTCCGATTTAGCTAAGGCCGGAATCGTCGACAATAGCAGCAAATCTATCTGGGTTCCAACTCAGGTTATGGAATGGCTGGGTTTAATATGGAATATTCGGGAGGGTTTTCTGGCCATCCCGCCGGCCAGGCTTCAAAAGCTTTTTGATTCATTGCAATCACTTAGGAATCATTTGCCTCACGTCGCTCCGCGTTTTCTCGCCTCCGTTGTAGGAAAGATTGTTTCGCTTGCGCCAGGAGTGGGGAATGTCAGTTTACTCATGTCTAGGTTTTTACAATTCGTTATTAGTTTTTTCGGGATTCTTGGGATGCGCCGATTGCCTAACTTCCTACCAATTTTACCCCCAGTGTTTGACAGAAATTGACTTTTGGTCACGCAATTACTCCAAATTGAATGTCAAGGTACTCATCATTCAGTATTCTCCACTGGTCGTGATTATCCATTCCGATGCCACCCATTTTGTATACAGAGGACATGCATTATGCGTAGATTCTCACGAATTCGAGCTGGTTTTCAAGAGGTTTTTCCTCTATTCAGACGAAGCAAGACAGCAATAGCAGGGAATTGTTAGCTATTCTTGATGGCCTAAAGTCTTTGAGATCTTTCATTCAAGGCAAATTGTCAAGGTTTACACCCACAGCAAAAACGCAGCTATTATCTCCCACAGGGGTAGCACGGCCCACCGTCTTCACGATTTGGCATTACAATTTTTTCAGTTTTGTGTCCTTCACAATATTTCAATCGAAGTTTCTTGGATACCAAGAGCGATGAATGATTTTGCTGATTCCATGAGCAGGATTGTTGATAACGACGACTGGAGCGTGTCTGGTGAATTTTTCGAGTACGTCAGTTCAATTTTCGGACCTTTCTCAGTCGATCGCTTTGCATCTTCAGACACAGCCAAGTGTCATAGATGTTATTCTAAATTTTGGTGTCCAGGATCGGAAGGCATGGACGCGTTTAACACCAGTTGGGCAGGAGAAAACAATTAGTTCGCACCTCCGGTGTACTTAATTCCACGTACTATTTTGCACCTCGAGTCTTCTAGAGCGGGGGGAACTTTATTAGTTCCCAGTGGCCCTCGGCAGTATTTTGGCCTATTTTGTTTCCGGCACACGGGTTTCGTTTTTCGGTTAAGCAGGTACTGGAATTCGTTGATCCGACAGGCATTTTTGCTTTGTCGCGACATAAAACCATTTTTTCTCCGTTTAGGTTGAGATCTTCGGTTTTAGTTGTGCGACTTGACGCTTCATAGCGGATCTCATTGATTTATGGTGCGTGCACAGTTCACCAATTTCGCAGAAGCGTTTTTCAGTTATTGTTCGTATTCCCCAATGGGGTTTTGCATTCCGCCAAGGGCGATGATTGTCTTTTTGGCGTATAGGAACGTTTTCCGCTTTTATTGCGCAATTTATCACGGTTTTTTGTCCCGTGGATCGGTGTACTTGTTTTCGAATGATGCGATTGTCATTCCTCCAAGGGAGATGTTGCACGCATTGCGATTTAATTCCGCCAAGGGCGATGCAGTGTCATTTGTTTAGCACACAATATTGTAGTACCGCCAGTTGAAGATGGTTGATACGTTGGTTAGTAGCCGGGTGCTTGTGGTTGTTTGAGCAGTGTTTATTGAAACACGAAGATATCTAGTACATTTTCTGAGAGCCATAGAGGCCTAGAAGGTCCACGGCGTATTTTCGCGCTAATTGATTTTCTAATTTTGCGTTTTTCTTTTCACAATATTTCTATTTACGGGAAATAATTTTCCGATTATTTTTTTTACAAATCATTTCAGAGATCTCTCCAGTCCGGAGTTGCGGTCCTTAGCAAGACAGATTCCTTCAGTCCTTGCCGGTAGCAGAGCTTCGTCAACTACAAAAGGATACCTCTCCTACTTCAGGAAATGGAAAGCTTGGGCTTCGCTTTTTCCTGAATGCAAGTACTTCCCAGCGGATAAGACTCATGTTGCTTTATATTTACTCAATTTATTGCAATCGGGTTATTCGTATTCTTCCATCACGTCAGCCTTCTATGCAATTAGTTTTTTCCAAAATTCCTGTGCTGTATTAAAATGCTTGTGATTCGAAGGCAGGTTTCTAACTCCATTTCGCATAGGAATAGATTACCTCTATCTTCATAAGTTAGTGTCTCAATTTGCATCGTTAGACGCTAGTTTATCCGACATAAGGGATGTATGCTTTTGTTTAGTAGCCTTTTCGGCTCTTTTTCGTTATGACGAGATTTGTAATATTAAGTGGTGTGATGTATATATTAGAGATCAGTATTTTTCCCTGTACATACCAAAGGGTGAGACCGATCAGTATTATGAAGGATCGACTAGATTGGTCGCTAAGACCGGTAAGCTTACTTGTACTCACAGTATGCTCGTTAGATACGCACAACTAGCAGTAGTATAGTATATGGGGGTACCAGAGCAAAATAATAAATTTCTGATTTCCACTTTCTGATTTCGATTTCTGATTTCAACTTTCTGATTTCGATTTCTGATTTTGATTTCTGATTTCAATTTCTGATTTCGATTTCTGATTTCGATTTCTGATTTCCACTTTCTGGTTTTTCAGTTTTTGGAAATCTATATGTTTTCATTTTCTGAATTTTATCATATATTTCCATTTTGCGTTTACAACCCTTATAAAAGCAATATTGAGTCGGAATTTTGCCATGATTCCCATCCAGTTGTTCCCCTCTTCGATTCTTTAAAATGATTATCATTATAAAGGATCCTTGAAAGAAAAAATGATATCTTCTTCAAATTAATGAATGCCAATATATTGAAAAGTAAATAAATTATAAGTTTAATTTAATTATAGATTTAGTTTTTGATTAGATAATGTCCGTATGCATAACTTTCGTGTCCATTGTCTAATATATATCTTTTGTCATCGAAACAGCTGAGTGATACTTTATTGATTTCATAACTTCCTAATTTATGGTTTTGACTTCTGATTGTTTTCATTTTATGATGCATTTGTTTGTTATTGAATAGTGTGTCTTTATAATTTTCATGTTTGATATCATTTTTTATAATATTCTTTTTCATTCCTTTAGCAGTCTTTCCTCCTTTTTTGTTGTCTTTCATATAGCTATACATTTTTGATCGTAGACCGACGAATTCATAAATAGGAACTCCTGCAGCCTCATCTTTGAATTTACCAATTACTTTTTTGTTTGTCTTATCAAAATACGGTGAGTTTTCTGGGTAGTCACTATTATCGAATTTATCTTTATCATTCCAAAAATCTTGATATACATCTTCAGTTTCAATTTCATAGGTTAAGCTGTCTGTATCAGTAAATAGAAGTCTAGCCTTATTATCATATTTATTTTTGATATAGTTATAATGAAAATCATACATTGATGTCTTGCTTAGATCTAAGATACACATACCCACATAAGCCGGCCTGTTTAGGGTTAGTGTTTCTTTAATCTTATGAACAGCTACAAGGTTTTCATTAAATATCTTACTGCTTAAATAAGTAGGTTTGGAAGCCATTTTTAATAGTTTCTTTTTATTGGTTACTAATTTAACATCAACTCTCTTCCTTAGGTTTTCCATAGTTTTTCCGAATACTGAATTATTCATCAATTTGAAAAAGTCTTTCTCAAAATTGTTTTTTGCATTTTTTCGTTTATCTGTATTGAAATCAATATATTTTTTAAGCCAAGGTGATTGATTAAATTCTAAAACTCGATGAACTTTAGTTATTTTCAAACCAAGATCTGTGTATAATTGTAGGTTTCTGTAATGGAGAACATACTTTTCTTTATTGCTTAATGTTGGTATTAATTTATGAACTAAACCAGTTGATATACTATATTTGACAGCTATTTCTTTACAATAATTAGACAACATATCTTTTTTCACACATACCCTCTCAGCAGCTAGTGGGTAGTCATTGTGATTTTTATGTAGTTCTTTAGGATATTCCAGGTCGACTTCTAGTATTAAACCTTTATTGCTATCTTCTTCATACTTGGCTATGTTAAGATTGTCAATCTGTTTTTCTGTCATCCATTTAAAACCACCAGTTGGTAGGAATTGACTCATAGCCCAACCATACAGATTGTTTGCGTCTAGATACATGATATACTTCGAGGGCGCCTTCTCATCATATGTTTTCATGTACTTGTTATTTGCTTTTCCATATCGATTGGCTATATAGCTAATTCCACCACGCATACCCTTTTCAATGAATTGAAACATGTCAATATCAGTCATCAGATCTAATTTGATATTTGTCATTTTGAGCATAGCATCCCAAGACAAACCAGGAGATGTGAAATAGTGACAGGGGTCAAGTTTGTAGTATTGCAAACAAGTCTTTCTGAAGTTTTCAAAAACATCAGCTAATAGAAGGACGTCACTTTTCAGATACAGGTTATGGTATTCTCCCATGTTTTTAAGAGAGAATGTATCCCATACATTTTGAGTATGTTTATAGTCTTCATCTGATATATGTTGATCATTTAATATACTGTAAAAGTCTTCTTTTGTTGGTAGCTTTTCATTGAATTTTTCAAAACTGTCCATGTAATCGTATGGATAGACTCCTTTTCGAGTCATTAAATCAAGCTTTTTACCTTTGAATTTTTGAGAGGTATATTTTAACAATTCTTTTGGTAGATTACTCACTAGTTTTTCTAAGCTAGAGCTCATAAACTGAAAACTATCGATGAATGTTAGATGATTACCAAGCATGAAAGCCATATATTTTTCCATGTTATTAGGAATTGCATTGATGTTCATCTCACAAATTTCACCTTTTTTGTTTTTGTATGTATGCTTCTTAACAATTTTACCAATCTCTTGCATTATAAAATGGCTGTCGTACCCACGGAGATTGTGAAATATTACTGGAATTTTATCATTTATTTGAAAGTTGAGATTACAATCTTGATGAGCAGAGCCTCTGTATTTACCAGTTATATGACAATGATCTCTGACTCTAATGTCTTTTTCAGTGTATGAATTATTACAAATGTGACATTCTTTAGCTGTTTGAAATTTATCTTCATCATCTTTAGTCATTCTTAATGGTTTGTTGAAATATTTTTTCATAACTTTCTTACAATATTTGACTTCCTCAAGCATGGCTTCCATGAATTTGTATACAGCTTTCTCACCTCTATATATTGTTACAGGTTTGCTATATTTATCGTCATAGCAACAAACAATCTTATAGCCGTATCCACAGTCTGTATGCTTCTGGTATGCTTCGGTATATGATTTATCATTATTAGGTTGACAACCGGATATCTTTTCTGTTATAGCCTCAAAATCTGCATAAATAACAAATGGTACAGGTAATTGTTTATGGAAGTTATTGAATTTTAGTATATTATTATCTTTATCAGGCATTTTTATTGCTTGTGTACCATTAACTTGTATACAGTTTTCTTTATGATTAGTTAATACTCTTTCAGAGCTGAAGCATTGAAGACAATACATGCAGAAATGTTTTCTTTCTTTGTGTTTTGTCTGATTGTACATTAACTTATTAAAATCTTTAATCAAGACATAGTGCTTGTTTTCATTTTCTGTTATAAGAAGCAGATTCATACAGTCTGCATATTTTTCTTTTGAGACATAAATTGGATATGGTTTTTTATCTTCATAACTGAAAACATTTATTTTGATCTTATTTTGTTTTTCTATCTTGTTGTACTGTTTGGTGGTGACTGGGAATTCAATCCCCGAATAATCTAAATTTTTAATGAATTGCTTGTCAACTTTTTTAATTCTCTGTGGGTATTTGTCTTGAGGATTCAAATGTCTAATGTGACACCATCTAAAGCATTCATTGTCATTGTTTTTCATGTTTATCAAACCTTTAGCACTGTTTCTAAGTTCTTGGGGTAGTTTAATATATGAAGATCCTCTCATTGGTTGATATTTTACAATATTAAGATAATGATTGTCAACTGATGTAACAGTCCAACCAGATCCCTCTGAAATCCAAACTGCAATCTTATTTAGTATGTTTTGTTTTGACATTTGAAGTGATTCAGTAATCTCTAGATTATTAATGATTGTTTGAGCTGGACTGTTGAAATATGCGGTCTTATAAACTGTTTCACTATCTGATATTTTTGTGAATGTTACCTTAAGTGTTTCAACAAATTTCAAACCTTTCATAGACGTCAGTAAACTTGTAATATGATGTTCTACAGCCTTTCTCGTGTTTTGTAGTTGAACTAATGGGTCTTTGTTATTTTTTATGTCTATTTTAAATGATTTAGTATATCCATTCATTGCTTTTTTCGTTTGCTCTATCTTAGTCCTTGGTAATGGAACTGGTTTTTTAGTCCTTGGTGTTGGCACTGGTTTTTCAGTCCTTGGTATTAGAACTGATTTATGAATTCTTGGTGCAGGAACTAGAACTGGTTTATAAATTCTTGGTGCTGGCACTGGTTGAATATTTTTAGTCCTAGGTAATGGTACTGGTACTGATGAAAGAATTGTGTTTTTTTTATAATCTTGAACCATTTTATTAACACTCTTACGAGGTGTTGGGATTTGTGTAACTGGTCTTTTCTGTTGCTTCAATAGCAACTCAATTAGTTGAGATTTACTTAGTTTTTCAAGATCACTCTTGTTCCTATCTAATTTACTAGATAATTCCATTTATATATGTACTATAGATTTTTCTTTAAGTGTTTTTTTACAAGTGCGTTTAAAACGTATCAATCTTTAAAATGGGTATGAACTTTTTATTAATTTATATAAGAAATCTTCAACTTGTTTACGATCAATTGTACTCAATAATACACTATTATCTTCACCACGTACTACGTAGCGTGATTTAATTTTGTCAATTGAAACATTCGTATGTTTTTCACCAATTGATTGAGGGATCCGTGTACTAACTGCTCTCTCATCAAGTCTATTTAATAAGTCGGTGATATATGATATAATATAATCTCGTTTTTTGTTAGTGCGACTTTTTGATTCTGTTTTTGGTTCTGTTTTTGGTTTTTTAGCTCTCAGTTCTGGAACTGGAATCATTTTAGCTCTCAGTCTTGGAACTGGAATCATTTTAGCTCTCAGTGCTGGAACTTGTGGAATAATTTTAGTTCTCAGTTTTGGAACTTGTTTTTTCTTTTTATCTATTTTCAACAGATGTAAAAAAATTTCATGGTATAATAAAATTACACGTTCCACGTCTGCACGTTTTAATTTAGAAACCTGAAAATTTTTCTTAACCTTAATGACTTCACTTTTTAGCTCCTTAACAGTGAAATTTTTAAGATGTGTTTTTAAATTATTTAATGATGTCATTATATATATACATATATAATTCCATATTAATTGATAAGCTGATCTTAAATTTATAATTCATTTAATTTAGCACGATATTCTACAAGATTCGGTAAATCTCCGACTTTCAACCCATAATCATAAGGTATGAAACCATTCTCATGTAACCATATGGCCTTATTCATTTTCTTTCTAACAATACGATTATCTAGTGCATCAGTAACAGTCGTGTTGATGTAATATTCTAGCTTCACTGTACCATTTCGAAATGTTAATAAATTTTTTCTTATACTACTCAATATGAATCCATAATTACTAGCATTCTTTTTTAGAGTATTGATTAATGAATTTCTATCTTTGCTCTTCTCATACCCAGCCTGACCTGGTTCATAATGTGACAATTTTGGCAAACCATCGATAAATATAAAGTGATTAAATTTCTTATATACTGGGTCAATAGTTGGTTGAAAATCCCAGCCAGCGCCAAAGTATACTAGAGTGTAATTTTCTGTCTTAGTTTTCAAAGTCGAACTATTTGATTTCATATATATTAACTATATATATAAATCTTTAAGTGTATTTTTAAATAATTTTAAGTGCGTTTAAAAACGTTCATGATTTAAAATATTATTATTCATTTTTATATCTATATATTTTCTTTTTTAGGATGTCGGATCCTAAAGTGTGACAAGCATCCTGTAGGAAGGATTCTTTGTTCGTCGACGTGAATTACGTGATATAAATATTCTATAGTACAATTTGTTTCCGGTATTTTTTCATGTAACTCGAGAAATCCATTTTCTGAATTATAATTAAATTCAGGCATTCTTCTTAATTTATATAATAGCATTTCAATGAGTTCTTCTTTAGAAAGATTTTTATAAGTACTTTCATCAATACCAAGTTTTGTTAACGTTTTTTTTCTAAATTCATAGTTTGAATCGATGTTAGGAATAGGATGATATAATAAAAATTCACAAAGTGTTGATCTATCATATTTTCTTAATTCATTTACACTATTTTCGTATCTTTTAAGATATTCAATAACCCTCATTCTATATATATAATCTATATATTTTATTTTTAAATGAATATTTATCTGCGTTTAAACGTGGTCATAATTCGAAGGATCCAATCACGAATCATTTGAATTGTAATTATGAAATATTATTATGTATGTTGTTTTTGCGTTATGTTATTTACATTATTATTTTTAATGTGCTTTTTTGTTTTTAAGTGACAAGATTTCCCAGCCAATGTGTAATTTTTACCATTTTCGCAAACGTTACAATACCACGGTTTATTTAACATATAACCCGTCTTGCGGTTTTTTCTTTCTTCATCACTAAATACCCTGGGCCTTCCACGACCTCTCTTAACATTTTGATTTTCCATATATATAATCTATATATTTTATTTTTTAAATATCTTTGACTAGTGCGTTTAAATATAGCCAGAAACAATTATATATTTTTGGCTACAAAATAGTGAAAACAGATTTACTGTGGTACTTATATATTATATATAATAGATTATTTTTATACTATTTTTATATATTTTTTAAGTCCTTAAACGAAACCCAACTATTAAAATCATCACTATACCCCTTCCACTTCACCAAAGCTTGCTTCTTTTTATAATCTCTCCGAATGACTTTATCAATACGGAAAACATCCTGCTTGGCTTTTAATAATTCGGGTTCATAAAAACTCCCTTGAATATCTTCACCTCTAAGATCTTTTAGTTTGTATGTTATTGGATTAGTGTATTGGATCTTATCAACTGTAAACACTTCTTCTGTCCAATTTGGTGTATAGCCCTTGTCAAACACATTCCGTTTATACTTAGATATTCGAACTTTATCACCTATTTTAAATTTTGGTTTCTGTTTTAATGTTTCTATATCACCATACAAATTGAAGTAAACAGTTCCTTCATTCCTCTTATCAGATGCTTCAACGGGTGTTATCTTTATGCTTGAATGTTTTGTGTTGTTGTACTGTTTTACTAGTTTGGGGAGTATATCGAGATACATTGTATTACCTTGAACTGTGAACTGCTTCCACATTTTGGATTTAATTGTCCTATTCCATCTTTCAACTACTGATGACTTCTCTTCATTCTCAGTTGAGTACATATGTATCCCCTTTTTCTCTAATAGGTCTTTCACATGTTTGTTATAGAATTCGTTTCCCTTGTCAACCCATAGATATTGTGGTTTTCTGCCTTCCTTGAATATTGTTTTGAATGCTTCAGTGACAGATTCGCCTTTCTTATCCTTTAAAGGAACAATCCAACCGTATTTAGAGAATACATCAATCACCATTAGAAGATATCGGTAACCCTTGTTCCATTTACTAAACTGTTGCATCTCAACAAGGTCTGCCGCCCATATCTCATCAATATGGTTAACTATAACCTTTCTAGTTTGGAAATTTCGTCTGATTGGTTTGTGAAGTTCTTCGGCTAATCGTTGAGCCCAATCGTTTTTACCACTCAACGCCGTTTGCCGTTTTTTTGGACACCGAGACCTAGTTTCTGTTTTGTATCAATGACATTTCTAGCTAACCAATGACCCCATTGTCTCTCATTGTATGGTACTTCGTCTAAAGCTTGAACCATTTTTCGGTCTGCTTTATTCTTACACTTTCTGTCGTCTTTACAAACACTGTAATCAACATCATGCTGCATACTCACAGCATCTGTTTTACCCGTTGGTTGGTCGTATATTTCTAATATTTGACCAGTTGTTGGGTTGTATTTCACTTGACTGTTTAAATCATTATAAGGGCCAGTATATTTATGACCGGGTAATGTCCAACCCCCTTTTGGTTTTGGTAATTTACCAATTAATGCATGAACGTCTACGCCTCTACCATGAATAGGGTCTAGTTTTTTCGATAAATCCGATGTGAAACTGTCAAGCGCTTGATCCAGATATTTGTTAGCCATACCTTTAATCTTTTGTTTTGCAAAATCTGATTTAATAGCCTTTGAAGCACCAATTCTACCAAGATTATAAACACCTTTTAAACCAGCTTTCAAAGCCATTTCACCAAGACTGTGACTATCTGCTATATCTAAAAATCCGCCAGCCATCTCTGACTGGCTATTTAGTTTTTTTTTTATTGGATACAAAACGTGTCTTAGTAGCACCACATTCACTACATTGAGATTTTAGCATAAGACGATTATTTTTAGTTTTAACATATTTTTCAGTACCTTGTACAGATTCTGTTTGCTTCTTCTGTTTTACACAATATGATTTAACCATTATATAAATAGATTATATATTTTTGAAGTAATGTATGATGAATTGATGATTGACATTTTGATCTATCATATTAAATAATGGATTGTGAATAGTTTCTAAAATAGTTTTACCCGTATGTCTTTCAGATAAATAATATAAACACCAGTATCCACACAAAACTGAATCTCGTTCTTGTATTTCATCTCCAGAATAAAGTATTTGTTTCCCACTTGATGATAAATACGTTTGAACTTCATTCGGCATAATTAAACCAAAACTATCAAAGTATTCACAAAATTGGTTGATGTTTCTGTAGCATACCCAATGGGTGCCAGCCCCTATTTGACTGTCCAGATTGATAATACCACATTCTTTTTTTAATATTTTATCTGGTAAATTGTCACGACTGAATATACCCCTGAAATATCTAATCTTAAGTTTCTTAATCCAACTGATTAAATCTATGTTTGATAATGGTTTATTAATGAATCTTACAGAATTGCTCCAATTAATGGGATTGAGTTGAATGGGCTGTTTTTTCCTAGAAGAAGTCCCTTGCCTTTTTTCCCTTTGCGTTTTTTTGGAGCTTTTTTTTTGGTTGGTAGTCCTATACCAATAGGATTTTTCATTTGTTCCCATGTTCCAAAAAAGGGGGGTGGTTGAAGCATATATGGATTAATCAAACCACCTTTTGATTTTGGTGGCTTGGGGGGAGGAACATAAACAGGTAATGATCTTTTAGATCTCTGACTATCAACCTGTAATCCTTTACCAGTCAGAGCATTCAACAAAAGTGGAACTCCGATTGAAGCGAGAAGAGTACCGAGAAATCCTCCCTGTTGTGTTTTTGTGGGTCTAATAACTACCTGACCACCAGTTTGTAATGCAGTTAGTATTTGCTTCTTTTGTGAAGCAGATAGCAAATCTTTATATTGAATCAATTGATTAATTTTATTTTGAGGAATCATGAATCCACCAGTTTGACCACTTCCTGAAATTGCTTTAACAACCTGTTCAGCTCCTTGGCTAGCAAGACCAGCAAGAGCTGAAAGGCCGAGGGTTTTTCCTATTGTAGGAGCGGCAGCTCTAATTAGTGGAAGAATTGATGAAAATAATGATCCTCCATATTTGACTGCTTTTCTAATCTGAGTCTTACTAATTTTAATATCAACACCGGTACCATTATTCATAGCTTTTTTGATTCTATTCAGTTGTGTTCTGTTAAGCATGAGTTTATCATTTCCAGTCAATTCATTTTTATTTAATCGGATTGTTATTGCTGAATTATTTTGATATGCTTTTGCAAGTCTTAATCTCTGCCCTTCTGATAGACTAACTCCATGAGAATAATAACTAGTCATTTCTTGTATATATAATACGTTATATAATTTTTTGTTTTACAAAACGTATTTAATCAATGAATAATATTTGTCAATTTAAGATCTTAGTATCAGTTTACCATCCTTCTGTTGCAATTCTACGTCTTGCTCATAAAGTGTCAAAGCATAAACAGAATAGTCTGTTGTAGTTGCTCCTGACAGTTCATATTTGAAAGTAAGCTTTGTGGTACCATCTTTGATATCCATTTTCTGATTAGTCAAGTCAAAATACAGGAATGGAAATATTGTGCTGAAATTACTTCTATTAAGTAATGTACCTCCCTGGAAATCATTATTACTATGAGAATATTTCAAAACATCTCTATAGACTCTTGTTATATCTGCTGATGGTGTATAGTTGATTTCAGGATATATGTTACCGTTACCAATTTCCAAATGAGAATTCAAAAGAGTTCGAGGATCTGTACTCACTGAAAATGTATTATACAGAAATGGATTCTCTGTTTGTACATCTACGTTCGAATCATTTACAATGAAAACGAAAACATGACGTGGTTTTGATATTCCAGTTGATATTCTGAAATTACCAGATCTCTGTTTTGAAGAATTACTTCTCTCTATGTTCTCTCTTAGATATGTCCATTTGTGTGGTCTGAGATATTGACTCATATAAAGCGACTGACCTTCTGAATTAAAAGTGATTCTTGGTACAAACAATTGCATTCTTGTTATAATAACTCTACAGTCATCTGCCGCCTGCCAAATCAAATTGTTGTCACTTTCAATCTCAAAATTTAGTTCAATCCTTGTGTTTGGCAATAGTTCATCCTCAAGACTTTCAAGAATCGAATACCTGTTCAATATAATTTCAGTATTTACTGTAGCAGATACACCTAGAAGGGCTTTTCTAGCAGCAAAACCTTTATTATAAAGAGCCTGAGCAGGTCTTTCTTCTGCACTTCTGTTAGTATCAAGATAAAAAAATTCATTGGTGGCCGTACTTTGAGCATAGGTTGGACTGTATTCAAGTACGTTTTTGATATTCACTGCATGGTTGACATTATCGCAATGATATATTGTCTTTCCGTTCACTTTAATTTCCAAATTTTTTATGAAAGAATATGATCCATCGACAATACCGTTATGATCAGCTAATGTAATATCAGCACCATCTGCAGTCTTATTCACTTTAAAATCCATTGAAATTCTAGCATTGTACCAATCAAACGGTGTAACCTCTCCGGAATTATCAGCAACAAAACGATGTCCATCCTTTTTTTGTCTAGCATTATTGCCCAATTCTGTTTTCAGAGCTGTTTCCAAATCAAAGACTACATCTTCATATCTTTCAACATATTTAGGGTTTCTAAAACTCATTTATATTATTAGTTTAGATAAATTTCAACTTACGAAGTTTACCACCTGAAAGTAGTTGATTTACTCTCTCGTTTATTTCATAATCTGATAGTTCTTGTTTAACTATTGGAGTTTGTTGCGTCATCAATGGTGTTTCCATTTTGTTTCCTTTTTTGCTCAAAAGCTCAATTATTTTATTTCCAGCTTTTTTTGCCGCATAATCACCAGTTTTAGTGGCTGCATTTTCAATAGCCTTCTCAGCACCTTTCTGAAGCCCCGTTTTTAATGTTTTTTTCATTGTTTGTCCAAATAATTTTTTACCAATTGATTTCAAAACATCTGTTATTCCTTCACCATATTGTGTTTTTATGTCACTATTATAAATATGAGTTTTCACATATTTACCTATTTCCGGATTAAAACGTTTTTTGTACTCACATTTTCTCATGATTATATATTATTATATTAGATTAAATAGGTGTTGATCTGATAATCAATGTTAGAAACCAATCTATACCATTCAAATTTATTGGTCGTCCTAAAGCATCGCTGACATAAAATCGCATTTGACTAATATGATTTGAGGAAGCAGGACAAAATAGTAATCTTTTAGGTTCAAATGTAAATGGATACGATCTCGTTAGATTGTCTGTAGGAATGACTGCGAGAGTATTAGTGTTCTGTCCATCAACAATGCTATCTGTTACACCATCACAATTGATGTACAAAAAGTCAATCGAATTTGTGATATTCGGTAAATATGAACCATATTCTGTTTGTGATACTATAATTTGTTGAAAACCGATTAACTCTCCAAATTTATTGTTTCTTAGATCTAATTGATAATTATTATCAATTTCGATAACCACTTTGTAAGATGAAAGCACGAATGTCAAATTAATATGATAATTATTTCCTGTTTTGTGGTTCTTTCTGTCCATGTACCGATGCAAATATTCGTTGATATCTGAATACGAGTACATCCCGTCTACAAATGTTACTGTTTCCCACGACAGACCTGAATCAGTGCTGTATCTGATAACATTGTTTTTATATTCTGGATTGATATTGTGCCAGCTATAGGTCATTGAAATTCTATCTAAAGCTATTTCATTTACCATATCATCTTGTAATTTTAAGACTGGATTAAATTTAATAACAAAGTCTTCAGCTTTACTTCTCCCAACCTTTACTCTATTTACTGATGAGATATGAATTGCTCGTTCTTGCATGATTATATATTATTAGATTACATATTCTTTCATCAAATTAATCAACTGATCGTTTGTGATTGTACCCAGTTTGTTTAATGTGTGTACAATTTGTGAAAATTCATCTTTGACACCATTATTTCCTGCCATTATTGAACCCCCTAGTAGCTCTAGACGACTCATAAGATCATGCGGATTATTATAATATACAACACCATTTCCAATCTTTTTAAATTTATTTGAAGTTTTATGTATTGGTATTTCACTCATGTTGTTTAATTCGTTAAATACTATTTTTGATAAAGTACTATATTTATTTTTACTGTTAAACCTTTTTGTTAGAAGATTAAGTGTATCAAAATCTACTTGTTTATCATATACTTTTTTATTATTTTGGAATGCCACTAATCTAAGTTGACCATATAATTTTGGTATATCTATAGTCAAATTCCCATATACACCAGTTTCTGGATCGATTTTGTATGCATTTCTTTTTCGTTGTGTGTAAATACCCTTTCCTACTTTAAGAGTTTTTTGTCCTTCTTCTATAATACCAATACGCTTCCTGTATTTTTGTATAACCCCGATCTCCTTAGTATATTCAGCTATTTTATCTTTATTATTCTTCTTTGCTGTTTTTGTTGTAGATAATCTTCCTTTTTCTTGTCCTAATTTGATGTTTAGTTGACCTGATTTATCTATTGCATTCTGTACTACAGATGGATCATTCAAGGTTTTAATAAAAACATTACCTGGTAAAGGTAAATCATATTTTTGTATTACTGATAAATCTTCTTCTGTAAATCCTTTATTCATATTAGATACCATTTTTGGTTGTTCACCGCTAGGACCGGGTAATGATAATTGTTTTACTTGCTCAGAATATGGTATAATTTGTTTTTTCTGATATTCCTCTCTCAAATTACTGATTTCATCAATTTCTTTTTCTAATTGCTCAGTAATCGGTTCAAATTCTTCCTTCTTTTTTTCGAAAACATCTTGTTTAGAAGTTCGTGTTTCTTTGATAACATCACGAACGATTTTTGTCATTTTCCCAGACTCGATTTTAGGAATGGCGATTTTCTTATAATGATTTATGTCCATTTATATTAATACATTATATAAACTTATCTCAACTTATCTAAACTTATCTCAACTTATCTTTTTTAATATAATATAATAATATATGGAAATACCTAATTATGATTCAGGAAACAATCAAAATGAAAATTTCAAGCAATTGTTTCCATACATGCCAAGGAACACATTTCGAATGTTGATATGTGGTAATTCGGGGTCTGGTAAAACTAACCTTTTATATCATATGCTGATGAAACCCTTGGTATATTTCGATCAGGTCTATTTATATGCAAAAAACCTTGAGCAAGATAAATATAAAAACATGATTGAAAAAATGAATGAAATCAGTAAACAGGTTGGTTATGATGTCATAGTTTGTAATAATAATGATATCATACCAGTTAGTGATATACAAAATACAGACTTACAGAGAATAGTTATTTTTGATGACTTTGCGTGTGAAAAAAATCAAAAGCAACTTATTGATTATTTCATTCAAGGGCGACATAAGAATTGCTCAGTTATCTACCTAAGCCAATCATTTTATAAAACTCCAAAAGATATTCGATTGAACTGTAGTCATTTTGCAATCTATGATTTTCCAAGTAGTAGAGAAAGAAATTTGATATCACAAGAGCTTGGAGTCACCAAAGACCAATATCTGAAAGCCACAAAAAAACCATACTCGTTCCTATATGTTGACAAGCTAATGAAATCAGTTAAAAGAAACTTTTTTGGAAATATCTAAGTTAATAATATAAATGGGAATTTTTAATGAACATAGTCCAGATTCAGATACTGGTGGAAATTCAAAGGGAATAAAGGGAGATCGAGGTCCTCCTGGAATTGGCTTCAAATTGACAGATGATGGTAATTATGATATGCAAGATAAAAAAATAGTAAATATAGGAACAGTTACTGGTTTGAATGATGTAGTTGATTTCAAATTTATTAGAAATACATTTGTTAGTAAGCATTTTCCATTAGTTACAGCAAATCTTGATATGAAAAACAATAATATAAGAAATTTAAAAACACCAATTTCAGAAAAAGATGCTGTTAATAAAGAGTATGGAGACACGCATTATTTAAAATTAGATGGAACAACTCATATGACTGCAAATTTGGATCTGCGAGGAAATAAATTAATTCTACCTGGAGGAATTGATATGGATAGAAAATTAATAACGAACTTGAACACTAATTTGGATAATGATTTGTCGGCTGTCAATGTGATAACTCTCAAGAATAAGGTTGATGAGAAAGCACACATTACCGATGCATATATGAAGAATGAAAGAATAGTATTAAATGACCATCTCGACGCCAACTATCATTCGATACTCAACGTTCAAACTGCTACTGACAACGACTGTTTCAGTTTGTATCATGGCAAACAAATATTTTTAAATTACGACGGTGAACAGTATAATGCTAAGAACAAGAAAATCACAAATTTAGTAACAGACGATAAAAATAATCTCTGTGCTGTGAACATGGCTACATTAAAAAAATGGCATCCTGATAGCAATCCTTCGCACACACATGAGGTCCTGAAAGATATTGATCTGAAAGAACTTTTTAATGTTGTTAAGTCGAAACAACAGACATACTTGGATTTAGCTGCAAATTACAACAATCTTGTTAGTTATAATGATGTAAAAAACATTTTTCTTTCTCGTAAAGAGATGTTGATGATGGAAACGGGCCTTGATATGAATAATAATACAATTTTCAATGTAAAAGATCCAATAGCAATTGATCACGCTACAAATAAAGGATATGTTGACACAAAAACTGGTGATAACAACACAAGAATAAATCAAAATACGAATGCAATAAATAATTTAGAAACACTCAAACTTGATAAAACTATTTCCAGCGATCTTGATATGGGAGATAAAAAGATTGTTAATCTAGCAACTCCTGAACCAAATGAGAATGACGCTGCTATAAATGTTTCATTCTTCAACACCGAACTCAATGATTCCAATACAAACTTGTACACACGAATAACGGATGATTATAAGAGTTATGTAAACAAGTCACACATAACTCCATCTACATTGAAAGATGTTTTCAGATATCTAATGGAAGATGTAGATGAGAGCTCCTCAGAAAGTAATATAGTTGTTAATGGAATTATCAATTTTGCTGCATCACCTCACCAAATCAATAAGAAAGCCTATGATATAACACTTACAACAGACAATAATGATGACTTCAGGTCGAGGATAGGTTTCAAGGCAGACAATCTTTCTCAAGGTGAGTTCACTTTAGTAATCGAGTTTTTTGTTCCAGATAAAGCTCATATTAGTTCAACATCTGTCACTGTTGTCTCAACAGTTATCAACATCGGTCAGCAAACAACAAAGATTTTCAACACTGAAGGATATTCAAAAAGCATTGCTCATTTACATAAATGGCAAGTATCTCCACCTGAATATATTATGATTGATCTTCACGGAAGTATAACAAAAGGGAATACAAATAAAGCACATCTAATCGTTTATGGTGTTAAAGGACATGTTTCGAGTGTCGATCCAGATGTATTTGATACTGTTTTTGTAATTGAAAATGGAAAAATGGTTATGGAGACTGATATTGATATGAATGGTAGAAACCTAATTGGTTTACCCAAACGGATTCAAAAATTCATATTTTTAGGCAATTATATAAAAAATAAGAACAGTAATGATATCATATTCAACGGTTCATCATCATTTATTGCATTAATTAATTTGAAATTAGTAAAATTATGGTTGATGATATTGGACGATAAACCACCTGAAGGATACAAAAAAATGTTTATATTAATTGATAACACTTCATTTGCACCACAAAATTGGAATAAAATATCGAATAAAATCTATTACACTTTCAATATAACGTCATCAGTTATCAATTTCAATGAAGATACAGTTGTACGAATCAAATTAATAACATTGGATCACGGTAATTCATTTGCACCTTATAATTGCCATATTAGTGCACTTTTTGAAGAGTTTTAATATATAATTATCTAATATATTGATATATATATATATAAATGTCAATTCTTGCACAGTCAATTAATTTTTGTAATAAATTTTTCACAACCCAAAAAAACTTACATCCTAATATAAAAGACGAAATCTTGAAATCGGCTTTAATTTACCAATATTTGTATGTCAACTATATTAATAAACCGATATCAATAAACCAGATATTAGATTATCACCATGATATCGGATTGATAGAACCAGGTTCTTGTACTATAAATACTAGATGCCAAATCTTAATCACACACGCTGTTTTACACGACGCTTTCGGTAGGTTTTATAATGACTATGAAAAAGGGCCTGGATACACATATTGTTGCAGTTCGATGCCGGAGAAAGTGAAAAAATCTCCTATTTGCGGACAGATTTCCGGATTATTTTATTGTCTTTTTTTAAATCCTAAAATTTAATCTATATATATAATATATGACTGAAACAGACATCTTCAATTTTAATCATATTGATAAAAGCATCAGCCAAGAAAAACTATCTGAGATCAAATCATTGTATCGATATTATCACAAACGCTTATGGTGTTATAAGAAGGTTTACAAATATTTCAAGAGATTGAATTTAATTATAAATGTAACTTCAACAGGCTTAGTAGTTATCGGTACTGTAGCCGGTAGTATTACATTAAACCCAGCTATTCTAGCTTCAATATCTGGTGCCGGTTTAATGCTAAAGACATTATCTGAAATCAAGAACTATAAGAAAAAAATCGAAATGTCTAAATTTGCATACACAACATATGAAAAAGTATTAGTTGATTTAAGGTATTGTTTAAGAGGAAATGAATTCAACCATACCTCATTCATTAATGAAATGAGGACATTAGATGAATTAATCATCGATCTATGCCCTCTGGCTGATAAATTTGAGAAAGAGTACGATAAAAAATTCAAGTAAATATTAAAAGTAAATTTTATTTTATATTTTCATTCAAAAGGAAATCCCTTTGCATGACGTATAACTTCCTGTTTTTTCTGATAATCACATATCAAGTCACTTGTTGACAATTTTTCTAACATCATTCTTTATTAATTTATAAACATCATCCCACCATCGTTCGTAAAAATTTATCGTCTTCTTAGAAGTTGTTATTTTAATTTTGTCGTGGGGCAATCCTAAATTTTTGAAAATCTGCATCAAGACGTATTTAATGCTAATCATCCGTTTCCTATTCTTATTGACATCTGGTAAAACGTTGTTTATTAATGTAAATATCTTATATATCTTGTCATGGTATTGATGACTTAAATGAATCTCTTTATTAATTTTATTGAGAATGTTCTCAACATGATACCGTCTCACATAAACACTTTTCGTTCTTATTTTATGCATATTCTCATAAAAATCAACGTACTCTTTAACATAATCATAACCATGGACGGAACCGCAATTTAGACAGACGCTCATACCATCTATATTCTTCATATCTTGTTCACTACAGCATGACTCGACCACTCTCGCACTTCTGTCAACTTCTGCTAATTGCCGATCACAAAAGCGACAGGTCAACTCTTCCATATTCTTTAATTCATCGTGAATTTGAGAATTGCAATTCATTCTATACTATTATATGAGATATTATTTTTATGTCACTACATAGGTGCGTCACACCACAGCTGTGGCGTTCTCAGTACATACAAGTACCGCAAGCATAGTCTGTTTCATGTGTCCAAGGCATTGCTACATTAGGATGTCTTTCAAAACGTTGCACTATGGTCAGCACATGACGTCACGACACAGCTGTGTCGGTCGACATTCAACTTCCTGTTTTCCGAGAAATATAGACATCCTGTGTTTCTGAGAATGTCACGCTGTGGTGGTTCTTTCCTGTTTTGTTTATGTAAATATTTAAACGCACTTCAATTTTTGAAAAACATATAGATTTCCTATTATTTTAAAAAGCTATAGATTTTCCATTATTTTAAAAACATATAGATTTCCAAAAACTGAAAAACCAGAAAGTGGAAATCAGAAATCGAAATCAGAAATCAAAATCAGAAATCGAAATCAGAAATCGAAATCAGAAATCGAAATCAGAAATCGAAATCAGAAAGTTGAAATCAGAAATCGAAATCAGAAAGTGGAAATCAGAAATTTATTATTTTGCTCTGGTACCCCCATATACTATACTACTACTAGCCAAGGAGGACACCAGTTTAAGCGAATTTGTATTTAGATATCTAGGGTTTAGTAAGAGTAAGGGCCATTTTCTTCGGCCTGGTACAAAACTCGAGGGCTAGAGAAATTGCATTACCTAAGCTTAAAGCGATAGGGCTCGATACGTCTAGGTTTGGTCTACATTCTTTAAGAATCAGCGGAGCTTCTGCCGCGGAAAAATTTCCGTATAACCCCATACATTTATTATTCATGCATACTTCAATAATTATGTATGCGCGCTATTGTTTTCTTAAACAATGGCAATTCCCGCGTGTATTGAATATATGCATCACTAATCGCTACTTACTTCAACAATAAAAATGGATTTAGTTGCGTCGTCTCGTTCTTTTCTTTCCTCCCGCTTTCTCCTTCCTCTCACCTCCGTTCCTCTTTCCCCAGTCTTTTCTTTTCTCAGTTTCTCGTCCCAGTTTTCTTCTCGGTTTCCTTTTTACCTTTTTATTTCGGCGGCACCGTATCTCGAACCGTGACCCCTTGATCACATCTGGATTATTAGTCCATGTGCTATACCACTACACCACAAGAGCTCGTTGAAAGTTACCGACCAATAACTACATTTTATTAATGTGTTCTATGTTAATTACTAAAAGTCTACATAACAATTTAACCCCAACTCCCATGGCAGTTTACACGTAGGAATCCTTGTCATGTCTTTGCTATTGGTTAACTATAAGAATAAAAAGCAACATATTTCAATGCAAATTTCTCTTACTGAGTCGTCCTTCAGTTTCCTTTCGACTTTCTGCCGTGTTATTATTATTATCATTAAGTTATGTCAACCGTCTTCGTCTCCGTCTACGTCTTCGTTTGTCCCTTCGTGTGCGTCCTCTCGTCCTCTTGTCAAGTTGAATTGGTTTTCGTTCTGTTCTCTATTACAAGATCACGAACGGTGCATAGATAGGTGCAAGGAACAGAACCTACTCGCGTCGGCCGTGAAGTGTCCTAGGCCTGACTGCTGCTAAGCACTAAGCTGGACGAAACGTGCGAAATCGCGAGACGGGTTTGAGTGGCGATGCTCGAAGAGACATTGCAATGGCATGGCATCACTGCGCCAGAACTCATGGTTTTCTGGTAGCAAGCTTCCCATTCAAAAAATATTAGCCCTAACTTACGCTTGGGCGCACAAATATACCGTTAGTCTACAGAAACGGTGATAGATTGGTAGAGCGCAGGGATAAAGAAACTCTTTTGCTAATTATACGCGCTCACATATTGCTAGGAACCCGCGTGATGAGTGACAAGTGGAGAGCTTATGATTGCCTACAAGACGAGGGCTATCTCACAGTTAACCACGCCCTAAACTTCGCAAACCCAGACAGGAACATCCAAAGATCTCTTCGAAGGCTACCTACGGGAGTTTTTGTGGCGTAAGCATTATGATGAGGATCCCTTTGGAAACATCACCAAGCATATCGCTGAACTTTACGAGGTGTACAAAGACCCGTGAAGTGTTCCGCGTAACAATCTATGCACCATTCGTGATCTTCTTTCGTGAAATCAATAATACACCAAGTAAAGATTCAACACATCGCATCACAAGGTGGAAAATGGAAAAAAAAATCACCACATCAACATCAACGGTGAGTTTCAATTTATTTTTCTCTGGTCTATTAATCGACGCAGTTTCCCTAACCCTCATTTAAAAGCTAACCTTTCTCGCCAAACTCTACGTTTTTAATTTTTCATTCGCGCTACAACTCGAAAAACACGAAAAACGGCACATTTTCTTCGACAAATTTGGATGAAAATGTTCATTTTAGACCTAATTTGAAAAAGACTTAGAAAAAAATGAAAAAAAACTGTATAATGTATGCTATTCCCAAAGGCAATCTATTGTTTTCTCTATTGTTCTCTTTTATAATAGCGCGTATGCATAATTAATGTATGGGGTTATAGGGATGATATCTGTTTACAAACATTCTTTTTGTTATTCAAATGTGCCAACCACTGGAACAAAAGAACCCTTTGTTTCGGCAGCCAATAAGGCTCTGGTTGGCACATTAATAACAATTGGTGACGTCATTGATATCTTCCCTATAGGTGGTTTGCAATCAATCTCTAGAGACATAGATAACAATAGTGAAACGAACAAATGCTGGTGGACGAACAAAAGGAGCTAATGAGAGAACTATTGTTTATGTCCACCGGCATGGCGGCGATGACGTAACATGAAAACCACCTATATGGAAATATTGCCCTTGTATTGTCGCAAGGACATTAACCATCAGTTGATGGTCACTCTTAACATAGACATTTCGTCATTATCCCATTAAAGTATCTCTTGTCCCCCAGCTTTGTGTTTGAGATGGCTGGTCGGCTCCCACCAATTGTCTCTAGTGTTTACATGGGAAATGTGTTCTATTCGGCTAAGCGCAGCGATAGAGAATAGAAATGTATTTCCCATGAGCATACGCATCATTACTATGCTTGGCATTCGCAGTTTTTGCCTATATATACCACTCCTTGATTCGTGCTATTCACTTGACGCCAATCAGCCATCCAACAACTTTGCTCGGGGTAATGTTTTGCATACTACATGTATGTACCGCTATAAATAGCATTAAATCACTCTAGTTGTTATTTGCAACCTTTAAACTCCAGAGCCTAAGGTGGTTCTGTATTGGTTTGGAGAATACGTTTCCAGTTTTTTCTCCGAATTAGGAGGGGTTTTTTTTCCACTGGTTTTTCGTATCCGGCTTAATCACCGCTATAACGTTACGTAAACCATTTAATTTTTCGTACCATTTACAATCAATACTGTCTTTAGAACAGACTTCCCTTACGGGGGCCATGGTTTGCGATGCGCTTACGCAGACAGACATTGTAAGAGTTATACTTTACTGTGAATAAAATGGCTGGTCCAGATGGCTCAGGTCGGCTCCCTCCAATTGTCTCTAGTGTTTACATGGGAAATGTGTTCTATTCTGCTGAGCGCAGTGATAGAGAATAGAACAGGAATTTTTTTTGAAAGAATAATCAACCTTGACATCAGTTCACTGAACGATTTATTGATATGTAAACTCCTGGACTATGATTATTGCCATGGGAAAATATAATTTCTCCAGCCCACTCACTTTTCCAAAGACGTTCATCGGAAATTTCAGAATATGTTTTTTGAAGAAAATGGAATGACGCTTTCTAATCATTAAATAAGAAAAGATTCCTCTCCTCTTCGTTTGATCCCTAATATCCCTAACATTAGGGATGGACCATTTAATTTTTGTGGGGAGGGGGGGTTGGGCAATTACCAAAAAAAAATTCGTGCAGAAGAAATTTAAGAGAAAAAAATCGTGCACAAGAAAGCACGTGAAAAAAAATACAAGCATTTTGGTAAAAAAAATTCTTGCAAATAGTGATGCTGAAAAAAAAAATCATACTCAGAAGAAATTGCCCCCCCCCCCCCCCCCCCCCCCCCCCCCCAACGCAAAGATAAAAATTGTGAGCAAGTTTTCCAAGGCAGTCAAGACAGCTTCCAGCGCAAAACAGTGCATACTATTCCTCCTGCCTTGGAAGCATATTCATACGTAGATGACGAAAACGTTTGTGGGAACCTTTGTTAGCTGATATGTTCATTTCCTGGTTCGTAACAAATTCTTTCTCTATTTCCGTCAGCCAACCGTCGACATCTTCCGACGACCTCGAACTGTTGTCCTCAATGGCAATCGGACAAGACACGTTTAATGAACTAAGTTCCTTGGAGTCTGCACCTTGTGTGGAGTTCCTCGTCTTTAGTTCTTTGCTTGGAGTGTCACGTGCACGTAAGTGAATGGCTTCCCTGGAACATTTGTCGACTGGAGAGTTTGAGAAGCACCGTTTTGGTTTTTGGTGGCGTAAGATATGGTTGAGCGGACTCAAGCGCCTGCTTTCAGCGGGTGAATTGGGGACACCATAACACTTCTTTTTCCTTTTCTTCGGAAGAGGAGTCGAATTCTGTGGAGACCGATTGCGCAACAAGTGAACTGCTACAGGCGATTCACGAGATGGCCGAGGCGACTTGAACTGTGGTACAGGGCAGTGCTCTTCTGATGCGGGGGGAGATGATGGTGAGGCCGAGATGTTGTTCGCTTCATTGTTTCCTTCTGTTCTACAGCTGAACCACTCCGTGCTTTTGCTCCCAGAACTGATCTTACTCATAGGCGATTTCTTCCCCAGTTTTCGTAATAAACGTTTGCGTTGTTGTTCAGCGACATTCGAACTTTGCGCAGATCCTGTTTCTACATCAAGATACGAACTTCTTGAAAATCTTAGAGATTAACGCGGCGAATTAAACGTTGGAGAGATCACTGGAAAGCCTTCGAACGTGTTAATTTCACTGCCCCTTGCAGCCGCACCAGCAACAGCCGTGTTGACGCCTTGAGCCTTTATGTGCACTGGAGATGTTCAAGGTCCTTTAGAGGAGTCAGAAGCACCACACACTCATCAAGAAGATGTTCCCTGACTGGAGTTGTGGGCACCGCCACGTTTTCCCGAGTTGAGCTTGGAGATATAACAGAGTTGGGCTTTGCAAACTTCGCATCTTTCGAGTTAGAATCAGTAGATTTACACAAGGACTCTGCCGACACTTCTTTGGAGTATTCGGGATTTTCCTGTTTCTTGAGTAACCCTGGCGAACTGCGAACTGTTGGGCTTATGACGGTTTTTATCGGCGTCGCCAAGTTCTTATCGAGTGCTTGTGGAAGCTTGTCTAATTGCTCTGATGATTCAATAACATGTGTCTGGGTGTGGTCGTCTGAGCTCGAGGACATGTCCGATTTAACTTTCCGTGAAACCTGCACTTGTGACTTCAAGAGATTTTGTATTGGAGTAAGAAGAACGACGCACTCGTCCATTCCATCTAATCCAGGCTCTGGACGGGAGGGATTGGTCTTCTTATTCTGAACTACAGGAAAAGGAACAGATAAAAACCCGACATAAGAGATGGAACGCTTTTTAAGTAGCGTCGGAGAAGACCTTGTGGGGCCATAATTTGTCTTGTGGGTGCAGTCGGTTTCTGACATCCCGGCAAACTATCTTCATTTTGGTCGCATTCCTTTGCTGCTGTAATTGTGAGAGAGAGAGAGAGAACCGCAACGGCGAAACATCAGCGAAGGTCAGTTTCTGCGTTCTGCGGAGAGAGAGAGAGAGAGAGAGAGAGAGAGAGAGAGAGAGAGAGAGAGAGAGAATGAATGAATGAATGAATAAATGAATGAATAAACTTTATTTAAACAAATACTTAAAGAACAAAATCACAGGGAAACATTACAGACATAACACAGTTGACCTCTAGTCCGTTACACGCGACTTTTTTAAAAGAGTTTTTCAGTGAACACTAAACTCCTCCAAAACCAAGAAATGATACCCGTTAAAATACATATATAGGTGGCTACGGTATTTAACAACATTTTTGCGTCGACGAAGGAGACGCTTCCTAATCTTGTCGGCTAGGCGGAACGAATCGAGAAAAGTGTTGGTACCAAATCTGCGCCATCTTGAAACGTCACAATAGTATCCAGCATGCTTAGCGCGTCGTCTAGGCGGAACAAATCGAGAAAAGTGTCGGTACAAATCTGCGCCATCTTGAAACGTCACAATAGTATCCAGCATTTCCAGCGCGTGGAAATCAGGCATAATTCTTGGGAGCTGGGGTTCCAAAATGTCACATGTGAATAATCTATTTGTCTTGATTTGGTTTCGGATATTTTCTCGATTTTGGAATCGTACGGCTCAATATTTCAATGCCTACTAAAAGTACGAAGTGGAAAAATTGGACGAAGGTCTCTTTTCCGGACCAAGTAAGTTGTTGGGTCTCTTTGGAATCAAGCAAGAAGTTATCGGATTTTCCTCGCTACCGTTCTGGTATGTTTTGAATGTTCTATCTTGATTTTGCTGTGGTTCTCTGCCTGATTTGGGAAGCTTTCACCTAAATACCGACGTCGTTCTTCGCGATGTTCTACGGTACGGTGCAATTCGCTGTATGTTTGTAGCAATAATTCACTGACCGGCCGCGCCAGGCGAACGCACATTAACTTTACAGTGCTCGAAATTGCGCCTGTATCGGGCGCATTTGCGACTAAAGATTTCGCAGTTTTGTGACTAAACTTTGTCTAGCTAATAAAGGAATTATATTCAACAGTCTTGTGTCTTATTTGCAACTGGTAGTTGTAATTTTATCCCGAAAAATCCTGCGAAATTCACGTTGAATGTTGCATGACTGAATCGTCGATTTCATGCTCCATTAACGCGGTGTCCAAGAAGTTATTCAAGGGAGCACTTTTTCAGGCTTCCTCAGAAATTTCTCATTTCCGGTTCCGGTATTAGTACATGTACTGAGCAGTATGATTTCAGAATCGGAGAAATAACCGAAATGAAATCAAGAGAAATATATTATTTATATGTCGGAAAAATCTGAGACCTTTCGAAGTACACAGCACGGCAGGATTTTTCCCGATCCCACGGCGATAGCGTGAATTTGTTTGATGTCGGCCCGGCATTTTTGCCTGCGTGACATATCCCGCGACATAGCCCTTTTAAACAGTGGCTGAATTAATTCATGAAACTGAGGTTACTAGGTCAAGACGAGGTGCCACGGGATAAGGAGACGCACTATAATCTATGATTACTACTAGTATAAAAGTCGTACAGGCCTACCACCTCCATTTTACTCGAGATATACTCGTTAGAAGAAAATGTAAAAGGTTTTCAAATGTATCACACCGGTACAGATTGTGTTGCCTGTCAAGCCTTGCTACTTCCTACGATCGAGCCAGCAAACATTATCGGGAATTTGCTTTACATTTTGCTTCGAATGGCCCGAATAAATTTTCTATCGACGTTTCCTGTGTGTGAATTTTGCCGCAAGTTTCTCGGAAGTCGCGCTAAATTCTCAGAAATGACCGATTAACCAATGAAGACACGGTAAATGTCCTACGTAATAGGATTAGCATAACAACCAATCATGATACATCGCCAGCATTCCGGAAACGCCACCCGGAGCGAGGAGCAAGATTAGCGACGGCGTTACACAGACGCTTCTCTCCCCGAATTTTTCTGAGGGGAGGAGGCGGCTGTCACAGGCTAAGAAACCACGAACCTCTTCGCATCCGAGGCCATATGTAGAATATTCTTATCATTTAAATATTTGACGTTCGCGTTCGCGGCAACCTCGTTCCAAGGGTCTCTGACGGCGTTCAAATAGCCAAATGGAATACATTTCGTAATGATTGTAAAAAAAACATTGCCATGAACAATTAGCGTTTGGTAAAGCTGCATTTTATTTAAATGAACAGCATATTTTTTTTATATCACACTGAATAACAAGTCGCTTGTTTTCATTAAATCATTGTATAATGAGGAGGCTAAGAAGTCTTTAAATCATTGTAAATTAAAGCATTGCATACATCTGATTTTTTTAAAGCAGAATAGCCTCCAACGCACGCGTTCTTTTAGACTGCGAGCAGTCTCTTTTCCTTGCGTGCGACGAGAGATCGAGCGGCAATGCCGCTATTTATCTGATTTATTTAACTGCTTTCAGTCCGACGTTCTTTTGGCTCGTCTCGTCTTTTCTCCAAAAGAACTTCGGCGTAGGAGGCTATTAACAAAGGGGTCAATTTAAAAAAATAAGGCAAGCTATTTTAGCATTACATCAAATTGTAAAGACTCGTCAGTCATCCATCTGGCTTACACGTGGACGTGTGTGTACAATGGACCGGAAATAAAGGTACGTCAACACTCTCGTGAATATATAAAAGTAATTTACAACCCGGGTCGCTATTACGAAAATTTTTAATACATGTATATTTTTTATTTATTTTTTTCTAAGAACTCTCGACATGTTACCTCGACCCTCGACATGTTACCGTAGACTCCTCGACATGGTACCCTCGACCCTCGACTTTGTACCCTCGACCCTCGACCCTCGACCAAAACCCAGACTCCGTGATGATCACTTTGCCAACGTCAGTTTCGCTATACAAATGTCAGACAGCGTGTAATATGTTTCTTTACAGTCCTTTGAATATGAAGAAGATCAATTTCGAATCACTCTTGATCAGATGAAATGATCCTGTCCACTGCAGTTTTGGCGTAGCAAGGCGAACCGACTATGCCGCTTGAGCGAAGGAAGTAAACATGAAGAAGTCGGACTTTGATTTAGATTATTACTCGTGGCGGAGTACACGAGTTGTAAATCCGGCTCTAACTGTTCTTCTTTTTTTTCGTGTGACATTAGCGCGTGCAAATTTATGCACGCATATTTAACTTTATGTCGACGACTATATGGCTTTCAGCCATGAAATACATAGCGCAAAATCTCTCCGTGTGTTGACTTGTGAAGCAAAATAAAGAACTACGTAACAACGTACAATTGCACGTTTTCAAGACAATTCAAGGCGTTCATGGATGGATAGGACCGTTTGATATTGTGTTCGCCGCTTATTCCTGTGGGATTTTTGCTCCGGCAAGTTTTGTGTTCTATATAACTTGCTATTTGCTTAGCGATCGAGCTCAAGTGTCGGCTACTGAATGTAGTGAATGTGGTGTGTTCTTACTTTTAAACCCTTGTATACATGAAAGCGTAATGAACGGGTTATCGGTTTAAACGGTGGCTAAATAAAATTCACTCACTCACTCGCTCGCTCCTTCCATCAGCTGTAAACTTAGTGAGTAAATGCTTTGAGTGAATCCAGCGATAACAATAATTAATTTGATGTACACGAATATAGACAACAATAAGCTTACAGATGTTTTTTTTAACAGTTTTTATTTGCTTTTAGAAAAATTATATAAAGACAATTTCATCTTACATAATATTCATTAAAACATTGAAAACTACATTAACTTCATAAAGGCGTACTATTCCCCCCCCCCCCCCCCCCCCCCCATACAAACATCCGCAAAAAAAATTAAAAGGGTGTTGAGTATGGAGGTCAGAGTGACATGTAAAAGTTACAATTTCAAAAACAATATTTTTGATATTCCTATTATTCTAAATACAATATAAATATGGTTAATATACAATAAAGTATACAATGATGAAAAGACCGAAGAGAGATAGTGTAAATCGTCAAGTAAAAAAGGGAACTAAAGGATTCCACTTTTTGTAATGATTAAACAGCCTTCCATTCTTTTTTGCAATAAAAAGTTCTAATTTATAAGTGCTTTTAACTTGGCTTTAAAGACTATTAAAGAGGGAGTTACATTAGAATATTTGCACTTATAGATAAACATCTTAGCAAGGAGAATTACATGGTTCACCAACAGAAAATCGTTGTTAAGATCAAATTTCCCGAACAGAATATCTAGAAGAGAGAGGTTGAGCGATATGTTAACGTCATCGGCAAGCCAAGATAAAACTTCTTTCCAGAAAAAACTTGAAGACTTACACAAAAACAGTAAATGCTCCAGGGATTCCTCTTCTTCTTTGCAAAAGTCACATAGGGGGGATTCGACCATTTTGAAATGGAAAAGGTTTTTATTTGTGAAAATAATAAGATTAAGTAGTTTGTACTGAAATTCTCTTAGTTTTGTATTTAAAGTAATTTCAAAGGCCAAAGAATACAATCTTTTCCACTCTATGGAAAGGTCAGGATGACTACTTGAAATTTAGCCTTAGCGGTAGGAGGAGTTTGCTTCTGAGATACGATTTCTTTGTAAGCCATTTTCGATGTAATGTCTGTAAGGTCAACCATTTTACCCAATATTGATAGGTGGAAGCATTTTTGATCCAGAATAGACGGTTCACAATATGGGTTTTCCTTAATAGACGAACGCCAGGCACTTGGTATAGCATCTATGATACCCATTGAGGCGAAATAGTGACTAGGGGACAAAAAAGAATTCAAAATCTTGTCACTTTTGAGGAAGGTGCGATCCTTAGAGACAAGGTCACCCACTTTAACGATACCGTAATTGTGGAAAAAAGGTTGAAAAAAGATTTTCCTTCACTTAAAATATGCTTATTGTTCCAGATAATTTGATTCATGATACCCTCGTGGGATACAGATTCAGAGTTATGCATGGAGGTTCAGGCGTCTAAACACTCTTTTTAGAACACAGGCAATGAAATAGGCAATTTCCGACTCTCAAAATTGCACTGAAACAGAAATTTGCCACCTACTTTGTCAAGATAGAAATCCAAAACTTTCTTCTAAGGGCTTTCATAATCCTCAATATACCTCTTTAAACACATAATTCTTTGGGCATAAATCATAGATAAAAGATCGAGCATTTTCAGGCCTCCGTCTTCAATGTTATTTATTAAAGCTGACCGCTTGATCTTATCCTTCCAGATGAACGAATAAAGTTCTTTATTAACTTCTTTAATGAGTTCACTTGGCACTGGAATCAAAGCCGCCTTGGACATAATTTTAGGTACAACAAATGACTTCACTATTTGTATTCTACCGATGAGAGTGAGACCCCTCCACCTCCACAAATTCAACACTTTTGTGATGGATTTGATAATTGAGTCAAAATTAGCCTTTTTCCTAGTCACATTGTTATAATCGAAATGTATACCGAGAATTTTAATACATGTTTTAAATTCATGTGGAAATAACTCGTACCCTAATTTGCTTAACCCCAGACCAAAAAATTCTGTTTTCTCTTCATTAACGTTGAGACCTGAACACTTAGAGAAATTCCCAACACTTTCTTGTAAATAATTGTAGGAAGAAGTGTCTTGGAGAAAGCAGGTTAGATCATCAGCAAAAAGCAACACTTTCACCTCAACATTGCGAATCCAAATCCCCTGAATCTTTTCATTTTGTCGAATACTACATGCAAGAATTTCCAACCCTAATATGAATAGAAGAGGGGATAGTGGGTCACCTTGGCGCACGCCCCGACCAATTGTAAAATAATCTTATGTAAAACCGTTATTAATAATACAACTTGATATATTAGAGCAGAAAACCCGAATCCACTGAACAAAAGATGTCCCAAAGTTGAAAGTCTGAAGAACTTGCACAAGATATGTGTGATCGAGAGAGTCAAATGCTTTCTCAAAATCGATCGCGACAAGCATTCCTGATACTTTAGTTTGTTTGGTGTATTCTAAAATGTCATCTATACTTCTTACAACGTCAAAAATGGACCTTCCTTTGACATTCGCATTTTGGTTATAGTGAATTAAATCGGGTAGAATTGATTCTAGACGTTTGGCTAAGGTTTTTGAGGCGATTTTGGTGTCGACATTTATAAGAGAGATTGGACGCCAGTTTTTTATTTCTTACAGATGTTTCGCATTTGGAGATTTTAGTGCAACGTTAAAATCGATCTGAAAGGATTTTGCAACCGGAACACGCGTTTTGATGCGTATCTACCTTAAAATAATCAAATTTAGTCCCTATCAAGCGTGGGTTCCTCGATAGTGTAGTGGATTGACGTTGTGGTTTAGCCCCCGAACACCCGAGTTCGAGTCTCCCTAAAAATCTTTTTTTTTTTCCTTTTTTTTTCTTTCTTTCTTCGAACGTGATCTACTGGTTTTTTTTCGTTCGTCAAAAATCCTTACGTTTAATTTTTTTTAAAAAATATCGAACCGTGTCAGTGGAAAAACGTAAGCTTACGGCAATATTGCGTTACGCGTTAGCATTTCTTCTCCACGGGTTGGCTCTTAGGAGCCTTTGATTAGACATAATTTTAAGCTTATGTTTCTCCGTGAAAGCACTCAAACACTCGGGAAACAATGCTGCAATGAGTTAAAGGCGCCACGAGTTCAAGATGTGTACAGCTTCTTGTTGAACGTGAAAACTATACATTTTAGTAGCACACCGTCTCAGTGGTTCGCCAGTTGAGTTTTAAGCTTATTACAAACGAGACGATATATTTGTAGTACAAACAATGTATATTACATGATATTAACGACTGACGGCCGGTCTTCTGTGAAGTTCATTGATGCGCATGGAGATAATGAGCTTCTCCTATAAATCTAAAACACACAATTTGTAAACAAATTAAATTATATAATTAACCCAACTATGGGTGGATTTCCACTGTCGCGTAATTTTTACGTGCGTAAATAAAAATAAGAGACGATGTATGAACAGCTTGCGTAAAAGTTTGCGCAAGCTGTTCATACATCGTCTCTTATTTTTATTTACGCACGTGAAAATTACGCGACAGTGGAAATCCACCCTATCACAAACAAAACACCCGCGAAGACATACACGTCAAACCCATTCTAAAGTTATGCTACTTTTCCCGCCAAAAAATACACCTTCACATATTACCTAAAACATCATTACTATATTTACCTATCAAAGCCACCCAATCTTTTCGATAACCTCGATATCCTACTCAACGTTTTCGGATTCCCTATTAATCGACATTTCAAAACGATTGATTTATATTATAGCGGACTACATGAAACAAATAACATCTTTACCATATTCACTATCAATTCTTCTTTTTTTATTAACCTCACGTTCTATCGCATTAACGAGATGGCTTTAAGAATCCTTTGATTCAATTTTAGCGTGGCGACGCGTGAGAAGTTAGAACTACAAAATTAGGTCTTTATTTGTTTACATAGTATCAGATATATTTAGGACTGAATTTGAGCACGTTTTATGAACATTTCTCCAAAACTAACGAGAACACAAAGAAAAAGTCAATCACAAGTTCATATCAACATAAATTCCCATCGAAAAATCTAATTTCTTTTACAGTAAAGTCCCTCAGCTTGACTCGGCTGCTTGAAAATTATTTTATACTCCGCTTCTTCGAAAGAAACATCGCCCCGCATTGATAAAAACGTGTGAAGTTCCTCGAAGCAAGATTTCAGCGGCTTCTGAGTATTCTTTAAAGCTTTCTCTTTCCACTTTAAATATTTTGAATGTGTGTTATTACTCCGACAAGACAAAACTATGGTTTTCAAAACCAAGCACATGCCGAGCACGGCAGCCATTTTTGTAGAATTTGTATGTGGCCTGGTTAGTAATAAAATATGTGTGCATAAATTTGCATGCACAAATGTGACACCAAAAAAAAGAAAAGAAAAAGAAAAACGGAGCCCAGACCTTACACCTCATGCGGGCAGTGCGCATGAGTAACAAGATAGAGGAAACAAGCAAACAAGAAATGTGTGTATACCTCGTTCTTAAAGCGTGAAGCTGAAGAAATAACGCGCTTATAAAGGAGCTCAGTGCATGAAAATATTCTAAGTCCCACTAATGACATGCTTCACGGACTGACTGCATGGTTTACGGTCCGTCGGTATGGTCAGTACGGATCGACAAACCGTATGTGACCACTCTGCTGTTCAGTCCCACGGACCGACTGCAAGGTTTACGGTCCGTACAATTTATACGGACCGAAACATAGCTTACACGGACCGTTACAGTGCGTGTATAATATATATAGATAGGCTGAGCCTATAACAGCGTAGCACTTTGAACAAGCTTATAAACTAAGGTGAAACTTAACTAAGGTGAAAGGTCGGAAATACAAGAATTAAGATTGACGACCGGGCTATTTTTCAATTTTAGCAATTCTCAAAAACGGTAAGGTTAATATTACCTGACCGTCTGCAGAGTACATTTAGAACGTACAAAAGTTCACAAAAACAACTTTTTCTCTATCTAGAATAATACATAAAATACAGTTGTTGCTTGTCAAAAAATGCCCGAGAAACTGATTTGGAAATCCAAAATACACAAACATATTTGCATAAGGCGACGCGAGTATAAAATCTAAGTCTTGTTTTGTTTATGTTGTAGTTAATTTTTTATTCCAGTTAATTTTTGTTTTTTCTTTGTTTCAAATTCATTAGCATATAATACCATACCCCAAAACAATGGAAAAATAAAAATTACCTGAGATAAAAAATTAACTACAACATTTACATAAAATCGCTTTTCAATCTACGTAATGAATGAACAAACACTTAAAAATGGACAACACAATCTTCTTTCGAAAAATTTTATTGAAATCTCCATTAGTTTATGTTTAAAAGCAAAACGCGTACAT
The DNA here is from genome assembly GCA_024195265.1 of Dendrophyllia cribrosa. Lineage (NCBI taxonomy): Eukaryota > Metazoa > Cnidaria > Anthozoa > Scleractinia > Dendrophylliidae > Dendrophyllia > Dendrophyllia cribrosa. Next base: position 17,876,309 of record JAJLRJ010000003.1, on the reverse strand, counting down.
TTATAGCGCATCGAGGCAGAGCCGTGTCTTCGATGAAATTCAGGAAATTAATACAACCGAATTAAGTTACACGTTTATAAACAATTCTCCAAAACTAACGAGAACACAAATAAAAAGTCAATCACAGATTGATAATATATATAGTTAGGCTTAGCCTAACAGCGGCGCCCTCTGAAGACCCTCTGAACAAGCTTAACTAAGATGAAACTTAACTAATAGGTGAAAGGTCGGAAGCACAAGAATTAAGATTAATATTGACGACCGGGCTATTTTTCAATTTTAGCAATTCTCAAAAACAGTATTACCCGACCGTCTGCACAGAACATTTAGACCGTACAAAAGTCACAAAAACAACTTTTTCTCCGTCTAGAATAACTATTACGACTACTGTTAAAAAATACAGTTGTAGCTTGTCAAAAAATGCCTGAGAAACTGATTTGGAAATCAAAATTGCCAAAAATACAAACATATTTGCATACGGCCACGCGAGTGAAGTTAGAACTATAATAAAATTCAAGTCTTGTTTTGTTTACATAAAATCGCTTTTCAACCTATGTAATGAATGAACAAACACATAAAAATGGACAACACAATCTTCTTTCGATAAATTTTATTCAAATCTCCATTAGTTTATGTTGAAAAGCAAAACGGAAAACACGCATCGAGGCCGAGCCGTGTCTTCGATGAAATTCAAGAAATTAATACAACTGAATTTAAGCTACACGTTTAAAAACAATTCTCCAAAACTAACGAGAACACATTAACAAAAACTCAATCACAGATTGATATCTAGATAAATTTCCATCGAAAAATGTAATTTGTTTTACCTTTAAGTCCCTCCGGCGACTACTGTGCTTGGAAATTCTTTAAATCTCCGCTTTGGTGCTGAAATCCGTAAAACGAACCCATCTCTCGCATTGCTAAAACCGTATATAGTTCCTCGAAGCAAGATTTTATCCCTGAAAGCTCTTCTTTTTCCACTAAAGCGGCTCCTGAGTATCCCTTAATTAGCATTCCTATCTTGAGTAGCAAACCACGAAAAAATGCAGGAAAATAACGACTTTAATTTAAACCGTTTTCTCCGCTCAGTAAACACAGCAAAACATCAAAGTGTTTTCCCAGCTGACGTGACATTCGGCCGTGTAACCGCGCGAAAAAAAAAGCCTCGCTTTGGTTTCAACATGACGTCGTACGCGCATATTTTGCGACGTCATACGCGCCCGCGAGCTAGTCCTCCGCTAAGATCCCGGATGTTGTGTGGCGTCATACGCGCATGCGCGCTAGCCTTGCGCGACACACATCTCCGACACACATGTTTTTGTTGCAGACAGCGCCCGCGAAACATTCCGCTAGCCATGACCATGAAAAATGAGGTCATAGGTTCTATGAGTATGGGGCTCCGCAGCCGGGCCTTCGGCCCGGCTAGGCTCCGCTATTAAGATAAATTCCCATCGAAAAATGTAATTTGTTTTACCTTTAGGTCCCTCGCTTGCTTGAAAATTCTTTAAATCTCCGCGTTGGTTCTGAAATCCGTAATAAAAACAAACATCTCCCGCATTGATATAAACGTATAAAGGTCCTCGAAGCAAGATTTTATCCCTTAAAGCTCTTCTTTTTCCACTAAAGCGGCTTCTGAGTATCCCTTATTTAGTATCCCAGTCTTGAGTAGCAAACGGCGAAAAAATGCAGGGAAATAACGACTTTACTGCTCCACTAAACCCCGCGAAAGATCCAACTTTTAAAGTGTTTACCGAGCTGACGGCTGTGTAGCCGCGCGTGTGGCGTTATACGCGCATGTTTTGCGAAGTCATACGCGCCCGCGAATTAGCCCTGCCCAACGGACACACATGTCACGGAGGCGCGTCCACGAAACATTCCGCTAGCCATGACCATGAAAAATGACGGGCACAGGTTCTATGAGTATGGGGCTGCGCAACCGGGCCTTCGGCCCGGCGAGTGCTCCGCTATTAGACAACCCTTGTTTAAATCTGTTATTCTTTTCTAGGAACGATGGCTATTGTGACACAAAATTAAAAACAAAAATATTTGCATTTTGCTCCAATTTTTCTTTTTTCAATTGATATAAAAGACTATTTTTGAGATTAAAGGCTAAATGACAAACCTCGAATATCTTTTTTGCGTAAGACAAAACAAACTTCATTTCATATCATTCGTCAATAACAGGTGCTTTCTTGTTAAAATAAAGCATTGTAGACTAACATAATTTTACATAAATTTGTCTTTGCGAATTAATGTGCTGTAGCTGACATTTTGGATATGCATGACCTGTCATTCATGTAGTTAGTGCATATGAAAGAAAGCCGATTATCTTCTAAAACAAGATGGAAGTGGTTTCATCTTTAAAGAGATCGCGAACCAAAACCAAGCACATTTTCGAAAAATTTATTCACCTGAATTTACATTGCACTTTGCGCATATTGCTTTTAAAAACAAAACCGCTCACATACGGTCAACTTAATAACCGAAAAACCAAAACTGTATTTGTGCGTAATAGTATACCTTCTAAAGTAAAGTGCTAATGGCTTTAACCCAACTCAACCAAAAACAAATTTAAAATATGTGGAATTTAACGAATGTTCTTTAATGCATAGCACATTTTTATTACTTTGGTCAACAGAGGTAACAAAACTGCATGTTCCTATCGCATCTCTTCGAGCACTGCAGTGTGAAAAACAAAAATTATAACTTAATGCTTCAAAGCCGATGGTTTACAAAGTCATGTGGTTATATAAATAAAGAATTTCTATCACCGAATGCTGTTCTCTTATTGGCTACGCTACTCACTATCTATTCTGTTGTTAGATAGTGAGTAGAGTGAGTAGCCAAATGGCGGCCGCTTCTTCGCGTTTTCGAGTGTCTGTGAAGAGTATTTGTTGTTAAGTTTTGAACGTCTAGTAGATTTATTTTAAAACAATTAGATCATTCGCTCTTGATTTCTATCGCGCGATAGAATCGAGCTCATAATCTAATTGTTAAGTATAATTATAAGTATAATTATTTGTTTTGTTTTCAACGAGCCAATAGGCTTATTAAATAATGATAAGCTTTTAAATCATCCGGTATCTTTCCAGGCTAAACGATATGGTTTCATTCCTTGGCTAATTTGGCACAAACAGGTATTACCCTAAACGTAAATTGTCCTAAATTGACGTGTCTATTTAAACAAGAACAAAGTTCAGCTGTTCTGACAGAGTAAACGCACCAAACAACAGAGGGCAAAAGACGGGCGATTGAACAAGACCAAAAGGCAGGCAATTGAAACTGAGGCTTCTTTAGTTTCAAACCACCTTCTTAGTCACCATCCAGCCTGAACTAACTCAGATAATGTTTATGAATTCGCGATTAAGTCTATAGAAGCATGAACGTTCTTCAGCTGAATCGCCTGTTTGGCTATAATTTCCTGTTGCTATTTGCGATCTTCATGACCGGTAAGTAAAGTTACATTGTATTTCTCTTTTATGTTGATAACCAGGTACATGTGTAAATAGTTTATAGATAGATAGTTTGTTGGGTAAAATACATGTGCCGCCAAAGGCTAAATTGTGTACTTCAAAATTACGTTGAGATAAAATATTATCTATCAATATCTACTGCATTAAAGTATCATCTAAGATATACACGGGCATTATGTTACGATGAAATGAGTATTTCGGTATGGTATACGCAAAGGGTTTCGACGAAACCTATTCGCTGATACTGAATTTAAAGCGTCGAAAAATCGGCAAAGTGATTGCTTTAAGTATGAAGATGGATTTCCCTCTCAAAGCAGAATTTATCGTAAAACCAATCTTTTTACAACCAATCTTTTAAAAGGTGACTCCCGAGAGTTTTACCAAAAACACCTGCACCAACTATCACGAGTCACAAAATATAGCCTTATTTTCTTGTCTTGAAATCTTTCTCAGGAGATTAACCAGAAAGGATGCCAACATATACAGTCGAAGCCCGCTATTTCGAAGTCCAGGGGAAATGAAAAAAAAGTTCGAAATAGCTGGGTTTCGAAATAACCGGGGTAGCGTAAAATTCGTAAACAATGAATCATTTTTAATGAAATACAGTATACAAAGAGACATTAATTAACGATGATTATACAGTTGAACCCCGCTAATTCGAACTCGGCTAATTCGAATTCCCCGCTAATTCGAACTCAAACCTATTTCCCTTGGATTTGCCCTTGTTTTTTCAGTCATTTACTATCGGCTAATTCGAACTCGGCTAATTCGAATTCCCCGCTAATTCGAACTATTTTCCGTTTCCCTTGACCTTAAATCAACCCTTTTAATTCGAATTCTAATTACAAAATTGACGGACAAACATCAGACGGCGCCAGAACACAGCTGGAAGCACAGCTGGAAGCTGGAAGCATGAGGAGAGCCTCATGGAAGTCGATGACGAAGATGATGTGTTTGAAGCAAAAGAAGAAAGTCCAAAGCGGCCAACCAAGAGTGAGATCCACCAGGCATTCATTACCCTCTCATCTTATAGTCTTTTTGCCATCGAAGGAGCTGATGAGATTCGCCGTCATACCCGTCAGCTCTTCTTTCTGGTAGAGACGAACATAAGAAAGAGCAAAACGCAGCCAAAAATCGAGAGGTTTTTTTGCCGTCTAATGAGCCCGCCACAGAGGTGGCTCTTGATAATAATTGACCTGTTTTTTTGTTACGTTTTGTTGTTACGTTTTGTTAAAGTTAAAAAATACGATTTTTTGCACAATTATATGAAATGCTTTACATTTAACCAATAAATAATGAAATAAAAACTGTATAAGGTACTATTGTGTTAATTATTAATGATTATTTTGATATTCAATTCGAACTCGGCTAATTCGAACCCCCGCTAATTCGAACTATTCTCCGTTTCCCTTGAGTGTTCGAATTAGCGGGGTTCAACTGTATGTCAGATAAATCAGCAGATGCGAGGTGGAGTTTGGCGGTAAGAAAACTAGAGTGATTGCTTTCAAGGTTGAGATATGCGGATGGGCGGGACAGTTGTCAATAATCAGAACAGCATTTCTTCCTTCACGCTCAAATTTCCGGTCCTGTTCTCACAACAGCTGGAATTTCTTAGCGGTAATGGGACACTGTACGTAAATCAAGCATTGTCAAGTCACCAACTGCGTAATATGAGTTCAAATAAAAGGCAATAAGTTTCCAGCTGTGCTCTGATGTATTCTGTTCTTGACAAGTTCAAAATAACGGGGTTGATTTTAGGTCTAGGGAAAGACGGATTAGTTCGAAATAGCGGGGAGTTCGAAATAGCCGAGTTCGAAATAGCCGAGTTCGTAATAGCTGATAGTAAATGACTGAAAACATAAGGGTAAATCCAAGGGAATGTGGCCTTATTTCGAAATAATGGGGAATTCGAATTAACCGAGTTCAAAATAGCGGGGTTCAACTGTATGTGCTTATTTTTCAGTTTTTTTTTGTGAGGGTGGCCGTTACCATAGCAACAGAGCATCTGAAGAACTTCAAATATTGTGCAATAAATACCTCTTATCAGCCAAATTCTAAGTCCGTACTGTAAGTAAAAGATCCCCCCGTTTCCCCGCTTAGGCCATAAATTGAGAGGGGAAACGAGGATCACTGTACGGACCGAGAAAAAAGAGGCTAATTAAGATATTTATTATTTCTCTAGATCGAAGAAAGGAAAACATTTCAAGTCAAAGATAGATGGTTTCATTTGACAGTCGTACGTCAAAAGAAAGGAAAAAGCAAATTTTATCGGCTTTCAAAAGTAATTTGATCGTTCCTCAATTCGGCATGAACTTGCGTGGCTCTTGAATGAAAACTTTGTAAACGAGTTAATTTCTTCTTCCATGTTGCAGATTTCCGTCGTCCTACCGAACACAAGGTAGTTTTTTTGAAAATAATTCTAAGTTACTGGCGGAGACAACTCAGGAAAAGAAGAATAACGAAAACGCCGCGATATAAAAATAGCCAAAACAAATGTGTTTGTCAAACTGAAAAAGGTGGCAGCGTTTCGGTCTACAGCGGTGAACGAAGAAACTCTCAAACTTTAATCAAAGGCTCCTGTGAGCCAACTCGTGAATAAGAAATGCTCTTCACATCGCTGACTCAAATTTGGGCGACCATACCTTACAAAAAGATTTCGAAATGTAGTGAATTTGAAATTTTGAATTTAGACATGTGCTTTGTTTATTTGGTTAAGGAGATACTCAAGTTCAGGGAAGCTTTATTGTAACAATTAACACTTTCGATAAGATTGCCAAATTTAACTATACAATGCGTGACGCAATGTATTGTATGTTTCAGTTATAAACACGGATCGATATCTTTTAAAATACCGTAATCCGCGATATGACATGTGTGATATTTTAAGGTCTAAGGTCTAAGGTCTTACACTGTTCAGTAGAACAACACAAGGATATATTTTCACTTGAGGAACAGATTCACTGACGACATATGAAAGTTGACCTCTCTCCTACATGTATTTCAAATAAGCTCGCATCCAAATTAACAAGGTGGAAGATGCCTTGAAATAAATGTATGCAAAATTACGTTTCAGAAACGGGTTGTAAAAATAATGACTTGGGAAAGGAATCGAACCATTAAACAATCAAATGGTTAAATGCGAAAGATTTTACCAAGCTTGTTTGGTTTTTCAATGGTGAAATATGTTCAAACTTATTGCCAACTTGTTAAAAGACTCGGTTTTTCCTAATATGCATTGCGCGCTGCGAGCATGGGCGGCCATTTTCTTGATGTCATGTCAGTCGTTAAACGTTGCTCTTAGCCGTTTATTTAAGTACCTTATATATCAGACAACAATTAAAAATGTATTTTAATATAACTACAATCAAGGACAAAAGTGTTGGGACGAAACACGGTACGCGCAAACGATAAGTGTCCGTTTCCCGACCCCTACCCCTACCCCTACCCCTTACAATGTTGAATGTTAAATGATTTGTGTATTTCAACATTGTCTCGGGGGGAGGGGGGAGGTTGGTAAGATGGGCTTTAAACTAAAAACACGGCTTCATTGGTCAGTCACACTAAATTAGTAGTTAATAGAATTTGTCCCAAGAACTTTTGTCCTTGATTGTAGTTCAAAGAGAAGAAGGATGAGACGATATAATTCCTTTCAACGCGATTGAATGTTTGGCGCGATAAAAGCAAAACCCTGGAAAACAATAGAAGCCTCGCTCTCGTGCAAACCAAAATAATAACAGAGGCGCGTGTAGTAATACATATAGATAGGCTGGGCCTAACAGCGTAGCTCTCTGAACAGAAAGGCAATGATAAGTTTAACTAAGGTGAAAGGTCGGAAGCACAAGAATTAAGATTGACGACCGGGCTATTTTTCAATTTTAGCAATTCTAAAAAAAAAAACAGTATTACGCGACTGTCTGCACAGTACATTTAGCCGGACCGTACAAAAGTTCACAACAACAACTTTTTCTCGATCTAGAATAACTAGTATGACCTATTTCCGAATAAAATACACCTATAGACCACTTTCATAATGGCGGCCGATTTATTTATTATTTTATATGTATGTTAATTAGCCTTACTGGCCTCATTTTAGAGTAAAAATTCTTTTGAATTTTGCACATGTTACCGAGGCCAGTGAGGCTAATTAACATACATATAAAAGTGTTTACCGAGCTGACCTGACATTTGTAGCCTCACTTTGGTTTCAAAATTGCTAAGATCCCGGATGTTGTGTGGCGTCATACACGCATGCTTTGCGACGTCATGCGCGCCCGCGAGCTAGCCTTGCGCAAAGCTCGGACCATGAAAAGTTACGGGCCTAGGTTCTATGAGTATGAGGCTCCGCAGCCTTCGGCCCGCGAGATCTCCGCTATAATAGACAAAAAATGGAACGTATCTATTGAGCTAACCACTTTGATTACTCTGTGAAGTACATATTTATTAAATTAACTGACTTTTTTTTCTCTCCAGCGACGACAAACACACTGTTACCAGGTAAGACTGGTAATTATTGTCACCAGGTGTAAGTTTCTGGTAGATATTCCTCACAGCATTTGAATCAGTAATGTGGGTGGGGAGGAGAAGACTTTTATTTAAGAAGTTTCTACTTCAACTGTCCCGACCTATCTTTGAACGTTTTGGCCGATATTGATACCCCGATACTTATTGATATTTGAGAACAGTTAAAAATATAGAAACTTGCGCGAAAGTTGAGGCCTTTCGATATCCCTCGAGACTTCAGATGTGGCCACGTGCTACTTCACAAAGAGAACAAAATGCATTTTCTTTATCCCTAAACTTAATATGCGCATTTTAAAACATTACAGCATCTTGTATCCATTATATGTGATATGAAATAGCTGTGTTAATGAATAAGTGAAGAAATAGTTACGAGTGAATGCTATCTGAATTATGTTGCAATGCACTGTGCAACGTAACAGTTTAGAGAAGCACCCAAGTTAACTAGTTACAAAAAGTGTTAAAATACATGAATGCAAAATTAAGTTTATGGGGTGTAAAACTAATGACCTGCATGGGTCAAGAATCGACCCATTAAGTAATCAGATAGATAAAAGCCAGTATAGGATTTTACCAAGCTTGTTTATTAATAGTATATAAACAGATTAAAAGTAAAAAACTTAGAAAAGTTAAAATTTAAGAATATCAATGTTACTAAAAAAGTGATTAAAATAAAACTATTCATCTATTAAAATCAGTTTGCAAACCCGAAAGCTTCAGTGTCTTCATATTGTTCTTAAAAGTTTCAATGTTCCCGGATTCATCTGTTATAGAGTTCCCCAACTACATTGTATATTGCACTGTATCAGTCGTGTTTTGTTGAGTCCACTTTCGGTAAATTCAGGAATGAATGAATAGTGAATTTTCATGTAATCAAAACTGTGCTGTAGGTTTGGTTGTATGCCACATGGCTATTTATAGGCAATCTAAATTAAATAAGTTTTCTAAATGGCGTCTACCTTCCTAGGCCGATTTCTTTGGTTCATCTTTTAATCATTGCTCCTCTTGATCAGTTGTTCAAGCGCAAAATTTTTGGGAATGTAATTTTTTTTCACTTGGCGGAGGTTGAATCCACCATCCCTAATACGTCATAATTATATTATGCTTGTACTAACTTTTTTATTCTATTCTTTCTTTCTTTTTTAGATTCTGTGATTCTCGGAATGAACGCGGGATACTTGGGTAATTTAACTAACTTGTTAAAACCCGTCGTGCAGAGCGGACAAGGCTGGAAGCTCTGCTGGCGAGCATCACAGAACGGCTGGCATGCCAAACGATTCCATTTCTTGTGTGACGATAAAGGTCCAACTATTACTATCATTAAGGTTGGAAAATATATCTTTGGCGGATATACCAGTGTATCATGGGGTAAGAATTGTTATCGTTCGTTTCTTCAAGGGTCCTCCCTCGGCTGGAGTGTTGAAAGAACCTAATACCTAACTTGCACACAGGCAATACCTAGAAGATGCTGGAGACGTTTGCGGTAAATTGGTATTTTCGGGTTTTTAAGTCTTGAATACGCGAATCGTAAACGAGTTATAGTGATCGGTGTGAGAGGGATGGGCGTGCTGAAAACACAGGGAATTTTGATTACCTTCATACTGACACTGACACAAAGGTGGGGAATTTGAAAGTCCGCCATCTTGGAAAGGTTTAGAGAACCTGATACCTAACTTGCACACAGGCATTACCTAGAAAATGCCGGGGACTTCTGTGGTAAATTGGTTTTTGCGGTTTTTTACTTCACCTGGCTATACCCTTTTATGCAATTACACATGATGTTTTCTTTATCCACTTTATCAGTTTACTTGTCAACATATTCCCTTATCTTAGGTTAGGTAAGGCTTAGTATCCGGAGATATTCCGCGCGATTTTGTAATAGAAATGTTTAATGTTTAATGCACTTCTTGTTCGCACAATAGATTCCAGCTGCGCCTTTCAGTACGATTCACAAGCATTTCTATTTTCAATGATAAACAAGCCAGGATGGGCGCCAGTGAAACTGAATCATCTGCAGAAAGCGAGAAAAAGTGTATATAGATGCTATTCTGATGGACCAACATTTGGTGGAGGTTTTGACCTTTACATTTCCAGCAACGCGTCATCCTCGTCAAGTTCCTTATCAAACCTTGGCTACACTTACAGCCCACCGAGCGGGTACGGCATTAACAGCAACTTTACTAGACAATTCCTGGCAGGATCATATATGTTTAAACCAGACGAAGTAGAAACGTTTTACAACAAATCTTTTATATCACAAGGTGGGTCGTTTAATAATTAATTTTTAGACATTCATTTTAGACAGACATTCATTCGAGTACAGATTGGCACTTCATCTATCTCTAAACTTACTCGCAATTCACAACATTAGAGCTTTTTGCATCCATCATATGTCAAATGAAATAGCTGAAGTGTGTTAATGACCGACTGAAAAAATGAATACCTGTAGTTAGTTGAAGACTTTTATATTCAAAGGTGAGACATGACCTAGAGTCAAGACTATTATAAATCACAATTACTTAGACCAATCTTTCAACTTATACACTCTTAAATAAGGTGTGTTACTGCAACACACCTTTTTTTGTCTTCAAAACAACACACATAAAGTTGTGTATAAATACACACCTTTTCATGTATTCCCCTTAAGATGTGTCTTTGGAACACACCAAGGTGTGTTCGGGGAACACATGAAAAGGTGTGTATTTATACACAACTTTATGTGTGTTGTTTTGAAGACAAAAAAAGGTGTGTTGCAGTAACACACTTTATTTAAGAGTGTAGAATACAATTTGTGGGCACTCTTTTTTCCGCCCCGTACAGAGCTCCTCCAAATTTTCCAAAATAAAGTGCCATTTTGACTGAAACCGGAGATAAAGCGGTCCGACTGACATATAACAACTTCGGAACCAAAAAATGTTCTGAGATATCCTGATAGCCATTAAATGTTATATTAATAATGTATTTTGTCTTTTTTTAGCCGGTGTTTTTAAAAAATTCTACCTTTTAGCGGTATTTAGCAGTAACAGCAATACTTTGCTCGTTTCATACACCCTCATGGTTTCGAGCATCTGACGTCATTTCACTGGATGACATTTTTGTACAACTGGACAGAAAATCTCTGTTACGCTGGCGTTATTCTTCATGTTTTTTTGTCACTAAATTGCTTTACAAAAATTGCTGGCATGATTGACAAAGTCCTAGTTTCAATCGGTTAGTATAAAACGTGGACTTCGGACTACGGACTGGATGTAAAATAAAGTCGAATCAGTTTAAAGAACCAGCGGTCTGAATGGGGGGAGGTTCAAATGCAGTTGTCAGTTAAAATTTAGGCCAATTGTTAGTTGTCAGCTAAATTTGGATCATTTGTCAGTTGTCAGTTTAAAAATTACTGTTGATAATTAACAGAGACCTCCAATTACTGTTTTTAGCCCATTTTAGACCCCCTATAATTATTAAAAGTGCATTATAATGATTAAATATATCAAAAACTCTCCTTATTGTTATCACAATCTGTTCGTCAAATATCCTTGACGAACAGATTATTTTCCAGTAATTTCAATCCGTCCATTACAGATTGCTAATGTCTATAGTAACATGTTCTCGTCCTCTTTATCAAAGATGTCATCTTCTGAGTCGGTCTCATACTCATCTAATTGTGGTTGTCTTGCCTCACCAAAAGCCGTAGAAACTGATGAGCAATCATCCACAAATCGATCACTGTCACATGCTGAGCTTCGACAGGTTCATGCTAGTACTCCACTAGGACACCTTAATTGAACGTCTATCTTGGTTTAGTTAAGTTCAATTTCGTGTAGTCTGGGTGATTGACATGAAATGATGGTGGTAAAGCGTAAAGCCTCTGCCTTGTCTTTAGTGGTTTCAACTGCAACACCATCAACAACAACGACAGCGGCACTATTAACATCAACAACACCAGCCATAACAGTAACATCGACAACACGAGACATAACAGTAACATCAACATTTTCCGTCCCAGAGGCTTCTAGCACGAACCCGCCTACAGAGAAGAAAGAGAATGCTAAGAAGAAGGTATTCATTTTAATTATAGAGAAAACTACTGGGTATCATCAATCTTCCTCTCTGATTGGTTCACTACATATAAACTAACCTGTATCTTTAAATTTCTGCGATATAACCTGCTATGGTGATAGAAAGCGTGTGCGAAACGGTCACTGAGATAATCTATAGAAGTTTAAAGCATGGAACCAGACATAACTGAAAGAACGGTCTGTCTGTATATAGAAAATTGAGGAAACGTCTAAGTTTTGTCCCACTATATATTAATAACATATCCTTTCAAGTTTCAAAACAACGGCTGTCAGTTTTCCATGAAATCTAGAGTATCTTACTTCGAGGAATAAAATCTATTCACATTTATAATGGAATCCGTGCTAGCTGAAATACCTTCTGGCAAACCCCGCGGTGTCAATAATCACGAAACTATTTTGTTTGTTGCAGTTACTTCGATACGATTCGGTGATAAAGTCTCTCAATGTCTACAACAAAGGTTCCTTACAGGTAAACAACATATTTTATATTCTGAACATAACTTACTTGATGCCCAGTGCCGCATGGATACTTCAAAACTCCCTTTTTAGCGGAGCTCTCGCGGGCCGAAGGCCCGCTGCGGAGCCCCATACTCATAGAACGCATGCCCGTCATTTTTCATAGTCATGGCTAGCGGAATGTTTCGCGGGCGCGCGTCCATAACATGTGTGTCCGTCCGAGCGAGCGTCCGTCGCGTAGGGCAAGCTCGCCGGCGCCTATGACGTCACGCAACATCCAGGATCTTAGCAATTTTGAAACCAAAGCGAGGATTTGTTTTTCGCGCGGCTACCCGGCCGAATGTCACATCAGCTGGGTAAACACTTTTAGCTGTGTTTACTAAGCAGAGAAAACCGTTTAAATTAAAGTCGTTATTTTCCTGCATTTTTTCGCGGTTTGCTACTAAAGACAGACAAGATCTAACTAGCCTTATTACGAATGATTGTAAAAGTTGTGTCCTGTGTAATTCTTAATTCTTAGTTTGTATACTCTTAGTTTGTTTTTACATTTGAATTGATATTTTATAAGATTTTATGTTATAGAGTTTTATATAAAATCCTACTTATTTATAATTTATAATTTGAAAATTATAATTATTGCTATTTTTAATAAAGTTTTTTATAATTTATTAATGTAATTTAGCCTGTTTAAATATTTAGATAGTTTAGATAGGTGTCCTTACTTAGTGGGTAACTGCTATATTTTATCTTGACACAGAAATAAAGTTTTTATTATTTATTATTATTATTATACTAATTAAGGGATACTCAGAAGCTGCTATATTGGAAAAAATAAGAGTTTTCAGAGAGAAAATCTTGCTTCGAGGAACTTCATACGTTTTTATCATTGTTTGAGCAATGCGGGGAAATGTTTCTCACTTCGGGTTTCAGAGCTGAAGAAACGGAGATTTAAAGAATTTCCAAGCAGTAGACGGACTTAAAGGTAAACAAAATACATTTTTCGATGGGGATTTTTGTTGATATCAATCTGTGATTGACGTTTTCTTTGTGTTCTCGCTAGTTTTGGAGAATTGTTTATAAAACGCGCTCAAATTCAGGCCCTATTTACATGGAAAGAGGATGATCCTAGTGCTATGATGATCTTAGAAGGTTCATTTGGTTTACATGCAAAAATGCGGCACTTGGATGATCCTAGCGCTGGCATCATCCTACCTATCAGATAGGATGATCCTAGCGCTAGGATCATCCTAGCGTGCAACCATTCGCATGTAAACTGAAAACAGAAAACATGTCGCGCTCGGATGATCCTAGTGCTAGGATCATCCTAGCACTAGGATCATCCTCTTTCCATGTAAATACTGTACGGCCTCAGTCGTTTTGATTTCTTTCAACGAAAACAGTTCGTCCTCGATGCGCTATAAATGGTTCGCGTTTTGCTTTTAAACAGGAACTTATGGAGATTTGTTCATTTATGAAATGCGATTTTATGTAAACAAAACAAGACTTGGATTTTATAGTTCTAACTTCACTCGCGTCGCTTCTAATATGCAAATATGTTTGTGTATTCGCAGACGGTGGTAAATTTTCACCTGCTCCCTCCATTACGCAACTGTAAACTTTTGTTGGTAATTTCGTTGACCAGTACATACATACATACATACATAAACTTTATTTTAACTCGAATTTAAGTGTAGCTTGTGAAGCTAATTTCTTCGAGTAAATTGAAGTGCATAAGGCTTTCGTGGCAAATGCAAAGGAATAAGTGTAGAGAATAGTCGACCGCCGAAAAAGGGGACATTTTGAAAGCGGTGCTCTAAATGTTTTGCATTCTTAGAATTTAGATCGGTCAGCGGTCAGCCATCATGGAGGCTGTGAAACGTCTAGTTCTGATTTATAGTTTCGTGCTTAGTGTCCTTATAATTTCCTCTAAACTCCAAAGTAACACTCGACTTATCATCTTTATCCCTAAATAGCTTTAAGCAGTCAGCCATGCCAGTAATAAGATCTTAGGCAGTTACGTAGGCTCTAACCGCAAACCAACCCGCCCATTAGAGAAATCTATTTGGGTGTAATTGATTCTAAGTTGTAAGTTCTAAGCTCGTCTATACTAACGAAACGGGTTCGAATCGTGGCGGGAAGTCCAGGTTTTTTTTTTTATGTTTCCTTTCTTTTATATTTTTTTTGGTTCCAAACTGAACGTTGTGAAAGTGATGTACTGTTTTTTTCCTTTGCGTTTGAAGTCGTTCAATTTAAAAACAAAATATTGAAACGTGTTTATAAAAACCTTAAGCTTACCGCAATATCGCGTTACGCGTTAACTCGCGGTCGAGGGTTCAAATGACATGCTTGCATTTATATGCAAATTCTATACACTTTAAGATAAGCCTGGGAATTTGCTATCATTCTTAAGTGTTTGCCACAAACTTAATCTGCAATATCGTTCCATCCTTAGCAACAATTATGACCTCATCAAAGAAAGGATTCTTTTCTCATCGAAAACTCGAGACTTGACTCGATGAAATATACAACTTTTTGTCGTTAAAGTTATTTATCGCGGTGATGGGGTGATGTCGTCAGTGGATCTGTTCCTCAAGTGAAGATATATCCTTGCGTTTTTCTACTGAAAAGAATATGTAGACCTTAAATATCACATAGACCATATCGCGGATGACGGTATTTTAAAAGATGCCGGGCCTTATTTATAATGAAAACATACCGTATTTTGCTTTACGCGTTGTTAATATAACGTTCGCAATTTTATCGAAAGTGTTAATTGATGCAATAAAGCTTTCACGAACTCGAATGTTCCCTCAACCAAATAGACTGTTGACACAAACATTTACATGTCGTAACATCATCCAGGAGCCCTGCATCATCACAACAACACCATCATTATTAACATCATAACAAAGTACTTTTAACAAAAAAAAGCTTTTATTCATTTGAACGGTGTCGTTAGCAGGGGGAGCAGGGATGATATAGTGGTGAGAGCAGTCGCCTCCCGTCAATGTGGCCCTGGGTAATGCCTGGACTCGGCTTCACATGACGGTTGAGTTTGTTGTTGGCTCTTGTTCTTGCCTCGAGGATTTTTCTCCTGGTCCTGTTTTATCTCCCTCCGGCTCAAAAACTAACATTTCTAAATTTTAAATTCGACCTGAAATCTGAGGCCGGGCCATGGGTTTTTTGGTCGCCTTTCAGTTTTAAATTGGTCACTCCCGCGAAACAAATTGATTTACAGCCCCAAACGCCAGTTGACGTCAAGTTTTGAACAGGACCAAGATAATAAGGATTAGTATTATATAGTAACGTAGAACCACCACTGAACCGACGCCAACAGCTCCCTGTATCTTACAAACATTGTATCGATGAATTACCTAAACAAACAATGTCCTGCGCGGGGACACTGACAGAAACTGACCAATCACCTTCTCGATTATTCACAGCATTACGGCTTATAGACTATTAGATGATAAATCACATAGACATCCAGACATAAATATGAAAAGTAAAATGACATTAATATTACTTCTGCTCAGGTTTCCTATGAAAGTAATATTTATCGTCCCATTTCTATACCGACAACAACACAACATCAACAACAACTTTATTACAAATATTATTACAATAACAATTACAATTAATAAATTATTATTATTATTATAATAAATAAATAAATAAATAAATAAAGTAAACTAAAAGGGAAAAAAAGGAAATTTTTCACGCAACCCGCGGTTAGCTTTGGCAAATCCAGGCGGGAGTTGAAGAGGACAAGAAAGAAAATATAAGAAATATAGATATTCTAAACTGCAGAATTATTTGCTTTATAGAGTGGTTTTACTTACGGCATATTAAAATTCAAGAGCATTAAACAACAGTTTTCGATTCCAAAATGATTATGAAATTGTAGAAAGTTTAAAACTACACATCAAGGACAAATTTTGAAGCGCAAGAGCATTTCGTTCAAGAGTTATAGTCGAACGAGTAATACACATTTTTAGTAAGATAGTATGGAGTGGCCATCTTGGTGCCCCACTTGGGACACCAACATGGCGGCCAAAAAAAGTCTTAATAACCCCAAAAATCTCATCACAAAATATTATATTCACTATAAGTGTCATTAATTCGGATTAAAAGCATCTCATTCAAAAATACCTTTCAACTGGTTCAATTTTGTTTATTTTCACGGCTTATCTGAAATAGCATGACGAATTGTTTGACACATTATAAACCATTATAAATCGAAAGCAAAACATCGTCAAAACCTGAAACTTTTTGTGAAAGATTATAGCATTGGTATCCACATACCATGTTACAAACAGCTTTGTAGGATGTATAATTTTACATTTGTGAATTTTTATGAGGTCATGTGCAAACACTTTATATTTTTAGAACGCAACCAATGGGACCAGCAATTTCTTCAAAGACTTGAAAATAGCCCAGCTTGAGAAGAATGAGATTAATATATTGCTGGCTACTCATGAACTGGAGGCATTTGCAATTAACTACGGCAAGATTCATTATAAAGCGAATGAAAGCAAGGTCATTTTCCATGAATTATTTGGTGAGTCCTTAGTAAATTAAGGTAAGTAAAGCGGTTTTAGCTATTAAGTTGGGGACTAAACGTCCCAACATTGTTGGACAGCATTTCTTCTGGTCAAATTGCATCTAACATGGGGTTTTAAACGTTGTAACATAATTTTTCAATCAACAAATGTTGTACACTAGCCGGCGCTCAACAAGTGGACTCACACCTAAGGGCCCATCAAAAATTGAGGATCTCAGTTGCCTGCTAAATTTTCCGCCAATTCTCAGCTATTGGTTGAATCCCATCTACACCAAACAGAACTTCCTTTTACGAATAGACATTAATTGTTAACGACACATGAACCACACATCTGGGCTAGTACATCTAAATTCAGAACCTAAATCTAGCTTTTCCAAAAATAGTTTGTTAAAATTATGTTATGAGACATCTTCAAAGATCTCTTATCCATCTTCGGCAATCTTCGTAAACTATCGGTTCTCCGAAGAATAAAATCTCATTCACTTAACTCATAAAGAGTTGACAAGTTCCTGGGTAAATATACGAGGTAAAACCTAATCGATATATATTATCAAAATTAACCGATGGGACCACAGTTTCTTTAGAAACTAACCCCTTAATTGATTTATTTAATTTATTGATTTTTTTCCTTTTTTGTAGCGATAAAGATCCAGAAAGTATCAGCAAATTGCAAGAAAGCTATCACTTTCTCTGTTAATGAAACACGTTTCTCAGCAGGAGAGGGTAGGGCGAGCATTTTCATACCCTCAAAGATTTTCAAAGGACAAGGTAGAGTAAAGTTGATTTTTTGTGCATGCGTCCAAATACAGAATTCATTGGCGGTTCAATATTGTGCTGTGTTCAAAGACACTGTCACATTGAAATACAGAATTTATACCCTCGACGATTTTCAAAGGACAAGGTAGAGTAAAGTTGATTGATTGCGCATGCGTTGAAATACAAAATTCATTGGCGGTTCCATATTGTGCTGTGTTCAAAGACACTGTAATATTGAAATACAGAATTCATTGGTGGTTCAATATTGTGCTGTGTTCAAAGACACTGTCACATTGAAATACAGAATTCATTGACGGTTCCATATTGTGCTGTATTCAAAGATACTGTCACATTGAAATACAGAATTCATTGGCGGTTCAATATTGTGCTGTGTCCAAAGACACTGTCACATTGAAATACAGAATTCATTGGCGGTTCAATATTGTGCTGTGTCCAAAGACACTGTCACATTGAAATACAGAATACATTGGCGGTTTAATATATTGTGCTGTGTTGAAAGACACTGTCACATTGAAATACAGAATTCATTGACGTTGAATATTGTGCTGTGTCCAAAGACACTGTCACATTGAAATACAGAATTCATTGACGGTTCAATATTGTGTTGACTGACTGTCACATTGAAATACAGAATTCATTGGCGGTTCAATATTGTGCTGTGTCCAAAGACACTGTCACATTGAAATACAGAATTCATTGGCAGTTCAATATTGTGCTGTGTCCAAAGACACTGTCACATTGAAATACAGAATTCATTGGCAGTTCAATATTGTGCTGTGTCCAAAGACACTGTCACATTGAAATACAGAATTCATTGGCAGTTCAATATTGTGCTGTGTCCAAAGACACTGTCACATTGAAATACAAAATTCATTGGCGGTTCAATATATTGTGCTGTGTCCAAAGACACTGTCACATAGTTTCGATTCCCACACACAGGTATATAAAGGAAACCGCTGATATTTTGTAGAAAAACGGGGGGAAACTATACAACTGAATTTATTAGCTTAAATATGTAATTTCTGATATCTGAGTAACGTAGGAACGAACTAGTCGTTAAACTGAATTATCATTAGAGCCTGACGATACGATATAGAGGATTGCGTGTTGTCATGCGACAATTCGGAACTATTTAACCCTTAAAACTACCAAAAGTGAAAAAAAATCCAAATTAAAGAAAACTTCCAAATGTCATTTTGGACAATACTGAAAAACAAATGATACCATGCAAAACTACTGCTGAAGAGGTTTCATTTGAATGATCACACGATAGGATTTCGTCCACAGGCTAAAAAGTTAGAACTTCATTACATTACAATTGACTCTGGGAGCAAAAGAGTTGAGGATTTGGCGGGAGATATTTTTCATTTTACGTCGGTCACTCTTCTCGAACGTTTAAGAAAAGATATCAAGTATTATCATATGACCCGTACGGCCCTGTGAACCTTTTCTTTGCAAAACCATTGATGAAAGTCCCGTATGAGGGTCGTACGCATTTGCGCGAGCGGGGCCGGAAAAAGCCGTACGGCCCTACTACGAAAGCGTACGGCCTTGCGCGTTAAGATTTCAAGTAATTTTGTCTCCAAATTGGTCATATGATAAAATACTTATTGACTAAGTCAGGTCGGGCCGGATGGGAAAATATTTGGCTCTCGGTCATGGCGCACGGTACGCCATGACCTCGAGCCAAATATTTTCCCATCCGGCCCTCCCACTTAGTTGCGTCGACGAAGGAGACGCTTCCTAATCTTGTCGGCTAGGCGAAACGAATCGAGAAAAGTGTCGGTACCAAATCTGCGCCATCTTGAAACGTCACAATAGTATCCAGCATGCTTAGCGCGTCGTCTAGGCGGAACGAATCGAGAAAAGTGTCGGTACCAAATCTGCGCCATTTTGAAACGTCTTGATACTAGCACTATCTAATAATTGAGCGTTATGAATAAAATTTGTTTGTCTCCGCAGACAAACGCAATATTGTATAGTTTTTTTTATTCGCTTGAGAGAGAGCAATGAAATTTTTTGGACTTCATTCAAAACAGATCAAAATAACTACTGCAGCTAATACTGTCTGTGTACGTGACCTACATGTAGCTTGACCTTGAGATCGCTTGCGCGTGTTATTATAAATTACGTTACAACATTGAAAAGCACACTATTTTCGTAGAAGAGAGGAAAATATGACAACTTTTGGGTTGATTTCACAGCGATCAGCCCCGGCTTGTAGTTGTGGAACGTTGTACGTTGTCGAACGACAACGTACAGCGTTCCACAACTACAAGCCGGCCCTAAATTAAGAAAGAACCAGAAACATGCCTGAAAAGCGGATGCCATGTCACAACGAGGTACCTAAGGAGACGCACTTTAATCTGTGATTACTTCTAGTTAATAAGTACATAATATTTTAAGTTTTTGTACCTTTTCCCCAAGGTCCAGTGCCACTGCACTGATAGGGGGAATACGTTTCCACATTTTGTGGCCACATCAAAAGCGTGGATTTTAGTGTTTTTTCGTAGCTGAAGTGGCATAATTTTCTGAACTTTTGAAATATAATATATGTGAAATGTAATTTCAAAGAATCAGTAGAATAGACGGAAGATGTTATTGGATATATTTATCAGACGACCGACTCGTGGTAGTAAAGTCAGAATCGTTATATTCCAAAGAAAGTTTTTAAGGGCTAAATCGCTACATTTTAACTAAGAGTACTATTACCACCATTTTTCGTCTTCCACTTAGCAGTTTTTGTTTTGCTTTTTTTCCTTAGAAGCTGTTGTTGTAACCATTATTTATAATGGCATCACGCAATGGGTCCCTGACGAAAAACATGTTGAATTGGACCGGTGAGTTTATATTAATCTTCAATCTATTGGTTTTTGTGGCGGGGCATTAAACTAAATTATAATTCATGAAATATTTTCGCTTGCGTGCGATTGGTCAAAATGTGTCACGCGATGCAATATGCCCAAACTAAAACTGCGGCATATTCCATGATATTTCACAAGTAATATCCCCCAGTTTTTTTAAACTGTTGTAATGGATTAGAACAAGATTCTAAGAACTTTCAGCTTGGCGAAAAGTGAAAGCAATAAAAACACCATTACGTAAATTTCACACACAACGGCGTGGGTAACAGCAAAAATACTGCTGTTAGAATAATCAACACAATAATCGTTGTTGCCTTTACAAATATGCACTGATATTTGTCCCCGGATATTCTTTCTTCCTCTGCGCTAACATGAGCGTCGCTTTCGGAAAACTGTTTACTTCTTGGTGCAGATTATGACACATCCATGTATACAGCTTTGGCCTCTCTATCAAAGCGAGGCTAGGTGCGAAACCTTTCATATGAAAATGAGTTTTTATTCACATGCAAATAAAACTTATTTGCATGTGAATGAAAACTCATTTTCATATGAAAGGTTTCGCACCTAGCCTCGCTTTGATAAAGAGGCTAAAGGCAACTCGGAAATGGCCTATTAACGTTGTCGGATAAAAGCTCAAAGCCAAGATCGCAAAGTAGTATGGGTAGTTGTACACTGTAAATAGCCATCCTTTATTCCGGTTTTCAGTGTAGGCACGACGGAAAATGGGCGACAGTAATAAAGACGTTTGCCTTCATTTTTTAAAGGAGGGAAACAAAAACAGTGTGGGATAAAAAAGCATTAGGGAGCTTTAAGCAGCCACGACGGCAGAGGCAGCGAGAACGGCCCAAAGCAATAGGTTTAATGAGCGAAAACAATGCCTCTGCACGTGCGTTTTACATTTTGGTACATTTCTTTGCCGTTTTCACTGCAAAACAACGTCAAATGATCAAATTATAGGTTTTGTGGAAAACATGAACACACGCTTTCTCTATTTGAACTTGAAAACCGTCCCTACAAATTAAGCTCCTAGACAATCCAGTCACGTTAGACAGACTAAACAAATTGGAACAACTGCAAAGTAGTTTAAAATAGAACAAATTTGGTGAATTTATGCATAAAAATCCCATACTACTTTGGGGTCTTGGCTTGTAGGCTAGCTTTCAAGCGACATCGTTAATTGAGAAATAGCTGTATTTCCCATCCAAATAAAGTTTAATCTCTTTCTCATTTACAAGTCAAAGATGAAACGAAACGGAATGTAGTACTGTAGTTGCACGATAGTTGCACGATGACGTCATATGACTACAACTACCAGAATCCTTCAGTTTTTTGTTTTGTAGTGCAAATTAGGGCTATTGTTATTTAAACCGCACTGGGATTACAAAATTTAAATAAGAAAAGAAAACCGAAATGAATTCTGGTAGTTGTAGTCAAATGACGCCATCGTGCAAATTGCCTATTGGTCAAAATTTGAAATTGAGAAAATGGACAACATATTTCTTACGTGTACTTGAAGACATGACCTGGAATTAGCCGGCAAATATGAAACTGGTTTTATTAACACTTTTTCGTTTTAATTCACAGGACATTTAAAGTTTCTTAATATATTTATGTTATTATGCATTTTTGTTTTTCTTTATTCCTTAGCAAAGCGTTCACGGATCTCGAGCATGGAAGCCGAATCATAGCAAGTACAGTAGATCCCAGGCCTACCGATATTTTGCAAGAAAACGTCACAATTGTATTCAGTTACGACAAGGTAATTAAGTTTATCATGCAAGAAAGTGCGAAATACCTCATCTTGTACGCTAGAGCAGTTTTCAATAAAGTGTAGTGAAATTAAAACAGAGTAATCACTCTGGCAAATTACAACAGACGCAGACAATCCAAAATTTGAAAATTATTTTTAGAAAGTTATTTGTAGATCGTGTAATGTAATATGTATTTACCTTTAGCTTAGTTATAAGTTAATATTTAATTACGTTTTACTTACAATGGCTGCGGCCGCACTTGGTGAGTTAACTGGGTTATTTTTTTAGTAACCCCGTTAAAATAACCCGGTTAAAATAACTCGGTGAAAAGTGAAATAACCGAGTTTATTTTTCTGAGCGGCCGCACTTCAGAAGGTTGAACTTTGAACGTGAGAGATCATGTTGTTATTTGCTGGTGAGAGCTGCACAAAACAATACGATTAATGAGCGAAAACAATGCCTCTGCACGTGCATTTTACATATTGTTATTCCCTGCAAAACAACATCGTCAAATGATCAAATTATAGGTTTTGTGGAGAACATAAACACAGACGGTTTTCCTTTCTCTATTTGAAATTGAAAGTCGTCCCTACGAAGGTCTACGAATTCAACAGGAAGCCAAAAATTACCGCGTAAGCGAAGATGATTGACAGATCGAGAAAGTTAACCTGCACTAAACCACCTAGCGAGGTGGTTTAAATAAACCTAACCCGGTTAAAAAAAATCTATTGTTCTTTAATTAATTTCCATGGGAACCGCTAACCCGGTTAATTGTTTTTAAGTTTTTAAGAGGGCCACAAGTTTATTAGTTGTCTAATCAAAACTATAACAAAATTCTCAAATCTGATTGGTTATCAGCAGGCCCGATTAATGCATTAATAGGACAGTTTACGCGTCATGCTTGTAATTAACTATTAAGTGTTACTTTCTATAAATAAAGTTTGATTGATTGATTGATTGATTGATTGATTGATTGATTGATTGATCCAATGAACCAATCATAACTCAAAGTAAATACATGCAGCCGGTCCCAAAAGCGGGAAAACGCGTGCGAGTGAGTCACGATTAGTTTTAGCCAATCACAAAGCGAAGCAATGCAAAAGCAAGGCATTTGCGAAATAACTTTTGAGGCTCAAAAGAACACCGCTCCATTACCTGCCATTATTATTATCATTATTATTATTATTATTATTATTATTATTATTATTGTTGTGGTTGTTAACGCTTTTTGTGTTTTTTTTTTACTTTATATTTCTAGGAAATAAAAAAAGACATACCACGTTGTGTCTTCTGGGACTTCACAATCAAGTAAGTCTAACAAAAAGGAAATATAAATTGTTTTAATTAAGTTCAATTTGTACACTGTAGAGCATCACACAAGCATGGAAGAGAACATAAGTTCAAGTGTCCTCTGAGGCCTGTCGAATTATTTCAGGCTTATATTGTAATTGCATAGACTGTGATCATAATCGGAATGATTTATTTTCTTTGTAGTAAGAAAAACTTTAGAGTCAGTATCATTTTTTACCCTCTTATTTTTCCAGATCCAAGTTTAATGGGTCGTGGTCCAGCAAAGGATGCTCTTTGCTCAAAAAACTCAAGAAGGAGATCACGTGCACCTGTAATCATCTCACAAACTTTGCTGTTCTTATGCAAGTTGGAGACAACAAGGTTAGCAAGGATGCATTTAACCGTTTTGGCTTTAGATTTATTCTTCATTGATAAAAAGTAGAAAACAGGTTTTCTCATAACTCGAAGCAAAGATCGTGTTAGTTGGGTATCATACCCAACTAACACGATCTTTGCTTCGAGTTACTGTTATGAGAAAAGTGTTTATGACATAGCTAGGAAATTCAATAGCGCGAGCGTGCATCTATAACTCAATATACCCACGCCCGTGGGTATGTTGATATGATTTTTATCATAGAACATAGAATACAACAGTAAACTGGCAGAGAATCGTGTCTGTAAAGACTTCAATTCGGAATTGAAAAACAAACTGAACAAGCATGCGACTGAACAGAGCGAAAAGCTATCCGATTTGAAAAAACTACAATCAAGGCTGTCTTACAAAATTAATACATTTTGACACAAATCAACGTTAAAAAAACCTTAACTGCACTCGATGTAGCTTTTTAGTCCCTTCCTTTAGCACCCGGCTTTCCAGAAAATTAAGTTTACAAGTCTAAGCGAGTTGAATTGTTCTTGTTGTTGTTTTGACATGGACCATTCGCTAAAGAACCCGCATCAGTTTTAGTCCACACATTTCAAGTCCGAAGTCAATCCATACTGAAAGCATAAGTTGTTCTCTCTTCAATTAACAACGGCTTTTGGGCTGCACAGTGAGTCTCCGTTTCAGTTCATAAACCATTTCTCCACTGAGTAAACTGAGTTCGACAAAACTTGCACACAACAGAGTTGTGGCGTTACACGAGCCAACCGCGAGCCCGAGTCAACCTCGAGTCACGAGTCATCCTCGAGTCAAGCCAAAAATTAAAAATATATATATATATGAATATATATTGTAGGAATAAATATATGAATATATGAATATATCAAGATATTACGGTGGCCCACAACTGTCAAAAGGCAAAAGCAAACCGCTCACGGCAAAAGCAAAAAGCTCACGGCAAAAGTAAAAGGCTCACGGCAAAAGCAAAAAGCTCACGGCAAAAGCAAAAAGCTCACGGCATAACGGCTCACGAAATAATTTTTCACAAACTCTGTTACATGTAAAAATATAATATTATGAAAAAGGTAGAGAAATATCATTATGAAAATTTATCGAGTATTCGAACGTACAGACTGCGTGTTCCCGCGAGCGGTGTCACTAAGAGAGAAATGAGTCGGCATTTGCATGGTCTGCACCAGCCGAATAATATATTAACGACATTAACAGACTCCCTTGAAACTTTTGAACAAAGATGGGAAATACTCCCGTGAGTCAAATAGGTATTTACATGGAAATTCTACGAAAGCCTGGACTCCCGTTCGAATTATTCGAAGTGGTTTAATTTTAGTCGTACGGGACTGTACGCCGGCTGGCTGGTATTAGCTATTCATAGGGGTAATTCCAGTCTGTGAGTTCCAATGCTCGAGGAATTTTCAGAATAATATTTACCTATATATACTACCTTATTAATAAGATTATTTATATTTTTAACAGAGTGTAAGAAATTCATTTCGCGATTATTCAACCTTCTTTTAGTCTTGTATTTATAGTCTTTGAACGAGAGGTTGCGTGACATTTAAATACTGTGAGTTCAGTAAACAAATTCTCAGTGGCGAGAAATGAGTCGTTCGCGTAGAGTACACAGACTTGGCAAATTAGTCTGAATCAAATCAACAACGCTCACTAGAATCGCTTAATGCATCTTAACAAAGACATCATATTTTGGATCGGCAAGAATAAGTCAGATTACATGGAAATTCTACGAAAATTCTGGACTACCGTATGTATAGCAGATTGTCCAAAAAGTCCACGTACGGGTGCGAAGCTTCAGTTGTCTTTCATATCTCAAATATATTTTTTCGGGCTGTTTACCACTGAGAGACCATTTAGACAACAAGAATTATGATAAAAAAGTATAGAGAAAAAAAAGGGGAAAAAACATGTTTTTAAACTGCCGTGAGCTTTTTGCTCTTGCCGTGAGCTTTTTGCTTTTGCCGTGAGCCTTTTGCTCTTGCCGTGACAGTTGCGGGCCACCGTAAAGTAAATATATTGATATATTCATATATATTTTTTCCTACAATATATATTCATATATAATCATATATATTCATATATATATTTTTTTAATTTTTGGCTTGACTCGAGGTTGACTCGTGACTCGAGGTTGACTCGGGCTCGCGGTTGGCTCGTGTAACGCCACAACTCAGATTTTTCGGTTCCAATCCGCTCCAAACAATGTTCAGCCGAACATTTTCAAAGAAGAATAAAGCATATACCATATTTCAAAGCCAATTATAGGAAGACATTTTCAGAAAATTGTGCTTGTTCGTTTTTTTCCAGATCAAGCGGTTTGAACAGCTTTGCCAAGGTGAACTGCGATACGCGGCAATAATTTTCGCGCCTCAGTTAATTTCGTTCAGTCATGCGATCAATTTGTTTTCTTTTCCTTTCGCTATGTTATAAAATAATTGGTTCATGTTTTTAGCTGTGCGTCTATCGAGTTATGGATGCACTTGGGAAGTTTGGAGAGCACTCGAGAAGCCAGAGTTGCTCTCGGCTATCGCCTCGAGCAACTCTTACGCTTCTCTCGTGTTCTCCAAACTTCCCGCGTGCATCCATCAAAAAACAAAAAAACTTCCAGTGTTCATTCATACAATACGCGGTCATCGACCTCTGGTAAATTTTATGTTAAAAGCTCCAGGATGGATAAACTCAAAAATTCACTCTCTCGATTTGGCGTTAAACTTTGGAATGAGATACCTCACTATATTAGAGATCTCCCTAGGAAAATGTTTTTAAAAACACTACACAATTTGCTACTTGATATTTTTCAAAACGAAAATGACTATATTGAAACGCCCTTGACAATAAAAAGTTGATTTCTAGTTAAATTCAACAACAATTATTATATTTATTTAACTATTCATTCATTTTCTCTCAATTCTAAACTTTCTAATTGTAAAAAGTCATAACTTTCTCCGTGTACTTTTCTTTAATCTGCCCGCCTAGAATAGCCTTTGCTAAACGCGGGCAGCTAAAATTAAACTGTTTTTTGAAAATTAGAGCGATTTTCGTATGACCTTGAAAAACGGTTCGGAGAGTGTTTGCGATTTGTTTCATCCGCCAATGATTGAACAGATCGAAACAAAAGCCTCGTTTCGTTTCCCGCGTAAACAACCCTAATATGGCAAATGCGCTTGTTCGATAAACCAATCGGAATGTCAAAAACAGAATGACGTCAAACAGAATATTGATTGCACGATTTTCAGAAAGTTCTCGGACGAAAGATCAAATGTGCTGTGTTGTGCGTGTTTTCGAAAGTCGGTGGAAATTTAATGGTGTTTTTTTTATCTGTGGTTATTTCGGAGGTCTTTCTTATTATAGCCAATGAAGTAGTCTTTCGTGCTTCGTCATTTCATCAGGAGTGAGTTTACACCGAAGGATGGAGAGCCCGAAGGTTCCATTTTCTTTTGTGGCCTCCCTCTTCCTCCAGCTTGACAATCTCCGGTCGCGATGAATTTTTTTGCAAATTGTTCGAGCGGTATTGTAGCATACGCGGTTTTCGCGTGCACTGACTGCATAGTCTGCCAAAATCTGGTACCTTTTTTGCAAGGGATAGGCTACGCCAGAGTTGTAAAGTCCTTCACGAGTATTTACTCTCCAGTTCGGCATTTTGTTGTTTCGAGTTGCGGAAAAAAGCGGAAAATTACTTTTTTTTGGATTCAACACGTTGCATGTTCGATAAGCCAATCAAAATCCGCGCGCGTTTGACTCTGTTCGATAAACCAATCTAATGTTTACTTTACGCGTTCATTTGTTGATTTGGCTCTGTACGCGCGTTCCATTTCAAGGTCATACGAAAATCGCTCTAAGACTTTTTGTTGTTGTTGTATCCATAACTCGATAGACGCACGCTAAGCATGAACCAATTCTTAAGTTTTCTCTCATTGGCTAGCCTCATGTTGCACGAGTAATTTTCGTACAATGCGTGAAACGCAAGTAATGAATTTATCTATTCAAACAATTTAGTGAGTTAGTGAGCAATGAGTAAGCAAAGACGAATTCAGGCTTGCAAATATGAGTGTTAAGTAAGGGGGCAACAAGACTGACAAACCCCTCCCCCAACCCCCCCCCCCCCCCCCTCCCCACCACCACCGCCCAATAATTCGCCGATGGTAAGTAAGCAAATAAGTAAGTTAGTAAGTAAGTAAGAGTAATTGAAACTACTTTATCTTTTTTAAACAGGTTTCCGCAGACCATAAAATGGCGTTGGATGTCATAACTTACGTTGGCTGTGCGCTGTCACTTGTAGGAGAAGTTCTCACTATTATTGCATATTGCGTCCTCATGTGAGTGTGCTGACTTTGAATATTCATAACTTTTCTAATATTAAAGCAAACACTGTCATTGCTTTATCTGGAAATAATTTGGTTTGACACCTTGTTTACGTGACTTGACGTTTCCATTGCAACAAGCTTTTGACAGGCATGTTTTTGTAAATTTGGATTTTTTTAACTTTTAGGGAAAACATAACCTTTTGTTTCCTTTTGTTCCATTTTAAGCGTTTCTTTATTGGCTTTTATTAATTGTTTTAGTCAATTTGGACGGTTTCGGGAAATCTAAGATGGCGGAACCAAAATGGCGGCTGTGTAAAACCAATGACGTAATTTGCACATCATTTGATAAAGAGGAGGCACCATGAGCAACCCCCCCCCCCCCCCCCCCAACGGGGTCAGGAAGTCAAAAAAATAAGAGTAAAAGTTAAAATTAACAGTGGCTAACCCTGTATTTGTCCCTTTTGTAGGGATTTAAAAGAGGAGCAAATTCAAATTCGCTTCAACCTTGTGGTTGCCATAGCAATCGCTCAGATTACTTTCCTTTCTGGAATTGATGCTTCAGAAACGAAGGTAAACGAAAGCAATATTTTCGGGATTTGCTGATTGGTATATTTTATGCTTTTCATGTTAGACTAGAGGGTTTGTTGACCACACCTAGACGGACTTTAACTAAATTACATTTCCTGCACAAAGAGCACAGTGCACAGTACTGTTCTTGAGGCAAAAGAAGAACCACCATGCTAAATTTCTTTGTTTACCGTGCTGTCAGAAAACTGCTTTCATTGCTTCCATGTTATGAAGATTCTTGGACATAAAATAAGTTTATTCAATACAAATGTCCACGTCAAAAACACGAGCTGGCGATTCTTCTCCTAGGTTCGCCGAAAATTTCGTCTCATTTGAGCACAAATCATTTATTTAGCTATTTTTAATCTCTTCAACAGGGAGTGTGTGTTTTTGTAGCAGCGTTAATCCATTATTTCTATCTGGCTGGATTTGCTTGGATGTTATTTGAGGGTGTTAACCTGTATCTGATGGTGGTCAAAGTATTTAATACTGAGGTCAGAATGCGCCTGTTCTATGCAGTGGCCTGGGGTGAGTAGAGTTACGCATCCAAACTGATAGCGTCATGATATTAAACCGTTTATGAAGTGCAACAAAGATGGCGCGGTGGTGAGTAGTGTTACGCACTCAAATCAAAGCTGATATAGTCATGATATTGAACAGTTTACGTAATGCAACTAAGGGGGCTTGGGATGAGTAGTGTTAGGCACTAAAATCAAAGCTGATATAGTCATGATATTGAACCGTTTACGTAATTCAACTAAGATGGCGTGGTGGTGAGTAGTGTTACGCACTCAAATCAAAGCTGATATAGTCATGATATTGAACTGTTTACGTAATGCAACTAAGGGGACTTGGGATGAGTAGTGTTAGGCACTCAAATCAAAGCTGATATAGTCATGTTATTAAACTGTTTACGTAATGCAACTAAGGTGGCGCGGTGGTGAGTAGTGTCACGCACTCAAATCAAAGCTGATATAGTCATGATATTGAACCGTTCACGTGATGCAACTAAGGTGGCGCGGTGGTGTAGCGATTATCGCGTTGGACGTCAGATATAAAGGTCGGTGGTTCAAGACCTGACCTCGGTTGTTGAGTTGTTTCCTTAGACAAGAAACTATTCTCCACATTGTCACTTCACCCCATTGTATATAACGCTGGGATAGACTAGCATCCCTGGCAATACTAGACTAGCAATACTCGTAGTTGCTTCATGTATATAAACCAGGTTACCCTGTGATGGACTAGCATCCCAACCAGGGGGAGTAGCAATCCTCCTAGTTGCTTCAAGCTACAGAAATCGGGTTAAGCTCTGGCCAAGTGGGCTGCCTGTGGCTTTTGTGCGATTTTACTTTTAACTTAACACATCTAAAAGCATAGAGTGCAGGCATAGATTGTATTTCCTCTCGTTAACTAATCCATGTTTATTTCTATCTAATCGCAGGCCTTTCACTTTTGATTGTGGTGTTATCAATTGTGATTGCTTCCTTACAAGATGGCGGAGTACACAGCTATGTTCATGGCGACTTGTAAGTAAACAAGCCAACGTTCTTTATCAATAGCTGGAAACGGTGAGCTATATAGAAACAGTCATAACTATAACCAATAAATGCCGTTAAATTACCGTTGACCGTTAAATTACCGTTGACCTAATTGGCGCTACGTAATCTAATTATTACGTTCATCCAACTATTAAGTTCGACCCATTCATCACGTATAAATCACTCAACGGATTGGTAAGGATCTCCATACAAGTCTCAGTTGCTCGTTGTGTATCATTCAAACCCCTTTTTATCAGTAAGATCTTCAATGAAGCAACTTCTTTTCGTGCCAAGAATCAGCACGGTCAATTTCGGTTCTTACTCTCACGTCTATGGAACTGCCTTCCAGGATAAGATACGGAACTAGAACTCAATTACTTCTTTGAAGACAATGCTTAGAACGTACCTATTTTGGTAGATTTGAAAATTTGTTTTTAGTTTTTCTACTTTTTCCATTATTTGCTCTTGTTATTCTTCACCAGAATCTACTTTCAAAAGATAAGGATATCTTGGGTAAAAAAGGTCCATATACATCCTTTTTAACACCTACCTTAAGAATGAACTTGTTTCCTTTTCTTTCATCTTCAGCTGCTGGGTTTCCTTTACCAATAACCTAATCTGGACCTTTGTTACGCCTGTTCTTGTTGTTTTCTTGGTAAGTTTCTACACTCAATGCAAAGAAATGTGAAGTGATGTCTCTAAAGTGTAACCCAAATTGTAAGCTCCTGTAAGTGGGAAAACTTAATGAAAACACATCAATTCAGCCTGAGAGTGCCCGCGATCACTTTAAGCATTTATAACCTTTTTTATATTATAGCCAGTGCCATCAAACTTCGTGACTTTTCTCAGGCAACTAATTTCCATGACATTTCGTTGTTCACGTAACTTGATGTTTCCGTGGCGACAATATTACCATTCAATGGACACTTTTCTTTGGTTTTGGAGAAATCGAGAAAATCAAGATGGCAACTACGTAAAACTATTGTTTAACGTTATTATCCTATTTGTGCACTTTAAAGGACAGTTTTGGACGTACTACATATTTAACTTCTCATTGTCTTAGCTTTAATCATCTGCTATGTCGTGTAAAATATTTCCAAAGGGTGTAGATAATAGCAAGCAAGTAATAATTATCAAAGCATCGACAACTGACTTGATTTTAAAAAACATGTTTCGACAATCCTTTGTCATCTTCAGATGAAATTTTAAGTTACAAAGTTGAATTTATACTAAGTAAATGAAAATGCTAATGAGAGAAAACACCTTTAACAAATGAATGAAAGAATGTGTGACAATGCGTGATTATAAAGAAAGTTTTAAATTAACATGATACAACTGTTGGTTCAAAGAAGGTTGCTTTCATTTGATATGCAGAGCTTCTTTTATCTTAAACTGAAAATTGGTGGAAGCATGATCTAAGATATTGAAACAATTGGGTGAACATAAACTGTGGCATTCTTTAGAGTCAAGTCAGTTGTCGTTGCTTTGAAAATTTTTAATCATCTTCAGTTGCGAAGATGGCGCACAGTGTTCCCCTCCTAGACTCAAAAATGGCTTAAGGCCAGATCTACTCTTGACTAGAGTGACTAAAATTTTTTTATTGAAGGACAGCTTTTAACCCTTAAGAAGTAAATGACAATTTCTTGGCTGGAAAATTATATTCATCAGCGACTCATATCTTTACACCTCTCGTCCTCCCTTTACAATTTATCAGATAAACTCCGTGATATTCGGTCTAGCTGTCCATGAAATTCTCACGATGCAAACTGATCAAACTTCTGAGCTGGAGAAAGTGCGACAAGGTATCAAGGCATGCGTAGTTTTGTTTCCTCTTCTGGGAATGACCTGGGTGTTTGGTGTTCTGAGCGTCACGGATGCTGGTCTCGCATTTCAGTACATCTTCACCATCCTCAATTCACTCCAGGTACTGTAACTTTTTGTTTACTATAAAG
Organism: Dendrophyllia cribrosa; assembly: GCA_024195265.1. Taxonomy (NCBI): domain Eukaryota; kingdom Metazoa; phylum Cnidaria; class Anthozoa; order Scleractinia; family Dendrophylliidae; genus Dendrophyllia; species Dendrophyllia cribrosa. Next base: position 17,843,770 of record JAJLRJ010000003.1, on the reverse strand, counting down.
TTAGTTACGACTTCCAGTCTCAGCCACGTTTTAAGGTGGCTCACAACAGTTTCTAGTATAAATTCCCAGTACTTACACTTTGATAGATCAATATACGCCGTCCCAGTCGTTAAGATTGCAGGACCGGGAAGCAGCTAAAAACCGACACGCGAACGTACGGCGAAAACGAAGGAAGACTGGGGAGATGGGGTGCTTGAACGTTCCCTCGCCTCGCTTTTGCCTATCCCTCTCCGTCAGCACTCGCAATATCTTTTATTCTCGCGCCGCCTATCCCTCGCTCCCCATCTATCTGAACGCCTAGAAAAGGCTAGGATCAATATCACCACTCGACCTCTGGTAAATTTTATGTAAAAAGCTCTAGGATGGATAAACTCAAATATTCACTCTCGATCTGGCGTTAAACTTTGGAATGAGATACCTCACTATATTAGAGATCTCCCTAGGAATAAAAATTTAAAAACACTACACAATTTGCTACTTGGTATTTTACAAAATGAAAATGACTATATTGAAACGCCTTTGATAATAAAAAAATTGAAATTGATTTCTAGCTAAATTCAACAACAATTATTTATTTATTTAACTATTCATTTATTTTCTCTCAATTCTAAACATTCTAATTGTAAAAAAATATTATCTTCTCCGTGTACTTTTCTTTAATCTGCCCGCCTAGAATAGCCTTTGCTAAACGCGGGCAGCTAAAATGTAACTGTTTTTTAAAAATAAAGACTTGTTGTTGTTGTTGAACAAGTTACTAATAGGTCATTGTCATGATGTAACAGGTTACCATAGTAACGTTATAACCCGTTAAAGACACCCTTGATTTTAGCTATAAGTGTTTTTGAATAAAACAGAGATCGTTGATCCTCATTTTTATTATTGACTTGTAGTTTAAGCATACTGAAGCCCCATTCACACCAGCGGTTAATAACTACGTTTTTAGCCTCTATCTTGAGCATTTTTGAATGTATATGACTCAAACAACCTGGAATGGTAATAAAAGTCAATGAAGTTAGTTTCTTTTAGTAAAAATTTCACTCCAAATATTACGGGGGGTTAGGAGGTGTTTTTCTAAACGTGTTTTAAACTAAACAACATTTCAACATGTTTAACCGTTGGTGTGAATGGGGTTATAAGATACACATTTTTGCAAAGCTTAAAAAAATTCGTGGGAAAGGGTTAAGACCCACCTGAAATTTGGGCATTTGTATGCGTGATGCCATTATAATTGTAGCATCAATTGATAAAGAGTTGTATTATTGATCTATCAAAGTAGTATAAGTGATGGGAAATGCTAGAAACTATTGAGAGCCACCTAGAGGCTTTATGGGGGAACACTAAGATCTACGTGGCCATCTCAGTTGGTAGAGCACCACTTTACCAATCGCTCACGGGATCCTTTTCCGCCTGCATCACCCACCCGGGTCATTCAGTAACTATAGTACGATGGTGCTAGTTGTAATGTTCTCAACACCTTGTCTCAGTTTAGTTGTTGATGACTCTTTGCCACCGATCTTGTCTCCTACTCCTTTTTGTACTACTAAATAACTAGTAGGGGATGTGTTCAAGCCTGAGTTTTTTTCAGGCTGCTTTTTCAACTGCTTAAGTTGATAGCACACTGCGAGGATCACAAATCACTCAACCCCGAAAAGTGCAGAGGACGAAGCCCCCGATTTTGTGGTCTGTACTGCATGTTTTGTTAAAATTTATGTTTGGGGTAGCTAGGTGGGATGAGATTGGCGCCTTAACATGTTGATATCTCATCTCTCGGTCAAATCGCGAAGCGCAGTTGGAAATAAAAATAAACCGTTATCTGCGGTACGTTTAGTGTTTTTATTAAAGGGTTTAGGTTTATGTTCTGTTAATTCCTGTTACCAGGGCTTGTTCATCTTTTTACTTCATGTTCTGAGGAATAGCGATGTGCGTGCAGCATACTCTCGGAAAAAGCACCAGTGGAAACAAGAAAACAGCATTGGAACGTCCTACGCATCGAATCACAATGCAATCGACATGAGTTTACAAGTGATACAGGTGACGGAAGATTCGAAAACAAAACCCAGCAATGCCTCGCTCAGATCATTGGTTGGACACGGAAGCGCACTTGCCATGCCACAAGAGAAATTCATGACTCCTGTAGACTCATGACTGTCACGTGAACTGGAATGGCTATATAATGATTTAAGTGATACGCTTTTCAGAAGGACTGGACGCGAGTTTGTAAATTAAGACAAATCCAGAAATAAATCCTTCACATCGGTGCATTTACCAAATTTAGGGATATGTCGACTGGTTCGCGTCACAACATGATTTAATTTCAATATGCTCTGTCTTCAATGTGGTTCTGTCATAATTTAATATTTGCAACGTAGAGTGCAGTCCTCTTTTTAACTACGCAAAGGCTTTGAAAGCTTGAAACGGTCGGTATTGGTCGTTTAATAGTCACATTGTGTTGATTCATGTGTTATTCCATGCATATGAATGGTGAAAGTTTTAATAGTCCTGTATAGATAGGCAGAGCCTAACAGCGTAGCACTATGAACAAGCTTAACTAAGGTGAAACTTAACTAAGGTGAAAGGTCAGAAGCACAAGAATTAAGATTGACGACCGGGCTATTTTTCAATTTTAGCAATTGTCAAAAAACAGTATTACCCGACCGTCTGCACAGTACATTTAGACCGTACAAAAGTTCACAAAAACAACTCTTCTCGTGACACAATTGGAAACTGCTCTAAAAGCTCCTGTGGTTGAAACGTCTCCCTCAAGAGCGCCATCTTAAAAGGGACAGTGTCGGCAGTGTCCCGGCTGAAATATCGTGTTTTCATGATTATGGCCAGGATCTTGCCTTAAGCTTGTATATTATTTTCAAATAGGAAAAAAAATCGCCAAAAGTGGACGCAAAGAAATATGAACTAAAAAGACAAAATAACGACTCAATAACTCCAAATTCCACCAGGACGGCAATTCGAATTTCTTAAACTTGTCACAAAGGCGACACTGATTTGATAACCTGTTATCCTCTTCCATCCTTGCAGTCATGCACTTCATCTCCTGCTTCTGTTTTGATCTTAAGAATCTTTTTATCCAATTTAGTTGTCTGATTGGTGGCATTTGGCGATATAACATGAAAAAAAGCTAAGCGAAATTGTGCTCTTTTGACAGGAGTGTCCCTTTAATGAACAAGACCTCGACGAGTAGTGAAACCGGGCAGTAAGGGTCTGGATTTTTATCTGGTGTGTTACTGTTAGTTAGCAAGCTAACTAAGATAAGAAATCGAGCCTTGAATGCTATTTTCGGAATACAAAAGCTGTTAGCAGTAGATGTTATCAGAGTGATTCTCCGAAGGTCACATTGTGTTCAGTTCTTTTGTCAAAAATTGAAGTTTTCCAGCTTGTGTCGCTAAAAACTGATTATGGTTGAACTTCTCTTCGGAAAGTCACTTGAATTGATATCTTCCTCTTTGTGTTCTACAATCTGTATAATCATTTCGTATTTTGAGCCAGAAACATCCCCATGACATAGCTTCAATAGCTTCTTTAACAACTGGTCTACAGTTTACAATCAAAGTGTCCTTTTGGCTATCTCCTGTAAGTTTTTTTTACCATCATGCAAAACTGTCCGAATATTGTTCTTTTTACGTCGCAATTGGGCATTTAGATAAGAATGCGTGGTTTATTGACTTGTTAGTGGTTCCAGTGTAATCTCTTCCATTGAAGAAAGTTTACTCCACATTTCTCCTCTCCACCCAGGTGTATAAATGGTTACTGTCAACACCGGGCAAGTAACCTTGCGATAGTTTGAGTCTGTTGATGAAATCCTAATGTGTGACCATTCAAATGTCCTATCGCACTGTTTACTATGCTGTACTAGGTGCCTCTATTTTTTTAGTTTGATTTTGAAGGCTTTACTCAATTGAAATTCGTGTTTCCCTTAAGGTTACAGTGTACCTTCGGGGGTGTCTCCAGTATAACAGCTCTAGCGTCTTAAGATTACACTTAATATACCTAAACCCAGATATCAAATTAAAGCTTATAGAACCGGCTATCTAAATATGGAAACCATTTGGTAATAAAATGAATTGTCGAATTTTTTACGACATCTAAATTCGAACGTCCGAATCAGCTTTAAAACGCTATAACTCAAAGCGATTATTGTATTTTGCTAATTTGATTTGTTCTCGGATTTCCGGACACGAAGCGCTAAAAAAACTTGTCGGCGATTTCCCATATTCAATGGCAGTGAAAAGTTACAGAATATTTTCGAAAAAGGGAGAAAAAAAGTTGGAGTGATCGCACGGAAATGGCTCTTGACGAAAACGTTTTCGGAAATAAGAAATTCGCCGAAACGTGTTTGTTGATTATATGTTAGCCTAGCTTGTGTCCAAATTTGAGGAAAATCGAACAAATTCCCTTTGAGTTGTAGCTCTTTAAAGTGTCTCCTACAAGCGAAAAATTAACTTTGAGAAAACAGCGCTTAGAAAAACATATCGCTTCATAAACAAACTCCGCCCACAAAAGTTATACCGTCATTTCTCCGTCAATTTTCACTATTTTTCGATAATTTTTTTTTGGATGAAAGTTCATTCTGTAAACTTTATTTCGACGCCAAAAAAAAATTTCAATAAATTTTCGATCTGAAGTGACACTGTAACCTTAATCAACCAAAGTCGGGTCCTGCTACAAGGGCTGCTACTTGCGCCAGCACGCAAAAGTCATACTAATACCTTTCTCCATGCCAAGTGTAGTCGCGTTTTTAGCTCTGCAATTGTGAACCCCACAATCGGATTTGGTAGTTCAAAAAGGAACTTAGGACCTTGTCCGAAAACAAGAAAAATTCACCTTCTGCTGTAAGTTTTCGGTTCTTGCACGGAAATGCCATCGAGCTTGGCGGGCGAAGTATCTCGAATATACAGTCCAGAGGATCCAAATTGATGTTTGTGCTCACAAATAGGTTCTTTTGCATATCTCACGAGAGTGCATCCTCCTGAATGAAGTAAAAATCAAGAAAACAAGAAGAAATCTGCCAAAAATACGTAAAAGGTGGGAAACAGAGGAACACGCGCTGTAACAGTTTCGCGCGTGTTGACGGGAAAATAAAAATTTCAGAGTTTTGGCTATCAATGTCTCAATAACTTGAAATCTTAAATGCAACTTGGCATATTCTGAGAAAAAATGGCGTCCATGATGCGAAAATAAAAAAAATCTACGCTTGTAGAAGAAAGGCACGAACTTCCGAAACACACTGTATTTAATGATTTAATAATTTAATATATATGTCAAACATAAATAGCTGAATTTTTTAAAACGTGGCTGACGAAAATTACAGCAATTTCACTACCGCTAGCCCTAACAAGCGTTTCTATGACCCCGAACAGACACGACTAAAAAAGACACAGGAACACAGGTAAATAACAATATTTTTTACTAAATGATTGTTATAGCTAATACAGCGTTTGGGTTCCCTGTGTCACGGATGAATTGCAACTATTTGAAGCATAGATGTTTCCAAGTGAGACGCTTAATTAAACAACAAATGAATGGGGTTAGTTTCTAGAGAAACTGTGGTGCTGCGTCGGTGGGGGGATGAAACACGAGAATTTAGTTTTATCGACTGAGTCGATAAGGTAAATTGACCACCGTAAAAAGATTCAAATAGCTGACGTTTCGAGCGCTAGCCCTTCCTTTTCATGTTGTTCTTACGCTTGCTATCTATTGGTCCGCATAATTTGCATATGAAAAGCAGAAAGTTTGTAGCAAAACCAAGATAACGCCAGAATTTAGTTTTATCGACTGAGTCGATAAGGTAAATTGACCACCGTAAAAAGATTCAAATAGCTGACGTTTCGAGCGCTAGCCCTTCGTCGGAGCGAATCGAATTATTCGCTCCGACGAAGGGCTAGCGCTCGAAACGTCAGCTATTTGAATCTTTTTACGGTGGTCAATTTACCTTATCGACTCAGTCGATAAAACTAAATTCTCGTGCTTAATTAAACAATAGCCCAATTTACAGTTGTCTGCTTAGAAACCTGTCCTTTGAGTGGAAGTGAGGCTGAAGATAACGCCAGCCTCACTTTTACTTCAAGGCCAGGGTACTAAGCCCACAACCGAAAAAAATGGTCTACTCAAGTTAACGGTAACTAACACCAATCTACACGAATTTTCTTTGAAAGAATAATCAACCTTGACATTAGTTCACCGAACGATCTATTGATATGTAAACTCCTCGACTATGATAGTCTCATGATTATTGCCATGGGGAAATATAATGTCTCCAGCCCACTCACTTTTCCAAAGACGTTCATCGGAAATTTCAGAAAATGTTTTTTGAAGAAAATGGAATGACGCTTTCTGATCTTTAAATAAGAAAAGATGCCTCTCCTGCCTCTCCTCTTCGTTTGATCCCTAATACCCCTAACATAAAGAGATAAAACCTTATACTTTTGCATGCACTCAATGGTTCTCAAGATCACTTTCCTCGTAAATTCTTATTAGCTTACCTTGGGGAGACGTTTTCACAAACATTTTGCCACCGAGTGTCCATGCAAACGCTTACTAACATGCCATCTCTTTGTTTCTGGTTAGCTTGTTTGACTAGTTCACGTCTATTCTCGTTGATAAAGATTCGATTAGATTCTGCTTGGGTCGAGGCTGACAGATTCGGGAAGAGATCTGATACTCTCAGTGCCTATAACCCCTAGAAAGTTATTTTCAGAATCAACTCTATGTACATTGAATAGTTGAATGGTAAAATATTTCTGGTTTTGAACGTCGCGTTTGTGAATTATAGAGATTTTAATTTACAAAATGCTAATTAGATGACGTCAACCCGGGAATCATTTATTATACAACTACTTGTTTTCACCTCCAAGTAATATTTTTTACGAATCAATCGACTATCCACAGTTTATTTTTAGCATTTATCAAATTAATTATCCTCAAGCTGTAAACTGCGCATTGTAAATTGGTGTAGAAATAATGGCAAATTCCCGGGTTGACGTCATCTAATTAACATTTTGTGAATTCAAATCTCTATAGCTCACAAACGCGACGTTCAAAACCAGAAATATTTTACTATTCAACTATTCATTGTACATAGAGTTGATTATGAAAATAATTTTCTAGGGGTGATAGGCACTTTAAACTTTTCCTGTATAGGCTAGTGTTGACTTCGTGACTCAAACATTTGGCTACAATCGGTTTTTCACCGCCTCTGTTCAATTTGTCGGACTTTCAATGTCACCAGGTGTAAAAGGGACCTCCAATACTTCTGCTAGTTTCTTCTGTTGACGTGTAGGCTCGCCCCGTTATACCATGCCAATCATCGTATCTGCAAACGCCATATTGATAACTAGATATACACTTTTCTTGCGAAGTTTCTTAATTGTTCAATGCAAAGATTAAAATTGTGAGCAAGTTTCCCAAGACAGCTTCCAGCGCAAAACAGTGCACCATACGATTCCTTCTGCTTTGGAAGCATATTTCTCCGTAGATGGCGAAAACGTTTGCTGGAACCTGTTAGCTGATATTTTCATTTCCTGGTTCGTAACTAAATGCGAATAACAATTAACAGTTAAACGTTTCACTTTGATGCGAGAAGAGGACGTGTGATCATGACAAAAAAAGCAGATATCGACAGGAAGTTCAACGAGTGTTTGTTATGATAATTTGTTTTCGGATTCACTGCCAATTATCGTCGACTTTCTGCCTCTGGGACTGGCTAAACGAGAAGCAAGGTTTCGGTTACGTTGCAGCATAAATGTACTCAAACGGAGTGAGTGTGACCGACATTTCCCGAGGTAAATATCCATGGATACATCAAAAGATCACACGAAGCGCCCAAGACATTTAACATGGTACGTTGCAATGGTGTTTTGATGCCCAAGGTACAAGGGCCAATCACGATGATCCGTTTGACATCAACACGAACCGAAAAGGAAAAGTGATTCACTGAATTGCGTGACATTTTTACCTTGGCAAATCACAAATCGCGTGTAGCCGCTGGTATAATAAACCCAAGTGTGATGCACCGCGGGATGATCTACCATGCGAAATGCTATTTATCGTGGTGTGTGTAACCACACCTATTGTTGGAAGCAAAGGGGCAATAAGCTGCGTTGCTGTGGTAGTCGTTTCGCTCGGAAACCAGTGAAACATAAAACTTTGATCAAATGTCATAAACTTGGCGAAGTATGAAAGCAATCGAAGCATGTCTTCCCTGCGTAATTTTGATTTCAAAACATACACCATCACGGCGAAAAAAACTAATTCGAGAGCCTCCTTAAATAAGTCTGCAGAAAGATTCCACCGCTTGTCCACCAATTTCAATTTCTTAATTCCTTCAGGAAATTTGGAGCTTTACTACAGAATGTTGGAGCTATTTTACAGCTTATATTAAACACACGTATTGCTGACTATTTATACCATCGATTTATATAAATATTTACAATAGCTTCAGCGAAACTCGATGGGTAATTTTCTTGGTTACAAAGTGGAATATATTAAAAGAGTAGAAAGTTGACACTGGCTGTAGTTTTAAAAAATGTGGACGTTTCGGCAGCGTGTTGCTGCCTTCTTCAGCGAATAAAAATGTTAATGGCGTCCTTGATGTTCTAAAATAAAATAACCGTAAGGTGATGAATGAAATAAACAATAGAAATTCTTACGAGAACCGTTGACAAAAGTGAAAAAATTATCACAATGTAGAAATAACAAATTCAATGTTCTAAAAGTTCTCGAGGTTCTTATAAATGTTCGCAACAGAAATGTGTTCATTAAAAGAATCGGCGTCATGAACGGAATGACAAGCCTCTAGAAAAGGCTTTGCTTCAATTGTTGAGCAAGGTCGAGGATTTCAACCAGTGTCAACTTTTTACAGCTAGTGTCAAAATTTTACTCTTTTTATATTTAACTATGCCTGGCTACTACCACATTTTTAAAGTGGAATATTTAAGCAATGGTCCTAGTAAGAACTGGGCAACCTAACGGCAAGGATTGAAGAGAGGTGTTAATTGTGATATTGTTGAAGCCGTCCACTTCATTGGCTAAAACAAGAAAATCTATCATCACTTCATCAGGTAATCTTGTAACACGAAAGAAACATCGCATTAAAATAGAGTTTCAGTACGTTTGTTTCAAAACATGTTGCCCATAGGTCGATGTATTCTCAGTAAGAAAATCTAAACAATTTCATGTGGGGAAGAGAAATGCCGCAGAACAATAGAGGATTGCCTAGTTCTTACACGCATTGTTACTTAAAATAAATAAAAAGACGATTTTAGCTTTATAATTGTCATTTGAAACACGAAGACTCGCATATGTACACATTTCTACACGTTTAACTAGTGCTCAGTTTGAGTCTTTTCCTCAAATTAAAGCTTATGGGTTCCTCTTGGTCATCGACAAAGGGCTCAAAAACGTCTTCATCGTTGTGACTGGACATGATCCCGAATTTGCGCCGAAGTCTCCCCTTCCGATTGCGGAATTCGGAATTCGGAGAGAGATCGGAATGACTGCGAATGTGGGATGAAGGTGATACTGTAAGTTTACTATTACATAGTAATGGCGATTCTTGTAAAACTCTAATGCTGCTCTCAGATAAGGGCGTCTTATTCATGCGGCGCCGTCTGAGGCTGGAGGCCATTATGGCTGGACTGTGAAACACTTCGTCTTCCTCTTCAAAACTGGTGTCGCTGCTCAAAGAAGAGTTCGCATTTTCCTTTTTTCGTTTCTTGTCTTTCCGAACGCGTTTCCTACCGAACACAACAGATTTGTGAATTCTTCGCTTTTTCGTCGGAGGTGACTTTGTAGCTTCATTTTCTTCTGCAACGGACCGATCAAATTCTTTCTCTATTTCCGTCAGCCAACCGTCGACATCTTCCGACGACCTCGAACTGTTGTCCTCAATGGCAATCGGCGGACAAGACACGTTTAATGAACTAAGTTCCTCGGCGCCTGCACCTTGCGTGGAGTTCCTCGCCTTTGCCTCTTTGCTTGGAATGTCACGTGCACGTACGTTAATGACTTCCCTGGAACATTTATCGGCTGGAGAGCTTGAGAAGCACCGTTTTGGTTTTTGCTGGCGTAAGATCTGGTTGAGCGGACTCGAGCGCTTGCTTTCAGCTGGTGAATTGGGGACGCCATGACACTTCTTTTTCCCTTTCTTTGGAAGAGGAGTCGAATTCTGTGGAGACCGATTGCGCAACAAGTGAACTGCTACAGGCGATTCACGAGATGGCAGAGGCGACTTGAACTGTGGTACAGGGCAGTGCTCTTCTGATGCGGGGGGAGATGAGGCCGAGATGTTGTGCGCTTCATTGCTTCCTTCTGTTCCACAGCTGAACCACTCTGTGCTTTCGCTCCAAGAACTAATCTTACTCATCGGTGATTTCTTCCTTAGTTTTAGTAATAAACGTTTGCGTTGTTGTTCAGTGACATTTGAACTTTGCGTGGATCCTGTTTCTACATCAAGATAAGAACTTCTTGAAAATCTTACAGATGAACGCGGAGATTTAAACGTTGGAGAGATCACTGGAAAACCTTCGAGCGTGTTAATTTCACAGCCCTTTGCAGCCGCACCAGCAACAGCCGTGTTGACGCCTTGAGCCTTTATGTGCACTGGAGATGTCAAAGGTCCTTTTATAGGAGTCAGACGCACCACACACTCATCAAGATGATGTTGCCTGACTGGGGTTGTGGGCATGGGCACGTTTTCCCGAGTTGAGCTTGGAGATATAACAGAGTTGGGCTTTGCAAACTTCGCATCTTTCGAGTTAGAATCAGTAGATTTACACAAGGACTCTGCCGACATTTCTTTGGAGTATTCGGGATTTTCCCGTTTCTTGAGTAACCCTGGCGAACTGCGAACTGTTGGGCTTATGACGGTTTTTACCGGCGTCTCCAAGTTCTCATCGAGTGCTTGTGGACGCTTGTCTAATTGCTCTGATGATTCAATAACATGTGTCTGGGTGTGGTCGTTTGAGCTCGAGGACAAGTCCGTCTTAACTTTCCGTGAAACCTGCACTGGCGACTTCAAGGGATTTCGTATTGGAGTTAGCAGAACGACGCACTCGTCCATTCCATCCAATCCAGGCTCTGGACGGGGGGGATTTGTTTCCTTATCCTCAACTACAGGAAAAGGAACCGATGAAAACCCGATACAAGAGAAGGGACGCTTTTTGAGTAGCCTCGGAGAAGACCTAGTGGGGACCATAATTTGTCTTGTGGGTGTTGTCGGTTTCTGACGTCCCAGCAAACTATCTTCATTTTGGTCGCATTCCTTTGCAGTAGTCAACAAATTGTGAAGCGAAAACTTCCTCTTGTGCCGGGGAGAGAACCGCAACGGTGAAACAGCAGCAATGGCCAGTTTCTGCGGAGTCTTTTTAACTGAAGTTTCCGATGTTTCGGTGGGTTCTTTCTTCGGCGAGTCGCGAGACCTCAGTCCAGTGAATGACTTGGTTCTAGTCAATGGGCCTGCACTAGCTGAACTACCATAAAATGATTGACTCCGCTGAAAAACTACCCCTGTATGCCTGCGAGGACTTCTGCGGGGAAGACCCTCTCCTGTAAAGAAAGAGAGAGATGTAACTTTAGGCCCGGGTATATGTGATACATTAGGCACAATGACTAATTTAGAACCAATTTACAGCGTTACCAACGCTAAAATGGTTTCATGTTGAAGAAGTAAAGCCTTTTCTAAAAAACTTAAAAAGCCAAAAACATTTCTTGGTCAAGAGAAACCCAAAATAATGGTCGAGCTTTACAAATAAGCGTCTTGTTGTTCCTTTGTGCCTTGGAGAAATCGCTTACTGATTCACTTGATATCTTGCTCTAAACACTTTCACTCCCAGAGAAAAGCCAAAAACATTTCTTGGTCAAGCGAAACCCAAAATAATGGTCGAGCTTTACAAATAAGCCTCTTGTTGTTCCTTTGTGCCTTGGAGAAATCGCTTACTGATTCACTTGATATCTTGCTCTAAACACTTTCACTCCCAGAGTCAACTACGGAGACATGTAGTGTAGTTCTAACTTTTGAGTCTGTCGACGAAATCCTGTAATGTGACCATTCAAATGAAACCTCTTCGGGAGTATTTTGGCATCGTACCATTTGTTTTTCAATATTTTACAAAATGAAATTTGGGATTTTTCTTGAAATTTTATCTTTAGCACTCTTGGCAGTTAAATGAACAGCTGAAGGGTTAATGTTCTGGCAGTATTTCATGTATGAGAAAAAGGATTTGGTTTATTCAATATTAACATACTAGAATAAAGTTAAGGTTTTCCTTTGTTACTTACCTGCTTGCAGTTCTTTCAAGGGTGACTCTTGTAACACATGCACCTCTGTATAGGCACAAGAACGTTTCCTGGAATTCAAGCGCAGACAAGGAGGATTTACATTTGTATTTTCTGAATTATAGAGCAGTTTTCACGACGGGGCCGATTACATGGCGAATTTCAGCCCGGTAGGCGGGCTGGAATTTTGTTGCGATTACATGACGAATTTTAGCCCGGGCTGACAGCCCAAGCTGACAGCCCAGGTTGAAATAAGATTATCGATTTTATCGCCGTTATTCCATTAAAACCTGGTAGCTGCCATCTTGTTTCATTGAAAAAAAATCATTGCGCATGCCCAAGTGTACTTTTCAACCCAGGTGACCTCGCTTTTCAGCCCGGGCTAAAATTTCATTCTCGGCTGATTACATGAGGTTTTTCAGCCCGTTTGCCCGGGCTTACATTCAGCCTGGGCTGAAACTTTCTTCTTCGCAAACGTCGTTTTAAGAAGATTTGTTAAAGAAACCGGGCTGAAATCTCAGCCCGCCTAACCGGGTGGTGAAATTCGCCACATAATCGGCCCCTTAGTGTCATAAAACCAAAACCAAAGTAATCACTCTGGCTAATTACAACAGACACAAACAATCCAATGAACCAATCAAAAACTCGAAGCAAATACATGTAGGCGGGAAAACGAGCGAACAACTCGCGATTGGTTTTGATTTTATTTCTGATTAGCTGAGAAAGTGGTGCGAGATCTTTTAGCCAATCACAAAGGGTAGCAATGCAAAACCAAAGCAATCGCAAAATTTCTTTCGACACTCAATTGAAAACCGCTCTGACACAAATGCAGAGCGATGTTTATATATCTTCTTAAGATTGTCAGGGCAGTTAGGCGGTTAAGAGTAAGAATTTTCATATTAAGTAATGGTCCTAGTAAGAACTATGCAACCCAACGGCAAGGAATGCATAAAGGTGTTAATTGTGATATTGTTTAAACCGTGCACCTCATTGGCTAAAACATGAAAATCTACTATCACTTCATCAGGTAGCGCATTTATTTTTCTCTAGTTTACTTATTGATTCCCTTTTAGTGAAAACTATTCTGAGTTTTAATGCAGCAAAATTTCTATGTGGGAAACATGGAAAATTAGAAGCCTTTCTTGGCCATTGTTTTGGAGTCTCATGATTGGATAAAATCTTGTAACACAAAAGAAATATCGCTTTAAAATAAAGTTTCAGTACATTTTATTTCAAAAACGTGTTGTACACAGGGTTGGAAATAACGGCCGGTGATCGGTAATTACCGATCAAATTTACCAGCCAAAAAATTAAAAAAAAAAAAAAAAAAAAAAAAATTCTCAGAAATGTATGTGGCAAAAGCAGTAGCAGCTTGGTACAATGACAAACCAAGACGGATGCATCAACAAAAGAGAAAGAAGTACAAACAAAGAGCGACTTCCAAGAAATCAAATGCTGATCTTGGTTTGGACCTTGTTGATATTTGTCACAGTGGTGGTGAAGATTTAAGCAGCAGTGAATCAGGATCCTCAGACTGATTAACCATGACTCAACTTAAATGTGATTTTCCATCAAGACAATTCTTGTAAGTTCTTTTCGAATAGAACAGTTCATGTTGCGTTGTGTTCATGTTACATTGACATTTGTGAGCAAATAAAGTAGACAAAGACGTCACAACAGAAAATTGTATCTTTATTAAAAATTTTGGTGGGGTGGAGAGAGAGAGAGAGAGGGGGGGGGGGATGATTTTTTGCAGCTTCACAAAAAATCACCTGTCAATCTGTTTTTCCTTATTTCCAACCCTGTGTACATAGGTTGATGTATTCTCAGTAAGAAAATCTAAACAATCGTATGTGGGGAAAGCGAAATGCCGCAGAACAATAGAGGATTGCCTAGTTCTTACACGCATTGTTACGTAAGGCCCTAACCTACACAGTCCATACTTGATTTTTTCAGAGGGACGTTTTGCGTACACAAAATCAAAGGCACAGAGAATGCCAAAACCTCCATCACATGTACAGTTGTTCAAAAGGGGGCCCCATAGGCTGGGTCCCCAGGCCCTATTTCAACAATAATTTTCATAAAGGCACCTAAGTTATGGCATTTGCAGTCTTTAATTTTTTGTGCACAAAAAGTCAACTAAATTTAAAAAGTTGTCTTTTTTGTTTGTATTCACCTGGAACGATCCTGTTTACACCACAAAGCATTCGAGACTTGTTTATGAGCCGGAGTCTCTTGAACAGCGGTTTTTGAGAATGAACCTGAAAACAGACAAAAACAATTCTTCCTCAAAATGATTCATTGTCAAACATCTGAATTACCACAACTTTTCGCAGGCGACCGCGACCATTTTATACACTATTTAACGTTGTTTGTTTTTTGTTTTACGTCCGAACGTGATTGGTGATCTAGTTTGGTTTTTACGGATACCAACTGGGCAGTTGGAAGAGTCCCTATCAAAGAGGTATCCCGGTAGTATAGAGGTAAGTTACGTCGCAGTCGGACCACAGGTTACCCAAACGGCGAGAGCCAGCCTCTGCATGGGATAAATCCATCGCAGGGTGACCACCCAGCATAATGTTCGCCTGTGTCTATTTCAATACACTGCTGGACAGAGTGAGACAATTTCGAGTAACGTTTCTGATCTAAAGAAACTATACAACGGCAGAAACCCAGCCAGAAGCACCAGCCTTCAGTCGAGAGTCCGAGGCGCCAATCGCTTAACCACCGTTTCAGCCCTGTGTAACAGCAATTTCGTCCCCTGCTGGTGCTTCAGAATCCCCAGTCCAAAACCACTAGAGGATATAGTTCCCCTTTCAAGTTTCCTAAGTCGCGGCCGAAAGCCCATACAATTTCTCTAAAATTTACGCGTTTAATACCTACATACATTAATACGGACAATGGTCAGTTTTTCCCGTCTAGAATGAAACAATCTTGGTTTTGATAAATAAAAATGGTAAATTTTAAGCTCGGAAATTAAAACAGGAAGATGTAATGTTCATAAAAAGACAAAAATCTCAGTCGCCAACGGCAATCGAACTCATGACTCCGACAAGAAATGACCGCAGGATATCAGATACCATGCAGCTCTTAACAACCTCTAATTTCGTTGCACCTGGGTATCACGCAGCTCTACTATGTCTAGGGTCCATCAGATTTTCATCTTCGTCCCACGCTCGTAACACGATTTCTCAATCTTGGCTTTGTTGAAAGAAAACGACAACCTTCTGCCTTGTTATAATGTTTTAGCGAGGCTATTATATAGATGAGGTAAATTTTCTTAAAACAATAAATTACATGTACGTCATTCATTACGTCGCCCCGTTAATACGGATTAGTAAATTTTTACCTCTTGATAATGATTTTCTTGATTTCTGATTGGTCCCACCGCTACCGATCTGAGTCGTTATTGGTTAATTTTCCCAAATATGGAAAAATGATGACGAATTACGCGAAAAAAAAATTGTTTTCCTCGTCACGGAAAAAAAATGGCGAGATTCGGGGAGCTTTCGCCCCTAGAAATTCAACAAATGGTTGAAAATGCGACGCCGGCCAACACCTTTCTGGTTTTTTAAGTGTTTGAAAATTTACTAAAACAGTTGCTCATATTCGGCTCGTCCTCGATGAATAACTGCTAATTATTGGCGTCCATATCAAAGTGATTTCATTTTGACTGTATTGAAATGTGTTTAACGCACCCACAGTATTCCTTCGGTGAAACCGGCGCCTTCTGTCATCTTTTTTCCCTCCCTCGGATAATTTTCTTTTCAGCGGTACTCTGCCAGTTGATTTATTATCATCAGCTCCTTCTGATTCCGTGAAAAGATTTCGTCTCACCAGTTTAACAGGTGTTTTTAGGCCTCTAGTAGTCTTGTCTTCCTTCTTGTTTACCCCTACAAGCGGGCAACTCAGTGTGTTAATTACAAAATATAAGGCAATTAGAGTTCATAAGAGAAATTACTCACCACAAAGAATCCTAAAAACATTTCCTCAAGTCAAAACTGATTTAGTGTTTAAGATACTGTTACGGATCTCACTTTTGAGTCCGACAAAGACCTTAGGTATGACCATTCAAATGAAAGCTATTAGGTAGCATGATATAGAGGGTGATGGGGTTTCACCTTTTGTGCTTGGGGTATCGAAACTTGAGTGGAAAATTAAATGAAAATGTAAATGAAAATATTTAAACTTTTGTATTTTTTTTCAGGAAAAAGACGTAAAACTGTTGACTTTTCAAACATTAGCCCTTTGTCAGAGTAAATATTTTCTTGGACGCGCAAGGGTGTACACCCCTAACGTCGGCAGAGGCCAACAAACTGTAGTAAGTGACCAGCTCCCCTCAGAGACCACCCTCATGAAATCGCGTTTACTAAAATTCTCAGTAAAACTCTGAAGTAAGCGAAAAGCCCTAGTTTCGACCACGTTTTTACTGAATTCCCCAAGGTGGTGTCTTACTAGAGCTTTAACTGTATATAATTAGCACACTAGAACTGACTTCCTAACATTATTTTGGCAGACGATTTTATAACATACAAGTTCTCAAACCTTTCGCATTGTCAACCCCTTGAGGCTTGTCCTTCTTTTTCTTGTCTTTTTCTTTAGGCTTTGCTTTCCGAGGTACAACGATTTCTCTCCTTTTACCAGGTACATCAGTAATGCTCATATGCCGTGTCAGAATGCGGCATCCACTGCTCCTAAACAAAAATATTGCCGCGAATTTATAACGTATATTCAGTCAATTCTCGCTGCATACTTCAAACAATTCTCTTGTTGCGGACTGTAGTGAACAGTGAAAACTCCAACGAGTTAAAGAACGTCCACTATTAGGGAGAGGTTGCGATACCTTAACCGCCGCCACCCCCGAGACGCCCTACCCCCACTCCCCCCCCTCCCACCCCCACCCCACCACCCTCATCCCCGCACGTTTTCACGAACAAAAAATTATAAGTTGTGCTCGAAAATGAAATGACTGCCCCAAGGTTAATCTGCCGCTCTTTCGACGCTTCTCAAATATATTTTATGGATCTTGTGATCTGTTTGTATACTATTCTCCTTCGCATTTTAGCTGATTCAATTTATTTACCCCTGGCAGGTATAAAATATTAATCACAGAACCCGCGCTCGGATTGGTTGTACAACCGTTTTCGATCTGCTTGTGTAAACATGATTAACACGGGCCAAAACGAAGGCAATCCAACGAACCAATCAGAAATCAAAGCATATACACGAAGCCAACGCCAAGCGCGGGAAAACGCGTGCGAGCAAGTCACAGTTACCGGTTGTTTGGGATTTTACTTCTGATTGATTGAGAAATTGGCGCGAGTTTTTTTTCAAACAATCACAAAGCCTAGTATCTAAAGCAAAGCAAACACGAAGTAGTTTCGACATTCAATTGAAAACCACTTTCAGACACCAATTCACGTTGCTGAGTATCAGTTAGAAGTGTCTACTGTGTGACTGTGTGACTGTGTGTAAGGTGCATTAAGTTACCTTGGTTGACCGGAGTCTTGTTTAGCACTGGAGATAGAGTTAACAGAGCGTCTGACAGGCGACTCATCATCGCTGGACCATTTAGACGGCGTCAACACTTCCCTGGGCGGACGCATCATCAATCCCTCATAAACACCACACAGGAAATTGGGAAGACTGTGCCTGTACCTGTGGGAGGGGAGGGAAGGAACATTATAAGTTATGACCATAAGGCCCCGTCCATGGGGATGCAATTTTGCTTAAAAACGCAAACTTTCCTTTGCATTTTTATGTTCCGTGCAGGCGACTACGCATCGAAAACGCGGTCTTTTAAGTACGACTAGATAACTAAAACGATGAAAAACGATTGCGTGGAAGGAGAAGTTTTTTTCTGTTTTTCTTGTTCTTTTTGTCTGTACTTTTGCTGAAAAAACATGTTTCAAATCAGGTTGGGCCAAAGGTTTGAAAACGATTTTTCACGCTGGAAATGGGTATTTGGTACAATCACTCTCCTGTTTAATTTCGAAAGTAAATACATATTTGATTTCATGGGTATAATGTATTTTGAGGACGTTTTGGGTTTATTGGTAGGTCTGTCAAACCTTGGGGAAAAAAGTCTTCTGGGTCTTTTTTAATGAAAGGTCTAACAAATAGACGATTTTCATGACAGTGTCATTTTATTACAACTGTCAGAATTCATTTCGTTTTTCCTTTCTTATATAAATTTTGTAATCCCAGTGGAGCTTAAATGACAATAGTCCAAATTAACGTGAGTAGTAAATGACATTGACGCCATCATGTAAATGGCCTATGAGGCACCCATTTTTGCAGGAAACACTTTCTGAAACGAATTCTCGCCCACGGTCACCACTTTTCAAGACTGACTTAAGAAGGGGGGTTGCTGCTTTTTGGGAGTAATAACTTTTTTTTTATATTTCAGGGTACATGTTTATCAAAGAGGTGCAAGAGAACAAAACGTTACCTGTCAAGAAGAACCTCGTGTAGATACACAGTGAGGAAACTGGGGTCCTTCACGAATGAGATGGTTCGTAACAGTACAGTCACCTACATCAGAGAACAAACATGAAATATTGAGCACAGAACAAAAACTATAGAGTTGCTCGAAATCAGATGCATCTTTTATTCTTTGAACCAAGCACTAAAACATTTTAAGCACTGATCATAGAGGAAAGCCCGTTTTAAATTAAAAAAGGTGACGCTACAAATTCATAACTTCAGCGCACCCGTGTAATCCGTGTAAATAAACTAACTGAAAAATACATTAAAAAAATTCAACTATTTAGAAAAACATGCAGTCGGCAAATCTCCTGTGAGCAGCCACCCAAAATGCACAGTCAAGCTGGTCGCTTATGAGAGGTGGTCGCTTATGGGAGGTGGTCGCTTATGAGAGGTGGTTGCTTATGGGAGGTGGTCGCTTATGGGAGGTGGTCACTTATGGGAGGTGGTCACTTATGGGAGGTGGTCACTTATGGGAGGTGGTCGCTTATGAGAGGTGGTCACTTATGGGAGGTGGTCACTTATGAGAGGTGGTTGCTTATGGGAGGTGGTCGCTTATGGGAGGTGGTCACTTATGGGAGGTGGTCACTTATGGGAGGTGGTCACTTATGGGAGGTGGTCACTTATGGGAGGTGGTCGCTTATGAGAGGTGGTCACTTATGGGAGGTGGTCACTTATGAGAGGTGGTTGCTTATGGGAGGTGGTCACTTATGGGAGGTGGTCACTTATGGGAGGTGGTCACTTATGGGAGGTGGTCACTTATGGGAGGTGGTCGCTTATGGGAGGTGGTCACTTATGGGAGGTGGTCGCTTATGAGAGGTGGTCGCTTATGGGAGGTGGTCATTTATGGGAGGTGGTCAATTATGGGAGGTGGTCACTTGTGGGAGGTGGTCACTTGTGGGAGGTGGTCACTTATGGGAGGTGGTCACTTATGAGAGGTGGTCACTTATGGGAGGTGGTCACTTATGGGAGGTGGTCACTTGTGGGAGGTGGTCGCTTATGAGAGGTGGTCGCTTATGAGAGGTGGTCACTTATGGGAGGTGGTCACTTATGGGAGGTGGTCACTTATGGGAGGTGGTCACTTATGGGAGGTGGTCGCTTATGGGAGGTGGTCACTTATGGGAGGTGGTAACATATGGGAGGTGGTCGCTTATGAGGGGTGGTCACTTATGGGAGGTGGTCGCTTATGGGAGGTGGTCGCTTATGAGAGGTGGTCGCTTATGAGAGGTGGTCGCTTATGGGAGGTGGTCGCTTATGGGAGGTGGTCACTTATGGGAGGTGGTCACTTGTGGGAGGTGGTCACTTGTGGGAGGTGATCACTTATGGGAGGTGGTCACTTATGGGAGGTGGTCACTTGTGGGAGGTGGTCACTTATGAGAGGTGGTCACTTATGGGAGGTGGTCACTTATGGGAGGTTGTCACTTGTGGGAGGTGGTCACTTATGGGAGGTGGTCACTTATGGGAGGTGGTCGCTTATGAGAGGTGGTCGCTTATGGGAGGTGGTCGCTTATGGGAGATGGTTGCTTATGAGAGGTGGTCGCTTATGGGAGGTGGTCGCTTATGGGAGGTGGTCGCTTATGAGAGGTGGTCGCTTATGAGAGGTGGTCGCTTATGGGAGGTGGTCGCTTATGGGAGGTGGTCACTTGTGGGAGGTGGTCACTTGTGGGAGGTGGTCACTTATGGGAGGTGGTCACTTATGGGAGGTGGTCACTTATGGGAGGTGGTTGCTTATGGGAGGTGGTCACTTATGGGAGGTGGTCACTTATGGGAGGTGGTCGCTTATGAGAGGTGGTCGCTTATGAGAGGTGGTCGCTTATGGGAGGTGGTCGCTTATGAGAGGTGGTCACTTATGGGAGGTGGTCACTTATGAGAGGTGGTCAATTATGGGAGGTGGTCGCTTATGGGAGGTGGTCAATTATGGGAGGTGGTCGCTTATGGGAGGTGGTCGCTTATGGGAGGTGGTCACTTATGGGAGGTGGTCACTTATGGGAGGTGGTCACTTGTGGGAGGTGGTCACTTATGGGAGGTGGTCGCTTATGGGAGGTGGTCACTTATGGGAGGTGGTCACTTATGGGAGGTGGTCACTTGTGGGAGGTGGTCACTTATGGGAGGTGGTCACTTATGGGAGGTGGTCACTTATGGGAGGTGGTCGCTTATGAGAGGTGGTCGCTTATGAGAGGTGGTCGCTTATGGGAGGTGGTCGCTTATGGGAGGTGGTCGCTTATTGGAGGTGGTCGCTTATGAGAGGTGGTCACTTATGGGAGGTGGTCACTTATGGGAGGTGGTCAATTATGGGAGGTGGTTGCTTATGGGAGGTGGTCTCTTATGGGAGGTGGTCGCTTATGGGAGATGGTTGCTTATGGGAGGTGGTCGCTTATGGGAGATGGTTGCTTATGGGAGGTGGTCGCTTATGGGAGGTGGTCGCTTATGAGAGGTGGTCGCTTATGGGAGGTGGTCGCTTATGGGAGATGGTCGCTTATGGGAGGTGGTCGCTTATGGGAGGTGGTCGCTTATGAGAGGTGGTCGCTTATGGGAGGTGGTCGCTTATGGGAGATGGTTGCTTATGAGAGGTGGTCGCTTATGGGAGGTGGTCGCTTATGGGACGTGGTCGCTTATGGGAGGTGGTCACTTATGGGAGGTGGTCACTTGTGGGAGGTGGTCACTTATGGGAGGTGGTCACTTGTGGGAGGTGGTCACTTATGGGAGGTGGTCACTTATGGGAGGTGGTCACTTGTGGGAGGTGGTCACTTATGGGAGGTGCTTGCTTATGGGAGGTGGTCACTTATGGGAGGTGGTCACTTATGGGAGGTGGTCGCTTATGAGAGGTGGTCGCTTATGAGAGGTGGTCGCTTATGGGAGGTGGTCGCTTATGGGAGGTGGTCGCTTATGGGAGGTGGTCGCTTATGAGAGGTGGTCACTTATGGGAGGTGGTCACTTATGGGAGGTGGTCAATTATGGGAGGTGGTCGCTTATGGGAGGTGGTCAATTATGGGAGGTGGTCGTTTATGGGAGATGGTTGCTTATGGGAGGTGGTCGCTTATGGGAGATGGTTGCTTATGGGAGGTGGTCACTTGTGGGAGGTGGTCACTTATGGAAGGTGGTCACTTATGGGAGGTGGTCAATTGTGGGAGATGGTTGCTTATGGGAGGTGGTTGCTTATGGGAGGTGGTCACTTATGAGAGGTGGTCGCTTATGGGAGGTGGTCACTTATGGGAGGTGGTCGCTTATGATAGGTGGTCGCTTATGGGAGGTGGTCACTTATGGGAGATGGTTGCTTATGAGAGGTGGTCACTTATGGGAGGTGGTCACTTATGGGAGGTGGTTGCTTATGAGAGGTGGTCGCTTATGGGAGGTGGTCACTTATGGGAGATGGTTGCTTATGAGAGGTGGTCACTTATGGGAGGTGGTCACTTATGGGAGGTGGTCACTTATGGGAGATGGTCACTTATGAGAGGTGGTCACTTATGGGAGGTGGTCACTTATGGGAGGTGGTCGCTTATGAGAGGTGGTCGCTTATGGGAGGTGGTCGCTTATGGGAGATGGTTGCTTATGAGAGGTGGTCGCTTATGGGAGGTGGTCGCTTATGGGAGGTGGTCGCTTATGAGAGGTGGTCGCTTATGAGAGGTGGTCGCTTATGGGAGGTGGTCGCTTATGGGAGGTGGTCACTTGTGGGAGGTGGTCACTTGTGGGAGGTGGTCACTTATGGGAGGTGGTCACTTATGGGAGGTGGTCACTTATGGGAGGTGGTTGCTTATGGGAGGTGGTCACTTATGGGAGGTGGTCACTTATGGGAGGTGGTCGCTTATGAGAGGTGGTCGCTTATGAGAGGTGGTCGCTTATGGGAGGTGGTCGCTTATTGGAGGTGGTCGCTTATGAGAGGTGGTCACTTATGGGAGGTGGTCACTTATGGGAGGTGGTCAATTATGGGAGGTGGTCGCTTATGGGAGGTGGTCAATTATGGGAGGTGGTCGCTTATGGGAGGTGGTCAATTATGGGAGGTGGTCGCTTATGAGAGGTGGTCGCTTATGGGAGGTGGTCGCTTATGGGAGATGGTTGCTTATGAGAGGTGGTCGCTTATGGGAGGTGGTCGCTTATGGGAGGTGGTCGCTTATGAGAGGTGGTCGCTTATGGGAGGTGGTCGCTTATGGGAGATGGTTGCTTATGAGAGGTGGTCGCTTATGGGAGGTGGTCGCTTATGGGAGGTGGTCGCTTATGGGAGGTGGTCACTTATGGGAGGTGGTCACTTGTGGGAGGTGGTCACTTATGGGAGGTGGTCACTTGTGGGAGGTGGTCACTTACGGGAGGTGGTCACTTATGGGAGGTGGTCACTTGTGGGAGGTGGTCACTTATGGGAGGTGGTTGCTTATGGGAGGTGGTCGCTTATGGGAGGTGGTCACTTATGGGAGGTGGTTGCTTATGAGAGGTGGTCGCTTATGAGAGGTGGTCGCTTATGGGAGGTGGTCGCTTATGGGAGGTGGTTGCTTATGGGAGGTGGTTGCTTATGGGAGGTGGTCAATTATGGGAGATGGTTGCTTATGGGAGGTGGTTGCTTATGGGAGGTGGTCGCTTATGGGAGATGGTTGCTTATGAGAGGTGGTCGCTTATGAGAGGTGGTCGCTTATGGGAGATGGTTGCTTATGGGAGATGGTTGCTTATGGGAGGTGGTCGCTTATGAGAGGTGGTTGCTTATGGGAGGTGGTCGCTTATGGGAGATGGTTGCTTATGAGAGGTGGTCGCTTATGAGAGGTGGTCGCTTATGAGAGGTGGTCGCTTATGTGAGGTGGTTGCTTATGCAGGTGGTTGCTTATGGGAGATGGTCGCTTATGGGAGGGGGTTGCTTATGAGAGGTGGTCGCTTATGAGAGATGGTCGCTTATGAGAGGTGGTCGCTTATGGGAGGTGGTTGCTTATGAGAGGTGGTCGCTTATGGGAGGTGGTCGCTTATGGGAGGTGGTCGCTTATGGGAGGTGGTTGCTTATGAGAGGTGGTCGCTTATGAGAGGTGGTCGCTTATGAGAGGTGGTCGCTTATTGGAGGTGGTTGCTTATGAGAGGTGGTCGCTTATGAGAGGTGGTTGCTTATGAGAGGTGGTCGCTTATGGGAGGTGGTTGCTTATGAGAGGTGGTCACTTATGGGAGGTGGTTGCTTATGGTTGGTGGTCGCTTATGAGAGGTGGTCGCTTATGAGAGGTGGTCACTTATGGGAAGTGGTCAATTATGGGAGGTGGTCACTTATGGGAGGTGGTTGCTTATGAGAGGTGGTTGCTTATGGGAGATGGTCGCTTATGGGAGGGGGTTGCTTATGAGAGGTGGTCGCTTATGAGAGGTGGTCACTTATGGGAGGTGGTCACTTATGGGAAGTGGTCAATTATGGGAGGTGGTCACTTATGGGAGATGGTTGCTTATGAGAGGTGGTTGCTTATGGGAGATGGTCGCTTATGGGAGGGGGTTGCTTATGAGAGGTGGTCGCTTATGAGAGATGGTCGCTTATGAGAGGTGGTCGCTTATGGGAGGTGGTTGCTTATGAGAGGTGGTCGCTTATGGGAGGTGGTTGCTTATGAGAGGTGGTCGCTTATGAGAGGTGGTCGCTTATGAGAGGTGGTCGCTTATTGGAGGTGGTTGCTTATGAGAGGTGGTCGCTTATGAGAGGTGGTTGCTTATGAGAGGTGGTCGCTTATGGGAGGTGGTTGCTTATGAGAGGTGGTCACTTATGGGAGGTGGTTGCTTATGAGAGGTGGTCGCTTATGGGAGGTGGTTGCTTATGAGAGGTGGTCGCTTATGAGAGGTGGTTGCTTATGAGAGGTGGTCGCTTATGAGAGATGGTTGCTTATGGGAGGTGGTCGCTTATGGGAGGTGGTCGCTTATGAGAGGTGGCCGCTTATGAGCTTATGAGAGGTGGTCGCTTATGAGAGGTGCTCGCTTATGAGAGGTGGTCGCTTATGGGAGGTGGTCACTTATGGGAGATGGTCGCTTAAGAGAGGTGGTTGCTTATGGGAGGTGGTCGCTTATGGGAGATGGTTACTTATGAGAGGTGGTTGCTTATGGGAGGTGGTCGCTTATGAGAGGTGGTTGCTTATGGGAGGTGGTTGCTTATGAGAGGTGGTCGCTTATGAGAGGTGGTCGCTTATGGGAGGTGGTTGCTTATGGGAGGTGGTTGCTTATGAGAGGTGGTCGCTTATGAGAGGTGCTCGCTTATGAGAGGTGGTCGCTTATGGGAGGTGGTCGCTTACAATGTGGGAGATGTGGTTGCTTATGTGAGGTGGTCGCTTATGGGAGGTGGTCACTTATGGGAGGTGGTCGCTTATGGGAGGTGGTCACTTATGGGAGGTCATAGAACTGTTTCTCAACTTTGAATCATATGAACCTACATATATAGTAATTTCAATGTACAAAGCACCTATCAGCGCAAAATATTGTTGGTTTTATTGCAAGGGACAAAAGTTTTGTCTTTTTGGAATTGTACTGTATATAAACACATTCAATTTGCATCTGTAGTAACATTGAAATATGGGCAAGTGGTTGTTTACCAGAGGTTGAAAACAATAGAAAAATTCAAATCACCAGTGTTCAAAGTCGTCGCTTACAAGAGATTTCAATTTGAATGATTTGACTGGAAAAAATTTGGTATTTTGGAGAAGTGGTCACTTGGGAGAGAGGTGGTCCCACAGGGAAGTTCGACCGTACTTCCAACTAAAAGGGGTGAGTTATGATTATTTTGTTCTTGGTTAAAAGAAAAAATTACTACTGTTGCAACCAATCACCCTTCTGTGTTTAAAGGATTATAAAATATGGCATTTTCTGGGTTTTTATCATGCACTAACAGTTACTGAGTATGAAAACAAAATTTCAAACGGTAGAATAGTTGCTAAAGTGAAAAATATATATTAACAAGGCCAAAGTTATTCTTAGGAAAGGTCATGCACTACTACTATACAGTACATAAAACTTATAAATAAACTATGAAAATTACAACCTCTTCAACAAGGGCACTGTTTTCGTCAGCATTTGTAAGGACTGCTATCTCTGTTCGAAGCAGGATTTGGAGCTGATATCTGAAGGGGACATGACAGACCTTTTACATTTACATGTATGAAGATGTTCACAGCAATGACAACAACTTAACAATCTTTGCACAAAAGTTAATACATATTGTACATGACCTGCAGGTACATAGCAACAGCTGCGTTGCAACCGAGGTGGGAAGTGGGGTGGACAAAATACAGCAGAGCCGCCTTTTTTTTTCAATCGAGTGTCATACTAAAACTAGACTCAAACAAGTAGTAGATGCACATGAGTACACAGGATGGGCCATGCCTTTTACCCTTTATATTAAAGCTTGAACAACTTAC
This sequence comes from Dendrophyllia cribrosa, assembly GCA_024195265.1. NCBI lineage: Eukaryota > Metazoa > Cnidaria > Anthozoa > Scleractinia > Dendrophylliidae > Dendrophyllia > Dendrophyllia cribrosa. The sequence goes on along the minus strand of JAJLRJ010000003.1, from coordinate 17,817,653 downwards.
TCTCTAACTTGCTGTTCTTTTCTGAGTACAGCATCGCAGCCTTCATATTTTTGTCTCAGCTTTGATGTTGTTACCAGAACATTCTCTTTTAGAAACTGTGAAACACAATCCTACATGTAACACAACATTCAAATAAATATTTAAGATTAGTATCAATAAAAAAGAACAATCATTCCCTATAGAAATTGAGGATTTTTAGACAACAGACTATCAACAACTGACCAACAAGCCATCGACAGTGCTGTGGGCCAACAGATACAGCTGTACTGTGACTACACTGTACAGATACAGCTGTACTGGGGTGTTTCTTGGTGTTGCGGAAGCCATTGTTGGTTAGCTCTTGTGTTGTGGTGTGGGTATTGTTCAGTGTCTTTTGAATCTTTTGTTTTACGTCATTTGGTGATCACACCATCCGCAACACCAAGAAACTACCCTGTACTGTGACTACACTGTACAGATACAACTGTACTGTGACTACACTGCAAACAGATACAGCTGTACTGTGACTACACTGCAAAATGAGCAAATAAAGCTGACACGTTCTAAATAGTGTCATTGAGTAGGGGACCTTTAATGTTAACGTGCAAAACATCAAATGGTTTACAGTGGAAACAAACATTTTTGGTTATTGTGCATGCAATGTTAGTTACTGTAGTAGTTGTTCCTATCCCAAGAGTGTGAAAAGTGCATAAAAGCATGAGGCACAAGACGGCATAAAAAATTGAGAGACAGGGAAAGCTTTCTCTTCCCCCATCACCCCATTAATTTTTTTATCCATCTTTTGCACCAAGGATTTGCACATCTTTCCCACTCTCAGTAACAAACAACTCATATGCAGGCTACTTGTTCATCTGTATCATGTACATGTACATGTCTCTTTTTCAGTGAAATCTTAATGTATCTGTAAATGTCACCTTTTCAGTTTGATGATCATATTCATAGTACCTTTAATTTGTTGTGATTCAAGGAAATGTAAAGCTGTTGTGTTGCAGAAAACCAGACTCAACCATGATCATAAAGGGGCTTTGATTTTTAGTGTTACTTTAAAGTGCCTATGAAATGAAATTTTTGAACCGTTTTTTATACTAAAAAATTGAAGTCCATGTTCCACTGATTCATAATTTTCCAATTTAAGTTATGGTCAAGCAACGAAAAGTATCTTATTGGAAGTCCAAAGTTGGTCAAAAATGAACTTTTCGTGTCCTGGGGCATGGAACTAGTATAAAAAGAAACAGAATGCACAATCACTGCAACAAATCGTTGATAATGGCCGGATCTGGGTTTCCAGACCTAGGTCAGTATTAATACTTGAAGTGAAACAAAAAGAAGCGGATTGAAGCAAATAACATGGTGACGTCATCAGTTGTGCAAAAATGCCAAAAGTGCAGTGTCGCTTTCAGACTTTTCAGTATTTCTGGTAAACAAGCCACTTTTTAAGCTATATTTTTGCAGTTTTGCTCAGTTGCAGATGTCCTCCGACGATGAATGCCGACTACCATGTTGACAACGAAAGTATGTAGCAACTCCCAATTTACATATTTTGGCCGCGCACTGGTTGTCCAATATTTTTGGCTCAAATAGGCCAACTTTGAGGTTAAAAAAAAAATTAGATTGCGCGCTTGACCATAACTAAAATTGGAAAATTTTGAATCAGTGGAACATGGACTTCAATTTTTTAGTATAAAAAACGGGTTGAAAATTTCATTTTATGTGCACTTTAAAAGCCAAAAGACATCTTTATATCAGTGAAAACCCAAAAATAAGGGACCAGTTTTGTTTAAAATTATTCAACAAGCACTCTAAGAGTAAAAATAAGTGTCTTGGGCTGCAAATGGCCAGGATGGAAATGGATTGCAACTTGAAAAAATTGGGCTAATTTTTCGGTCTTGGAAAACTCACTAAATCTCTGATTATGGTTTATTTTCTTTTTGAGAATTCACTTCATATCTTCCTCTTAGTGTACTATGAGCATTTTGTGTGTGATAAAGGAACTTAGCTTTAATTTGCACAGTTTTGACCCAAAAACCTCAAAATCACCATGACATAGCTCCTTTAAGGATGCTGCTTAGTATGTACCTGCTGTCTGCCATCATTTTCATAAAACCTGGAAACTGCTGTCATTATGTTGGTGACTTCTGTCAGAATATTTGCTCCCTGGAAAAAATTACAAGTTACAAGTAAAATATAATATGTGAATCAGTGTGACTTTTGACATGTTAATAGTACTTGACAACCAACCAGGAAGGAGATTCAAAACCCACAGGGATAATTACCGCTTGCAGTTTATTTGTCTTGTATCTGACCGGTTTTCCCATAATAACACTCCAAACATAATTCCATTGCTCACACTTTTCAAATTCACACTGAAACGATATTGGCTCAATATCCCAAAAAAAGTTTTGCAGCTTCCAAAAATGCAAAATTGGTAATTAAAGTGAATGAAAAAAAATTATGACTGGTAATAATGATTATTAAAATCTGTAGCTGCATTTAATCCTGGGCATAAGTTATTTTACATTAAAATATAGTACATTATTTTCTCACCTCAAAAATAACTTTGTCACATATAGCATTAATGGCCTTCACCAACTGAACTTCATCTATAAAAAAATTAAGTGCTGTTATTTATTTTTTATCTTTTATTCCTGGTTTTCATTTACGTCATATCAAAATTCAGAAGCATTAAGCAATAGATTTTGAATCTAAAATGTTTATGGAATTGTAGAGAGTTTAAAACTACACATCGTCGCCAAATTTTGAAGCGCAAAAGCATTTCATTCAAGAGTTATAGGCGAACGAGTGTTAGACATTTTTAGTAAGAAATGTATGGAGCAGCCATCTTTGTGCCCCACTTGGGCACAAAGATGGCGGCCAAAAATTCAAAGTCTTAATTACACTAAAAATCAAATAAAAAAATATTGTATTTGCTACATTAGCTCCATAAACTTGGCTTATTAGCACTTATATTTGCAAACAATAACTTTCTGCTGATTCAATTTTGTTTATTTTCACGGCTTATCTGAAATAGCGTGACAAATTGTGTGACACATTTAAACCTTTGTAAATCGGAAGCAAAACATTGTTAAAACCTGAAACGTTTTGTGAAAGATTATAACACTTGTATCCACATACCATGTTACAAACAGCTTTGCAAAACGTATACTTTTATGACGTCATGTGAAAACCAAGAATTAATTTTTGTTTCCTAATTGAACTACTCTGTAAATTTGAGCAGAAATAGAGTACTAAAAGTGATGACGTCGCAAAAACTAAATTTGAGAAATATGGCATTTGATTAGATATTCGGAAAGGGCATGACAAAAAACTTAATGAACCAAGGCAAAATTTAAAGGGTTTGTATGGAGTCATCGGAGCATTAAAGGGCCAATATCTCGCCCCCAAATTTCACTAGGATGCTGATTTTTGGCAAGCGGTTGTTTTTTGTCATGCCCTTTCAAATATCTAATCAAATCCCATAATTTCCGAAATTTAAGTTTTTGTGACATCACACTTTAGTACTCTATAAAGGGCACCCTAGGATGCAGAGAGCAGCTCATTTAGGTAACAGCCCTGATTATTTATTACTGTTGCTCTCTCTTTTGATAAGATTAAACCATACCTTTTATTCCACCTGGGAGCTCCTGTGTTCCATTGCTATCGCCCATTATCTTGTCTTCCTCAGTGACACCACTGTTGTTGTCTCTTATATTCTTCTCAATAAAAGGTTGGGTTTTGCTTTGATCTAGCTTACTGCCTTGGTCATCTTTCTCTGTTTTCTTGACCACATTTGCACTGCACAAACCAATGAATTATTCAACAGTTCTAACATTAACCTCATAAAGGTAAAAATAAAAAAAATTCATATACCTTCTCCCGGGAACATAATGATATTTTGAGAGTAATAAACAGGGTCTTAATTCTCCCTAAAATTTCAGCAGTGTGCGTTCTTTATAAAGATAAATGTTTCCTTTATTACTAAGGATACTCTCTTAAAATATCAATCCAGTCAAATATCACCTGTCTTACATGTTCATCTTCATAATTTTCTAAACACAGTTAGAGATGTTAAAATGGTAATAGGCCTACAAGACAGTAACACCATTTGACAATGTTGTATAGCTTACTGTCTTGTCTATCAGAACTGAGTTTTAACCAAATACAATGTAGTTTTGTAATACTGTAATAACAGTGACCTTTTGATCCAAAGGATACCTCTCTAGTTGTCAAGGGGGATACACTGTAGATGATTTGCTGTTCTCGAGAGCTCTTCATGTTTTCTTTACGCCCTTGGTTTCCCTGTCCTTTAGGATATTCTGATACTTTTTGCTAGTTGCTGTCCTGAGGATAAGTTGTAGTCACTGGGTAGTATTAACATATAATACGGAATTTATAATGAGTGTTTACCTTAGCTTCAGTGGATCCTGTTTACCCTTTGATTTCTTTGGAGTACCCAACTTTCCCTTTGAATTATTTGGTAACTGTCTTTCTTTAAACACTGTGGATTTTGGCTTTGCTTCTTTACTGCTATAAAGAATCTTCAGTTCTTTCATTAGAGCTGCCTCATTGCTGTGATCATCATCTTCTTCTTCAGATTCATTTCCTGATCTGTAAATTTAATGATTTTGCCAAAATAATCAATGAGTAATAGAGACTCAATCACACACAAAACAAATTGTGGCCTATTAATTTAATACTGAATTGCTGCATTTATTACCAGTGCTCAAAATTAACGGTCGTCCACTCGTCTAAAACGAGTAAATATCACAAAAAACGAGTAGATTTTTCCACCACTCGTCCTCTGGACGTGTAAACTCACCTATTCCCTTGATAGCATTCCCTTTTAGCCTCATTATAAAGAACAAAAAGTGCTAAAACGGACGAAGAAATGTTCGAAAACAATAGCAAAAAAAGCTAGGCGTCGTGCTAGGCATTATTTGCTTATGGCAAGTAAAGGTCTGGATTCGACTTGTCATGAAATGCATCATTCCCCACGCTCAAACCTCCAATGCCCGTCCCCGCGGGATATTTGCACTCTCCCTAGCTTTCACTTGCCATGAAAAACAAAAATGGCGGCCGACTCGAACTTGCGATCAATCTTGACTGATCATACGGAAAAATAGGGGACTGTGAACAGTCTATGCCTTACACGGTGTTACACCTGATCATTTTCTGATCTATTACATTTACTTGAATGCCCCAGATGCGTAAATAAATAATATAATCATGTTGTGTTCAATTGTGGTTTGCTTTACATCTGATCATTTTATTGATGTTACTATTCCATTTATTTGAATGCCTCTATTCTAAGCAGCACAAACAACGACACTCAGTCACATACAAAACAAATTAATTGCTTTATTTTATTGGGTTTTTTTTGTGGTCGATATGAGGGACCAGTGACTTTGCCACTGGGACCAGTACATTTTCAGCCTACTGGTCCCTTGGAAGGCCAGACCCAAAAGTTAATTTCGAGCACTGATTACTCATCGATTATTCACTGACATGACTGATGACTTGTTGAAACTAACATAACTAAGAAAATTGCATGACAAATTAATAATATTCATTCATGACTTCTAAAACTCATTAATAATTCATGAGGGGGACACAAAGGAAATCACTACCAGCTTCTTGGTGTTTGAATATCCTGATGAAACACTCTTCCTCGCGTTTGATATATTACATCAAGCATACGTCACTAAATAATAATAGTTTCTAAATTTCACAAGGTGTGTTCAAATTAATGTGATTGATAATTGACATTTATGTTGACGTAGCCCTAACATCACTAATTTGACAATTGGCACTTAAAGGCCCAGTATCACCCAAAATCCATTTTTTGCCCAATGCCTCGACGATTGAATTTAACGCAGTCGAAAATTCCCAAAAGAGCCAATCACAAGCGAGCTCGTCATTTTAAAACAAAAACAAATGACCACAAAGCCAAATGGGTGATACTGGGCCTTTAACATTCATGATGTACTTCATGTAGTACGATGCTTAAGTTTTAACCTTTCAGAGAAACCTTCTTAGCAACCTAAAAACTTATCTTATATGAAGTATATAGTGGAATCAGGTTACAGCTTAGTGTCCCATTTCCCTGGGTAGACACAATAACTATTAATTATTCAGCAATGCCAGTGAAAAGGAGCTGTGTGTAACTGCATTCCAGGGATGTAGATGTTGTGGTTCAAATTTTTCTTTGGTTTAAAAATTTTCAAAACAGTTTAGTTTTTATTTTCCTTTGTCTCATGTTCATTATCATATTCTGAGACAAAGGAAAACAAAAATCAAACTGGTTTGAAAATTTTCAAACCAAAATTTAATGCAGTTTCAGTTTGGTTTGAAAATTTTCAAACCAGTTTGATTTTTGTTTTCCTTTGTCTCAGAATATGATAATGAACATGAGACAAAGGAAAATAAAAACTAAACTGGTTTGAAAATTTTTAAACCAAAGAAAAATTTGGTTTGAAAATTTTCAAACCCAAAAAAAAATTGAACCACAACATAGATAATAGCCAGGAACCAGGAAAATTACCCGGTTGTGAACTTCATTTTTCCGGCTATAAAAGCTAAGTGCAGCTATATAAGAACTACATTTTTCTCGTTTTTAACCGGCTGTCAGTCCTATATTTCCAGCTGTTAAAAACTAAATCTACATCCCTGCATTCACCACAGAACACAATAAACTACAAGCAGTCACTTTAGATACAAAAATGAGATTTCATTTTTAAGTACAACATAACTACACCTACAGTACCTTCTGGGTTCTTTCTCTTCATTATCAACAACAGCAGGAAAAGGCACCCATGGATCAAGAAACCCAGCTTCAAATTTTCTTGCATTATTTGTATCTGCATCTATAAAAACATGACAAAACTCAACCCCTCTTCTAGTTTAAAAATGTTTGTTAACCCTTTAAGCCCCAATCAGTATCAAATTTCTCCTTGTACATGTACAATAGTATCAATGCATTACACTGTAAGTAGAGCAGTTGATAAGAATTACCCCACCCCAGATTAATTTTTCCAATACATTTTTTACATCACCTTTAACAATTTCTCCTAATTTGTGTTATAAGATATGTATAAGGACCAGAAAAGAGAATTTGTGCTTTGATTTCGGCAATTGAAAAAGTTAAATGGCTGTGCAGCCAATCCAAGTGTAGGATATAATAAATCATGGCCAACATCAGTTTACCTTGCAGATTAGCTTGTGATTCTGTAAGACTGAGAAATACTTCACTATGTGCAAGTTGTCTAGCTGGTTTAGACACTGGTTTGGATCTGAATTCACTGATCAAACTGTGTGGAATTTCTTCCCTTCTCACATTTTTCATGGTAGTCTTGTCATTCCACAGAAGTAACTTTTCAAATGTCACAAGAAAATCAGAGGAGATGACACTGATAACTGCACAGATAGACGTCAAGGGCTGAAGAACTCCACTCATTGGTAAACCACTTTCACACTCAATGAAATCAAGAACCTGTGGGATAAACATGGCGGCATTACAAACTCACATTGCAATATTTTCTTCTTATTCATACATGTATTAAAAAATATCACATCCTGACTCCGATTAAAATGCTGAATCCTGATTATTTTTATTGTAAGATTGAGACTTTCACAAGCAAAACTGTTGAATACAGCTTTCTCGCTTTTCCTAACCCTATTTATTTCATTTCCAAGAATCTCAAGACATTTTGGTGAAGCTACTTAACTCAAAAATTATTAACAGTACCCAGCCCTCTCAAAATGCACAAGCAGCGAGTGATTTTGCCACCAACAGCTGATCATTTGATGTGTAGTTCACACTTGTTTTCCCCAGGACCCCTTTGCGCTTGGTTCTTTCTGTCTACTACTCTGTTTACATATGTATGTTGCCTACTTCTGTGAGACATTTTGAGAGGGTTTTAAGAGTAACTTTCCTTATTCATTAAATTTAATGAAAAGTGTAAGTGTTATAGTGCAGGTACATGTAGGTACTCTTTAATGGCTTCAATGACTCCCAGACTTCCCAGGCTATCAGTTCTTGTTACACTGTATGTGAAAATGGCAGGTACTTTTTTACTAAACCGGCATACCCACCAGAAACAAACAACCCAAACAACAGGAGACGTTATTGTTGTTTTTTTTAGCTGAGAAATACTTTGCTTAATGATTGGTTCAAAAAAAACAAGAGGCACTTTAGTGACCATTCAAAATTAAATTCAAAACCACCCCTGCCTTGCTCATGTACATAATGTGTTTTCCCAAAGATGATTGAAATGGGCTGCATGTACAGTATTTGCATACAGTTCTGATTTGTTCACTGGATTGTCATCACTTGCTGTTGATTTTTCCTGTTTTGTGAAAAATGTTTTTACGATTTTGACACTTTACATACCAAATCTTTTTTGGCTTTTGCCAGGGAGAGTAACAGCTCTTGGAACCACCCAGAAAGATACTCCTTGGAACATGACGCAGATTCTGTGGAATCATCTGCATGTGTACAGTCCACGCCAATACATGTGTATGCTTTCATGGGATGTAACCATGTTGGACAGACACAGCTGTGACTTATCGCTCCTCTGATCCACAGAACAGTTGGACTACCACATGTTTCATCAGCATCAGTGACAGTTTGGCAGCTGTCTTTTGGGTTTTGCTTTCTTGCTGTGGGCTGGAACATGGAGTTAAGTTGCACAGAACAGTGGACTTTATCATTAACACCTGCACACACAAGAAGAAAAACACTCAATTAGGATTTTAAAAGATATACAAAAATATGTACATGTATTTTGGGTTATTATTATGTATTTCATCCACCATTTCACCAACAGGCCTCCTCTGGCTTGTCATAGAACTTATCATACAGCTGTAACACTTCACAAAAGTGACACCCTGTACAGCTGTGATACATATACAATTTTATGTTGCGGTTCAAATTTTGATTTTTTTTTTCCCTTTGTCTTCGGTTATGGAAATGAATCTGACACAGAGGGAAATAAAAATTAAACTAGTTTAAAAATTTTCAAACCAAAGAAAAATTTGAACAACAACATCTACATGTACATGTATTTTGCTTCTACTTTACTACACAATAAAAATGTAGAGCCTTGAACTTACATGTAGATTAAGACTTCCCAGTAATACTTGCAACTGATTCTATGAAATCTGGCTAAAATTACTGGAAATTCCAGCACTAATTCACATTTAAACCAAATTGTTGTACAGTTGAATCCTACCAGGTTACAACCACCTCCTCCCCCCTACACACCCCCCAGAGGGTGGGAGGGGGGTATTTGGGAAAAATAGTGACAGGGAGGTACAAAGATCTTTCAGGGGTTTGAAATTTGTGATCTGACGACTTTTTGCGGATTAGAAATTTTTTACCTGTGCCGGTATGACAATGAGTTAAGGTTTGCCCTCCTTTTTTTTCTTCGTGTGTTTTCGTATCTACTTTTGTGCATCGTGTTACATCTGGGTACAAGAATACGCATGCATGCGCTGCGAGAAAATTTTGAGCCCATGATACTTGGGATTCATTGTGATCAGCATTGTTTTGCAAGCAAAAGTGAAACAAATTTGGGTTTTATTGATTGTTGCTGTTTTACATTCATTGTAAGTGTTTGCCCTCGACTAACATACATGACACCTACAAGGCAAGGTGACTTTATCGACAAACAGCCCTAGAATCCGCTTTGATTCACAATGTAGGAGACAATAACTGTTAGGATTCACCCGTATTTTGACCGGCACAAGTTTAGGCTACGCATAGCCTCTCGTTTACGATGAAAAAAGTTGGCAAGGACTTTTTTGGGGGTCTATATTTATGCACAGAGAAAAGGGACTTTTGGGGGGTTACATTCTGGGCCATTCAACATTTTGGGGGTCAGTTTTAGTCTAATAGGAGTTTTGGGGGGTTTAACAATTAATTTAACCTCATTCACACTTGTCCATCACTTTTATACTGTAGCTGAGTCCCCCCATCCCACCCCCCTCACCATTACCCATCCCACCAATAACATCACCTGAACAGAATTTCCATGGCTCATCAGTGGTCCTACATGTGTTAACAGGGTTATCCATATACTTTGTTGGCTTAAGGGGGGATTCTACCTGAATGCCAATTTTCCGCCACTAATGGGATGTTTTGTAAATTTTTGGGTGATTTTTGGGTATTGTTGGGAGGAAATAATTTTTCTCAAAGGATTTGTAAAATTTAGAGAAATAAGAAATATTGAAGATTTAGTGAAGTTTGTTTTAAAATTAGAATTTGTAGTTAATAATTAATAGACAGATACCAAGTTAGTCCACTAACAACCTGGGGTGCTCTTGCTCTGGTGTTCCAAAAATCATTTTCTTTCTCCTATCCCTTCTTAAAACCTCTTAAAATTTTATTAAAATTCAGGTAGAACCCCCCCTTAAATTGTTTAGCTTATAAGATTATAATTAATTTTGCATGTCATGACATAATTGTCCAATACACTGTTCATTGCAAACATATTATTGACCTCGCTCTCATAATATATGAAAAACTCAGAGAGGAATAACTAACTCAGCCCTGCTCCAAAATTACCTGAAGAACACAGTAGCCCTAGAGTTCCAGTACAACCCAGCTTTTTATCAAACGGATGTTGAGTTATGTTAACAATATTCGATAACTTTGATGTCTTTCCAGCCAAGTAAAAATCCATCACAGTTTTCACAGGAAGTAAGGGTCCATCAATAGAAGAGGTCTTGATTTCTTTACTAACTGAAAGGTTTGGACAGATTGAGTCATGACTAATTGAGGAAAGACTTCCACTGTAGATCATTGCTGAAAGAGGTATTAGGCAACCTCCAAGCTGCTCCACGAAAGACTCCAATAATGATTTCAAGGTTGTGTTCTAGGAATAAAAACAATATAAATAGGAAAATAAACAAGCTGACATTAACAATGATAATATTGGTTTCTCATTTTATCTCACCCAGCCCCCTCACACACATTACAGCACACATAGTCCAAGGTCTAATGCAGGGTCGGAAACTCACCATTTGGGCGAGTGACTGGAACTGCAACAAAAAAAATGTACAACTTCTACTCGCCCAAGAAGATTTCACACTAACCTGGGCGAGTGAGTGAGTGCTAATGTCCATTCCTACTAACGTTGCATGTGACATTCTGTATCGAAACAACTTGTCCCTTTCATGTCCAAGAAGACTTCATGTACATGAGGGTTTAGCACACAAAACATAGTCCAAGGGCCTCTTCATAAGAACCCAGTTTAATACAGAAATTTAACCCCACTCCAACTTCCTTTGTAAAATTTGTAATGTGTTCATATGAGAAGGCAGGCTGGCCTGGTTTAGTTTCGTTTATAAATTAATTTGAGTTTGTCACTAAAACAAAACAATAGATAAAAACCAAAAAAAGAGAAAAAATAAATACACAGTGTAAAAGTTTGACACAAGATGGTAACAGGACAAAGTCCCAGTTGATAACTGCCCCCTATGGTTAAGATCTCTGATTCCCAAGATGTTGGTTTTTCCAACCGGGATCTTGGTTGCCAGGCTGGTTATTTTCCCATATGAAACCTGGATGAAAAATTTCAAATATGCATGTGTTTCTGTTGAAGTAGGCCAAGATTAGCGTCATTTAGACTTTTTTGGTTAAAAATGATTTTCGTGCTGAATACCGTATTTATTCGATTAAGCACCCTGGGCGCTTATTAAATTTTTGGACCTTGAGAGTGGACACTTATTCGAGGTGGGCGCTTAATCGAGGCTGGGCGCTTATTAAATTTTCACCATTTTCAGCAAGTAGTAAGTTTATATTGCAACAAAACAATAAAATAATAACAAAACCAAAGCAGAATTTTAACTGTTCATTGAAAGTTTCTTTAAAAACTCGGTCTTTGAGGAAGTCTCTTAGTAGTACTGAGTCAATTTCAATCTCATTGTCACTAAGGTCAATTAGCAAACTCTCTGGTGTTGCCTCCTAGAGGGGTGGGGTGGGCGCTTATTTGAGGCTGGGCGCTTATTACCTTTTCCTACCTACAGGGTGGGCGCTTTTTCGAGATGGGCGCTTATTCGAGGTTGGGCGCTTAATCGAATAAATACGGTAAGTTAAGATAAAAGAATTTTTAGAATTACAGCAAAAAACCATGAGTTCATATTTTGGTGCATGCTATCACATACACAATTTCATCCCAGTAAAAAGTACACGTAACCAGGCTGAAACTATCCATATGAACACAAAAAAATATAAAGAGGCCCTGAGTTGGGCCTAACCAAATAATAAACAAAAATAATTAGCTTATTTAACCTTTTGTTTGCACACTTCGTACCTTCTCACATTGGTGATTCCCAATGTTTATCCACTGCAAACAGATGTGCCTTTCTTTAAATTCCTTGTACAACACTGAAGGCATTAAAATATTCTTCAAACTTTCCAAAGTTGTTAAAGACGATGGAATTTCGCCAGTAAAGCATGAGATTGAAGCATCATCGCAAGGACAGCCACTCAACAAAAACATCACATTTTGTGTCTTTGTTCTGTTGCCATGAAGCGAGTTCACATTTCCTCGCGTTTTTCTTACAGGCGAACTGATATCGAGTCTATCCCACTGAAAATCGTGAACTGTATTTGTAAAAGCACAAGATATGCATTTAGCCCCAGCTGGCGGTTTAGTAATTCTTGGAAATTCGTCCTCGTCTTGAGTATTTTGTGCAACGACGCTTCCTTGCAAATGTTGTGCAAAAGATTCGGTCAACTTTTTAGACACTAGATTTTCAAATTCTTCAAAGACATTAACTGAGAATTCTTTAAATTCATGTCGCTCAAATTGATGCAACAGCGACCTTGAGCTGAAGAATTTGTATCCCCATCGAAGATTTGATCGCTTTCCTTTCCCGTAATTGCTGAAATAAGTGAGAACTTTCAAGACGCACAATCGAATGGCGTTCGCTGCTTCTTCGGCCGAAAAACTGGATCCCCAAAACGAAGGATTCGAATCGATGAGGAATACAATTTGCCGGCATCTATCTTGAGAAGTGTTGTCTGTCATAATTCTGTCTCAACTGAATGCAGACTTTCGTTTAAAAGCATTGAGATTAATGTAAATTTGATAGTAAAAATTCAAAGCTAAAAGTTTTCACTGATGAAATCGTTGAACAAACTTCATTAATGCAACGGGGGTTGTGAATAGGAAATTTCCCGCCATTGGGTCACATGATCTTTGTTTATGTTCTCACGGAACAGGACACCCAGGAAACGTCGTTTCGGTCGAAATTTCTATTCGGAACTCGGAAGGCCTTACAAAACCAGAGCTTTTGTGTGGATGTGTGTGTGTGTTTTTTTGTATCTGCCTGATCGTTTTCTTTATCCGCCCTCGCATGGAAAAGTGACCACAAAGCTGGGAATGTTAACACAAAGCTAGGAGACTGTAAAGGTCACTTTTGAAAATGTATGTAGTAGCATACGAAACGTCAAGTTTTATAAATCAAAGGGCTCTTAAAGCCATCTCGTTAATGCGTTAGAACGTGAGGTTAATAAAAAAAATAGAAGAATTGATAGTGAATATGGTAAAGATGCCGTTGTAGCGCACCTTTACAATAAGTCTGCTCAAAATACGTACATGAAAGCATCACATGATGCAAATCAGCCAATAGAAATTTATGTTCGCGAAATGGGCGTAGTTTTATTTTAGTAGCCATTTGGGGTATTAAAAACAGGAAATCACTAATTTTCGATTACAAAGTTTACATTTTCACGCTAGTGACTAAAATGGGGTCTATAATTTGGTTATACAATAGACGTGTCGTGTTTAGAAAATGTTATAGGTTGGGCCTTATCATTATTTTTCTTTTTGCAAAAGGAGGGGAACCCGTGCCCCTCTGCTAACAACTTTCCTGTACAGCATTAGGGGATCTGTTCTTATCAGTGCTCCACTTTTTCAAGGCCAAAAGCCAGAATAATCCTCAACTTCGACAACTAAGAAGAGCTTTTTTTTCAAAAGATTTGGTGCTGTTTTTTCACCACAAGCAAGAAAGCGTGTGGTAACCATCTGTCTTCGCTTTGGTGAATGCTTGCTTTTCAATTTTGTGGTTTTGGTTTTGGTCTCGCGAGTTTTCTCGCCCTCGCGTTACGTGGAGATGGCCGCCGCGCGTCCCGCGCACCAGCCGTTCGCCCACACTAGAACTGTCCGCTTGATAGCGCAGGAAAACCTGGCTCTTGATTCGCTCAGTATAGCGCAGTCGTTACCGGACTTTAAGGAAGAAATCGTTGGGGTTGTACCCCTCTACGGAGGAAAGTGCTTCGACATCACCCTCGACCCGATCTACAGAATCGGCCACGCGGTTGGCGGCATCGGGCTTTGACTACGAAAGCCGCGTTATCCCTTTACGCCTTTAAGGCAAAAAGCACTACACGACTACATGTGTCATGCGTTGAATTCCCCGATGAAAACCTGCTACAACTCCTGGAACAATACGGCGACCTCAAAGCGCGAGCAGTCCGCCGGCTTTGCTTCAAAGCCCCGGGCTACGAGCATATCGAGAACGGTATCCGTGTCGTAGAATTCACACGTTTAAAAAAGGCCCCGGGGGGTACTCCCTATAATGGGCTATACGGGGATGCTCCGCCCGAAAGGGGTACCTTAGTTTTTTGATGCTGGAGGTATATGAAAGGGTCGGGATTTCACGAGTTGAAGTATGTGAAAGGATAGGGATTTCACGAAGAATAGGAAATGGTAGCGAAAACACGAGTTGAAGCATAAAAAAGGTAGGGAAAACTGCAATTTAAGTAATATAAATAGGGCCTTTCAAAATATATCAAACAGACGCACGCAAAGGCTATATGAAAGGGGTACCATTTTCAACGAAAGGTATATGAAAGGGGTACCATTTTCAATGAAAGGTATATGAAAGGGGTACCTTTTCTGTCAAAAACGGTATATGAAAGGGTAAGGGTTTGGACCTCGGGGCGGAGCATCCCCGTACAAAGCTTTGTTGAGTACCCCCCCCCCCCCCCCCCCGGGCAAAAGGCACGCAACTTAGTCACTCAAGGGCTCGAGTTTTTTTTTTAAGTACACGGGCCAGCCAATACTATGCTACCGGTGCCTGTCTTCCGAGCACGTTGTTAAAGACTGCCCCAGAGTCTCTGAGACTGCCCGAAAGCGAACGCCGTGAGGCGAACCACGAGGCTCCAGCGCCCGGGGGAACACCAGAGGCCCCCCGGCCCCCACTACCGCAACCAGCAACGACATCCCCCCCCCCCCCCCCCCTGTAACCAAAATAGGCCATTTGCACGATGGCGTCATTCGACTACAACTACCAGAATTCATTTAGTTTTTCCTTTCTTATTTAAATTTTGTAATCCAAGGAGCCATCATTCGCAGTAAAGAACAGTGGATAGAGCTGGGGGAAAAACAGACCAAGTATTTCCACCAGCTCGAAAATCAGCGACAGACACGCGACTCAATTACAGAGTTACGTGCCAACAATTCAACCGTGTCTTCCAATAAAAATATTCTTCGCGAATGTCGCGATTTTTATCGTAACCTCTATTCGGCTGAACAAGTTTATTTATCTAGCCAAGACTGGGGATAAAACTCTGGCATCCGAAGACCACGAGAAATGCGAAGGTGACCTCACACTCTTCGAGTGTCAAGAGGCCCTTTCACAAATGCAATCAGGCAAATCGCTGGATTTCCGGTTGAATTTCATCGTCGCTTCTGGAGTAAATCAGACATGCTAAATTACTCTTTAACACGGATCACTCTCTGACACACAACGTCAAGGAATTATCCGCCTGCTTTACAAGAAGGACGACAAGTTAGACTCGAAAAACTGGCAACCAATTTCTCTGTTAAACAAATTATAAAATTTGTACTAAAGTACTAGCCAACCGACTACGTAAGGTTCATGAAAGAACGCATAAAGTTTTTACTGTAAGTACGGCTTCATGGGGAGATTTACCCCTCGGTCACATTCGCGCTAGAACCTTGCTTGCTTGACCAATTTTTGTTTACCTAGCAAATTCCTAGCTCGTTACAGGTGTGACCGACCTAGCGCGGCACTGCTTGCTTGCTTGAAAAAGAAGGCGGAGTAGCTTAATCTTCAAAAGATCCGCAGCTAAGCTTAAGAGCACTCAGAAGTGCTCTTGAGCTGTGCTTGGTAAACAAATTTAATTGGTTTTGTTCGAATTGACCAATAAGCAGTATTTTTGACATCTTGACCTTTTTGGTTGACTAGAAGTTTCAGTCGAGCATCACGCGTGAGTTTTGGCTTTCGTTTTCGTAGAGAAAAAGGTTTTTTCACCTTGCATTTCATTTGAAAATGTCGAAAACGCCGTCGCCTTATGACCATACCAGTTCATTGCCAATTTGGGTTTAGCGAACTTCCAATTTTTACTAATTATACAGGTACTTATCCACCGCCGCCGGCGCCGCATGACACGTTTCCTCACAGGCTTCCCAAGCTACATACGTGGTGTATGCGACAGCTTATGTATACAGAGAAATGTATGGGAAAATCACGGATTCTCTAAAATTGGGTAAATAACTATCTATTTTGAAATAAAGTTTACCTACCTCAAATGTGTCGCTTACTTGTGTCTTGTACTGAATTTGAAGCCATTCCGACGCCATTTAGCGAAGTTATTCGAAGTCGTTGTCTCTCCTTCTAAAAAGAAGGAAAGCAGAGGAAAGGCAGACCACTGCATCGATCGCTGGCCAGAGGTCACTCCACAAATCGCTCTCTCCTCAAAAGGAAAAGTCCCGAATCGCAATAAAACCAACAGTTTCATAGAGCCCAATAAATTTCACTCCACATACGTGCGCTTCGGCGGTCGAAAGACTCGTAAAGAACGAGATATTTTGCTTTAAATTCGCCTATTCGGCTTTCCAGATATGCTTGTGATGGACCTGGCGCCAACGGTCGTTACTCAACGACAAGTATCTGGTTTCATCCTCAACTCTGATTGGTCCATTTGAACCAAGTCACGCGCTGACAACACGACCCTCCACCGGAGGGAAAGGTACATTTGTCACGAATCAAGTGTCACACTAGGGCTCCCAAGGGATGTTTTCTGAAAGCTGTATTGTTCGCAATAGCCAATCACAGCCATGTTTACATATTCAAATTTGTATTGAGTAGTTTTCCCTTAGCACAACAGTTGAAATTCACTGAACTCCATCGTTGTGTTGGCTCGATATGTTTTCTTAAATATGTCTTCGGCTTTGCGGGAGAAGAACGATCGTGACTTGCCACAGAACTCTCTAAACGTAAACAGAACAAGAGGGTCGCCTGTGTCTGAAAAAGACGATGCACTTTATGCGAAATGGAAGCTTTGGCTGATTTCTCATTACCAGTTTAAGTACGAATCGACAACGGCCATCAGAAGAATAGTTGAACATTCGACGAGCGTCGATCAAAAACTACATTTTGTATGATTGCGGCTTCAGCCCATTTTGGATGCAAATGCGTGCAGAGAACTAATGCGATGAGCGAACTTATTGTGATAATTCAAGGGAAATTTTTCGAATAAAGTTGAGTGAAACTCTTGAATGCTCGCGAATATCTTGCTTTATTTTGCACGTGGAGGAGTCAGATTTATCTATACGCGGGTTTTCCCCAACATATGTAAACATGGCTGTGATTGGCTATTGCGAACAATACAGCTTTCAGAAAACATCCCTTGGGAGCCCTAGTGTGACACTTGATTCGTGACAAATGTACCTTTCCCTCCGGTGGAGGGTCGTGTTGTCAGCGCGTGACTTGGTTCAAATGGACCAATCAGAGTTGAGGATGAAACCAGATACTTGTCGTTGAGTAACGACCGTTGGCGCCAGGTCCATCACAAGCATATCTGGAAAGCCGAATAGGCGAATTTAAAGCAAAATATCTCGTTCTTTACGAGTCTTTCGACCGCCGAAGCGCACGTATGTGGAGTGAAATTTATTGGGCTCTATGAAACTGTTGGTTTTATTGCGATTCGGGACTTTTCCTTTTGAGGAGAGAGTGATTTGTGGAGTGACCTCTGGCCAGCGATCGATGCAGTGGTCTGCCTTTGGGTGTGCGGAAAACTCAGACCCGGAAAACTCAGACCTCAGACCTCAGACCCGGCGGAAAACTCAGACCCGGCGGAAAACTCAGACCCAGCGGAAAACTCAGACCCGGCGGAAAACTCAGACCCGGCGGAAAACTCAGACCCAGCGGAAAACTCAGACCCAGCGGAAAACTCAGACCCCTCGAAATTTCAAAACTTAGACCCGGCGGAAAACTCAGACCCCTCGAAATTACAAAAGAAATAAACTTCACTCATGATCAATTTTAGTCACCTCGCGTAAAATGTTTTGTTGTCACGCAATCACCCCAGGAGATCGCTTAGAATAGAGATGTTTATCTTGCCCGGTTCATCGCTGTCGATCAAACAGGGGAAAACATTACTATAAACACGGTTTAAAATAGCAGCCGACAAGAGATATTTAGCATTTTTCCTTTTTCTTGAGGACATTACTAAACTCCGATAAGCATCGAAACGGAATTTTTTTTTCTTGATTTAGATAACTCGAATTACATGTACATGTGTCGCATACTTGTAAGTACTGCCATCGTTGCCTAGCACGTGACCAAATTCTCCCTGGAATAAAATTTTACTTTCTTCCTAGAAACCTTGAAATAATATTAAAAAACTGATTGTTGGACACATCGCATGCTTTGAACATCCGCCTCAGAATCTTCATCTAAATTAACGTGTTTTGTTGCGATTCCTGAATGCGGCGCTCTTAGGGACGGACCATTATTTTTCTGGAGGGGGGGTATGAGAAATTTTCCTCTGCAAACATTTTTTTTTTATCCATGCGCCTCTGCAATTATTTTTTTTAAAAACAAACCTTCCTGCAAACAATTTTTTTCATTGTGATCTTGTAAGGTTCCAAAAAAAATATTAAGGTACTTTTTCCAAGTCACTAACAGTGCTATATACTGGTCTTGTAACGCTTTCGAGTGGCATATCACGAGAAAGTGTTGCATAACTATTTTATACCATGCCGTAGAAAATACAGTAGGAAGCACCATCAATGCGACATACGTGCAGCGCACGATGGGAAGGTTGGGTGTAATACGGTCGAACAACGGCTTTCCTGTATTCTGATTGGTTGTATTTTCTATGGCATGGTATAAATGCATTTAAATTGCCTATTTTTCTAAATAGTTTCTGTAAATAAATTTATGCAGTAGTCACTTATATTTGTTGTGGTTTCTTTATACATCACTTACCATTCTATTTTAGATAGAAGTACGCAGTACTACTGTGGAGATGTATATATTTTGAGGCTCGGGAATAGTGGTAGTGAGCGAAAAGTCGTTTGTTCAATCCTGGTCTCTAGCGTCGTGTTGGTTCCTTTGATAAATTGAGCAACTTCACTCCACATTGTATAAATGGGTTGTGTCCTTAATAGACAAGAAACTTTACTCCATATTGTCTCTCTCCACCCAGGTGTATACATGGGTTGTGTCCTTAGACAAGAAACTTCACTCCACATTGTCTTTCTCCACCAAGGTGTATAAATGGGTTGTGTCCTTAGACAAGATACTTTATTCCATATTGTCTCTCTCCACCCAGGTGTATAAATGGGTTTTGTCCTTTATAGACAGGAAACTTTACTCCACATTGTCTCTCTTCACTCAGGTGTATAAATGGGTACCAGTTACCGTTAGGTAAACTTCACAGAAATACTGGGGGTAACCCTGTGATAGACTAGCATGCATCTATAGTCATTTCATGCTACAGAAACCATAGCAAAGCGCGGACACCGATTAGCCACCTGGTTAGTTCATTTTTCTTGGGCATGGGCTTTTAATACCTTCACAGTACTGCTACAAAGCTACTGACGCACATAGAGGGCATATGACAGGCAATATGCCAAGGGAGTTGCAGGCTTTTTCCCACAATACTTGAGGCCAGACCCTCGTTGACGATGCTCCCATAGCCCATCGTACTCATACCACCCGGCCTGTGGTACCAATGGTGATGGTAGGCACATTGCTGATTTGAAATGATTGCCATTGCCATACGTTACTCCAAACAACTTGTACGTAGTCAATGTCCCATTAGCTTTCAAAATCATGTCGTCAGGAAGATGACCGACCTCCAACACTCGCCCATTCCTTGACAGAATGTCAACGTTACATGGTAAAACAAGCGGCATTCCTTGAATGAAGAACCGGTTGGACTCTGTTCTTGAGCCCTGGCACAGTGAGCTACTGCGCTTCTTTTTCCGAAGGCAAGGAGAAGGGGTTGTCTTGTGGAGCCAATTGCAGACAGACATCTTAAAGCTATTTTCAGGTGTGTTCGCTTTGGCATCACTAAGGATTATTTCAGAAGACTTTGATGAAATTGAAGGCTTTGGGCAAGTGCTCTCACTGCAAACGGTGTTGTAGGTTGTGGCAAGTACATTAGCCATTGCTGAAATGAAAAAGTCGTATTCACTCCCAAATATGTCAATGACAGGCTGTGTAAGGTCAACTTTATGCGGGAACATCTCCAACCAATGCATTTTACCAAGCACAAATTCCCCAGCCTGAAAATATCTGTGTACACCCATAATACGCTGGTAAAACAAATCCTTCTCAGCCTGCACTATCGCGGGATAAAGGGTGCAAATGAAGTGAAACATTGTAAGCCAATTGTCTATTGGGCATGTGTTTTGCAGTCTTACAACGTTTCCGTTGTACACTGTGCTACCTGCCCAAGGTGGAACAGGCGGCAAACTGTTGTTGGTGTGGCTCTTTGTGCGTTGGACTGTCATTTTCAGAGAGACACCTGTATTTGGTATGTGACCGCACATAATGTTCTCTTTGATTAGTTTTACTTTCTTCCTTTTGTTGAATCCTTTTTTCTTTGCATCTTCAACTGACATACCACAACATTCTGTAAGATACAAGTTTAGCTCTGCAATAGAAAGATCTGTTAAACCGCCATATTTTGCCAGGTGTTCCCAGTCAATGTCATCAACATGTTTTGCTGCTGCAGATTCTTTGGCAGATTTTTTCTGGGTTTTTTTCATTGTTGCCTTAATTTCAAGTTCAACTTGTTTCTTGGCTTCTTTCAAGACTTCATCCCTCAAGTCTTCCCCCACAAATTCAATAACAAGCGCATCTACACCATCAGTTACTTTCGTCATTGTTTCGTTGCTGTCGACAGGTGTAAGAGTTTGACTTCCGTCATCATGGGTAGTGGTGTTATATGAAAGTTGAGGTTTCCCACAATCTTTGATTAGTTTATGAAGCTGTGTACGGGGACAGTAGTCATCCACTTCTCGCGTTTTACTCATTACTTTGGCTTTACTAAGAGAAAACTTTTCCATGAAGTTTCCAGACTCTACCTGCTCGGATGAACAGTAGTGAAAATCAGATGATTCTTCATTGTAATCAGGAACTGGGGCATTCACTCTTTGCACTGGAAGATCACTCCACCCATCAGCGTTGAGTCGATCTGTGTTTTCCACAGAGGCATGGAAGTGACACTTTTTCTCACAAGCATCTCGAATTGCTTCCACTCCGCCATCATAAACTCGATAATGCTCGGAGAAAAATGTTTGCTGGTATTTGAAATATGCACTTCCTGCGCATGCATTTAATGCCTTAGCTGACGAAGACATGCTACACTTTACAAGGAATTCATGGTCAAAGAAAAAGCCATCCCATGAACAGTCGTTTGGAACTCTTGCATGTATAGAGGTTCCCATGCAAGGCTTTCCGTCATACAACGAGGCAACGGATTTGGCACATTGATATGCTTCGTCTTGTTCCTTTCTGGTCATCACATCGTTCAGTTCGTCGTCTTTCATGATCAGAATTTCGCCAGGTGAAACTATACTGGTGAGTGGAACTGACGGAATTGGAATAGTATGTCCTGACCCAGCATGTTCATTCAGTGATCTCATCACCTTTTCTGCAATGTGAACTCTTGAGTCCCCGGGAGCATAGTGTAGTCTAGCCTGTAAATCCAAACTATGAATCTGGAATGCTTCTGCAAGGCGAATTTGTGTCACTTTCTCTTTGGAGTTCACCCCGGGACCAGCATCGGAAGTTTGAATTTCAATTGCACGGTGCTTTGGAAGATTCAGAGATTCTAACTGAAGTCTCACTCGTCTAGCTTCAGACTTCAGAGAGCCATATTCTGACAGTAACTGTTGCTTTGACTCCTCACCTGGACATGAAACTTGAACTATTTTTTGCAGATCTTCTACTTGACTCTTTAACTCATGAAGCTGGCTGACAACTGTAGAGCAAATGTTATCTTCCCTTGTATCAAGGTTTGTGAGGACATTTGTTACTGATTCTATCCTTCCTTTCAGCACATCCAGCCTCAGTTCCTCTCTTGCTCTATGATCACTTCCATCTGAAATGCGTAGAAAATCAGCCTCGATTGTCATAAGTTCAAACTGTAACAAGGAGTCCCGTATAAAGATGAGATGGCTGGCAGCTTCTGTTGGTTCCAGAAACACTTTTCCATGCTCTTCAGAGAAGTTGCTTGGAAGTTCGTGTTCTTCTCTAAATAGAAGCCTTGAGGAGTACAGGTCATTGGCCCAATTTGTAGCATGTGATGGATAGTAAACTTTGGGTTTACAGTTCACGGAAACTGTCACATCTTCGGGGACATACTTGTCTCGCCCATTGTATTCTGTCTCACTTTGTTCATTCACCATCAAAACGACACCAGGGCTCACATATCCTGTCTTCTTTGGATAGTCAGAGGAGGGAAGCTCAAACTTTAACTCTTCCTTAGCCAACTGCAACGGCCTGTGCAAAGGTCGAGAGAATCCTTCAGAGGTTCCACACCGGAGGTAGCATTTGTCATCGACTGCTAAACGCAACACACGACCTCTATGTTTTGAATTCTTTGCAAAAGCGAGCCTTGTGTAGTTCTTTATGAAAGCTCTGTTGTAATGAACATTTACATGTCGATTGCATTCCTTCTTCTGACTTCTGGTGAAGGACCACAGACTTTTGCCCCTGTGTTGTTTAGCTTGTACTGAGCGCTTGTTTCGAGGTTTTCCAAATGCTCTAACAGTTTCTTTTGACTTTATCAACCTCGTGTTGTTTTTCTTTAAAAACTTGTTGGCAATTCGGAGCATCTCCCTGCTTTGGATTCGCTGAGAAGGTTCATCCAAGTACGCTGTTCCTTCTTCACCATGCCGGCGCCTGTGGGCTTTTGAATGCTCTGCAAGTACATTGTAGATGGCATTTTCCGCGCCTCTGTCAATTAGGTAAGACCCCCTTTTCTTTCCCTTTTGATTCCACAAATCAGATTTCCACGCTCTAAACTTTCTATAAACATACTGCTTCCTTAGGCTGGTAGAATCCTCCTGTAATGTCTCAAGTTTCTGCCTCTTGTTTGCAATATCACTTTCATAATCACTGATAATGTTTTCATCAAGGCGTTTCCTTTTCTTGGCAAGGGATTCTGACTTTTTCTCAAGGGCATTTCTCAGTTTCAAAACTGTTTCTTCTACATGAGTAGCTGCTTCATTTTCGAATTCAGTCATCTTATCTGGGACAGACCACAGCATGTCTTCAACCTGTCCTTGAACACTTGACACGAAATCCGGATTCAGGCCTAGATACTCCTTTAGTCCCGTTTTGCTGAAAATGTTGCTGAGAATATACAGGAGTAAGTACCTGTCCTTATTTGTTGAAGTTAAGGACATCAGGTGTTCAAAGACTGGGGTAAACGACTTCAGTTTTTCATTAAGAATTGTAGGCTGTAGTTCCTCAACAATAGATTCCAACACCTCTTCAAAGCTGTTGCAAATTTCCTGGTTTACACCGTTCTCCATCAGCATAACAAATGCTCTCACACCTGTTGTTAAGTAAATAACAGGGAGGCCAGCATGTCCAAGCAGCTTCTCTTTGAACGTCTGCTTGGCGTTGCGCATTACTGACTCGGAAAGTTGTGTTATATCTCTGATGTGAGATGTGTAGTATTTGAAGCACTCGTCAAATGCCATAACCTTTCTAATCAGCAGTTCGTCCAGCAATGATGACAGGGCTGTGAAGGCAGAGGCTGATTTTCTGTTTTTTTCTTGATCTTCCAGAATTTTCATCTCAATAAACGCTTGGCAGCTAATGACAGACTGAACATTCAATGATCGCTCGATATGAACTCCATTCTTTTTGTGAAATTTTTCGCTGTCGTCAATTACTCGAAGATTCCTCAGATCTCTCCTGCGTTCATTCCACTCGTTTGTGCTCGCCATGTTGAAATATTGGGCAAATACGAGGAGAAACTGTAGCGAGAAGAGCGAAAACGTTCGATGCACGAGTGACACGAGGTCGAGCTTTAATAAAACTGATACTCGACTGACCTACTCGACTACGGAAATCAGGAATAACCACTTTGATAATCTCAAACTAACAAAAGGACTGGTGACTATTTGAAAGAAAAACCGCTGTTCACTGAACATGCATTTTCAAAATGGCGGACACGCTTGCTTTCGACAAATTTCTTTGTGATGCAAATTTGCAAATGTTTAAAGATAAATTCGTAAGCGAAGGGGTGGAAAGAGTGCGTGACATCACGGATGTTTCAGATGATACTCTTACTGGTTTTGGGATGTCTAAAACTCAAATACAGCGATTGCGAAGGCTCTTCAAACTCTGGCAACTGGAAACCAGCATGTCAAAGCCCAGCGACCAAAGCATTCCCCCAAAGACAAAAGAAGTGGAGGGCAGGGTAAACGTTCATGTGCCTTTGAACTTTTTCAACTCAACAGGAGGAAATATTCTTCAAATATCGCGAAAAACCGTTGGAAAAACGCTACTCGAAACTGTGGTACTCGAACCCAAACTCGCTGAAACAGACTTTAAACAATTCGTTTATTCTTGCCATGTGCTATGAAAGGGACCGTGACTTTAATAACATCCGTTTGCTCGAAGACTGGGCCAGGAAAGTGAGGGAACGAAGAATTTCAGTGCTGTTGTCTATCCATCCCTGTGATGTAAATTTGGCAAAGGAATCTGTATACATCAAACAAAAGTCAGTACCTTGGATGTGGAATCAGTTAAAAAAGAATTATCCTATGGCTGCCACTCTATCAGCAGACACAAAAACCTTTTCTGGATCAGCTGCAAAGGATATACTTTTTTACTATGATGGTGTCAAAGAATTAGAAGAGAGTGTGAACAGAGTGTTAAAAATGGCAGAGGATGGCTTGTCTGAAACCACAGACAGTGGTATGAAAATGAAAGAATCGTTTAAAGGTGCACACCAATGGTATTCTGAAGTTTTACCACAGATCACTGAACTTCAAAACAGAGTGGCAACAGACCTTGCTAGAATATCCACACTCAAAGCAATTGTTGTAAGCAAGTACCATATGGAAGAGACAGTGAAAGTCATTGCTGAAAGAAAACGAAAGAAAAATGCACGGAAAGAGAAAAGAAAGAAATTAAAGCAGACAGAATCATCATTGAACAGCAGTTCAACCAAAAGCATTGGGCAAAAAGGACAGAAACTGGTGTCCTATTTTGCCAAAACAGACACAGTTGATGAGGCCCAAGTAAACAGTCAATGCAAGGCAAACACCATGGGGGAAGATGGTAGTTCAGTTATCAATGAGGATATGGTTTCAGAGGAAAGTGTTTCCCTCCAAGCAAGCACTCAGTGCAAGCCAAACACCATGGGGGAAGATGATAGTTCAGTCATTAATGAGGATATGGTTTCAAAGGAAAGTGTTTCCCTCCAAGCAAGCACTCAATGCAAGCCAAACACCATGGGGGAAGATGACAGCTCAGTTATTAATGAGGATATGGTTTCAGAGGAAAGTGTTTCCCTCCAAGCAAGCACTCAGTGCAAACCAAACTCTGAAGAAATATATGTTACTTCAGATGTTAGTGAGGGTATGGCTGCAAAAGAATGTACATCCCTTCATCAAAACTTTGAAGAAAAATGGGATATATTTGATAACCAATCTGAAATAGGCACAGACAGTTCAGAAACAGACAGTGACTCGTCTGCTGATGAGTTTTCTGCTATTGATCCATTACATGAGGATAATGTGGAATACATTTAACTTTAAACAGTTTATAATATATTAGTATATACCACAAAAGTGAATAGTGCTTTCGCTCTATAATAGTTAACTATTCACCTTGACTTGACTTGACTTATCTTATGCATCTCCTAATCTGTTTTCATTTAATAATAGGTGCTGATTTATGATAAAAAATATTTGTTATGAAAAAAGTGCTCAGTCAAACCGACTACAAACTGTTAAGGGATTTTCCCTAAAAATCCTGTACATCGAGACAATATTGGGCACTTTTTTCATAACAAATAGTTAATTGCTGATTTATGATGATAAAAATACATTATGATTAATTATTATCTGATCACAGGTAAACCACTAGGGATTGTGGAACACAAGTGTTGTTGTTTTAGTTATTAGTCATCGCATGAACATTAATTGGTAAAGGATTGATGCTTTTCTATTAAGAATGTAAGCTGGTGCAGCAAGTGGGAACATAGTGATCCAACCTTAATTTTTACCAGATGATAAACTTTATTCCTGCCACAAACAAAGGAATCATTTGTGAAACTATACAAAAATACAGTCCTTGTTTGTATGAATAAATAGAGAGTTCTTGTTTGTATTACAGAATCTTGGAGATTAAGCTGTTATTAAACAATGTTCAGTGTTTTTCCATGTAAGTGACTGGCTTCTGACAAGGGATTATTCTCTTGTTTATGAAACATCATGCATTTACTGCGCCTTTCAATAATGGTTGAGTTTTACACTGCCGTCAATCACTGTAGCAGAAGCTTAAGAAACAAAGTAGCTTAGTTCAACAGGGTCAAAAGGTCGCATTCGTACACAGTGATTGGTGGATTTTGTGGACTTTGTTTGATTGACGGCAGGAAAAAACGCAACCGTTAGTTGAGATTTAAATTTCATGAGTCTCCATTTTATTGAAAGGGGTAGTAAATAGCAATGATGAGTATAATATACTGCAATTGTTAAGTTTAAATATTTAATGCGCCAGAAACTAAAATGACTGCCACACAGAATTTTCTTTTCCACTGAAGAAGGGGCAGTAGCCTCGAAACGTATGGAACTTTTTAGTTTCTGGCGCATTAACTATTTAAACTTAACAACTGCAGTATATGTTTATATGTGCTACACAGTTTAGTCACATATTTTTTTGAAATTACCTAATGATGAGTGTAGCTGAGTTTTATCAAATTTCTTGAATCAACTTTTGACAGAAATTTGATAAGTTAGAGAAGTAAAAAATTGTTGATATTTAATTCCTTTGATTTACCAAATAACCCAGCTGAGTATATTCTTGTACTTTCAATCTGGAGGTCTCACGTTAAGATTTTAAATTTAAGTTTTCGAACTAATTTTTTTTTCATGAATAGCTGTTAACTTCGTTTGTGTGGCTCTTTTGCAAACTTTTTTTTTTATACATATTGCGTTTGCAAACATTTTATTTTGTCTTTTCAGGCTCTGCAAACAATTTTTTTCAATATTTCTCATACCCCCCCTCCAGAAAAATAATGGTCCGTCCCTTATCAGGTGTTTGCTCAAGCGTAAAATATGCAACTCTGAGCGCTTCTACACTCGCAAACACGGGAAATCCGTTCTGTCTAGCACTATAAATAACTATGAATGTATACAAAACTGACTAACATTTTCGCGACTCTTTTTTTTTTTTCATTTTTTTCAGTGAAAGTGATCGAAGTGTCGACTACTATTTTAAACCGTGTTTATAGTTTTTCCCTGTTTGATCGACAGCGATGAACCGGGCAAGATAAACATCTCGCTGTATTCTAAGCGATCTCCTGTGGTGATTGCGTGACAATAAAACATTTTACGCGAGGTGACTAAAATTGATCATGAGTGAAGTTTATTTCTTTTGTAATTTCGAGGGGTCTGAGTTTTCCGCTGGGTCTGAGTTTTCCGCTGTGTCTAAGTTTTGAAATTTCGAGGGGTCTGAGTTTTCCGCCGGGTCTGAGTTTTCCGCCGGGTCTGAGGTCTGAGGTCTGAGTTTTCCGGGTCTGAGTTTTCCGCACACCCGTCTGCCTTTCCTTCTTTTTAGAAGGAGAGACAACGACTTCGAATAACTTCGCTAAATGGCGTCGGAATGGCTTCAAATTCAGTACAAGACACAAGTAAGCGACACATTTGAGGTAGGTAAACTTTATTTCAAAATAGATAGTTATTTACCCAATTTTAGAGAATCCGTGATTTTCCCATACATTTCTCTGTATACACAAGCTGTCGCATACACCACGTATGTAGCTTGGGAAGCCTGTGGTTTCCTCAACCATTCGTCGAAGGTTTTGTACCGAACTCAGTTTTCTATACATTCCACTATGGCTACTGTTCCACGTACAAAGCCGAGAAAGTGACAAAAATGCACTTTCCCCGTTAGTTGCAACGAGTGAAGCGAATACGTCGTAAAGGTTTCAGGCGAGAGATTTATATTCACAAGGCGGAGAAGAAAGTGCAGTCTTCTCCTTCGACGTATAGCCCTGAATCTTCTTAGACGTGAATACGCGCAATTGATGTAACATAAAATCGAAAACCAAAAGCACCAGATGGCCATCCATTGCGTTTAACAGGCAACTCAAGCAAGCGGTGGATTTACAATGTGACCACGATGCACTTGCTTAAGTTTCTAGCACTTGCTCCGGCTTGCTTGACTGACGTCATAAGCAAGCATGCTTGACAGCGATCTCAAGCGCGAATGTGACCGAGGGGTTAATCTTTGTGGTCACCGAAGGTGATTTAATCTCATTAAATATGTCGTGCTACCGAAAGTGTATCATGTCCCAGTAATCATGTCATCGCCTTACGAAAGCCGAGGAGGGACACTCTCCCATTTCCGACTTCACTTTTTTTTGCCATTTCCGACTTCACTTTTGTTTTTGGCCATTTCCGACTTCACTTTTTTTTTCGGCCATTTCCGACTTCACTATTTTTTTGGCCATTTCCGACTTCACTTTTTTTTTGCCATTTCCGACTTCACTTTTTTTTATGCCATTTCCGACTTCACTTTTTTTTTGCCATTTCCGACTTCAATTTTTTTTCGATTTCCGACTTCACTTTTTTTGCCATTTCCGACTTCACTTTTTTTTGCCATTTCCGACTTCACTTTTTTTTTGCCATTTCCGACTTCAATTTTTTTTCGATTTCCGACTTCACTTTTTTTGCCATTTCCGACTTCAATTTTTTTTCGATTTCCGACTTCACTTTTTTTATTTCGACTTCCGGCACTTTTTTATTCCGACTTCCGACTTCAACCTCAAATTCAATCGTCTATTTGGATTGATATAATGTTCATTTTCAAATGGAATTGGGCAAAATCCTTCAGTTCTGCCGTGCTGTGCACTCCGAAAGGTCTCAGATTTTTCCCACATGTAAATAATTTATTTGTCTTGATTTCGTGTCGGTTATTTTCCCGATCTGGAATCATACACCTCAGATTTAGACGAATACATAGCGCTTGTTTTATAAAAAGTGAACACTGGACAGCGAAGGAAGAAATATAAGCGTGGTAGGAATCCCAATTAATTTCACTTCTTTCGGTGGTTTGCTATTTATGAATTTTTATTTCGTGAAGTTGAAGGAAAAACAGCCTCGGGTGCAAAATACACCGCCGATAGAAGATGTAAACAATGCGCGTGTCTTGCGAGTTTCGCTTATAATTGCCCTTGTGAATGTTTCTCGGGCGAAAATAACCTTAAAGCGATCACTTTTCATTTAATTTTCTTTTCTATGTTTCGGATAGGTAGGAATAAAAATTGGACATATTTTCGTGTGTCTGATTGCGAGATACTATAGGCGGGGTGAAATAGCTGCGTTATGCGTTACTGGAAAGGTTTCAAATTACTTTTTACATTATGCAAATTGAACATTTTTACCTCAACTGAAAAAATTTATTTCAAAGGGCTAAATTTGTTTCTCTCCTCCTAAATTATTACTTCTGCCGTTAACTTTGATTAAATTTATAATTTTCACTCAAAATTTATTTTATACTAAACCTTTGAAGTACAAATCACGTTCATAATAGGGTGTGAACAACAAAAACGCCCACAAGAAATATGCGCTAAAACCGTGAGCCCCATAAACATTGCACATTTTCTTATCTAGCACAGTATTTGAGTTATTTCCTGTGCGGATTGCTTGTGGGTGTTTTGTTGTTTACACCCTAATAGGAACGTGATTTGTTCTACAAAGGTTTGGTATAAAATAAGTTCCATTTATGTATCTTGTAGTTTAATCCTGATGAAGTCTCACTAGCAGACGAAACCGGTCGATTAATAAACTCAGTTATACAAGACAAGTTGCTGCGTGCTGCCCTCAAGTCTTTTTATTTTAAAATGAACATTATACTTATCCAAATAGACGTTTGAATTTAATGTTGAAGTCGGAAGTCGGAATAAAAAAGTGCCGGAAGTCGGAATAAAAATGCTGAAGTCGGAAATCGGAAAAAGTGAAGTCGGAAATCGAAAAAAAAAGTTAAGTCGGAAATTGAAAAAAAGTGAAGTCAGAAATCGAAAAAAAAGTGAAGTCGGAAATCGAAAAAAAGTGAAGTCGGAAATGGCAAAAAAAAGTGAAGTCGGAAATGGCCAAAAAAAAAAGTGAAGTCGGAAATGGAAAAAAAAGTGAAGTCGGAAATGGCAAAAAAAGTGAAGTCGGAAATGGCAAAAAAAAGTGAAGTCGGAAATGGCAAAAAAAAAGTGAAGTCGGAAATGGCCAAAAAAATAGTGAAGTCGGAAATGGCCGAAAAAAAAAGTGAAGTCGGAAATGGCCAAAAAAAAAATGAAGTCGGAAATGGCAAAAAAAAGTGAAGTCGGAAATGGGAGAGTGTCCCTCCTCGGCTTTCGTACATCGCTAGTATTACGTGGATTAATTACCATTGTATTAAATTTATGCACACTATTCATTTCGCGCCAGAATAAATTTATTTGCGCCAAACGGCCTCTAAACCACGAGGAATATATAGTGTCGTTTTCGCAACAACTTCTATTTCGTTCCTGTCGCACATATTCGGCAGCTAGCTGAACAGTTCTTTTCCAGGATCTCATCATTTGACGTTCTAATACTTGGCGCACATTTTAAAGAGAATTGAGAAGTGGTGTTACCGGAGATATGATAACAAATGATGCATTGACTCGAAGGGAAGCTGAATTTGTCCGATTGTTTAGCGACCGTCTTCAGTTAAAGCAACTGCGGCTTAATTGCAACATTTCCGCACCAGAAATGGACGGTTTCAGTTGTTGTCGGCGAAAAGGGAACCTTTGTTGTTTCGTTTTGGTACAATAAAAAAATATGAATGCATTCATACGCGACGGCCAGTTCTTCCCGCCGTGTTAACTATAAAATTTTCAGTTGAATTCGTCCTGGACTTTCGAGGATCGTGAATCATTCACTGTCAATCGCATTGGGGATGTCAGGTAAGTCCATTTACTTTTTCTACCCAGCATTTTGCCATTTAAAAGTGACCGCCTTTCACGCGTATGAAATCTTAGATTTTACCAAAAGTCAAATTATGAGACTGTGTTTTTAGATGTAAAGCTGGTGCCCGTCTATTAAAAGTCCAATAATTATATACACTGACACTGTATTTTATATTGTGAACGCGGGAAGTATCGATTGTATGTATTTTGTTGGCTGCGCATAAATAATATTTGGTGCAATTTCGTGCACGCGCGCGCGAATTTTTATAACAAAGAGCTGATCGCTATTGTCAATGAACGTGTTAATATTTGTGAGTTTAAGGTTTCATAAATTTTGGATGTCTCTTCGGGTGCAAAGCTGTCTTGTTATAAAGGAGGAAAGGCTCGATTGCAAGGGCAACATGCGATATAATTTTGTAAACGCGCGCGCGAGAAGCTCGCGGGCATCTTCCCGTACTCGTACAGTATGAATATATATTCATCTACATCTACATGATTTACTTTCAAAATCCTAATGGACATAAAGCAAGTTTCAGTGCAAAGTGCGAAATGGAACAATAGTGCAAAAAAAATAATGGTAATGATTCTTGAGAACACTAGAAATTTTGCCCTGAATTTTCTAGGATTTGTTCGTGATTCGTAAGCCACTACAGACCACAACGAAATGAGTGCGCTTAGCTTGCGGGATTATTCGCTTTAGAGAGCAAATCAAGTTGCGGCGGCAGCTAACGAGCAGCAAAACCGCGAAAAGAAACTATTTCATAGATAGTCGAGCGGGTGATCACGCGAGCGCGAAAATCTCCTGTGAACATAACATCTTTCTTACTAACATTTCTTTCTTTGCTAAGTATCATAAATATACAGTGTCGGCAATATATTTCCAGGTTAATTGTATTGCGTTCTGTGTGATTCTGACTGGCAGCCAACTTAATTACATTTTATACGTCCACCTGAGCTTGAAATATTCAAAGACATTCAAGATTGTAGAGCAAGCATTTCTTCTGGAAAAACTGAAGACCTACACTGACTTGAACACTACAGTACTACAAACCACGCATCCAGCTCATACAGTTCGATGTAACATAAAAGTACTAATCATGCGGCCAGCCTACACTTAATATTATTGTCCATATGAACTGGCAAGTGGCACACCGCATACAATTCAATATAACATAAAAGTACTAATTGTGCAGCCATCCTACGCTTAATATTATTTTCCATCTGAACATTTACTGGCAAGTGGCACACCTCATGCAGTTCAATGTAACATAAAAGTACTAATCTTGCAGCCAGCTTACACTTAATATTATTGTCCATCTGAACTGGCAAGTGGCACACCTCATACAGTTCAATGTAACATGAAAGTACTAATCATTCAGCCATCTTACACTCAATATTATTGTCCATTTGAACTGGCAGGTGGCACACCTCATACAGTTCAATGTAACATAAAAGTACTAATCATGCAGCCAGCTTACACTTAATATTATTGTCCATTTGAACTGGCAGGTGGCACACCTCATACAGTTCAATGTAACATAAAAGTACTAATCATGCAGCCAGTTTGCATTTAATAGTTTGGCGCATCTAAACTGGTAGGTGGCACACCTCATACAGCTCGATATAACGTAAAAGTACTAATCATGTAGCTAGTTTAATTTTGCACTTAATATTTTGGCCCATCTGAACTGGCCGGTGGCACACCTCATACAGTTCGATGTAACATAAAAGTACTAATCATGCAGCCAGCTTACACTTAATATTATTGTCCATCTGAACTGGCAAGTGGCACACCTTATACAGTTCAATGTAACATATAAAAGTATACTAATCATGCAGCCAGCTTACACTTCATTTTATTGTCCATCTGAACTGGCAAGTGGCACACCTCATACAGTTCAATGTAACATAAAAGTATACTAATCATGCAGCCAGCTTACACTTAATTAATAATATTATTGTCCATCTGAACTGGCAAGTGGCACACCTCAAACAGTTTAACGTAACATAAAAGTACTAGTCATGCAGCCATCTTACACTTAATATTATTGTCCATCTCAACTGGAAAGTGGCGCACCTCATTTAGTTCAATGTAACATAAAAGTACTAACCATGCAGCCAGTTTGCATTTAATATTTTGGCACATCTAAACTGGCAGGTGGCACACCTCATACAGTTCGATATAATATAAAAGTACTAATCATGCTGCTTGTCTGCACTTGATATTTTGGCCCATCTGAACTGGCCGGTGGCACACCTCATACAGTTCGATGTAACATAAAAGTACTAATCATGCAGCCAGCTTACACTTAATATTTATTGTCCATCTGAACTGGCAAGTGGCACACCTCATACAGTTCAATGTAACATAAAAGTACTAATCATGCAGCCAGCTTACACTTAATATTATTGTCCATCTGAACTGGCAAGTGGCACACCTCATACAGTTCAATGTAACATAAAAGTACTAATCATGCAGCCAGCTTACACTTAATATTATTGTCCATCTGAACTGGCAGGTTGCAGACCTCATACAGTTCGATGTAACAAACTGAGTACTAAACATGCGACCATCGTTATAAAAGGTGACAGACCTTGCAAAAATCCTGCTCGTCGCAAAAAAGTATTTAAGCCCAGCTTTACCCCTAGTACGTGCCAGAGAAATTTCTCCTTTTAGATCGAAATAAAGTTTTAACCAGCTTGTTGTACTTAATGTTATTCTTTGATCTTAGGAAAACATCTCTAGCTGTAATACTGACAGGAGGAACTACACTTTCCAGGCTTGAGCCATTTAAAATATTTAGTTAAGCAGTCATTTATTTTGGTAGCTCTGGTGATTCAATAGAGTTCTGAAATGAACATTAATTCATTCATCATGGCTAAAAGAGTCTAAGATCCATGTCTTTTTGCGACATCTATAGTCTCGGAATAATGATATCTTGCAATTGTTTTCAGCTCTTCAAAGTTTATCTCAGAACCAACTCTTGCAGGACTGAGCAAAAAAGTGTCAAAATGGACAACATTCTTCTTTTTTAATTTTCTAGAAAAGTATTATTATACAAGTGTGTGAAAAGCTATGCCTCATATGAAAGGGTAGTAAATAACCTTTCCAAAATATATGTTGCATTTAATTAGCATGGATTAGCAAAATTATTCCACAATTGCCTATAAATTTGGACAAAAAGTATATTAGCTCATATTGGTTCAAACTGATATGTAGTACAAGAAAAAAGTTAAAAGCAAAAAGTATAGAGCACCAGGGTCTTCCCAGAGTATATCCATGCAGAGGAATCGACTTAGGTGCAAATAAAATTGTTTGCATGAAATTTGACCTAATTAATTATGCAAACATGATACGTGATAAGATCTCGTGTCGCGTCTTGATTTTGGTCGCAACAAAAAACACTTTATCCGCCAGATATCTTTCCAAAAGTACGCCAAGACATTTATTCGAAGCAATAAACAGATTTCAAAGGTAAATATCCCGTCTAGATATCATAATTGCCTTTTGAGTTACCTTACAGTATGACAGAGTATGACCGGCCGTATGTTTACATGTACACTCGACCAATTGTTCAACACCGCTCAACTCTCAAAGTCAATTACTTCGATTCTTCGCTAGAACTGATCAATTTCAGATTCTTTATCGCTTGACATTCATCCACTGTTGCTGTCTTCCTTTATACAAACGCCAAAACATCGTTTGGGTCGACACGGGAGGATCATCAGCTTTTTTTTTTAAACCCCGTCATGTAGTTGAGTAGTGAGCTGTCCAGCTCAAACTCGCTCAGTGATTGGCTTAGAATACTGTCACGCTTCCCTCCCTCTACTAATACCCTCTCTCCTGAAAATAACGCAAACTTTTCCTAATTTCATCGTTCCTGAAGGAACGATATTTTTAGGGCCGTCCTGCAAGAACATTAAGCAGTACTTCCGTTGTTACACGTATGGCGGTACATGTATTGCATCCAGCATGAAATATTTGAGTCTCCATCATGACTGAAGTTTTGTAGAGAACGGCGGATGCAAGTGATTTTTGATATGTTATTTAAGCAAGACTTGAGTTTCGGTTCTTTGGTGTTTTCTCCCATGTGAAGCGGCCTGGAAGACACCGCTAGCTCTAAAGGCACAAAAATTAACTAAGACTCAATTTTTGTATTTCGCGCGCATCTCAAACCGATTGAGACGTTTATGCACACAGTTTACCGGCCACGCTCCAAGCGTCGGGCCAAGCGTCAGGAAAGGTTTTATCAGGAAATACTTTTGTGCATAGTTGATCTTGTCAATGAACGTGTCAATATTTATGAGTTAAAGGTTTTTATTTATGAATCTTGAATGTCTCATGGGGAGCAAAGCTGTCTTTGTAACAAAGGAGAGAAGGCTCGATTGTTGACGCAACAGGCGATATAATTTTTGTAAACGCGCGCGCGAGAACCTCACGGGCACCGCCTTTTCTTTCCTAGAAATTTGGCCCTGAATTTTCTGGAATTTGTCAGTGATTCGTAAGCCACTGAAGACCACAACGAAAGGAGTGTGATTAAACTTAAATAAGCCTGTTTAGCTTGCGGGATTATTGTTCTGACTGTGGCGGTGAAACCGAATAAAAAAAAAAATTTCATGGATAGTCGAGCGGGTGATTACGCGAGCGCGAAAGTCGCCTCCTGTGGACATTACATCTTTCTTATTTCTCACGACCAAGCTTAAAATATAAAATCTTTCTTTCTTTGTTACCATATAAATGTTGCCATGCAGTTACATAAACTGATATGTAATGTCAGCAATATAATTCCAGTGATTTCTGACTGCCGGCTTACATTTTTATATGCGCCCAAATGAGCTTAAAAATACTCAAGACTCAAGTTTCCGTTCTTTGGTGAACCTTATCAGTTGCTCCCATGTGAAGCGATCTTGTATACTAGCTTCAAAGGCAAGAAATTTTTACTTTATTTGACGTTTGGGCGCATTTCAAAACATGATTTCTATTCCTGCCGGCAGCATGCCACGCCCCAGGCGTCAGGAAAGGCTTTATCAGTTTTAGTAAAGGCGAAGCATTCATTCATTCTTAAAAAAAATTGAGGAAAATATTAGAAATTCAGATCACGCTTCGCGTGTACGAGGCTATTAAGTTAGTCTGGTTGATAGATCTAGAGCCCTCTCAGAATTTAGATTCACAGAGAGAAGTTAGCACTCCAACAATGCCTTTTGTCACACAGCGGAGTCCGCCATCTAGTTTATCAAAATTACTCCACAGATTACACTGTTTCTAAAATTTGATCTAATTTCACTACACGTTTGTACATTTTAGTTCAGATTATATTCACTTGGCGTTTTCTGGTTTGTTTCCGATTTAATTACATGCTCCGTGACATTGAAACAGATTATGACACCTTGCCGGTCTCAAAGGGGAAGAAACATGGTGTGTCTAAAGTTGAGGTATGTAAGGAATGCTAGGAAATTTTCCTAGCATTCCTTAGCGGTACTTACAGTAGAAGCCGTCTGCGTTCTCCCATGTACCGCTTATTTAAGCGAAGATCAAACATGCGGAATTCCTGACCACAGTATTTTTGAAAACCTTTTTCAGATCTGGGATACAATCGACTATGTAAACCATAAACAGCTTTCGGCCGCTGTTATTAGCCTGGATCAGGAAAAGGCTTTCGACCGGGTTATTCACGGCTTTTTGCAATCCGTTTTAGAGCGCTTTAATTTCGGCCAAAATTTTCAGCGCTGGGTAAACATTTACACGTTATAAACAATGGATGGCTCTCGTCGGCCTTTTCGCTCGAACGGGGAGTTTGACAAGGTTGTCCTTTGTTGCATTATTATTCAGTATTATTTTATTTTGTATTAAATTTTCCACCGCAGAAATATACTCCCGCAGAAAAAAATTACTTGTTTTAATGATGTATATCGGCTTAACAGGAACTTTTTAACAGTGAACCTATAGAAACCTCCGGTCAGGAAGTAAAATTGCAGTTTAATACCGATGCCTTGGATTTCATTTATACTTGACCAGAAATCCGCAAACATTTCCTCCAAGCAGAAATTTTAGCTGTCTCGAC
Organism: Dendrophyllia cribrosa; assembly: GCA_024195265.1. Taxonomy (NCBI): domain Eukaryota; kingdom Metazoa; phylum Cnidaria; class Anthozoa; order Scleractinia; family Dendrophylliidae; genus Dendrophyllia; species Dendrophyllia cribrosa. The sequence goes on along the minus strand of JAJLRJ010000003.1, from coordinate 17,780,150 downwards.
CCGCAAAAATTTCCTCCCGCAAAACAAATTCAGTCGGGCAATCCGCAGCTAAATCACCAAAACTATGACGTCTTTCCCATAGTATTGCATAATCAAACCGTAATAGCAATGATTCAGTATTCCAAAATAGAACAAACCCAAAGATCATGCTATTTTGCTCTTCCACATCGCTCATCAGTAAAACACAAACTTTTAACTTCCTTAAAACGTCTCCATTCGTAAAAATACACCGTGAAATTCTCAAACTGCGTTTCCCAAGGAAACGCATTTGACCTATTTTTACCCTTCTAAAGCAGCTTTAATGGCTTTACGACAAATGATTGACAATTTGAAACATTGATATTTCTCGATAGGTAACGTGAGATATCGAAACTTTATAAGAACTTTAATACCTTTGCGGTGACGTAATGTGAGATATGACAAGTTCATGACAAGTTCTGACATCCTAATACCCTAGGGAAATTAACAATAGGTCCGGGGGTGCTCCTCAAAAATTTTAGTGGCGGTATGTGACGCCCTTCTTGAAATCCTAACCGGTTTAACCAACCATATCCTCAATACCCTAATAGCTTCTATAAAGAAGAAAGAAGTAACCCCCCCCCCCCGGACAAAAGTTAACAATGGCCTTTTGTTAACAACTTTTGTCCTTTTTGTATTCATTCCTAAATCTCGTTTATGCGCATGCACATTAACGAGATAAAAATGAATAAGTTCAATATGTTTATCACCGCGGTTTGTGTTCTATTTCTTATCAAGCTACGATGGCCCCAGAACAAAAGTCTTTTAATAGGAGAAAAGGTTCAAACAAGAGCCGGAAATGGCTTTCTCTCGAAAGTGCAAGTTTCGCGTTTTCAACAACAACAGCAACTTTATTTACTTTATTTATACAATGGCAGGAGATTTTTGCAAGCTGTACTGAGCTTTTCAAAGAACATCCCCATTCACTATTTTTCATACATATACAATTACAATCAATGGCCCTTTTGAACGTACGGTCTGCTTACACTTTATACAAGAATATATATATTATCATTAGTTTTATGTGTAACAGTGGTGGATCTGCGAACGCCACCCCACCCCACCTCCATTATCTCGAAAGAAATTGTTTCAGTCCAGTAACATTTCCACTCCCTCCTCCTCCTCTTCTCCTCTTCCTCTCCCCCCCCCCCCCCCCCCCCCAACCCCTCATGCACTCCAGGCACCCCCATTACGTACGAGTTTGGGTCCTCCATGGTATTGTAACTGTACATTATACTAGAAATCCTAACAGGGTTTCTTAATTAAGATGTTTCATTTCTTAGTAGGTTTTTGGTAAAGTGTTCCATATTTTTGCACTTCTGTATACAGAGAATTAACCGTTATTTGTCCTTTGATAGTATTATGTGTCAGTTTTAGAAACTCTTCGCGTATTGTAATTATGTAAATATTAATCTAATTTTGTAGGTAATTTTTCATTGAAGTATGAATACATACAGAGCTCAGGTAATTGAAAACTTTATCGAAGTGAACAGTATTGTAATTATAAAATTACAATAACAAAAAAGTGACACTGAGCAGAATTGAAAAAGACGTTATTCTTTCCTACCATAAAATATCTCAAGAATCTAAAAAAGAAATTTTGGTGGTGCGAAACCGGTCACATAAACATAACTAAGCTTCCGGGTCTTGAATTATGACATCGGTGTATTTGAACACCACACTACATTTGGGGTGAAAAATTAGATTCTAAAGGGGGGGGGGGGGGGGGGGGGGGGGGGGGGGGGGGGGGGGGGGGGGGTGTTGGTTCAAGTTGGGCTTGCAAGTTGGCTTGCAGGATTATTTTTTTCCAAAATCAGCCCCCCCCCCCCCCCCCCCCCCCCCCCCCCCCCCGCCTCTCAGAAGTAAAACGGTTTATTTCTCAGCAGAAAAGCCATATTTCAACAGTCTAAATTTGGAATTCGATATGTGGTGACATATTCCTCGGTAAACAATCTATCCCGGAAGAGAAATCAAGAGAGATAGAAATTTTATAAATTTTTTGTCCCCAACGGTCAAGAACAGTCTAATTGCAAGTGTTCCAATTATGGAGATGCCTTTGAAGAGAGTTTTTTTTACAAGTCTATTTATAATGCATTTGAAAGTGAAAGCCCGAGTAACAGTAACTTTTCATTTGCATCTGGAACGAACTGTAACGAGTCTTGAAATGGCTCCGAAACCGAAACAGGGCGTGACGGACATGAAAGGTCATGATTCTTTGTTAAGCCAAATCACATGACTACATATATTATAAACTAGCCAAAACAGTGAGCGGAAGCTGTTGAACGTTCAATACCGCGATGGCGTTCACAACAAGGTTATACCTTGCTTCATTGCTACCTTGTGTTTTTTACTCTGGTCTTGTATTCGCCCAGAATAATGTATCGTCCCCTAAATATCCTACTGGCGACCCACGAAACTGCCCTCTTACTGAAGGAGTTAATCGCTTCGAGGTTCTTCCAGGCGGTGGATGGGATAATCTAAGGAATCTGCATATGGGAGTAGTTTCTGTTACAAATTATTCGCAGTGCAAAAGCTCCGATGATGGCAAGTATTTAATACCGGATAATGTGTTCCTTTATCCTGTGAAGAAAAGCAAAGTGGAAACGTTCGCTGAACTTTACGATCACTGGAATAATTACTCTTCTACGACCACAAAATCGGTCAACGCTGAAGCTTCAGGGACCTTTCAGTTTTGGTAGTGTAAGTGGTTCATTTTCGTCTGAGTTCGAATCAGTAAAAAAGCATCAAGTAGAAGACAAAGCTGTCACAACTCGAGTTCAAATGCGTCATGTGTTGTACACAGCGAAACTTCAACCTGACAGCACTCTGCAGCCCGCGTTTAAATCGCGTCTACTTGAGATCGCGTCTCACCTGCAGCATAACAACACCGCGTACGCGAACTATTTAGCGCAGATATTGGTCGCGACTTCGGGACGCACTACATCACAAGCGTCAATGCTGGTGCTATTCTTGCTAAAGTGGATCACTTAACGAGGAAATTCGTTGCTGATTTTACAGAAGACAAGAGCAAAATCACTGCGGCTGCGAGTGCTTCCTTTTTTGGAGTTTTTGGAGCTAAGGCTAGTTACAGTCAGTCAAGCGATAAACAAGATTTGGACCAATACACAAAGAACACTGTTTACTCAACCGTGTACACGTTTGGTGGTCCGCCTTTTAGGGTTAACTTCACCATAAACCAGTGGGAAGACCAACTACTAGACGAGCTTGTTGCAGTTGACCGGTCAGGTGACCCATTACATTACGCCATAACACCCGGAAGCTTGCCCGAAATGGCAGAGGAATTAACCTTTCAATTGGCTAACGTGGTTGAAAACGCAATAAAACAGTATTATGAGCACAACACTATTAAAGGATGCACGAAAATGGACTCGCCAAACTTCAGTTTTCAAGCCAATCTCGACGATGGTGCTTGTGAAAGTCCAACAAACAATTACACCTTCGGGGGAGTATATCAAACGTGCTCGTCCGAAGGGTCTCCGTCGGGTGATCCTTGCGGGCCACTACTTCAAAAGAACCCCCTCACATCCGATTACAAATGCAGTGATGAGTATGAACCTGTTTTGGTTCATCAGGGTCGCACTCCTCAAAGCTGCCACAGAGATTGTCACCGTTGCTGGCTTTTCTGTAAATGCTGCAATACAAACTGTGGATATGCTACGTACTCCACCTACTGGTGTGTTGCTAAGGGAAACGTGCCTGCTAATACCGGTTATCTCTTCGGGGGACTCTACAGCAGGGTGTTAAAGAATCCGGTCACACAAGACCACAGCTGTCCGCTGAAGTTTTACCCCCTGCGCTTTGGAGCCACGATGCAAGTGTGCGTGAGTGATGATTATGAGCTTGGATTCCAGCAGTCTGTCCCGTTTGGTGGGTTTTTCAGTTGTAGTGCAGGAAACCCTCTTGGTGTAAAGAAATCTGCAGACAGTGGATCACAAGGTAATCAGTCATGTCATACAGTAAAATGCCGGTTATAAATCCCCGCTTATAGGCCCATCTACTTGTAAACAAAAATATATATATATATATATATTTCGGTTATAACCTCCCTCCCCCCGAATATAAGCTGTTGTTTACTTTTCCTTGTTTTCTTAATAAATACTTTACAACTTTAATACAAACACTGCCGTACAACTTAAAATAGAAAATTAGGCGTGTAGAGTGCAGCTGAAAATATTGAAATGAGTTATCGATTTATTGTGACGTTCAATGAGAAATAGAACACAAACCGCGGTGATAAACGTATTGAACTTATTCATTTTTTATAAAACTTGACGTTTCATATGCTACTACATACATTTTCAAAAGTGACCGTTACAGTGTTGAAAACTCAGTAGACCTGCACTGTTTGCAAGCTCGTCCGTGATTGGATGGCGGGTTAGTTCCGGTGGTCGTGGTGGTCAACCAATCATATCAGGATTTGAAATGCTGTATTTATTTTCATCTCATTCCGGCCGTGAAACAAAATTTCTCGAATTTATGGAACATTTCTCAGTAGTCATGCTCATCAGGGTCTGATAAATAATTTGATGTCGCGAAAATTTCCTGTAACATGATATTGTAGATATTCATCAGTATTGCAAAAAAAAGGTCATTAGACCGTTAGTGACAAGGGAAGCCACAAAAATGAGTACAATACATTACGGTACGAGAAACATAAGAAGTGTAAATACGATCGGAAAAATTAAACTGCATATGTTGATCAAAATTTGAATAAAAAGTTGCCGAAAGAAACAACTGTCAATGAGCTGTGAGATCAAAACATTATGTGAATTATACTTAACTGTCACGTTTTTACAGGTCATTCAAATTTGGAAATGTTTGTCAGTCAATCCGGTCCACCTGGTTGGCCGAAATCCTGTCCAACCGGTTACGCACAACACCTTGGCGCTATCGAACAGGATTGCGAGATAAACTTCTGTGTCAAGTCCAATGTATTCAACAGTCAGGGATTGCCAATTATCAGGAGACCTCCTTATTTGGGTGCACCTAAAGTTCTCAATTACTCTGTACCCATGCTACTGATCAACGAAGATACCGGTCAAATTTGGTTCAAACGGCCTGGAAACAATCAACAGTGGTCGCTCGCTACAAAAAGGTAACGCGCCACGTAATACATGTTAGTAATGGATATGTATCCCCAGGGTCTCTTTTCTTCACCGACGAAAACAAGAAGGACCCTGGGGACGGGTTTGCGCGGAAAAATGAATTAATAACGAAACATGGAAGTACGAGGGCTGTTGCGAGCGTGCGCCCGTTGCGCGGCTTCCGTGCGCACTTAAGCAGTTTAAAGCCATCTTAAACTTTCGAAAATTTATGGTGACTCTGAAACCTTTCCCACAACAGTTTTAAACTTTGCAACAAGTTGTATCTTAACATGCTAACTACAATTCGATAATAGGGGTCACCGCAAGCACTTAAGGGTAAAATTAAAGGTGTCTTAAACAGATTGTGTCGTTATTATGGTAACCTCTTTTGTCATGACTATGCCTGGGCATTTGTTTGATACCATTATTGTTACATCAACGGATAAAGAGTGGTAGTATCGATACATCAATGGAAATTACTAGACACTGTTGTGAGCCACCCTAAATCGTTTCTCTCTTTGATTAGCTCTGTTGCAGAGTACGCAGCAAAGACCAACAGGGATGGACCCGCCATAATAGGTACTATCAATCCTGCCATGGAAGATCTAAACGTCCCTGCCACGCATGACAAACAGAACTCCCAGAGTTCTAGTCATACCATGGGCGCTGGGACAGCGGCGGGCATCACATTTGGCGTCACAGCATTGGCTGGATTGTTGATTGCTGTCATGGTGATTGGCTGGCGTCGTCACAAGAGCGTAAAGAGGGACAGCAGTGACTTGACAGAGCCGCTGAACTCTCTAGGGGGCTATGGGGCTGTACAGGACGGAGGCAACCCCAGAGTTTGATTATTGTCGTGAAAACTTTTATTGGCTTTTTTTTTCAATACCTAAAAATCGCGTTTCGTTGGATCGTACATCCGGATAGGACATATCGTTGATTGTGACATGTGATCTTGTTATGACTTTGCAGGCATGAATGACCGTTATTGAGCACCTGTGATTTTTCTTGCGGTATATACATACTGTAGGATAGGATAATGCGTCTTTGGGGCAGAGTTAATTCGAGATCAGTGTATGTATGAGCGATAATACGAACCGAATAAATCGATTGGAAATCTAGCAAGTAGCGTATTTCTTTTACTACAATTATACCAAGTCGGGTTCTTTAGTGTCTTCTGCATGTGCCGATTAGAATATTTCTAGTCACTCGATCTACAAACCTTGCCAATTGGTTTTGCGACACTTAAGTTTTTTCAGACATTTTCTGTGCCGGGATAATTTGAAAATCGCCGGATAATTAGTGTCACTAAAATCTTGCTTAGAAAGTAATTCGTCCGGCCCTCCCCCGTCCCATCCCAGCCCCTATATACGACGGTGAAGTTCATAAATTGCACTAAACGTAGAATCTATGTCTTACTCTTGGATATCGACATTTTTTAAGGGGGATGGGAGGTCATGTAAAAGTCATGATTTATCAAAAAAATTGCCTAGTTCAGTACTAAACCAATTGGCCAGGATTGTAGTTTTACGTGTACCAATTAAATGCAGTTATTGGCTTGTCTAGGTTTTTAGTTCATTGAAGCAGTTCATGTTGCATCTTTATTTTATTTTATTTTTTTGCAGTTAAAACCTATTTTTCAATACACGGTACTCACGGCACAAGTAATCATGACAGTGTGGTGATAGCTGTACAAAAACGCTTATCATGGCTCCTGCTGTAAATTAATAAACAGTTATTCGGATGACATTGTTGATAGTTTAGTTTGTTGCTTGTGATACAGTGGTAGCTAAAATTATCGACACGCAATGCCTGCAGAAACAATCCGTGAGTTTATCGGTCGGGACTTAAGTCCAGGCCTGGAAGCCAGGTCATCGCATTGCTGTCGTTATTTTCGTTAATCTTCGGCACATCTTCGTAATTCCTAATAGATCGGGTTATTCTTCGTTGATGGATCATATCAGAAGAGTTTTATCTTGACAACTTTAAAACGTGATTAACGTTTACGATAGGAGTATTGCAAAATACGCGACTTCTGCTATCAGCAGGTGTTGGGTTACAGGTCCTTGAATTATCAAAGTTTGTATGGGAACCTGACAGATTCTATTTTTATGGTGGAATTTCAAACGTTTTCTCAATAAAACTGATTTGCCCTGATGCAACTGTCTTGCCTTCTTTGTTTGCATGATTTCTTAACCAGATTTGAAGCGATTTCAGAGGGTAATCATTTTTCTGGTTTCCTCTACTAAAAGAAAAGCCGTCTTTCTTTGCATTCCCATACTAACCTTAACAATTCAAGCCGTGTATAAAACACAACACCTCCTTGAACGCACGCAGCAAAGGTCACATTTGGCAATACAGTCAACAGTCTCTCTAAGACGGACACCGTCGGGACCGGCCCCAACTGTCCGTCTTAGAGAGGTGTCCGGCTTATAGGGAGTCGAGGTAACGTGACACTAGTAATTCTGAGATAATAAAGCTATGTACAATGAATACACGTCTGTTTAAGTAGTAGATAAAATATGAGCGGGAGATCTGTATGGGCGTTTACAATGGCGAGCCGAAGGCGAGCCATTGTAAACGCCCATACAGATCGGACGCGAATATTTTATCCTACTTGTGAAATGAAAACAATAAATTGAATGCAAAGTATTGTTATGCGATTCGGTAATTGGACATACATGCCAAAATGCTGTTCGTCCCACAGGAGAGAGTGCATGGGACAATAATAGAACTATTAACAACTTTCAGTCACTGCCAAACCGTATGGCATTAGCTCGTTTTCAACCTCCGAAAACTGAAGAGGAAGAAATTTCCTTACTGCCTGAAACAGTACCTACAAATACCAAATACAATACAACATGGGCGGTGAACGTTTTTACTGCCTGGCAGAATACGAGAATTAAAGGGATAGTATCACGAGGTTCCACGCGCGGCACTGTTCACTATTCTTGCACCGGAATTTTGGACATATCACTGTTAAAGGTGATTTTTTCATTCTTTTGGCTATCAAAACGGATTTTTTGATTCAACAAATACCTCCACTTCTCGACGGCCTTTTTGAATTTGCGGAATCAAACTTGAAAAGTGGGCCGACGTTTTCAAGTTTCGACCTCGTGATACTATCCCTTTAACAAAAAAGATCAGTTGGAACGGACTTGAGTCAACCAATGTCGAGGATCTGTCAGGTATATACTCCATGGAGGTTTTTAATTATATGCACACAAAACTATCCGGCATTTATTTAGGGTTAAAAACTCATTTTAAAATGGTTAGCTTTTATTTACTGTTATGGGTAGTGATATCCATAACAGTAAATAAAAGCTAACCATTTCAAAATGAGTTTTTAACCCTAAATAAATGCCGGATAGTTTTGTGTGCATATAATTAAAAACCTCCATGGAGTATATACCCCGCAAACAGTTTAAAACTTCTGGCTCAGCAAATTCATTTGTGAAGTGGCGAAGCAAACCGGGGAACGCTACCGTCATAAGAAGCTGTACCTACTTGTTTGCGGCATTAATCGCCATTTGGGAAATGTATAGGGTAAAATGGCGTTTAACATACTGGAGAAAAGTGATAGGAGGTAAAACGACTTTCTTTGAAGCATAGTTAATAGAACAAACTGGTTATGAAGCTCAACAAATTTCAAAAAGAGTGTACAAAGCTGCTTTGTTTTCTGTTGAACGAACCGTGACCCTGCACATTGTTTTGTTTAACGTGTGAGCCCAAATGTTTCTACTGGTCAGTTGCTCATATGCGTTTCAATACCTTTGTGTTTTGTGCAGGGTCAAGGCAAACGAACAAAAGAAATGAAGAACAAAAACATATAACAAAGGACTGACTGAGTTTCATAACCAGTTTGTTCTATTAACTATGTTTGAAGCAATATTTCATCACATTTTGTGTTTATTTGTATGTTCCGAGAGTAAAGTTGACGGGTAAATGAAATTAAATTCTATGACGAAAATATGTCTATTGTGTGTTTTATGTTAATCAGTACAGATCTGTATCAAAAGTTAATGCATACTAATTAGCTGAGCAGGAGTCTGTATCAAAAGTTAATTCTACTGTTTAATAATTCATCAACCCCAGCCTTTCCCTGCTACCAATTCAATCCCTCCCCGTGCTTTAAGACAGTTGATAAGTATTGGGGTTTACAGTTGTGCACATGTGATCTGAATACTGTGCTGGGATTGGTTTTCACTCTCATGAATAATTAATGAATTTTACAAGTCTGTTTAAAGTCGTTCACTTTAGCAAAACCTACAAACTGAAACAACAATAATATTAGAAAAGTGGACTCGTTTGTTCATATTCCGCACCAACATTTCCGTTTTGAAGTATTTTTTCACTAAAAAGGCACTTCTTAAGTGTCCGTTGACAGTTTCAAGTTATCCGTTGTCCGTCTTAGAGATAGAGTTTTGTTACAGTAAAATGACTGAAAAACGGCAGGGACCAACACCAGGTGTCCGTCTTATAGAGGTGTCCGTTAAGAGAGAGTTGACTGTACTCTATTTTACTTTTTTATCCTTTATGCATAACTATCTTCCATTTTACTCCTAATTTCTTGCTATCGAAAAAGATAGAAACGTTATTTAGGCAATTGTTGCAACATTGCATGCAATCGTATTCTTTTTGGATTGTTTTTCACAATATCTACCTTGCCTGCGCACAAATTTGCATATCTCAACACCATAACAAAACACTTCTCTTTGTGCCAACTGTCTCATAAAACTTAACAAATCAAGCAAGGCTGACCGTGCAAATGGGATCATTGTTTCTTCTGATGTGGCTAAACTGGGAAACATTTATTTCGGAAGAAAAATTTGCGTCCGGGAAGCAAAAATATGTTTGACTTGATTCAATGAGATTTCTTTGCATCTGGGAAGCATGATTTGAGTCCGCAACAAATTTTTCTCGCGCGGCTAAACTGGGAAACGTTTGCGACCGCAACAATGTTTCCGCAAAAATGGTTCCCCCGTCCTAGTTTAGGCTTACGTGTCACGTTTCTCTCAGAGCACTAGAGCGCGCGCATACCAGAACCTGCATCAGTTGTAAATCATTCAAAAGGACAGTGACAAGCGGGTTACTGCTTGGTTTGTCAAATGTACATATTTAGTTACGTGACATGAACGGACATTTTTCATTTTTTTTGAAAAAAAACCATAGAACTTAGCCTACACCGATACATCGTTTTGAATCGGATTTGGCGGTTAAAATGGCGCGGCGCTCGAGCGTTAGTCTGGCGTAGGAGTGGACTGTGATTATGACGCAAGCCTGAATAATGTTGTAACTCGCCAATCTTCATGAAATGAAAATCAACAGAATGGACGCTCTTCCAAATGAGCTATTGGCCCATATTCTTGGTTTCTTGCATCCTATTTACGATAATTTAGCTCGCTTGTCACTCGTGTGTAAGCGGTGGAAGGAAGTAATAGAAGAAACGTCGTCTCTTTGGAAATGTATACATTTCACACGCGCATATCCGCTCTGCATAACGGAAAACGCAAAGCATAGACACGTCCTTCGCCATTGTCTCTTGAAGTTTGGACGTTACGTTACGTGTTTAAGAGACCATCCAATTACAAGAACATTCACGGAACCAAGTCTACGAAAACTCCTTCCTCGTTTATCAAGTTTAACTTGCTTGGATGTCCCGCTGTTAGAATGGGATCCGCGATTCTTGCAAACTTTGCAGTGCGCAACTAAATTGGAGGAATTAAATCTAACAGAATACCTTCGTTCGGAACCACCAGAAATTCAATGGTTATTCCAGCAACCAGATTCACTGGAAAAGAACTTTCTTACACCTCAGCATCTGCAGATGGTACTTCTAAGATTTCCGCGTCTGAAAGTTTTGAAACTCGCGCTGGACTGTATAGCATTCCCGCCTTCCACTTTGATAGCGTTCCTAGACAAGGTGAATTTGGCAAAGCTGGAGCTGTCTGGGTTTGGCCTCATACCAACGATACCCCCGCATATTGTTCACAACCGCGACATGTGTTTGAAAACCATTGCTTCATCCAAGCGACTCGCTTCCGTGGTGACGCGTTTGGAGTTGAGAACTTGCCCGTTATTTTTCACGAGCGACCATCTGCGAATCATGCTCAAACTCATGAAGTCGATTCGTCATCTGTTTGTAGGTGCTGGTATGGTTCACCGTGACCGTAAAAGCCTACTCTCTATTGAATCTGCTTCCCTGGTTACACTGGGTTTAGATGGTCTTTCAACGCTCAGAATGCAGTGCTTACGCTGTAATACACCCAGCCTAAGAGAATTCCAACTGGCAAATTGTCTTGACCTAACGGCTGCTTTTGTGTATTCAGCGTCATTAGAATCGATGTGTTTACGAAATCTCTCCAGTTTTCATAACCTGAAATCCACTTCGACTCGGTTGAATCATTTGGAGTTAGTTGCCTGCCCTGCGATGCCCATCACAACTCTTCGAATGTTTTTAAAGGGGCATCAAACAATAAAGAAGCTATCAATAATTGGGGAACTGACGGGTCTCACGCTGTATGGCTGTATGTGCCCATATCTTAAGGTACTAAACATTTTACTGTGTCAAGTGCCCAGACTCGGAAGTATAAAGGTAGATTGCCCTTCGCTGGAGTATTTTCTCTGCGATGTATACAGGCGAGGACCTGTCACGTCAGATGAGTTTTCCGGATTTCCTCATGATCGATCAACGTGCTCAATCTTTATCCGAAGCCGTAAACTTGAATGCGTCACAATTAATTTGCCTAATGCGACTGCAATTAGCGTGAAATGTGAGGAGCTTAAACATATGAATGTGACGATGGGCGAGACAGCAAGTGAGAGAAAGGCGTCTGTTGATTTCGAAGTCATCGCTAACACTGTGTCTTTCATCCGCACTACAAACTGTACGTTTTCTCGCTATCATCTCCAGGCAACGCGTATTGGGAAAATTACGCTACAGCTATGTGAAATAGAAAGCAACGAATCAATACCAAAACTCGATGTTCAAACAAAATCTATGGACAAGTTGGTGCTCGACAATTGCCATCATTTGGAATGTACGGAGCTTCGTGTTAAACCTGACAGAACGGCCCGTCATGTGTCCTTTAACGAGTGCAACAATTTGCGAAACATCGTGATATCACGCACCGTAAAGTTCCCTCCCGAGATGTCCATCGCTAAATGCAAGAAGCTCGAAAGTATTTGCCTCTTGTCCGGACGACAAATCGACTCTTTAAATGTAAAAGTCACTGGTTGTCCCTCCCTTAACATTCCCAAACTACAACAAAATTGTAAAGAAGTGCTTCATGTTGGCCAAGAAAGTCTTGTCTGAACTAACGACTCTTTTGACTGGGCTGTTCGAGTATTTATGTGTGTGTTTGCCAAATTTATGGCTTCTTTGTATTTTTAGATTAATATCAGATGTATTTGTGACCTGTTCGAGTATGCCATTAAACATTGTATTTGTATCATGTTTACAGTTTTCGTTATATATAAAGTCAGTTAGACTGGTCTTAAAAGTTTCCCAGATTTTAAGGCCATCGCCGGGTACCGATCGATGAAGTGTGTATCCTGTGCAGACTTAAACCCCCGGGGGAGTCCCACGAAAAAGAGGTTGGGGTGTTCGTCTGAACTGGTCCTTTAATTTAGTTGGGGGGGGGGGGGGGGGGGGCAAAGGGGTCTTAGCTTTTTGCTTCTTGTACCTGGTTCCCGCTCCTCTCTTCATACATTGTTCATATTATACTCCTTATGGACTACGAGCCTGAGTTCGATCAGAGAGATAAGAGACGCGTCGCATCGCGTCTGTTCGCGGGAGCCGGTGTGGAAGAATAAAAGACCACTTGTCGTATTGTGCTGTTCTTCCGCCTCTTTGCTGTTTTTCTGTTGCGAAATGGTACGCAATATAGTATTTTTTTTTAAACCGTTTTGCTCGTTTCTCGTCATCTCCTACTCCTGACTCGTCCCCAGTCCCCTATTGGCCGAGGGGAGCGCGCGAGTGGTGATGGGAAGGAGGAAAATGAAAGCTCCTCACAAGAGTCTTACGTAGTGGAAAATACGTCTTTCTCCATGTTTTAAAAAATACAACATGGTGACTGCTGTGATAGAATTTAAGAAAACCTCATTTCGTGGTAATCGAACCTTTACCTTCCTTGGATATCTGACCTTGGGTTTCCTATTTGTATGTTTGCTTTATATTTGCGCGAGTTTTGTTCGAAATGATTGTGGTGGAAACAAAGAATGGGTCAAGTTGATCGGAGGACAACGCAAAGAAGTCAAACAAGGGCAAACTACAGAAAGGTGGGTCTTGCAACATCAAACTGACCAATTAATAATGAGAAATCCTAGAAACAATGCGTCCTTAAGTGCACGGCTAGGAAAAAGTCTTGACTATGGTTTAGTTGTGGATAAAAAGGCAAACGAACGCTCGTTGTCGCTCCAGTGGAAGATGTCGACGCTGTCTCTGACCATCACACAAGATGACGAATATGAGCGATGTGTTAATGTCAACTGGGGCGCCAAATATCAATTCGACGAACCCAGCGAATTCCTGGATTGTTTTGATCTCCAAGGGATGCACTGGTATGGAGGATCTGAGCTATACAAACAGGAATGGCCATTGGAAAAGGCAAGTATAGATATGATGCCGTTTCTCCCGAGCGACACAATCTTGGATTTTTACCGTGGTAAGACGGCCTATGGTACAGTTCTGGAAAGGTATTGGTTCACCTCAACGGGGATGGCTATACTGGTAAACGAATCTGTTCCTCTTCATGTCAGTGTTAATTCAAGTGGAGATAGACAGTTGTGTCTCAAAGCTGATAATCAGGACTACCCTGCTACTTCAGTACCCCTGCAACTATCTTACAAGATCTGTGTTGGTGATAATGTCAAAGACATTCATCAGTTTGTCATGAAGGAGTTCTTTCAGCAACCATCTGATATTCCGGATGAGAGAATGATGAGAGAGCCCATTTGGTCAACTTGGGCGCAGTTTGGTAAAGGTGTAGACCAGGAAATGATTATGACTTACGCGGAGAAGATCAAAGAGAGTGGCTTGCCATACAGCCACGTGGAAATCGATGATAAATATTCAACATTCTATGGAGAGTTTGACTTTGATTCAAGAAAATTCCCAGATCCAAAATCAATGATTCAGTCTCTACATAATGACAGTTTTAGAGTGACCATATGGGTTTATCCATTTGCTAACACAGATTCTAAAGCATTCCAGGAAGGTATGAATTACTGGGTCAAAGGAATAGATGAAAGTGTGCCCGGGCTGTTGAGATGGTGGAATGGTATAGCTGCAACTATAGATATGACAAACACTCAGGCAGCCGAGTGGTACAGGAACAGACTTGAGACCTTTATTGATGCATACAATATTGATGGACTAAAATTTGATGCAGGAGGGTTATCTTATCTACCAATGGGATATCACCTACATACCTTGCAGGATAACAGTCCAGATATATACTCCATGAAATATGCTGAGATGGCAGCAAAATTTGGCAAATTGATTGAAGTGCGTGTTGGCCATCAGACACAGAACCTCCCAATTTTTGTGCGTATGCTGGATAGGTCTTCTAGATGGGACGAAATCAATGGTTTACGCTCAGTCATTCCCACAACACTGACTTTTGGAATTATTGGGTATCCCTTTGTTTTACCAGATATGATTGGTGGAAATGGATTTCAGCTGGCCATTGAGGACAATAAAGACTTGGCAATGCAAGTTGGAAGACCAGACAGTGAGCTGTTCATTCGCTGGGTCCAAGCCAATGCCTTTCTCCCAGCAATGCAGTTTTCTTTTGCACCTTGGGACATTGACAGCCAAACTGTGTACATAACAAAAAACGTTCTTCAGTTGCGAGCAAGCATGACTGACTACATCATTGCTTGTGCTAGAGAAGCAACACAGTCTGGCTCCCCAATTATTCGGCCACTGTGGTGGGTAGCACCAGATGATCCTATTGCCCAGGAATTATACACTGAATTTATGCTTGGAGACAAGTTTTTAGTGGCTCCAGTGTTGACCCCAATGGATGAAAACAAAGGGAAACACCAAGTTTATCTTCCAAAAGGAATATGGAAAGAAGAATTTGCTTCCAAAAGGATGATTGATGTGGAATCCAAAGGATTATGGATTGAATACACTGTTACATTAGAGGACTTACCATATTATTCTTTGGTCTTTCAATAAAAATAAATAAAGCGTAAGTCCCTTAAAGTGCCTATAACGTTTATTTTTTTATTTTCTCATCTGAATGTAAACATCACACAAGGAACCTCTGCGAAACAATTTCGCGCTTTGCACAAAACGCGAATTTTTTATGAATATTTCAAATCTTCAAAATCCTATTTTTTGGCGGTATACTTATCCCGCTGTTAAGAAGGCCAAAGGGCTCACATGTTCCTTAATCTACGTCACAGTTCCTTTGTTTGAAGTCACAAGTTCCTTTGTTTGAAGTTACATGTTCCTTAATCTACGTCACGGATCCTTTGTTAACTGAGAGAGACCGAGAGGAGACTAATGCGAATGGTGGACCAAAATGGCGGCAAATTTCGAAGACTTTAAAAAATCATAAAAAATTCACATTTGCCTGAAATCCAAAAAAAATTTTTGCAGACGTTCATTACGTGACGTGTAGATTCAGATAAAAAAAATAAAAAAAAATTGTTATGGGCACTTTAAGCTAGCAGTACACCAGGTGATTTTATATGCTTGTTGCAGTGAAATTGATTGCAAGCGAATCTGCCGATATTCAATTTCACACTAAGGCATCTTAAAGTCACAGAGTACCCTTCCATTGACCATGTTCTCAAAAAAATGTTTTGAGGGTCAATCTTTCATCCAAAAAAAATAATTAAAAAAGAGTAAAAGTAACGGAGAAATGATGGTATGATATTTTGACGGGAAGTTTGTTAATGACATTTAAATGCTGTTTTCTCAAAGAGAATTTTTGGATTGTAGGGGTCACTTTAAGGTCATTCCTTAGTATTGCATTGTGCATCATGTACTGTGCATAATTTCTTGCATCATTAGCGCGTGCACGAGCGCGCGCACAGTCCGAACCAAGACAGTTTTCTTTGAGGATAAGTTGGCCAAATGAATGAGAGATTGTTTTCTCCTAAACGAGCATGGTGACCCCTATTTTTTATTAATGTAATTTACTCATTATAGGACTATAAAAAACATATTTTAAACGATCATTTTAAGCAGAAAAAAAGTTTAGTGGTAGAACTTGTATTAATTCTGTGTCAATCGCATGAAACTCTGTATTTGGAGCCAATGAGGAGTATGTGGTGATGCCAAGCGGTCCGATTTCCTTGCAAAATTTGTAAGACCAGGCAATTTGAAATGACTTCCCTGAAAGAATATTGCATAATCAAATAAAATAATGTTAAAATTTCAATAGTAATGATAGTTTCAGATGCAGGTAATAACAATCCCTCTCTCGACCTTCGAGTTTCGAACATTCCTCGCGCAATTATAAAAAGTCGCTATAAATAACGGGAGTACAGTGTAAAAACAAGCATGGTGACCCTCTCTTTTTATTGCATTTTTTGAATGTTCTAAGCATGGTTATCAATCGTACCAAGTTTGAAAAAAAGTTCAGTATAAGATCCTTTTCGAGGGAATTACCTTAAAGAGCTACAACTCAAAATGAATTTGTTCAAATTTCTTGAAAATTTGGACAGTAGCTAGGTTAACATAAAAAAATGAGTCTGGAATTTTTAAATTCTGCACGGTTACTTAAGTTTTTTTCCCTTCTTATTTGAAAATGTTCTGTAACTTTTCACTGAAATTGAATATAGGAGAACAGACACATTTTTTTAGTGCTTTAGGTCTGGAAATCCAAGAACAAATCAAGCAAAATAAATATAATGATCACTTTGAGTTGTAGCTTTCAAAAGCTAAATCAGATGCTGGCACTTAGACCTTGTAAAAAATATAAACAATTTATTCTATTAGAAATTGAAAGGTTTATTTAGATAGCTCTATGAGCTTTAATTTGATATAGGAGTTCAGGTATCTTAAAGAAATCTCGAGATGCTAAAGCTGGTACACTGGAGGCGCCTCCGATGGTATAATGAAACCTTAAAAAATCATAGCCATTAGCTCAATTATATAAGATGGTAGTGCCAACCCAGGCTCTAGAGCATGCACATTTTGAGGTTCTTTAATCAGACTTGGCTTCTGGTTCTAGTGGGGGGGGGGGGGGGGGGTAGTTTTAGCGATAATAGGGACTTTTTGTGGATTAGAAAGAGAGATCTCTTCTCTCCAATTGTCTCTAGTGTTTACATGGGGAATGACAGTCTCCCATTCAGCTAAGCACAGTGATAAAAAATAGAGGTTGCACAGTTTTAAATGTTATAGAGCTGTTTTCAATTAAGTGTGGAAAATAATTTTGTGATTTCTTTGGTTTTGCATTGCTGAACTTTGTTATTGGCTAAAAAATTTCATGCCACTTTCTTATCCAATCAGAAACAAAACCAACTGAATCGTGATACAATTGCACACATTGAACAACAGGATCAAATGAAGCTTCTTGGGGTCATTGCCCAACAAAAAATGATACAAATGAAAAAAATAAACTCAAAGTCAACAAAAAAGCAATAAAAAAAATTGTTTTTTTATTGACTTGAATTGAGTTTATTATATTTTTATTGTGTCATTGTTTGTTAGGCAATCATATAACCTCTATAAATGGGAATGTTGTCTTTCTCACGGTTCCTGACCTTTTCTCCATGGTCACTTCTATAGCACCTCCTCATCGTACCCATCGCAGACCTGCCAAGTCTCTCGCCTTAGGCGTGAGTCTCACGCCTGCAAGTCCAAAACTCTGATCTATGGAGCAATTTCTCACGGAATATTACAATTACTGAGGACTAGATCGGGTTCTCTTCGGATTTGGTTGGGTCGCCTTCAGAAATCCTGGCACTCCCACGAAGACATTCTCACGCCTATCACTCGGAAAAAGTTGGCAGGTATACCATCGTACCCCAACCCGCTCTTCCCCTCCCCGCTTAGCCTGCGTAGCTGGCGGTTTTTTTGTTGGCGCGCGCGATAATTCGAGTTTCGAGCATAACTCTTCCATTCTGTGGAAACTCGAAACTCGCGGCTTCGCCGCTCGCGAATTATCGCGCGCGCCAACAAAAAAACCGCCAGCTACGCAGGCTACTCCCCGCTAAGAAAAACCCAGGCATCTGATCGCGAGGCTTGGTCACTTGGTAAGCGTGGTAGCCAAGTCAATTTCTGCGCCATTTTGTTTTTTGAGCATGGATTCCGAGGAAAATTCCGAAAGCAAAATTCAACAAGAGACTCGTGGAACAGAAAACTCGGAAACGAAGGAGCAGACGCCAACAAGAGAGATCACACAAACAGATCATCTCAATCGAAGGTTGCTGGATGCGTTTCTAACGAGAATAAACAGCTCTGAATCAACCGAAGTTCCCAGCACCGAAATGCAACAAATGGAAATAAACAGAGACCAGGAGTTTGAAGATGCTCAGGACTTCACAGATAATCAGACTGTCAAAGAGTAGAGAACGTTTGGAACAAATTCCACTTGTGTAATTTCACTGGGAGCTGTGCAGCGATGCAGGTTATCGCCTAATTAACTAATTTGAGGAATTTCTTTGATCTCAGTCAGACGACAGCGGTTACTTGCATTCCTTACAGATTTCGTTGAGCTAGCATCTTCCACACTACTCTTAAGGAATTCTCTGGCATGAGTTCTTCTGCTAATTACTTGCTACGAATATTAAACGTTGACTTCGGCAAATGACAAGTTGAAGAAAAAGAAGGCCAGCTCTCATATAAGGATGAATATTGCAGGTAAAATCCGTTCTCAAATTGAACCAGTATTCAATAATTAATAATTATGGGTAAAATGTGTACCTGGTATTCAATCTACATGTAGGTAAGCTAACCATGCATCACCCCAAGCACAAAGATACATGTAGCCAGTGGTGTGATGGTTAGCTTTATGTTAGAGTTAGCTGGGGTTCGCTTTGTGCTGGGGTTATAGGGAAAATTAGCTTACCTACACTGTAGATTGAATACCGGTTACACATTTAACATCGATTGAATACTGATCGAACCTGAGATCGGATTTCACCAGCAACATGAATATGAAAGTTTATAATTTGACCTTGAACTCTGTTATTGCTGCAAAATAATACAAGCTTTTATAAGCTTACCTTTTGGCTTTCAGAATTGGTATTAAAGCGAATTATTGTTGTTAGTCTGTACTGTTAGTCAAAGATTAACAGACTTCTGTTACCATAGCAAATCTCCATAGTTACAGGCACGAGGTATTTTTCCACTGAGTTGAGATGCAGTGAGGTTGTATCTCCATAATTTTGTTACGGCATTTTTCAATAACACATAAACTCTGAAGTTGAAAGCCGAGCTAGGGTTTATGATTTATACTGATGATGTCAATCATAATAGATATGGCAACAAACATTGTACCCCTGAAAACAGAAACTGATAAAATTAATAGATCGAAATGCACCAATCACAACCTACAAACAACCATTTTGCATAAAGCATTGTTGTTTCCTGAGACATCGGCTATGATATTTGTGACAGTGAAAAACAAAATTTTGGGTTTAGTATAAACTTCATAGTTAGCATGTTATTGAAAAGCGAAGTAATAAGCACAGGCCACGCCAGGGCCCCGGGGGGGGGGGGGGGGGGGGGGGGGGGTACTTGACCAATATTTGGGTATAGGGGTGCCGCTGTGGGTCTGACTGAGAGCCTGACCCTGTTTAGGACAAAAAAACGAATACCTACCCTGTGTATCCTCTATTTTAGGACCCTGTCTAGGACACGGCTTGTGCGTGGTTATTGCTCTGAGCTTTAAAAAAAATGTAGACTGATCCTTTGAAAAGAAAACGACTTCGCCTTTGCATGAATACACAAATCACGACAAGGCAAGTCACCACAAGCGCTTATTAACTGGAACCATACCCTGTTTAGGACAGATTCAGACCCTGTTTAGGACAGACTCGCGTTAAATTATATACCTTGTTCAGGAGAAAAATGCCAAAAACCATACCCTGTCCAGCGGCACGTCCCCGTATAGGTCATATAAGGGAGTACCCCCCCAGGGCCAGGGAGCATTTGGTGTAGGTTACACCAAAGACTGTAAGCCTCCGAAAATAAGCCCTTTGCCCAAAGTCCCTTTTTGTCATGCTTATTTTTGGGTGGGCTTTTTTCTTGGTTGGAAGTGTTTGTTAAAAAAAACAATGGGGCTATTCTCTGGTAGCATTTTGTGTCTTACAATTATTTTGCAAGCCATTTGTACCAGAGGGAGTGTGGGTTCAAGGAGGTGGCATTGAACTGCCTTGCAAGTTCTATGTATACGACCAAAAGGAAAACAGATCAAGAGTGAGAAGAGAAGTTTGAAAAGAACAGCAAACTGGTGATTCTCTTTTGTGTTGATAGTAATAAATAAATCTCTAAATTAAAAATTTGAATGGTCACACCATAGGATTTCATCGACAGACTCAAAAGTTAGAACAACACTACATGTCTCCATAATAGACTCTGGGACTGAAAGGGTTAACTACAAGAGAATTTTGCAACATTTCTATCTTACTATAAAAAGCAGCTTGATTCATCTATTTCCAGTGGCTTTGTACCTATTGTGTCCACTCTGACTGAAACAACAACGGGGATTAAATCATGACATCAAATAAATATCATGCTTGAACAGGTAAAGCAAAAGCTTGGGAACACGAGCGACTGCTGTTCAGCAAATTACTGGGGGCTTGGGACCCTTCCTCTGCTACGGGCCTGCAATATTTGTAAACTTAATGTGATTGCGTAATGCAGTTATGAGTCATGCGTCAGTCATCATTTGGCTGTGTAACTGCATGTGGTAACAGTCAAAAGCCCACATTCACCCCTGCTCATCAGTCCCAGTAGCTCAGTGGTAGAGCATCCGGCTAGATCACAGAGGGTCGTGGGTTCAAATCCCATCTGGAATTCAGATTTTTTTCAGAGTTTGATGTTATTTCTATCATCATTAATAAGAAAACAAAGGAAATCACCAACATGAAGGAGGTTTGGATATGTATTGCTAATCGCGTTCGAAGAACGCAATCCTAATTTCGTGTTGGTTGTCCTGTGCTTTATGTGCAGTAAAATTCAAGATTTTTTGGTGTCCGGTCTTCCAAATGGCCGCCCCTATTGTTTTTTTTTTTCAGGGGCTCATTTCCGCTGGAAATTCCTTTGAATGCGTCTCCATAATCTGATTACTGCTAGTAATTACTCATGCGCGTAGCGGCATGAGTTATAAAATGGGCTTTGTTTTTCTTTTTATAATTTTTTTTTTTTGTGTCACGATTTTGCATGCAAATTTATTCACGCATATTTTAAATTGTGTATTTCCGGTTCACAGCTTTGCTTTTTACACTTCCGGTTTAGTGACTTCCGGCTACTCTCACTTCCGGCAAAACATCGTTACTGAAGTGTCACGACAGCGTCTCCTACAACCCTACTCACATCAGTAATGTTCACGTCAGGTATATATTATCTTCACAACAATGACTGGCTTCATTGTGGTACAGCCTTCATTTATAAAACATTCAATAGTAACGTGGTTTGCAGGTACGATGACTGAATTCTCCATGTCGGACGTCTTCTTATCTTGTTTAAATTTTTAAAATTTAAATTGCTTCTTTTCTTATGGTACATTGAAGTATAAAACAAATGTTTGATACGCATGCGCATGACAAACATTTTCCGTCATTTGGTCTTATTGGTGTATAAGTCAGTCCTGTATTTCTCCCACAGAGGTGAACGTTGCTTTTATACACAGCATACAACTTGAAGCCGAATTTGTCGCGATTCTGAAAAAACTAAGAGCTATTTTTAATCAGAGTTCTTCCGAGGCAAAAATGTCAAACATCGATCTCTCGCACTCGCAATTTATTTCCCGTTTTACTGCCGATTCTTTGTAATGTCTGTATCGGAGCAGTCCTCGCTGCCTGTGGTGAGTAATTTCAAGACTTTTTTCAAGAAAGAACAATAGAAACACACGGCAAAACAGCGTCGTTACTTCAGCCCATCAGATTTAATAAAACATCTGGACTTTGGGACTGGACTTCTGTGGATTATGGACTAGGGAATGCGTGTCATATTAATGTAGATTTTTACTGACTTTATTGCTTTTTGTGGTTACTAGGTTACTAGTAACCACTATGCTGTCACCTGTGTAAGTAAGTCCGACTTTCCGAAGCGCGAAGTTGTGCCAAGTTCACCCGATTGCTGTACGATGAGACAGTTCTGATAGCTTCGGATTAGACGACTCGATTGTCAAGGCAGTTCTGTTTGTACGTGCGCGCTTTGGATTCGTGGAAAAGGTAAACGAAGCTTTCTCGTTATTTTTACTGCTTTACCAAGCACAGCTTTCACCAAATGTGGCCAAGTATTGTTTTCAAATATTATTTTTAGGTATTTTCGTGATTTGGAAAAAGGTTTTAGTGAAAAATCGAGCTGTGAATCGAAGTGTTTGTTAGCAGACCATGAGCTATCCGAACTCATGATTCAAACGCCGCCAGCATTTCATTTCTGTACCTTTGACCATTCAGAACTGTTTTTTTTTTATTAGCGAAAGCATTATTATACGAATCATTTTTCCGGATAAAATTGGCATTCTATTACACAGGAAAAGTCGGCGATTTTAGAAAGTATAATAAAAATAGGTTGCTGAATTGAATTATTTTGTGATGTTTATTATATTTTCGCAGACGCTAGCCGGTTCCTCGCAGTAATTAGGATACAATATATCGCCAAGACTTCCAGAAGCAGAAAATCACTGAATTCTGAAAGGTGTTTGACTCTTTTAATCAAAGGAAAGACATTTTCATTCAAGGAAATATGAGTTTCATTCAAAAGTTTTGACCTTTTATAGAAAATATATTTTAGATTCAGTGATTATAAAAACAGCTTGATATCAAATTACATTTGACACAAAATTTGCACAAAGCAAAATTGTGTATTTGCGACAACACTTTGAAGAAACTGTGAAGCTTGGAAAAAACTTATTACAGATGGCAAAATCAAAGCATTTTTTTAAGGAACCAGCTTTAAGTTATGGAAACATTTCATTTCGATTTGGTCTTAAAATCACGGAAAGATTTTAGTGAATGCGTCACGCAACGTTTATTTACAAAATGTTTGACCAATTCATAGCAATTCTCACCAAAGATTTGAAATCTTTAAAAAAATCCCGGATCTCCTGAATGCGATTTCCTGTTTATTTAGGGCCTACAAAAAGTTAATGGCCATCCGGGCAGGAGGGGGTATCTGGGTTAAAAATCAAGGTGCGAGGGTTGGTCGGCCTGGCCGGGAAATCCGGGCGGGGGAGGGGTAAAAAAATATTGCATCCGTCGGGGGGGGGGGGGGGGGGAATTTTTTCTGGAATAACCCATTTTACACTGGTTGCATGCGATTAACTAACACAGGAAAACTAAATCTTTATATTGATTATCAAATTTCTTTTTACAGCATGTCATCTACTGCCTATTTTTTTAAGTAGTCTTTTCAAATGTAACAGAAATAATTCACAGCTTGGAAAGTTATAGACGAGTGTGGATTTGATCAGAATCAATAAATTAAATATTAAAAGCGAGCACAGAAAAATTGGTAACTTCAATCGCGCGTCTTAGAGTCTCTTGCGCATGAGTATAGGCTAAGTGTAGCCTCTTGTTATTATTATAAAATGTGGTGAAGTTTTGCTTTGAATTTCTTCAAGAATTATAACTGGTTTGAGAAGCTATATCAAACACTCGAAAGAGTGTGCGCCTCATTTATTCAACACACTTTTTGGTGTTTGGATATCCTGATGAAATACTCTTTCTCATGTTTGATATATTACTAAAAGAATACAGGAATAGAATAATGCAGGGCTGTCTCTGAGTTTTGAAGCAGCTGAAAAAAATGGAAAAAGTAGCTGGGTTGGGAACAGTTTGTTTGATAACATTACCTTGATTGATTAATTTTCATTTGGCTGGAGAAATTTGAATAAATTATGATGCAGTTGTTGAAATCTAATTAGCTGACATTTAAAGCAAAATAATATAAAAAATGTTTTACCCTTACACAGACAAGTTTAAGAAAACTTTTATTTTTTACAATCTCTTTCAGAGCACACTTTAATGGATAAATTAATGCATTATTTGTTAACTAAGTATTGAAAACCATTACACACATAATTTACACAACACACTTCTATATTAAGAGCTTATAAAAGGAACCATGTTACTCCCCAGTCAAAAAAAAAAAAAATTATGCAGTCCATGACTTGTAAAAAGGTGACAGTACTAACTTTAACTTAAAAAAGAAATAAACAGAAGTAAAATTAATATCATATGGTGATAGAAACTTTTGAGGCCATTTTTTGTAGTACATGTATAACACAATAATTATTGGTTCCATTTTGCTGTTGTTCGTGAGTCAAATGGGCATTTTGTCAAGGTAAAATATAATTAAATAGCTTGTTTGTTAAAAACAGTTCTCTGAGAGAGTGATTTTCCAGTACAGTACCATAAGAAACCACTTACGAGAGAGTCTAAATACAGAATTGGAAATGTAATTTTGACAGATTTGGAGTGACTTTCAGAACCACACCATAAAATGTACAATTAATTTTGTGCTTGCCCAAAAAGATCTGACACTCGCCTGGGCGAGTGCTAATTTCCATCCCTGTAATGACGGAGAAATGATTGAAACAACATCTTGTAAAAATGGTCACTGAAAGAAAATCTTATGGACCATCACTTAGAGAGAGTAAACTGTAAAAGGTTTGTACTGAATCTATGAGTCCTACATCAAAATAATCAAAATTTAAAACTTAACAATTACATTGTTTAAGTGCTACATAACACACTAGGCTAGTCAAATTCAATCAAAAAACAAACTGCCAAGTTGTGCAAAATGCTGTTCTATCATACAGATGTTTTTTTTTATGGTACATATTTACAATATTAGATGCTTTCTCCATTGACAACTTGCTCTTTATTATGTGTGGCATGTTTGATGACAGCATCCATCTCCTCTTGGGTAGTACTTTCCTTGTGTTGTATCAGATCTTTATCTCCCGCAGTAACTCCCCAGCTGTCTGGGTTGGACATGCTAGAAGAGAATGGCCGACCGCTTGATGGCTTGAGGTTCTCCCAATAAGCTCTGCGTGCCCTGTAAGTACATTATAATATTTTCTCTGTTAATTTCCCAGAGTGCCAACAATCAAAATTCAAGACAAATCCCAATTGAAAACCAGATGGTACAGTGTACCATGCAAATGTGCTGCTGAAGAGGTTTCATTTGTATTGTCACACCATAGGATTTTGGGTTCTGTCCTCGTGTACCGGTAACAAAAAAAACGAAACAAAGACTAAACAATAAACTACACGAAAACAATAGATCACAAACAAAAAGAATACAATGTAAAATCCCTTGTGTACCGGTACACCAGGACACAGCCGGATTTTGTCGACAGACTCAAAAGTTAGAACTACACCATTTTTCTCACCTGGCACGAACCCATGGTTTGGTGTGTAGCCTGAGACCCTCTCCCCATGAACCATGTTTTTCACTGGCTATTGGCAGCTTTCCTCTTTCCTTGGCTAGCTAAAAAAAAACAAGAGCAAAAAGGGATTTTTATTAACTGGAAGAAGGGTTATGGCTTGTGCTTGTATAATTTCTTAAATTTATTGCAACATAGCCTTTAAAGGTAAGGTTACTTTTAATTGAAGACTAATAAAAAGTCCAGTTGTTTAGGCCAACACTTAAGGGACACCGTCCTGGCTGATATGTACTGTGTTTTCATGATTATGGCCAGGAACTTTGCTTTAAGGACGTTCACGCGAAAATTTTCTAACATTGATTTTTTTATAAAACTTTTGCTACAGCTAGGTTATGAGTTGTTCGTGTCAGAAATGCAAAAAAATGAGGGGGTCACCGACTTCGTTTCCGAGATAAGATATCTGAAAGGCGACCCTAATTTTGAAAAATTGGTCTTCCTTACGGGATGAGACCTCAATGTCTGTTAGTCTAAAAATATTGCAAATAAATCTCTAAAATGCAACTTTCTTTCCCAAATTTTATACGAGTAGGTCTGTTCAGCAAATTCATTTAACCCTTTCACTCCCAGAGTCAATTATGGAGACATGTAATGTAGTTCTAACTTTTGAGTCTGTGGACGAAATCCTATGGTGTGACCATTCAAATGAAACCTTTTCAGCAGTACTTTTGCATGATACCATTTGTGTTACAATATTTTACAAAATGAAATTTGGGATTTTTCTTGAATTTTGATATCTGGCACTCTTGGGAGTTAAAGGGTTAACTGGTGACGTTTTTTAAAGTAAATTTAATCTTTAAACAACAACATTTGCAAACTCTGACAACCACAAATTGGCAGGATTCGATGTCGCGCGGGTAGAAAAATGGAAAAAAACAAACTTCCTACATTGATTTTTTGTTCATTTTTTCACAATCTTTTGAGAAGTGGCAAAGAAAATTATCTATCAAACAAAAATTGGGGGTCACCGACCATTCAAGCGAGTTAAATCTAAGCAAAGGTAACACAACGGCTACCAGTCCTTTATGTGCTTAGATTTCTTCTCTTGCGCGCGCGCTCATGCATGACGTAGCATGGCGTTGCGACATGAATTGCGTGCGCAGTAAGGATGCGCATAAACAATTAGCGCGAACGTCCTTAAGCTTACCTTATGATCTTGAAATTGGAAGGAAAAATAAATAAATCAAATTTCAAGAACTGTAATCCACTTCAATCCTTGCAATCCTGCACTTTATCTCCAAACTACTGCTTCTGTTTTGCTCTATAGAATATTTTTATCCAACTAAGGTGTATATTTGGTGGCATTTGGTGATATAATGTAGAAAGAAGCTTAAGCAAAATTTTTCTATTGCGACAGGACAGACTGTCCCTTATATAAACAAGCAACTACAGTGAAGAAGTTTTGCTACTCCACTGGTTATTCCTTTGTATTCTTTCCCATATTTTTGTTTTGTCAACCAAGTTAAACTAAAGGTAAATTTGCAACATTTGGTGGCAGATTTTACAAGGTGCATAATAAAAACTAACTATATTGGTAAAAGCTGTGTACAATGTTTTTATTTCTCCTATACATGTGCATGTAAATACCTAGGTCATTGATACTAAAATAAGTCAAGTTACCTCTTCTGCGACAGCTCTGATGTGATACGGTTCAATTCCACAACAGCCACCAATGTAGCGGATTCCAGCATTGTATGCATCACGAGCAAACTTGTGAGCATCCCATCGTGTCATTATACGAGGCTCCAGGCCTATGGGTGGACAACATTCTTGGCATTAACTTTTCACTTCATCATCTTCCAACACAGTAATTTAATAATTATACTATCCAAAAGTTTGAGTAACCAATAGAGCATATGAAAATACTAATCCAGTGGCTTTAGTTAAACACTGTTATCACTTATCAATAGGTGGATAATGAGAACAAAACTAACCAAAAGGGAATTCTGGCAGATCGATGAATCCTTGCTTGCCAGCGTCAGGAGTATGAAATCCAAGAGGTTGAACCATCAAGTGCTTTTTAATCCCAGCTGCGTCAAGGGCCTCCTTCATCAGACGGCATGCTTCAATACACTCGTCAGGGCCAAAATGACAATTGATTCCAATTATATCTGCACCTACATCACAATTAAGAAGAAAAAATTCTTGATCATTGAATCTTTTGTTGTGCACATATCAAGTAACTCTGTTAACCATCTTACCAGCATCTTAAGTTGGAGGAGGAGCTCCCAGGCTTGACACTGACACTCACCCGTTTTCCACTGGAGAGTAAACTTTCCCATTTTTCCAAAAATATTTTGTATGAACCCTGTTTTTGCCATTGTGAAACCCAAAGTATATCAAATGAGTTGGCCTTGTGCTGTTTTCAATAATTGGTTACAGTTCCATCAAAATGGATTTTTGTGTGACTTGTGAGCCCTTGTGGCTCTGTTTGGCCACCCAGTCTGTTGCATCCATACTTAATAGTAATTTATACTCTAGTGCAATAGGTAAAAAATGAATGTGACTGAGTTTGATGCTATGAACAATATCCAGCTAAATGAATGTGTATAAGCAAATAGAATGAGAATGGAACCTAGTTAAACAAGTACAGTGGACTGGTGGATTTAGGATAAGGTGACATTTACATTCAATAATTATTAAACTTTTTTGTTAATTAAATACAAACCAATCAGCAAGTTAATTACTGTGCATTGATCAGATTTAGACTAAAGATTTGATTAATAGCTCTGTGAGCATCTTTTAAATTCAGTGCAGTTTTAGAGAAACTAATTGTGCAATCACTGGTATACCTGCACGAGCCAAGCGCACTGCACATTCCCCTGTAGGAATGCCGTGCAAATCTCCTTGCGGCCCAATGCACAGTGAAACGGCAGTAGGTTTGCCCGTGGCTTTACACGATTCCACTGCCCATTCCGCTTCTTCCACATGTTCATAGTACTGAGAATACAATGCAATACTATATTAATCACTCCCTCAAGGGCTTTTCAGTGATAATGTTACACTCTATAGATACAACTATTCACTAGATCAAACTTACAGCAAGTTTTAGAATAGCCAAAAAAAAAGTTTCTTTTTTTCCATTGAAAATCAATGCTATTTGAAAATTTGGTAGTCCTGCCATAAATATGTCATGTTCACAGTATTCAGAGTTCAGTATTGCAATTAAGACCAGGCATGCATGGATACTTAAATATTAACTATTGTGTGGTCATTATTATGAAATGAAGGTAACTGAGAATTTATAAATAATATTTTGTTTGACGTCATTGCATACAGTGTGATTTTACCTTAATAAATATTTTGCGAATAACTGTATGTGCACGGATTTGAAATTATCTGTACACTTTTACTACAAGGTATGAAGACTTGGGTATAACGTTTGTATCAAATACATTTACATACACTAGCTACATGTACTAAAAGAGCAGTTACCATAAGCGTATTATTCCCAGCGTAAACTAATGTAGTGAAACGTAGTACTTATGGTGTTGATGTTGCTGGTAAAATCTGTTCTCAGGTTAGATCAGTATTCCTTTCATTTTAATATTTACCCAGTATTCAATCTAGGTCAGCTAACCATAACCTGCACAAAGCTACTAATAACAGTAACTGTCACACCTAGCACAAAGATACATGTAGCCAATGGTGTGATGGCTATCTTTGTGTTAGTTAGCTAGGGTTAGCTTTGTGTCATGCTTAGGGTTAGCTGACCTAGATTCTTGAATACTGGGTACATATTTAACCTGGAATTGAATACCAATCATGTAAACCTGAGATCAGATTTTACCTGCAACATACATGTAGACATTAAAATAAATTAGCTTTTCAGCAGTAATTTCCTTTGGAAATGATTGTTGTTAGTAAACTATCCTGCAAGTGAGCGTAAGTCCCATGCCCAGGCCAGGACTGGTGTGCCATGACTAAAATGGCCTGCACTATAACTGTGACACCAAGGTTATTTGAGAGCATGTAAGGAAGATTTTGAAATCCAATCCAATCCTCCCACAGTGTCCTTCCAGTAACCCCCCCTGTGGGCCTGTGGGCCCATGTGCCCCAAGTGGCCCCTCCAGGAACAGACTTTCCAGCCAGACTGGGGCCCAAAAAAATCTTGGTCCAACAGCCCAAAAACTAATATCGTTGATCCGATGTTCTACCTACAAGTAAACCTATTGACAAAATAAAATTTGGGAGAACCCCACCCTAAATTTTGACTATATTAATATGTAGATATTACTCACCTCAGCAAGTAAAAAGTCAACATCATTCTTTAGGAAGATATCAATCTGCTTCTCAAATTCTTTCTGACAAGCCTCTTTTCCTTTGCCACTCAAATATGTTGGTGTTTGAGAAACTCCACCACAAACCAAAGCATCCCCCTCATTAGCTACTTCAAAAGCAATGTCACATGCAGCTTGGTTGATAGCTCCGCACTGTTATAACAAGAATGGTTAAAAGTTAGCTTAGTTTGGCTCAAAACCATACCCAGCACCCCAAACCAATGCTGTATTTATAAAGAGGGAAATCCATACATTATTGTGTGGTTCCTGGAAATATCCACACTCCCCCATACAGGTCATTGGAAATTCCAAGGGGGGAGGGGGGGAGGGGGGGGAGGGGGGAGGGGGAGGGGGGTATAAGGGAAATCCATAAATTATTGTGTGGTTTCTGGAAATATCCACACTCCCCCATACAGGTCATTGGAAATTCCAAGGGGGGGAGGGGGGGGGGGGGGGGGGGGGTATATAGCCAAATGTTTTAAAGGAAAACTTGTATATTATTAGCTATTAAACTCAAATTTCCATAGGGGTGGTGGGATTCAATCAAAAAACCTTCCATGTTGGAGGTATGGATCTTTTCGGGAACAATTTGAGATATAAGATATGAAATTTACCCCAATTTCTCCTGCTTTGTTTCCCCTGTTTCCAAGTTTGTCATCACTGGCATAAAATGTGAAGGTCTGCATGACATCAGCACCAGCCCGGAGAAACTCTCGGTGAAGTTCTTTCACTGTGTGCACAAAGAGATAGATTTTAGCTTTTTAACTCGAGAATATGCGAGTGTTGAATGGGCTGAACAAGTTAAAGCGGTTGCGCTGTAAACTTTTCTTCTTAACTCTGTCGACCAGTGCATATATATTATTATAAGGCTTGCACAAAAGAAATATAATTTATCTAAAGAGACTATAGAGAACTCAGCTACCACAATACTTAGAAAACAATAGAACAAACAACACAACAATGGACCCTAGCCCTGAAAACAATATCTAGCTGCGTGATAGGCAAGTCCAATGAAATTAGAGGTTGTTTAGAGCTACGTGGTATCTGTAAAAGAGGACATTGTGAAAGTGATGTACTGATCTTTCATGTTTGGAGTTCTTCGATTTTCAAGGCATAAGCTATGGAAAATTAAAACCAATCTGGGAACTTCAAATGGATTTTTCAAGACTTAGGAAAATGTAACAGCATGATATAGTAAATGTTGTTTTTAAACGTGACAAGTTTCGACTTCTTCATAAACAGAAATATGACCCAAAACATTCTTCTTTAAGAAAACCGGCGCTAATTTTTGTAACTCAAGTGAAAATGTATCCTTGTGTTAAATATCACACATGTCATCATCAATCGAGCCATGTTTATAAAAAAACTATGTTTATAAAAACACCATAACAGTACAATGTATGCTTGCATTACTATGCAAATACAATTAACACAAAATCCTTTAATATTTTTTTCAAAGACATTTTTTTTTATTCACAAAATAAATATGTAACAAATGCCCTCGGGCCATACTCGAAAACTCTGGCACAGATTTTCTCAACACAGACCTCCCAGCAACAAATAACAGCTTATTATGGGAAAATGTCTTTTTGCCATTAATTTTTTGGTGAAGAAATTTTTCCTTAGAGCATTTCATATTCACAAGTTGGCTCTGAAGTAAGAGCCTTTGATTCATTCTAAATGGTTGACCCCATGGGGTTATACCCTGATATAAGCTATAATGGTCAGTGTGGGTCCAAAGGGTAGGGTTTTTGAGTCATTTTGCCTGAAATTAGGT
Source organism: Dendrophyllia cribrosa (assembly GCA_024195265.1). NCBI lineage: Eukaryota > Metazoa > Cnidaria > Anthozoa > Scleractinia > Dendrophylliidae > Dendrophyllia > Dendrophyllia cribrosa. The sequence goes on along the minus strand of JAJLRJ010000003.1, from coordinate 17,748,385 downwards.
TTAGAATTTTAAAAAAGTCTGAATATGGGAAAAGTTATGGGTAGGGAAAAATAACATATCTTGGACTGAAAAATATTTTAAGGTAGGGGTTTCTAGAAGCAGTACAATCACAAATTCCCCAATCATTCTTTTTTTTTTTTTTGGGGGGGGGGGGGGGGGGAGGGGGGAGGTGAGTACTAAAAATGGACACATTGCAACTTGGTTAGGTCAGTAAATTTTGAAATTTTCACTGACGTATGTATGCAGGTAGCGGTACATAAATATTACATACACGGTACGCAAGATTTGCGTACCTCCATATTAAAACATTCTTGATATTCACTGACCCCTAAACTGTATCTCTGCTTCTAACAAAAAGCAAGGTGACACACTCAGTCCAAGCGGAAAGGAAAAACAAAATAGAAATCTACAAGATGGTCTATTTCCCATTACAGATGTCAATTTCCATATTCCCCAGCACGGAAGGTTCTAAAACCAGGGATGTAGCTATAAAAAAAATGAGCAGGCTCATTAACAAGCCCAACCGGTTTTTTTCTGGCTTGTGTACCTTCAAAATCACTCGAAAGTCTTTGTTTTGTAGTGAAATTTCAGACGTTCGTAAGTTCTCTTTTAGCTGGTGAAATTAGCCGGTAGCCGGCTCTTAGCTACATCCCTGTAAAACCATCCGAAAGAAATGAATAAGGTTACCTTGTGATACTGAAGATAAGTTTAACTCGCACAGGATTACCTAGAGATCATCCAATGACAGTTTTAAAAGTTTTTTCCTAGTCTTCGACTTCCGTTTACGTTGAACACATGTACGTAGTTAAAATTAAGTTGAGCGCATATACAAAACAAGTGTTTTCCTGTATATTTTCAAAAAATAGTGTTTTCCTGTATATTTTAGAGTCCTGATTTATTTAGAAATAAAATAACAGTGAAGATCAGTAACCGACCGTAGAATTGAAGGCGTTGGGCGTTACGTAAAGATGAAACGAAAATTGATCAAACCAGGAATGATCATGAAATTTTCTCTCGTGAAGGGAAGAACTCAAGTTAGGGGAAGTTTACCTGCCGAAGGATGCTCTACATTCACTTCTGGCGTCCAAGGACCAGCTCGAACATAGCCACGTTTCTCTAAGGCAAAGACGAAACCGCCATCGCCAATAACGACTTCACCGGCGTCGAGTCTCTCAAGAATGCCGCGCTTCTACGAAATCGACATGAAAATGAATTTATCTGTGTTTAAAAATTCTTAACAAATAGATAATCGATAGTTTGTCTTACCGGTGCCATTTCTGTTTTAGAAGCTATAAAAACCTAGAAGATGAATGAAAAGTCCTCCTTCGAATAACCTACGCAGCTACGTGTTCAACCTTTTTACGCGCTGCGATCACGTAGCGTTTATAAACAGGAAAGTGTAGCTCGTGTAGCCCGGTTATAAACCGGTCAATGGAAAATACGCGTTCTGATTGGTTCAAACTGCCCGCCAAAACCTGCGCGACCAAGAAAGTCTAGCGCGACAAGCTCGACCTTGTTTATCAATGGAACAAATATAAACTCGTTTATATCCTCGTGCTCAACAAAAAAAACTGACGGTGACTTGAGTACAACGGGAAAAGGTGGAATACAGCCCTCTTGCGAAACAGTCTTGGCTCCGTGACTCGATGACTTGACCACTAGATTAGTCGAACCATGTTTTCTACTCGAGCGATAACTGTTGCGTGTCGATCCAAATAACGCTGAGTTAATCAAGAGACATTTTAACATCACAATAGGTTACAGAACAAAAGCGAAAAAATCGAACACGCAATAAGCCCAAAATATTTTTTTAAAAAGTGATATTTGTAGCTGCCTGTCATCGCTCCCGACCTGGGGGTGGAGGGGGAGGGGGGAGAGGGGAGTACTTACATATATAGGGTATGTTTTTTAGGTGTCAGTCTTCGATCTATGCTTGATGCTAAACTTCCCGTGCCCACAAACGGACACTGGCTTCCGTGACTTCTTTTGTATAGATCTAAAAAAATACCTTTATTATGCAAAATAAGGTCAAATATCACTAATAGCCCAAGTAATGCTCCAAATTATGCCAGAGTAAAGGCCGACTTACACGGTGCAACTTTATTGCATACGACACGCTAACGCCATGCTTACGATATGACTTGGCATGAGTTGATTTGCACGAAGCAATTTGTGTTGTAGCATGTGGTAAGCATGGCGTGAGCGTGACGCATGCGTCAAAGTTGTACCGTGTAAATCGGTTAAATGTGCCTAAATCATACCGTCCAGAAGAACGTCGGACACCTTATTGAGACTTATATAACGTAATGTCGACACTTAGAATTTTATTTTCAATAAATTTTTAAGTGTAAAAAAAAAATCTAAAATCCCCACTCAGGATTGAACCTGTGACCTCAGCTAGGTACCAACCTCAAAAGGAAACAAGTGGAAATGGAAACGATCTTCAAGTTGGGCCCCCATGCAACCGCATGGGCTTAACACGGTTTTCCATTTCCTCTGAACTGCGCGCGCTCATGCACTATTTTCTTAGCGCGCGCTATCATAATTTTTTAAATGAAACAAGTCGCGTTCAAAACAACGGTCATCAACCTGATGAAGGGCCAAGCCCGAAACGTCGTTGTTGTTAGAAATTAACTTGACACTTTCTCAAAACATTTTATTTTATTTTTTCAATAAAAGTGTTTATTTCTATTTCAAATTCTTGTTTATAAGTGTCACGCATCCTTGGGAATTCAATTTTTTAATTTATTTGTTTCGTTTTAGACTTACATAGCCTACCGTACCACTGTACCACCTAGCTTCTCGGGTTGCTTAGTCCTAAATTTAACTATATAAACTGCTACCCCTAACCTCAACTGAAAGCTAACCAGTTACTCCGTTATATAAGTCTCAATAAGGTGTCCGACGTCCTTCTGGACGGTATGATTTGGGCTTGACCGTGTAAATCGGCCTTTATGTGTCCGCCCTGCCCTAGAGCGAATTTCATAAGGTTGGATTGTTGTCAAACCTGTTTATTCGCGCCAGCAGGTGGAAGCGGAATAATGAAGTAGAACAATGAATAACAAAATCTCGAAAAGTTTATTGAAGAGCTTTATCTGATTGACGTTATCTTCAACTTGAAGATTTCGGCTTTACAACATAGAACGGAATAATAAATAACGTGTCTTTTTTTGTAAATGAATTTATTAGAGAGATAGAGCAGTTTTCAATTGACTGTCGAAAGTAATTACACAATTGCTTTGGTTTTGCATTGCTACGCTTTGTGATTGGCTAAAAAATCTCGCGCCACTTTCTCGACCAATCAGAAGTAAAACCAAAACCAATCGTGACTTGCTCGCACGCGTTTTCCCGCGCTTGGCGCCCGCGACATGTAATTGCTTCGAGCTCTGATTGGTTCATTGGATTGTTTACGACTGCTGTGATTGGTCAGAGTAATTACTTTGGTTTTGGTTTTACGACACTCAATTGAAAACTGCTCTATTAGCATCTTATTGCTATTTTCAATTCGAGTATAAATAAAGATTATTCTGATTATTGTATGGCATAACGAATGTGATTGATAAAGAGCTACTTAATTAATGCTCTCAGGTCTCTCGGTTCTGTCCAGTTGTACGGGTTCTGTGCTGTACCGGTACACAGTCCGGGAGTACAGTGTATACCAGTTTTGGAAGAAGCGAAGACAATGGCTACACCAGGACCGACAGATCCCTGTTACGTGTCTCTTATGCCGCTCGTTGATCGACCTCGACTGACCTTGGGGCTTCAGGCCCAAAGAAGTGAAACTCCTTGAACTTGTCGGAATGTTTTATTTCAGAAATTAATAGTATCGACGAGGGATCAAAATAGGCCTTAAATGACCTGTTTACATGTAAATTAATACAACGTTGATCTGCAAACTGTGAGACCCAGTCACGAAACGGCATTATTTAAGTTTTATGGTGACTTTTTCCTTCAAAACACGTCCCATGTTTTCTCTGCAGGCGTTTATTTGATTTTTGAGTTTATGACCGTATTTTATACGTTTGCGTCAAGCGAACTCATTTAGCGAGGGATATTCATTATATTACGCACTCGTTCCGCTGCGAGCAGTCTCTCGGTCCTCTCGGGCTTACGCTCTCGTTCCTCGCGGTTCTCACGCGCGTCACTTCTCGCAGTCGACGTCCCGCTTGAATAAGCAAGAAATATGATATGGATTTCCCGTGGGCATACGTTTTTATTAATATTGCGCCTTGATAACATGCGGAATTCGACAGTTGCGTTTTACACTGCCGTCAATCATCTTGGCTTACCTCTCAGGAAACAGATCTTCATCGCGTTATTGCCGTCGTGCCGTGTGTCCGGATGTCTGGATTACACCCGAGAAACATTGGGAACTAGCCTTGGAGGATAAGAAAAACACTGGAAACTAGGTCACGTGACCACCTCATCGCAGAGAGTTTGCTTTGCTCCGCCATTTTGTTTTGAAGTGTGGAGAAAAGCTAGGTTTGTTTGTCTGTTTCAAATTTTACACCGCCGTGCTTTATATTTGAATATATTTACGCTCACTTGTAAACAAACAGACACGAAGTGATATACATTCATCAGCAGTACAACCTCGCACTCGCAATAGGCAAAAGGTCTACACTAAATTATCGAGTCTGGGCGCTGTTTTGGAGCGGATCTTTGCCTGTCTCAGAAAGAACTTGTCAGAAGGCTAAACTACAGAATGCAGGGCCACTTTTGAAGAAGTACTAACCTGAAATGGCTCGGCGGCTCGGTAGTCAAATTGAACAAGTATTACCTCAAGTGGCTCGGCGGCTCGGTAGTCACTGACGAGCCACCGAGCCGTCGAGCCACTAAATTATATACCTTCCTCGTTCTATAAACTCTAAGTCGACTGGAAGCTCTATTAGTCGACTGACGAGCCGCCGAGCCACTAAAATATATACCTTCCTCGTTCTTTAAGCTCTTACGTTTCCTGTTTCTAGATATGATTTTAGATTGTTTTACTTCACTGACGAGCCGCGGAGCCACTTCAGTGATAGTCCTAGAAAAGTGGCCCTGTATTCTGTACCAAGCACAGGCTTCCCAAGCTCAAAATTCGTCTTTATGATGTGTTTTTGAGCAGTTAAGAGCCCTTCGGGCGGCCGACTCTACATACGTGGTGAAGGCGACAGCTTGTGTATATAGAGAAATGTATGGGAAAATCACGGATTCTCTAAAATTGGGTAAATAACTATCTATTTTGAAATAAAGTTTACCTACCTCAGATGTGTCGCTTACTTGTGTCTTGTACCGAATTTGAAGCCATTCCGACGCCATTTAGCGAAGTTATTCGAAGTCGTTGTCTCCCCTTCTAAAAAGAAGGACTTTCCTTCTTTTTAAAACGTTTTTGGTTGCAAAGAAGACGAAGTGGAATGGCGAAAAGCCTCATACGCAAATCGAGAGTTTCGAATCGCGGTGCACCCTCCACCGAGCTTCGCGAGGTTCTGCGAGACACGCATTTCTAGTAAGACTACATTTTGTTATTTAAAGGTAGATATGCATCAAAACGCGTGTCTCGATTGGAAAATCCTTTTGGACCGATTTCATGTCGCATTAAAGACTCCAAATGCGAAACATCTTTAAGCTTTATCGTAAAGACTTTTGTTCTTGGGCCATCGTAGCTTGATAAGAAATAGAAAACAAACCGCGGTGATAAATATATTGAACTTATTCATGTTTGATAAAACTTGACGTTTCGTATGCTACTACATACATTTTCAAAAGTGACCGTTACAGTGTTGAAAACTATACATAACAAGCCAGAGCCCCGATTTTAGGACCAAGCCGACGTTTAACGTCGCGTTCTTCAAATATTTGTGGGGGATTATTAGCGCGCTTGGTGTGAATCCTGCATATCAGTCTCTCAACAGGTTCTTCATAAATGCAACATTGCTTTGGAGATGTAGCATTTTTAAATTTTTGGCCGTGCAGCTGAGCGTCCATGTGCGAAACTAAAACTAGTATTTTTCACTCAGTTAAAAGACTTTTCTAAAGCGAGGATGCAAATCAGTGGTCTTTTGAATCTTTGAACTGAATAGAAACAGTAATAAAGAAAATTTAGCTGTATTTCAAGAATTTCTTAATTAATTTCTTTTATTTGCGGCATTCCCTGCAACATCCTTTCTCTGGGGTTGCTCTCATAGCCAGAAAACAAGCTGCTTACGAAAATGAAAACGATCTATAAATAACAAAGTTGCAGTTTATGCTAAGTTATTTCTCGGCTAGTTGTGGAGTCGACTAAATTCGAAGGTTGCTCGCTAGACCATAGCCACAATGAAAAAATACCTCTAGAATTTGGCTTTGTTTATCGACTTAAAATATACTTAAATCCCACACCGCAATTAAAAACTAATTTATCAAACCGCGTCTTTCAATGACACTAGTCATTGAAAGACGCGGTTTGGAAAGTTCAAAGTGCTTCGTAATGCTACCTGCCTTAAGCAAGAGAATGACGTGAGTTAAATTAGATTATTTGTGTATCTCGTTCAGTGAACGTCTCCAATTGGAAGCACCTATTAAAGTGCTACTATGATCAAATTGTCGAATACCTTTAATTTTCGCGTAATTGGTAGTTAACTTCCTAAAGTACATGATTTCCAAAGTATATCCTCATGCGATGAAGGAAAGTGGTTTTTTTTTGCGCTCAAACTCCGATAATTTTCATCCGCCATTGAACCGCCATGTTCCTGCGGCCTGGTTACCAACGGCAGAGGCCTGGTCACTTGGAATTCGCGGAGAAATCAAGTGACGTCATTTTCTCAAGTCAATTTCTCATACGATTTCATCCTGTTCCGAACCGAAAGTTCCTGTTCCTGTTTGTAGAATAATTAAGATTTTTTTGAACGCTGAACACTGGGAACTAGTTTAAGTTTGCAGGGTCTTGGAACCCCCCGAATACTGTTTACCATGTGCTTTTGAATCGATCGTTCGAAGAAATGTGTTGTGTTTAGTTGTTAAAACATCGTGTAATTTTCGTTCATATTGGACAATAAACCGCTCAAAGACATGGTCCTTCGAGCCGGATGAACATTATCGAAGATTGTTTGAAGATACGAGCGGAAAGGAGAGTTGGACCTCCGTTTGTTGTTGTGAAGAATTTGGTCAAGTTGGTCTTCGCATTTCGGCGATTGGCGCCATCATCTTGAGGACTTTACGGAAACTCTGGTGGATTTTAAGGAACATTGTGGCTATTCAAGGTTAGTCCAGTTTTGTGTCGAAATGTCGAAAGAGCTAGAAGCTATTAAGAAGAAGAGACGTTTTCTTAGAAAGTCCGTGACGGACGCTTTGAAGTCAGTTGATGACGCACTTTCACTCCCGGATAACCATGCGAGAATTCAGGTTTTAAAAGATAACATTACAAGGAAATGGAACGATCTACAAGAGGTACAGGCTTCCATGTGTACTCTTTTAGAAGAGTCAGAAATTGATGGTGAATGCGAAGGGCACAATGAATATGAAATACGTATGATTGAGTATATGGCCAAGATGACGCAGTACTTGGAAAGTAAACATGTCGCTAAGATAAGTACGGGGAGTGATTCGACAACCTCGTCATGCCCTAAGGTACAGGTCAAGCTACCGAAGATTGAACTGCCAACCTTCAATGGAGATGTTCTGAGTTGGCAGCCTTATTACCAGTCGATCAAAGTGTCAGTAGTTGATAATCCATCTTTAGCAGATGTTCAGAAATTAGAATACCTAATGAGATCATTAAAGGATTCGGCTGCCGAGGCAGTGAAGGGATTTGCAGTTGTACAATCGAATTATCAGCCGGTTTTGGCGACCCTGAAGGAAAGATTTGGCCATCCCAGGGTGATCCTTGATGCACATGTAAGATCTCTGATTCATTTACCACGCTTGAGTTCTGAAGATGCATTGTCCATGCGTAAATTCTATGATCAAGTAGTTGGACATGTTCGTTCTGTTGAATCTATGGGTGAGAAGTATAATTCTGAAACATTGGCTCCTGTTCTTGTGCCTTTAATTGTTGACAAGTTGCCGAAAGATGTTGTTGAAAAATGGGAACTAGAACTTGGGGATCATAAAGACCTTGGTAAAGAGGACTGTGTGGAAGTAAAAACATTGTTTGCCTTCTTGGAGCAATTGATAAGAGCGAAAGAGTCTTCACAGCCTCCCTCTCTCGACTCAAAGCCTCCTGCAAAGGATAGTCTTGGGAATCGTGGAACCCGTTTCAAGTTTAACCCTTCACGAAAGTCATCCACCTTTTCATTACCTGTAACAACTCAATATAGCAAGTGTGTCATTTGTCAGAAAAACCATGGTGTGTGGTCGTGCGTTAGTTTTCTGTCATTGCCAGTGAAGGAAAGGTTCAGAAAGGTGTTGTCTAAAGGGCTGTGCTTTCGGTGCCTTGAATTTGGTCATAGAGCCGAGGTGTGCCAAAAACCTTCTTGCAAATACTGCCAGGGTAAACATCACAGTCTCCTGCATTTGGATTCAGTCAAGCCTCACGAGGAAGAAGTCAAGACAAAAAACGCTGAATTACCATCCTCATCCTCAGGTCCTCCTGTGTCGTCTTCGGTTGTGGCAAGCTCCATTGCAGTCAAATCAGTGGGAAAGGTGATTCTGCAAACTGTACCAGCTGTTTTGTGTGGATCGAATGGGTGCTCAAAGGTTGTCAGATGTTTCTTTGATCCTGGTTCGCAAATGTCCTTTGTTAGGCAGAGTGTCGTTGATGAGATTGGTCTGGATGGGAAGAGTGTTAGGATTGCAGTCTCTGGATTTGGAGGAAAGCCAACTAAGGACACTTTGAGAAAGAGAATTGCTTTTACTGTGGCACCTGTTGACAAACCTGGAAAACCTCAATGTATTGAAGCACTTACTGCTCCAGTTATATGCCGACCAGCCGAAGCTGTGGATATTCATCCCTCAAGATGGTTTCATCTTCAAGACTTAAAGTTTCCTGAAGAATTTCCCAGAGGTGAGCAGGAGATAGATGTGCTCATCGGCATGGATTTCTATTATTCCTTTGTGTCAAGAGACATTGTAAGAGGTGGTTTCAATGAACCCGTTGCAGTTCGCACATCCTTAGGTTGGGTCTTCTGTGGACCAACAGGTGGTCATGACCAAGAATGTACTGTGTCTATGAATGTTCAAGTTTCTACTGAGGAACAATTGAATGAAACACTTCAGAAGTTCTGGAATTTGGAGTCCATAGGTGTCAAACCTGTTGAAAGTTCAGTTTCTACTACCAACAGTGAAGCCATGGTCTTAAAGAAGTTTGAAGACACTTTAACATACAAGGATGGTAGATATAAAGTGTCATTGCCATGGAAAGAGGATAACGTTGTATTGAAAGATAACTACAGGCAAGCAGAAAGTAGGCTGTACAACCTAGAAAAGAAGTTGCTCCAAGATCCAGCCAAAGCCAAGTCCTATCAAGAGGTCATTAACAAGTATGTGAAAGACGGTGTAGCAGAGGAAGTACCCTGTGAGCAAATTGCACCACCAGAGGGGCGCCCTGTGTTCTACCTTCCACATCATGCAGTCATAAGAGAAGATAAGCAGACAACTAAGACAAGGGTTGTATTTGATGCATCTGCGAGGGATAGTAATGGTGTGTCTCTTAACAGCTGCTTAGAAGCGGGCCCTGCATTACAGCCAGATTTGGTTGGGATCCTTTTGCGCTTCCGAAAGAATCAAGTGGGTATTATGGGTGATATTGAGAAGATGTTTTTACAGATTTGCTTGAAAGAAGAAGATAGGGATTCGCATCGTTACCTGTGGAGGGATCTGGACACTGATGTCATGCCTAAGATTTATCGGATGACAAGGGTCACATTTGGAGTTATTTCCAGTCCGTTTCTTGCCATCTGCACCATTCAAGAGCATGCAAGAAGATGTAAAGAAACATTTCCTGAGGCATCAGACGAAATCCTGAGGAACACTTATGTTGATGACTTTGCTTCAGGGAAAGATGGAGTGCACGAAGCACTGAAATTGCAGCGAAGTTCAACAGAGCTTATGGAGCAAGCAGCTTTCAATTTGACAAAATGGTCCAGCAATTCGCCTAGGCTTATGCAAGCCATTCCTGAGAAAGATAGAGCATCAGATAGTCTGATCAAGTTGGAGAGTGACCTACCGGGAGCCTATCCAATCACGAAAGCTTTAGGCTTAAGGTGGAATACGAGAACAGACAGCCTTGTCTTTATGATTGAAGTGGACTCTCTGAAGTTAAGATCAGAGACATTGTACACAAAGAGAGAGCTAGCTTCTTTGGCGGCTAAGATATTCGACCCAATCGGTCTCATTGCTCCCTTTACAGTGAGGTCAAAGTTATTGCTTCAAAGTTTGTGGACCCAGGGTGTTGGTTGGGATGATGAAATACCTGTGGAAACCTCGATTAAGTGGATACAGTGGGTTCAAGAGCTTCCAGAGCTTGAGCAACTTCACATTCAAAGATGTTACACTGATTGGCCATTTAGTGAGCATGCTAAGGTGGAATTACATGCATTTGGTGATGCGTCGGAAGCTGCTTATGCCACTGCTGTTTATCTCAGAGTTGTTGCTGAAGACGGAAAGGCATCCACCAGTCTTGTGATGTCTAAGACAAGAGTGGCTCCTGTTCGAAAGATTACCCTTCCTCGTCTAGAGCTGATGGCTGCTGTGATAACTGCCCGACTATGCACCTATGTTAAAGATGCAATTGATTGTCCCATAAGCCGCATTGTCTGTTGGACAGACAATTCTTCAACCTTGCACTGGATCAGAGGATCAGCCACACAGTGGAAACCGTTCGTTGCTAATCGTGTTATTGAGATACAGTCGCTGTTGGATCCTAGTGTTTGGAGATATTGCCCAGGATCGCAGAACCCAGCTGATCTACCTACCCGAGGCTTATCTGTAAGTCAGTTGAAAGAGAGTCGTTTGTGGTGGAAAGGACCCTCTTGGTTACAAGAGTCCGAAAGAGATTGGCCTGAGGACTTAAGGTCCAAAACTTCAAATGTAATTGTTGACATGGAGAGAAAGAGTAAAGCTAGTGTTAGTTGTGTTGTGCAACCCAAAGAGCCAGTTATTGACTTCACGAGGTTCAGCAAGTACGGTCGCTTGTTAAGAACTGTTGCCTGGATCAGAAGGTTCATTTGCAACTCAAGGCTGAAGGAAGAGGAAAGATTGGTCAGCCCTTTAACTGGATTTGAGATACAAGAGGCAGAGAAATGGTTGATAACCCATGTACAAGAAGCAAGTTTTCCTGAAGAAATTCCATTGGTTAAACGCCAAAGTCCCTTGAACAACAGCAAGCTAGCAAATTTAAACCCATTTCTGTGTCCTACTAGTGATTTGCTTCGCGTTGGAGGAAGAATTCATAAGTCGCTGTTACCAGAAGAGGAGAAGCATCCCATTATCTTGCCTTCTAATCATCCTGTTGTCAAGCTCTTGATTAATGATGTTCATTGCCGTGAACTGCATGCTGGTGTTGAGCACACTTTATCAGTCCTGCGACAGAAATATTGGCTGGTCAAAGGAAGATCGACGGTCCGTCAGACATTAAAGAACTGCTTAATTTGTCGCCATTACCAAACAAAGCCGTTTTCGCAGCGGATGGCACCACTTCCTGAGGATAGAATCAAACCTAACCCGCCATTCACCAATGTGGGTCTGGATTTTGCTGGTCCTTTGTATTTGAAAGACAGTGGTGACAAGGCCTACATTTGTTTATTTACTTGTGCAGTTACCCGTGCGGTACACTTAGAGTTGGTGAGCAACATGACGGTTGAACGATTTCTCCTTGCATTACGACGCATGGTTGCAAGAAGAGGAATGTGCAGCATTATTTGGTCAGATAATGCAAAAACATTCAAAGCTGCTAACAAAGAGCTACAGCAATGCTGGAGAGTACTAGAAGCTGACCAAACTCAGGTCGCATTGTCAGAAAAGAAGATTCAGTGGAAGTTCATTGTGGAAAGAGCCCCATGGTGGGGTGGCTTTTATGAGCGACTTGTAAAGAGTGTCAAGACACCTCTGAAGAAAATCTTCGCCAAAGCAATGTTGGATGCCGAACAGCTAACTACCATTTTGGCTGAAATTGAGGCGCAGCTGAACAGTCGTCCTCTTACTTACCTTGGTGCAGACCCTGGTGATTACAGTGTTATTACCCCTGCACAGATTCTTATTGGAAGAAATCTCCAAGCTTTTCCAACTAAAGATACCCGTGTTTCAGAACACACGTCAAGAGCCATCACCAAACGTTTTGAGTATCATCAGAGACTTGTAAATGGATTTTGGAGGCGTTGGCATGCTGAGTATCTGAAGTCTCTGACACCCCTCAAGAAATGGTTTAAAGTTGGTCGTGAAATCCGTAAAGGGGACTTGGTCCTTGTGAGTGAGGATCACGTAGCTCGGGGTCAGTGGTCACGTGCACGCGTGGAAGCCATCCATCCAGGTCGTGATGGTCTTATCCGGTCCGTTTCCTTACGAACCACATCTGGAAGTCTTACCCGTCGTCCGGTGCAGCGGCTACACCTGTTTGAAGCCTGCGATGCTGATCTAGCTGCTGAACTTGATTGAACTTGACTTGATGGAAACATGTGGAACAATTTGTCGTTGAACTTTATTAACTTTGACACGTTCATGTATTGATGCACTCCCTGCATCGGGCGGGAGGATGTTCCGAACCGAAAGTTCCTGTTCCTGTTTGTAGAATAATTAAGATTTTTTTGAACGCTGAACACTGGGAACTAGTTTAAGTTTGCAGGGTCTTGGAACCCCCCGAATACTGTTTACCATGTGCTTTTGAATCGATCGTTCGAAGAAATGTGTTGTGTTTAGTTGTTAAAACATCGTGTAATTTTCGTTCATATTGGACAATAAACCGCTCAAAGACACATCCACTTCGATGCTCTCCTGTTTTCGAAAAGTCTTTCTTCCTTTTAATGATGGGAAGTCGTTGTGTTGTACAGGAGTGCAGCAATGAGACTGACAGAGCGGCCGGGATCGCGCTGCATGCGAGCCGGATCGATAAAACGATTGATTGTTAGAACCAAGGGGAAGAATTTCCATCCTCACCACACGTTTTGTTTGTATTTTCTCGATTCACATCGAGGAAAACCGTTTTACTCGGGCTTTCAACCCATGCCTAGCATATGGAAAAAGGGGAGCGATCAACAGATTGTAAATCTGAAAAAAAATCTGCATAAAGAAGAAGAAGAAGCGACAAAAGGTGCGCGCAAAGTGTGTGAATATTCTCATATTATAAAGCTTACTGATTGTTTTTATCTGGTGATTTCTCGCTAGCTTGCTTTACACTCATACAAAAAGTAGTCACAATACACTTTTTTATATCGTGTTTCTCAAGTACCAAACCCTGATTAAACGAATAAATAATGTAAGCGTGAAAGCTTTTATTAACTTAACTTAAGCCTAAGTTTGTATTAATCTTTCCCCCGCCTCGATTAGCCTTTTAATTTTTATGTTGTTTGACTTTCAGTCGCCTATCTCCACCCTAATACTGAATCCTGGTAGTTTTAAAAAGGATGATTTAAAAGGACATCGAGGACAGCAGATTCTCTGAGACTTTAAATGTGCAAACATGTCATTTTCAGTCAGACCCTTTTTATGGGTTTTTTGGACCTCATAAGCCAAGAATAGAAGCATATGAATTGAAATCTTGCATGGAACACTCAGAGTATGTCTAGACAATCGAAACGAAAGGGCAAGTCTGTATATTTCACCGCTTGCAATTCTGGTCTGAAAAGAGAATGACATTTTGATATAATTTCTTGTTACCTCATTTGCATCAACATAGCTTTTTGGACCAGAAAAGGTGAAAATTCAACGAAATCACATGAAAACTTCTAGAATGCAGATGAGCATGTGCATGTGTAGGAAACCACAGGGGAAGTCTGTGTCTGTCACCTCTGAGACTTGAAAACAGAATGACATTTTCAGTCAGAACTTTATAAGGGTTGTGGGGGACAGACTTTTGGACCTCATGGAATTGAAGCAAATGACTTAAATCTTGCATGCAACACTCTGAGTATGTCTTGATAATAGAAACAAAAGAGCAAGTTTGTATCTTCCACCGTTTCAATCTAAGTCTCAAAAGAAAATGATATTTTGACCTATTTCTTGTCAGGAAATATGTACATCAACAATGTATAAACACATTTTGTCTACTAATAAATTTGTTGTTGTTGTTGTTATACATGATATTGACTCTACATTTTTAAGTATAAATACTGAAGAATAACCAAGAAAAAATTGAAGGTTGCTTACAACAGTTTTCATGTTTACTACATTTTGGTAAGTTCATGCATTTTCCCAACCCTCACTGCACCCAACAATGAATGTATCAACTGTTACCATACAATAGACTATAGTGTATCAAAATCAGAGAGACTTGCTTGGGCCAGGCTGAATACATGTATTTGACTATGCATTAGAATAAGAAAAAGTTTACAAATTAACAAAAATAATTGGGAGCAGATTTCCAACAATTGCACAATAATCTGAATAACAAACTTACACAATCTGCTCCAAAGAATATTGTTTTTAATGTATATTACTTTGTAAACACATACTTTTACTCAGGTGACATAGAATAATACGATAAGAAAAATGGGGGTTACTGGGTAAACTTTCATACCATAAGTCCCAGAAGATAATTAGTCAGTCTCACTGATTTGGCTACTGTTGCTATGGTAGCAGTTAATAGCAGCATGTAAAATATTTTTGGGTTCAGTGGAAGTTGGACATGACTGTTATCATTCAAGGCCCAGTTACCAAAATTGCCTACAATATGTGGATGCCTGTTACCAGAAAATACAGTCAACTCTCTCTAAGACAGACACAGTCAGGACTGGCCCCAACTGTCCATCTTAGAGAGGTATCTATCTTATAGAGAGCTTAGTTACAGTAAAATGACTGAAAAACTGAACAGCACCGACCAACACCAGGTGTCCCTTTTATAGAGGTGTCCGTTAAGTGAGAGTTGACTGTATAGCCAAATAAATTTTCATCAAAAAATCCAGTGGTGTGAAACTGGAAACCTGATGTGAGCCACCTTACATAGCTTGTGTACATAGAAAACATCTCATTGCAAATTGTTGTTGTCTTGCACATTTATTTTCTCATTGATAACTGTACTTATTCACATCTGGATATAATAAATACAATGTATTGATAAAACCTTTGTTTTGAAGGTCAAAGAAATGTTTTTTTGAAACATTTAGTCCTCCCCCCCTTCTTCTTTGTAGTAAGTGTGCTCCTCATCAGAATTTGGGAAGGTTTGCCTGATGCACAGATTGGTGATGTGCCACAGATCTCAGGAACCTAAAGAAATGAAAATTACAGAGGATGTTTTTGAGTGTATACAAATGTGGTTATTTGGACTTGTCGTTCGACCTTGCCATATGGTGTTTGTGGGTGGACATAGTTTGAGTGGTGAAGCTACATGTATTAAAAGGGATAGGAACTGGCAAGCTAAGTTGGTATTTTCCATTCTTTTTAATGCCAACAATACTGCCACTGTGCAAGCAATCACATCCTCTATATTAATATGGTTTGCAGAGTTGTTGCCTTAAAGTTCTTTTATCTTAGATGGGAAATGACATTTTTATTGTTCTTGTTTACACGTATATAGAAACCGCTTTTGGTAAGCCAAACTCAGAAGGAACACTAACATGGATTGTTGTTATAAATGTAGGTTTGCACAATAAAATACAGTAATAATAATTTATTAATATTGTAATACAATGTATGTAATAATAATTGTAATAAAGTTGTTGTTGTTGTTGTAAGTTGTTGTTCAGTTTGTAGTAAATTCCATAAAATGAATTAATGTTTTCAAACATAGCTACAATGAACTTGCAATTACCCAGGATTAGAGAGCGTTATTCTAAACTCCCTTGACAGGAAATGATATCAGGTTTAATAAATTTGTGCCTATATGAAATGGAGAGGAAACTTGGTATCAATTAGAACAGAACGATGAGCTGAAATTGACGCCATTGTGCACAGCTTTCATTTAGATTCTCACTTATAAACAGCAGTGCATTTTCGATGGTAAAAAAGAACAATAAGCTCATTCGGAACTGAAACTATACTGTACGCTTTCCTTATTGCGCCACTGTGAAGTTATAAAACATCAAGACAAAACTTGCGAAAGTCTGTAGTTAACCTCAAGGTAAACTGGCTTCGGCTTCAATAAGTCTCCGAGAACACAGCAAACAATTCATCTACATACCAATATTTGGTGTCTTCCTCGCCAGAAAAAAGAATCAGCAAAGCCTGCTCTTCCTCCTCGTTGGCCTCTAGAAGACTCCTAGAGCTACAAATAATAGCTAGCTGTTCAAGTTTTCGGCTGCCTCTTCTTCAGTCGGAACTGGCTCTACAGAGTCATCGCAATTGACGATTTCTTCTTTTTCATTGCCCATATCGTGTGAAGACGATCCAGACAAGCTTTCTGAATAACTGTTGTCACTACAACTTTGAAATTCGTCGCTAAAAGGGTCTCTAGAAGCCCCGAACTAGTGAGTGAACGAAGCCATCGGATCAGCGACTTGAGAAAATGACGTCACAACATAAAAACAATATAGATTTGAATGAATTACCGCAACTCCAATCCCTGTTATAACGCGGGCTCACTGGAACATAAATCCGTAATGGCGGACTCGAAAAACACTACTTTCTAAGTTCAATATTTTCACTTTGCGGGGCCCTAACTTAATTTAATTGACCTAGACAGGTACAGTGACATCTGATAAGCTGTAAGGAAGGCGTTTTTGTTTCATACGTGACATTAATTTTTGATCATAGTAGCACTTTAACTAACTAAGGTGAATTTTATCGACATATTACCTATATAGTAGACAAAACCGACGACAGAATGATCCTACTCTGTCCATTTGAATGTATGTTTCGCTAACGGTAATTATAGAGAAAATTTAGCTGTATTTCAAGAATTTCTTAATTTCTTTTATTTGGCATTCCCTGCAACATCCTTCTCTGGGGTTGTTCTCATAGCCAGAAAACAAACTGCTTACGAAAATGAAAAAAAAGCGATCTATAAGTAAAAAAGTTGCAGTTTATGATCAGTTATTTCTCGGCTAGTTGTGATTAAACGTGATCCGGATTCGAGGGCTATTCGCTAGACCATAGACACAATGAAAAAATTTCGTCTAGAATTCGGCTTTATTTATCGACTAAAAATAATACCTAGAACCTGACTATAAATATAAACTTAAGTGGCTGATAAGTGGCTACTTTGTTATTTATAGTAAGATCATAACTGACCATTATATTGTATTGTACTACTCTGTGCCAGTCTGACCATACTGCATATCCTTGGCTTCCGTTAAACACAGAGCGAACCTATTAATAGTTTTTAAGGCTGTTTTTGCCAATAGGAAACGATAACTTTAGACAGATAGGGATAACTGGGTGCGAACAGGAATGTGTGAAAACTAATTAAGATTTATTTAAACGTGTGAATTTTCAAGGCGAATGTGGACCCCTAATGCGTTCAATAAAATCAACCCTCTGGCTTGTGATGTTATATAGTATTGAAAAGGGACTGGGACCGAGATTAAGTACAAAACTTAACAGTTGATCCATAAAAAGAAACAGCTAATTAATAAAACATCAGCTTCTCGCTACTGACGTTTGCATTAAAAGCTGGCTTCAGTTCTTGTATAAACAATGTTTCTTTGATTTTACAGTGGAAATCAATTTTGCCTTCGCTAAGATATCAAAATGATCCCACTTGATGTTATGTGCAGTGGTGTTGACATGGTCAGCAATGGCTGATGTGCGGCCGGTCATGCTAAAAAAAAAATGAAAAAATGCTCAGTTTTTCCGGCTATTATGAAGCCGTCGTTTAGTTTTACCAATGTAAAATTCTTCACGATCCCAACAACTGGCTTTGTAAATAACTTTAGACTGTTGAGAACGATTCAAGCTTATTGTTGTTTATATTCGTTTACAACAAATTAGTTATTGTTGTCGCTGGATTCACGCTGTTCTTGTTACGAAACGCATTCGTAAACAAAGCATCACGTCACTAAGTTTACAGCTGAGGAGTGAACGAGTGAGTTAGTGAGCGAACGAGTGCTTATTTGCATAACTGTCTCCGTCACCGATAACCCGTTCATTACGCGTTAAGTAATGATCCGCATAAGAAGGATAGCGCTGAACGGCAATGCACGATGGAATGTCAACTTTTTTCATTGTTACAAATAGTGATCTCATTGGCCTAGACTAAAAAACTGCTAAAAAGTTAAGGTTCAAGGTGCATTTTGTTTATTTTTTTTTAAGTTTTCAAGTAATTTGAGACCCAATCGCACAACGTGCAAGTTTTAAAAGATATTGTATTTGGGTAACTTCATCAAATAAGCAAAATTATTAGCGATTGGTAAAGCACGAACATTTCCTAAAATTTATTTGACGCAAATGGGTTTTCTTTATTTTTATAATGAAATATAATTATGAACCATCAGCTCCTCCTCTATTCTTGAAACCAAAGATATTCTATGTGGGACAGAGCCAATGCCGCAGAACAATGAAGTTTACTATAGTTCTTATGTGGAGCATTACTTAAAATGAGAAAGAAACCACGCAACCACGCCTGGAGTCATTCTAGATCACAGAGCCCTTGCGGATTTTTTAGAGTTGTTTCGTTTGTCTTGCTGCATCCTGCCGCTGCTTTTCTGTTTGGTCCATTATGTTCTGTTGTCTGTGTGGCAGAAGTGGAGCTCATGAGACTGTTTGCGATAAATGTATTACTGAAAAAAGCATTGATGATGTGATAACACACTATTTTCATCGTGGTTATCCCCGGGGGTTATCCTTATGACGCCACCGTTGGTCTGCTACAGAAAAGAGAAGGACTACATTAAGAGGCGTCTTAAATCTCTAGGGTTGAGGAGGAAAGGTAATGGTAAGCTCCTAGATACCAAGTCTCACGCTTTTGGCGCGAGACTCACCCTTTTCCACCCAATCTCACGCAACCACGCCATTCAGACAAAATATCACGCTTTTTTAAAAAATACTACAACTCGCGGAAAAAAAAATTTAATTAAGAGATATACTTTCGTTGAGACGAACGCTAATCGTCAATATACTCACCGTCACAGCTGGATCTCATCTATCCCGTACCCAGATCTTCCAGTCCATGGTCGTGGGAGATCAATAATTATTTTTCACAATGGTAATCAAGCTGCTGTAATTTCATTGAATAAATCAAGTAACGAATCTGTTCACATTTGAAAGAAACAAACATGTTGTTTTTTATACAAGATAATCTTTTTAATAACACTCTTGGTGCATCTCATTTTATATGCTCACGGACAACATAAGTTTTGGTGAGTAAACTTGATGGTTGAAAAACAACAAATGCTTGCCCGGCCAGAATGAAGGAAATCGCTTCCCTGAAGCATAAATTTTAAAAAATGTTCTGGGGGGTATGCAGACCCCCATTAGAAGTTCACCATTGCCCCTTCGGGCAATTCCATTTCTCATTCCATACACCAAAAACCTTGGCATCTATGTAGGCTAACAGATGATTCTAAACTATAGAGAAGCCATCCGTGAGAAAATGAATGGCCCTGGAAGCTTATAAGGCTATCGTGGTATTTGGCACGCTTTGAGACTAAGACATCACATACACGTACCTCGCGACCTGGTAGCAACTATCATGGCGGAAATCGATCCTGTTGGTGTAGAAGAGAGGAGATCACGACAGTTAACGAGACGAACGTTTACATCTAAAGGAGCCAACGCCTCATGGCACATGGATGGTAAGTATCTATTTTCGCTGAAGTAGGAAATGATTACTAAGCCATTTTACAGTTTCATGCTCGTTGACCTATTATTTGTAGCTTATGAATGGCAAGGTTGACGTGTGATCCACACCTCACTGCTTTTCTTATGTAAATCAATTTGTTTTCAAGGTTAACAGCTAGAGTTTATTTTACAATTCATGAGAAACAAGAGAGGTTTGTGCACAGGTAACCCAAGCTCAAGTGATGTTCACACGTAATTTGAACGTCGTGGTAACTGTTGCGTAATAGCGAAATTATAAGGATTTGTATGGGAAAAATTCACTTCGAATTTGAGCGTAAAATTTGGAACGATATTTCAATAAAACTGGCTCACCAGAACTTCCTTGTGTGTTTACTTGTGTCTTGAGTGGTTTTTGGGTCGATTCGAAGCGATTCCAGCGAGTTTTAGTTCCACTGTTTGTTCCTACCTGGGACCTTGGAGCGGAGCATCCCCGTACAAAACTTTGTTGAGTACCCCCTCCGGACATGGAATCCAAGATGGCGAGAGTCTTGCAAATGCATAACGTGATACGACCGAACGGCTTTCCCAGTTCTTCTTGGTAACGGTTTAGAGTGAACTCTTCCGTGCTTCCAGGTAGGTTTTTCACTTCCGTTCGATCTGAATATAGCAAAGTGAAACCTCCACCAGACGATAAATCTTTGTTAAACTTCATCATCTTTTCGCTTCCTTTCTGAAGTAGCTCGGCAGCACCTATTGTTGGCGCAACCGTCAGCGGTAATGTCGACCTACGTACCACCTTCAGTTCTCCATCTTTCAATAGTATCAGGCCGATCTGAATCGTGACTTCATTAACGTTCTCACTCTTCTCTTTATTCGATCGGTTTCTTCCCCTCAAATCTTGATCTTCGTTCTTGTCCCTTTTTCTCTTTGTGTTTAATATCAAATGTGTGGACAGAGCTAGGGCGCTTCCTTGTCGACTGGTCCAGCACACTAAGAGTAGTGGTATCTTCATTTGTACCTCTTGTTAATCCACAGACGTGAGAGAATTTGGCGTCAGTGAATAATTCTGACCCACACTGTGAGCAGAACATCTTCGTCGCACGCTCAGTACGACAATCGGACTACGCTTACAAAAAGCGAAAAAGGCGGGAAAAAACTCATGCCCTGTGCCTCTGACATACCGCGATTATTTTGGTCAGCAAACAACTCTAAAAAATCCGCAAGGGCTCTGGGATCGAGAATGACTTCAGGCGTGGTTGCGTGGTTACTTTTTTTATTTCCGTTTTTCTTTTTTATTTGCGTGGTTTCTTTCTCATTTGCGTTGTCGGGGACTGGGAGCGAATGTCATGCCATTGAGTGACATGTGAGTGGTGTGACATAGGGAAGCACATGGGCATGGAAAGTAAAATCACTGGAGCAAAAAATTTGGGAGAGAGCGAGCGAGAGGAAAGCAAAACTGCACTCGAAAACCGAATAAACGTGGGATTATTTTGTGGATATCTATTTGGCCTAGCTAGTTGAGACGGGCAATTCACAAAAGCGTGTTTTCTTTTCTATTTGCGTGTTTTCTTTTCTATTTGTATGGTTTCTTTTTTATTTGCGTGTTTTATTTTTTATTTGCATGGTTTCTGTTTTATTTGCGTGGTTTCCGTTTTGTTTGCATATTCACTATTAGTAAAGGTAATCATACGGTTTCGAGTTCATTTTGGGATTAATTTGCACGAGTGAGTTTTTCAAAAAGCTCAAAATTGCACGAGCCGTTTCGGCGAGTGCAATTTGAGCTTTTTGAAAAACTCACAAGTGCAAATTAATCCCAAATTGAACGAGAAAACCGTATGATTACTTATTAATAATAATACATGAAAAAATTTGCATCCATTTTTGTTTGGAATTTTTTTTCTTTTGCAAAAATGTTTTTTGGAATTTTTTTTTCTTTTTTGTTTTGGCAAAAAAAAGTAAAAAAAATTTTTTTTTTCAATTTGTAATTTGCACTGGTGTTACACTTTTTGCACCGGTGTTACACGTTTTGCACTGGTGTTACACTTGAACTGCACTGCTCTTAGCCAATCAGAATCGAGTAATTATGTTTTTCATGTATTAAAAAAAAAGCGCGCGTGATATCGCCTAATTGTTCGGCTAAAATTAGGCGATATCACGCAAGCTTGAGCGCTATAATAGTTTTATAATTCAACACATTGATAACAAAGCACAGTTTGAAGAAAACGTATCGAGGCCGGTCCGTCATTTTTGCATTCTCTTGTCAAAACGCGAAATTTATCTCCATCGTTGGATATACGTCATGTAGACAGTGTATATCGATAACTTTTTGACCATATTTGGGCAGTCACTGCACGAAAAATCGCCTTTGCGGACGATCAAATGTGTGGTGAAAGGCGTATCAAAGACCTCCTTTGCTACATCTTTCCACACCTGTGACGCGCGTCAAAGATCATCTTTGATGTCGCCTTTGATATAGTGGTAAAGGTGGTAAAGGCCGTCTTTACCACATCTTTGACATATACCTTTGACGCGCGTCAAAGATTACATTTGATTCACCTTTGTCCATTATCAAAGGTTTGTCAAAGGTTTAGTCAAATTCGTCTGTGATTTGTGACAAAGGTAGATCAAAGGCGTGTGGTCAAATCCGTCTGTGACGCGTGTCAAAGGTTGAACAAAGGTGTTTGGTCAAATCCGTCTGCGACGCGTGTCAAAGGCTGATCAAAGATGTAGTCAAATATGTCTGAGACTTGTGTCAAAGGCTTGTCAAAAGTGAATCGTCTTTGCCATGTGATTTACACACATTTGACCCTCGTCAAAGGCCATCTTTGATCCCGCCTTTATATAGTGGTAAAGGTGACAAAGGCCATCTTTACCACATATTTGACATATGCCTTTGACGCAAGTTAAAGGTGATATTCAATTCGCTTTTATTTTGTCCACTATCAAAGGTTTGTCCAAGGCGTAATCACATTGTCTACGATTGGTGTGAAAAGTGTGTCAAATATCTTGACCACTTTTAGAAATTTAAATTAAATCATTAAAAAATACTGGTGTTACGTCAGCAATATTCATTATGATAAATATACAGGCCATGATGACTGCTTTAAAAATTCAATTTTAATGATGTCAAAAGCAGAATACACTCTTTACTAAATTAAAAGTGCCATAAAACTGTTTCAAATAGTATCAGAAAATACATGGTTGAATTAAAAATTAATTAATGAGGCCTTAACTGCAATAGTGTACAAATGTGTCACAAAATTATCATGCAGTAGTACTAATAAGAAGCAAATTAGTAAAGGTAATACAATGGTTTCAAGAGGTATTTGGGGTATAAATACCTCGAGTAATATTTTAAAATTGTCCCAAAATATCACGAGCCGCTTGGATTATTTGTTTATACTGCAAGGCTAAGAAATTTCTCTTTTTCTAACGCTCACACGTGTGATCAGCGATTCGGGACCAAAAGATTACTTCAAAATAATTTTCTTAAGGTGGCTCCAAGTAGTTTTTTTTGGGGGGGTCACACTTCCCTTTTTGAATGCGCTTATACCTAATCTTACTTTAGCTCAATGAATCTGAATTTGATATCAGCTGTTAGGCTAAGATGAAAGTTTTGGATGATGCTCTTTTTATGCTAATCAGCGTTTCCATAGCAACAGTAAACGAATATGGCGAAAAACAGTTTTTCCTAAATATCTTTCGATTTTGGAGCTACAAGCGAATATATGCGCTATAATCTACACAGTGTAGCACACTAAATGGGAAAATTTCAAACATATTAAACTGTTTGATTTTGAATCGCTAAAACATTTTAACACGTGTTTTTTTATGTTTAAAATATAAGCGGTCAAAACATTTCATAGGTCTCACAAATTCCCGGGGGGGGGGGGGGGGGGGGGCTCGCAGAAAAATTGGGTAGGGGTGTGCGGCCCGCTTCCCAAAACCCTTACCCTATTTATGACCAAAATCTGCGATTTTCCCTACCCTATTTATGACCTCACCAAAAATTTGATACCCTATTTATGACCTGACCGGCCCTTAAATCAATACCCTGTTTCAGACCTGCCTTTTTAAAAAAAAAAATCGTTACCCTATTTATGACCAAAATGGCGGCAAAATAGCCAAAATCGATATCCAATTTATGACCAAAACGGCTGAAAAACCCTACCCTTTGGGGCCGCACATATTAGGGAGTACCCCCCCCCCCCCCCCGGGCACAAATTATCATTAAATTATCACAGAAAGTTTACTCAGACTTACATAATTACTCCCTGCAAATAGCTCTGACTAATTCATCGGCAATAAAGAGATCGAGCTTATCATTCAAGTGCAGTTTAAAAAGAGGGAAAACGTCAAGAAAAACTGCATTTGAATGAAAAGCTCGATCTCTTTATTGCCGAGGAGTTAGTCAGAGCTATTTGCAGGGAGTAATAATTTAAGTCTGAGGAACTTTCTTTGGTAATTTAATGATAATTTGTGAGACCTATGGAATGTAATGACCACTTTTATTTCAAACATGATCATGAAAAAACATGTGTTAAAAATGTTTCAGTTTCAATTCACAAGTTGCGGAGTTTCTCTAGATCGAGAGAATTTTTTGTAAAACCCGCTAGTGGACCAATTGATTAGACCATGGGCTTCAACTGGACAATAAAAGTTTAAAAGAAATATATGAGAGCGTTTTTGAAATTTTGGGGGATGAAGTTTTGGGGATTGTAAATACAGTGAAAAACATACTATCGACATAATTGGCTAATATCTAAAGAAAACGATGCGCGATAAGAATGCAGTTTCATCTTGTAGTAGTTTGATTCCATTTTAAATGGTGTGTGAAAAAGTGAAGGGGTTGCTTTGCCCGATTGCGAGAAAGAAGGATTTGATTAGCGTACGTTCAGCTGCTCTTGTTGTTATTTTTGTATGTAATTTGGTCTACGCCTACGAATGTGATGATAATTTGGAAACCGTGAGATTTTTTTTTTTAATTGACAACCTCGAGATTAATCATCAGTTTATATGGCCTGCAAGTTTCAAGGGCATTGAAGACATGCAAGGCAATAAAATAGGGCATTGATCCAATGTACCAATGTTTTCATGCAGACTTTGTGTTTACAAGTGAGCGTCCTCATTATTCACGAGTATTGTTTTCAAGTTTCATATGCACGTGCAAAACTTTAGCAAAAAGTTTATTTGCATCGAACAAAACGCTCGATTGCTTTCCGAAGAATTTTCCGTAACATGCTAATAACTGGCTTGAGAATTATAATAACATTACGCACTCGATGCCGCGCAATTACGCTGTAATGCAGCCGTACCTAGGGTCTCTGTAAAATTGCAGGACAAGAAGAACATATCCCAATTTGCAAATTTATAAACGAAATACAGAAACAGTGCTTCTTATGTCCCACGCAAGAACAGTGTGACAATTTTATATTTTAGCTGAGAATTTTGCTTTGCGCTATATTATATCTAAATAAGTAACAGATGCTACGCCGATTGCAACAAATAACCAGAGTGAGACAATCATAAACCATTGCCAAAGCGTGTTATTTCTGCATCCCACTTGATGAAATTAAACGTGACGTTTCCGACGTTGTCTTCATCAGTACTGTTGTCATTGCTATTCGTAACGCAAGCAAGTTATTAGCATGTTTCGGAACATTCTTCGGAAAGCAATCGAGCGTTCTGTTCGATGCAAATAAATTTTTTGCTAAAGTTTTGCACGTGCATATGAAACTTTAAAACAATACTCGTGAATAATGAGGACTCTCACTTGTAAACTCAAAATCTGCGGGAGTAAATTGGTACATATGGGGGCCCTATATTTTTGCCTTGCATGTCTTCAATGCCCTTGAAACTTGCAGGCCATATAAATTGATAATTAATTTCCAGATTATCAATTTAAAAAAAAAATTATCTCGCTGTTTCCAAATTATCATCACATTTGTAGGCGTAGACCAAATTACATACAAAAATGGCAACAATGAGCAGCTGAACGCACGCTAATCAAATCTTTCTTTCTCGCAATCGGCCAAAGCAACCCCCTCACTTTTTCCCACACTATTTCAAATGGAGTCAAACTATTTTGAGATGAAACTGCATTCCCATCGCGCATCGTTTTCTTTAGATATTAGCCAATAAGGTCGATAGTATGTTTTTCACTGTATTTACAATCCCCAAAACTTCATCCCCCAAAATTTCAAGAACGCTCTCATACATTTCTTTTAAACTTTGTCCAGTTGAAGCCCATGGTCTAATTAATTAGTCCAGTAGCGGGTTTTACAAAAAATTCTCTCGATCTAGAGAAACTCCGCAACTTGTGAATTTCGGAGGATCACCATTCTGTTGCCATGGAAGCACCGATGTAAACAAATCCTATACTCACATAAAGTTCAGTGTATTGTGTGTTTGCATGCAAAGTGGCTTGTCTTTTTATGCGCAACAACAAAAGATATGGCCCATTAAAATTGAAAGGGTGTGGACTTGAGAAATGGGTACGAGCCTCCTTAATTGCTACATGGTTGCTGACGGCAATCGAAAGCCAACAATAACTCATTCCTGCCAATTAACTGTACTGCCATGTATATCAGTCATACATATAACAAGTTATGAGCCACAGCTATGTTTAAAAAGTTTAAAAATTAATTAACTACTACATGAACGTTTATGGTAAAATTCAAGTACTTTTTTTTGTGGATTTTCAGTGTCAAATTTCGGCTTTCACGAAATCAATACATAAGATCATATTTCAGGTACTGAAATGAAATAATGTTTTCCATGACAAGAATTTTTTACAGGAGATGAATTTCACTGAGACGACAACACATTTTGTCATCTGCCCACTTGTTAATCATTACAAAATTACACATGCATTATAGTTAGTTTGTTATAAAGTTGAAGAAAAGACAACATACTGTTTGTTGCATCTTTTCAAGACCACAAGTGGCATGAAAACATGACTGTGAAGTAGGTTTCAATTGTGGTGTGACTGTAACATAATTTATGCATTAGGTGAACCTAATCTCACCTGACTCTAGATCAGAAATGAGTTCGGCAAACAGGCATGCATTTTAATTGCAATGTCAGTTGAAGTTGTTTGTGCCCAGAAAATGTTATCTATGCATTTACAGCCGCTTTTTTGTCTTTTCTTTCAAACTTAAGTTATAATCACTTTGAATGCAAATTAAAGTTTTCAGATTATGAACAGGCTAAGTCACACATATTTGTTTGAACAATCATGGCATGTTTTATACCAAAATATAAAGGTCGTGTTTTCACATGATTGTTTACGTATGCTCGATGCGATACTGTACATCCATTCATTTCTTGAAGCTTGAATTATTTTTTGAATGTGGAAGTATGACAAGCGATTCTCTTAACTTACATCATTTCCTTTACCTGTATATTTGTTTTAATCATTTTTCATTAATTTTAATTTTGTAAGTATTAATAAATTAACTGATTTTTTCGTAATGATTTTCGTTAACTGCTGCTTAAAAAATAATCAAGCATTCTTGGGACCGAAAGGGTGGCTAATATATGTTCACTCGTTCTAATGGAACCTGAAAAGTGTCTTGAGTTTAAGCATGATCTGTTCAGTGGCTCTTTACACTCTTGAAAGTTATAGAGAAATATTTACTTCTTTGGTCTTCTGATCATCGCATTCTTTGATTGAAGAACCAGACACGTGTAGCTGCCAACGGCAAGCTGACTTGGCAACGCAGCCCAGCAAGACATCTTTGCTCTTCAAATTTTCATGCCTGTTTACACATAAAATTAATTACTTTTAAATAAACATACTTTTAAATTGCACGCATTTTGGGCATCCTACTGATGAACAGTTACGAAATTCAGATATATTTAGTAGCCACATTTATTTGCGGTCTGTCCCCTTTGAAATACTAAGGCAATTATAACATTGTGCTTGCAAAAAGAAAAACCAAGATAGGAAACAAAGCACAGTGTCCAATTTAATGGGAGGTTGCTGGAAAATCAAATAATATAAGCTTAATTACATGACTTTTTAATAAACTGTCTTTATTGGGCATCTGATCTGAAAATGTTATTAGTTTATACTGTTGGAACAGTAAAATGTATCTTTGTTAGAAATTAATATTAATTTCACCCAAATGTAAAACTAAAAGTAGAACAGAAGAACTTACCACTTGTAAAGAAAAAAATTGTAAGTTGTAAATTGTAAATTGTAAGCATGGTGCCTGCGACCATTGGGACATTCCACTTTTTAGCCCCCCCCCCCCCCCCCCCCCCCCCACCCCCCCCCCCCCCCCCCCCCCCCCCCCCCCCTAAAGAAGGACATGTTTTGCAAAGAAGGGTTCGGATTTTTTTTTCAAAGAAGCCGACAAAATTTGGAGCCTTCGGATTTTTTTTTCAAAGGTGCCGACAGAAAAATCAACCCTTCGGATTTCATTTTTCAAAGGGCGCCGACAATAAATTGAGGGTTCGGATTCCTGCCATCTTTAGGGGGGGGGGGGGGGGGGGGGGGGGGGTGCGGATAGAAAATGGAAAGTCCCATTATTTAGACTCTGTCATGTTCAATGTGATGCACCCAAAACATATGAATTAGTTTTTAAACATGGAGCTCAATGTTCTATGCAGCAAAAACTTAAACTTCAACATTCCCTGTAGCAAGATTGTGTATCACAAATGAAATATGCGATGTTGAAGTGCAATTTTAAGCTTAAGTATTATGAACAAACAATTCGGTTTACTAGAAACTGGTATCCCGCCATTTTGAGTTGCAAATGACAGATAAAATTAATGATGAATGAAACGGATATCCAGGGTTTGTCATTAATATAAAAGGTTCACTAAATAGCCTCGTTGGGTACTGACCTTGTATTTCATAAACAAGCATCAAAAGCTAACATTTTATATACGAAAAGGATTAGCTGGAAATAAGCTTAAATAAAGTTCATTCTGTTTGTTTACCGGCAAGTTTAATAGAAGTCTGAGAAAGCAAATATCCGTGTTGGAACGCTTGAGAACTCTTAGATCTTGTTTAAGGCTTAATTTAATTTTTTAAATGTCAAAGAGACTTACCTTTTAATCTTAAGTGAAGTTTGAGTCAAAGAAAGGTGCAAAGATTATTATCCAAACGATCTTCTGAACGCAGGAAAATCAGAATATTTTTTTCTCTTCGACTCACTCTGTACGCGTCAGATGTATCTTGGTTGTGATTGGTCAAAGAGAAATGGCAACCGGCGGAAAGCGCGGGAAACTGGCTGCCCCGGCTCCAGTTATCTATCGTCCGGCAACGTGACAAGATGTTCAAAACAAAAGCAAAGCCGTCATATCTTTCGCTTCATCTTTGAAGCTCGTCACAGGTGAAGTCAAAGTTCTTAGTATGTTTGACCTCACCTTTGACAAATGTCAAAAGAAACGAATACCAAAGCCGTCATATCTTTGACTGTACCTTTGACGCGTGTCAAAGGCGAAGTCAAAGTTGTTTACATATCTGACCTCGCCTTTGACAGGGGGTCAAAAGAATATCAAAGCTGTCATATCTTTGACTTCACCTTTAACGCGCATCAAAGGTAAGTCAAATACGTTGTCG
This sequence comes from Dendrophyllia cribrosa, assembly GCA_024195265.1. NCBI lineage: Eukaryota > Metazoa > Cnidaria > Anthozoa > Scleractinia > Dendrophylliidae > Dendrophyllia > Dendrophyllia cribrosa. The sequence continues at coordinate 17,719,050 of JAJLRJ010000003.1, read as the reverse complement.
TATTTGACCTCGCCTTTGTCCCGTCTTCAAAGGTATATGCAAAGCCGTTATATATTTGACATCACCTGTGACGCGCGTCAAAGGCGAAGTCAAAGTTGTTTCCACATTTGACCTCGCCTTTGACAGGTATCAAAAGAATATCAAAGCTGTCATATCTTTGACTTCACCTTTGGCGCACGTCAAAGGTGAAGTCAAACACGTCGTCGTATTTGACTTCGCCTTTGTCCCATCTCAAAGGTATATGTAAAGCCGTTATACATTTGACATCACCTTTGACGCGCGTCAAAGGTGATGTCAAAGTCGATGCCACATTTGACCACACCTTTGATGAAAGTCAAAGGTATAGCAAATCCAATATTTCGTGCAGTGAGTGTATCAATGTGTTGAATTATAATTCTGTTTATTTGCGTGATTTCTTTTTTGTTTGCGTGGTTTCTTTGAATTTGCGTGTTTTCTTTTTTATTTGTCTGGTTTCTTTTTTGTTTGCAGCGTGTCCCTTGTAGGCCATCGTAGGTTTTTGCCTATTTATGCAGGGGCGGATCCAGGGCAGGGGGGTGGATTGGGTGGCTAGCCACCCCCTTTAGACCATCGGCAGGGGTTTCATTAAGCTTGTTTAACTGCAAAAACCGTGGACGAAGATCCTGCTGGTTTTTCGTTGGATCTCACAGGAGGAGACCTAATCAGCTAAAATGAATCAATATACTAACGAGAAGTCCAAGGACTACTGCAAAGCTGAATACAACGAGTAAATATATTTCAAACAATATTTCGGCTGGCCAGACCAGCCTTCTTCAGGTTATAAGATGTTACTAAATTATAAAATGAAAATACAACCATAAAGGAGAATGTCGCAATACATATTTAAAAAATGGAGGGGCGGAAATGACCTACAAGATAATAAAGATAAGGCTAGTATACGTAAACTACAATTCATCACGTTTGTTCAATCCACGTGGTTCTAGTGTTTTGTTTATGTGTCTTCAGATCCATGGCACTGCTATGGGTACTAAGATGGCTCCTTCTTTTGCTAACCTTTTTCTCGGTATTTTCGAAATTAACGCTCTCTCTAATGCCCCTTGGCAACCTCACACATGGTGGAGATATATCGATGATATTTTCATGATCTGGACTCAAGGGCTAGATCATTTGAAAATATTCATTGATTATCTCAGTAATATTCATCCCACTATTAAGTTCACTAGCTGTCACTCATTAACTAACGTTCCATTTCTCGATGTTATGGTATCTCTACACAACGGCACAATAGAAACTGATTTATATACTAAACCTACAGATAAACACCAACACCTTCTTAGTACATCATGCCATCCTAAACACACTGACTAAAAAAGCTATTCCTTTCAGTTTAGCTCTTCGCCTCCGCCGCATTTGTTCCACTGACGCTAAATTTAAACTTCGCACTGATCAATTAAAATCATATCTCCTCGCACGAGGTTATCATAAAACTTTCCTTAACCGACAGTTTCTGCGCGCTGCTAATATTTCTCGCAATGACGCCTTGCTAACTAAACCTGATGATTCCACTGACCATTTACCTTTCGTTGTTACATATAACCCAGCTATTCCTCGCATCTCTAATATCTTACGCAAACATTTCAACATATTACTCTCCTCCAATCGCTGCCTGGACGTCTTTAAACACCCACCTTTCGTTGCTTACAGACGTAGTACTAACCTACGCGACCTTTTAATTAGAGCGCAATTACCACACACCACCTCTAACAATACTAATTTACCACCGGGCTCTTTCCGTTGTGGACAAGATTGTGCCACTTGTCCTTTTAATACATCACTAACGGTCTTAAAGACTATATTGTTTATTCTACAGGCGAAACCCGTTCCATCACTTCACATATAACTTGTAACACTAAAAACTTAATCTACATGATACAATGTAACCGCTGCCATTTACAATACATTGGTGAAACTAAGCGACGTCTTAAAGACAGATTTAACGAACATCGACGTTCCGTTGACAAACCTAACATTAAATCCAAACCTACTACTGTCTCTGAACACTTTCTTTCCCATTCTAACCATTCCAACACTGACATGCAACTTATTCCACTAGAAATAATTCACAATTCACGGGATTCTATTCGTAAAGCCAGAGAGTCGTATTTAATAGATAGAGCGAAAACACTAGAACCACGTGGATTGAACAAACGTGATGAATTGTAGTTTACGTATACTAGCCTTATCTTTATTATCTTGTAGGTCATTTCCGCCCCTCCTTTTTTTAAATATGTATTGCCGGCAACATTCTCCTTTATATAATGTTGTATTTTCATTTTATAATTTAGTAACATCTTATAACCTGAAGAAGGCTGGTCTGGCCAGCCGAAATATTGTTTGAAATATATTTACTCGTTGTATTCAGCTTTGCAGTAGTCCTTGGACTTCTCGTTAGTATATTGATTCATTAAGGGCCGAACAGTCGGGCACCGGGCAAATTGACCGGCTGTGAACACAATTTTGCCCGACTGCTTTGAACATCTAAACCTTTTTTTTTTTCACCAACAAGTTAAATAATTTACTAACTTGGCCTTTTTTGATGTGTGTTCTAAAAAATAAAGCATATTTCAACTTAAAAAACAACGAGGTTATTGCTTATTTACTTCCCGTTGCTCCCTGTACAGAAGAAACGTGACAAACAACTGAAATCGACCCACAATGCATTGCCAGCTTAGTGCTCTGCGTTATGTTCTGCATGATGTCACTGAGTTGCAAACAAGTTCCACGTGTGTTATGGCGACCGGAAAAAGGTCAGAACGGTCGATTAACCCTTTGAGGACGGTCCCGGCCAATAAGACTCCACTGCTTTAAAAAATTGCAACTTTCTCAATCGCGCGAACATTGCAGTTGTGTGCATTGACTAGAAAGTCCTTCACATTGAGACACCCAATAAACACAAAAAAGTCAGCGATTTTCGCAGAATATCAGCGTTTGAATTTGGAGATGAACAAAAATGACCGTTTTTAACGTCATAGAAAAACAACAAAAATCACGTTTTTGCCTTTAGTTTTTTTTATTGAAGTCATCGTTGCAAACCCAAAAGTCAACATTCACAGCAAAATTCAGTCCTAGTCCTACCTTAGAAGTGATTTTTTTTCTCTCTTATTCGTTGCCGGACCGAGCTGCAGCCTCTCGTTCTGGTGCATCCTGGCCTTGCCTCGATTTTCAACATCACGACCGCACTGCATGCTCGGAAATATCGAGAATTTTTGACAGGGTTCGTTCCGTCCCCCACATATTTCATATTTATACTAAGTCCACAGCCACTCCGACCTACCACCGAAATTTCACGCTTGTTGTGTTTTTCAGTGGTCGCAACTTCCAAAATATGCCGTGGTAGGTCGAGAAAGAGTCATCGGCGTACAGGAAAAATTTTGTCGGGGATGCTGAACGTTATTTGCCCGAATGAAATTCGTGACGTCATGTTTATTTGTCATGATGATGATGATTCTAGCACTCGCTGACATTTTACTTTTCTACCGCTGTGAACGATCCGAGCTTCTGCATCTCGCATTCTTCGCACTTCACACGGTACCGATAAGATCTTTTACGAGACTTCAACGAAGACATACTATTTTAATCGACCACGACCAGATACCAACCACGCATACATGGGTTTTTTGCGGGACATATTCTGGTCATTCTGAAATCAGAATGCGCTAACAAAACTATGTTGTTTACATTCTCACGCACGAAAATTTTTCCAGGTACACATGGTCAAAGTAGCGACTTCTTTCCATATTTTACGAGATGAATAGACACTTTTAATAAATACCACGATGCATCATTTTCCGCTAATGACGTCAAACATATTCTTTTGAATTCTCTTGCAATTCAAAAGAATACATTTGACATCGATAGCGGAATGTGATGCATTCTGGTATTTATTAAAAGGGTCTATAGGTGCAATAGTTTGAGGTTTTCTGTCTTTGGAATGGGCAGAATTACGTAGAAAAGAAACGCGCACTTAGTTTCAATCCCTGCGCGGTCTACATTATCAATTCCCACCCGGCTTGGCGGACCACAACGCAAATTTGTCGTTCTATGCCTGCTCACGCGGTGAGCATCTAATGGAGCTATCACATGAATGATATGATCGATGTAGTATAGAGCTCGGTTAGAAAGTTAAGTGAGTAATGTGAGTTACGAAATAAAAACAAATAAATTAAGACATTGAATCACAACAAAAATAATTCAGTAATTTCACTGTGTCTGTGGTGCCCGAATAGTGAATAGTCTCCCAGTTTTGCCCGAATAATACCATATTTTTTACGACTGGGGGACTGCAGTCCCCCAGCCCCTCCCCTCGTACGCCTATGGTAAGAGTTATATATACTTTACTGTGAATAAAATGGCTGGTCGACTCCCTCCAATTGTCTCTAGTGTTTCATGCTATAGTGAAATATAAATAGCACCACACCAACGGTTCGCTCCCGGAGCCAATCGCCGATTTCTTTCAACCCAAATACGGAACTTGTTCACAGGCTATAACACCTAGATTCAACGATGAAATGGTTTAATTTTATTTCCCAAATTTTGCCCACAAACGGACACTAGCTTCTGTGGTTAAGTTTGTATAGATCTAAAAAAATATACCTTTATTATACAAAATAGGGTCAAATATCGCTATTATTAAATATGCTGGCAAAATGCCTAAGTAATGTAAAAAAATTATTTAGCTCCTTTTGGGTCATTTTTCTCATTATTTACTAAATAAGACTTAGTGATATGATATCCTAAATTATTATTTCAAATGAGTTTCCGTGATTTAAATAATGTGTTTATGATTTGAAATCACCACTGGCTGATTTGAAAACAGCTTACTTTGGCTTCAAATTTGATATCACGCGATTTATGGTTTAGTCAACCTCCGATTTAAAAACACGAAAACACTTATTTGAAATAACAAGTCATTATTTGATATCAGTGAACCATAATTTTTTACAAACGGCGCCGCATAAAGTAATGCTCCAAATTATGCCAGTGTAATGTGTCCACCGCCCTGCCCTGGAGCGAATATATCATGAAAATAGGCCATTTCCGAGTTGCCTTTAGCCTCTCTATCAAAGCGAGGCTAGGTGCAAAACCTTTCTTATGAAAATGAGTTTTCATTCACATGCAAATAAGTTTTATTTGCATGTGAATGAAAACTCATTTTCATATGAAAGGTTTCGCACCTAGCCTCGCTTTGATAGAGAGGATAAAGGCAACTCGGAAATGGCCTATTGGATAAGGTTGGATTGTTGTCAAACCAGTTTATTCGCGCCGGATGGAAGCGGAATAATGAAGCGAAGAAATGACTAAGGAATATTTAAGGTTTACATAGTAAATAGCAAGCAGGATTGCTTCACGAATAAAGCCTTTGATACTGTCATATTACCAAACGTTTTTTAAAAAGAGCCCAGGGGCTTCAGCCCAAAGAAGTGAAACCCCTTGAACACTTGTCGGAATGTTTTATTTTAGAAATTAAGCTGAAGTATCGACGAGGGCACAATGGACCTTATCCCTGAAAACAATAGAGCTGCGTGATACCCAGGTCTAATGAAATTAGAGGTTGTAAAAAATAGGTCGCCGTTTAATTACTGTTTACATGTAAATTAATACAACGTTGATCTGCAAACTGTGAGACCCAGTCACGAAACGGCATTATTTAAGTTTTATGGTGACTTTTTCCTTCAAAACACGTCTCATGTTTTCCCTGCAGGCGTTTATTTGATTTTTGAGTTTATGACCGTACTTTATACGTTGCGTCAAGCGAACTCATTTAGCGAGGGATATTCATTATATTACGCACTCGTCCCGCTTAGACTGCGAGCAGTCTCTCGGGTTTACGCTCTCGTTCCTCGCGGTTCTCACGCGCGTCACTTCTCGCAGTCGACGTCCCGCTTGAATAAGGTTAGGTGGAAAATGGGAGTGCGGAGTGCGGAGTGTGGAAAACGCAAAAGAAAAAAAATACTGGTAATAGGAAGCGATATATTCTTTGAAAGTTGATTTAACGAGATTTAATTTAATTAGCTATATTAACCCTTTCACTCCCAAGAGTGCCAAATATCAAAATTCTCAAATTTCATTTTGTGAAATATTGAAAAACAAATGGTACCATGCAAAAGTACTGCCGAAGAGGTTTCATTTGAATGGTCGCAGGATTTCGTCCACAGACTCAAAAGTTAGAACTACATGACATGTCTCCATAATTGACTCTGGGAGTGAAAGGGTTAACGATATTAACAATCAGTCCTTGTGTTTTTTCATTCGTACATTAACGAATAGGTAAATAACAGAAGTCAACACAAGTATTATGAAATAACGGTTTTAACAATCAGTTCTTGTTCCTATAAAAAATGCAATGCATCACTGCATTTTCATTACTAAATCGAATAGGTTAAAAAAAGAAGTCAACACGCGCAGCATTATTGTGAATTAACAGTTCTTGTTCCTATAAAGAAAGCAATGCATCATTGCATTTTCATTAGATAATTCACAACAATGCTGCGCGCGATGATTTCTTTAAATTACCTATTCGTTAGTGAACTCTATAGCTGCCAATACCGTACGATTTAGCAATAAAAATGCAATGATGCATTGCTTTCTTCATAGAAACAAGAACTGATTGTTAACACCGTTAATTCACAATGATGCTGCGTGAGTTGATTTGTTTTATTTACCTATTCGTTGCTGTTCTTTTTAGCTACCAGTACCGTACTATTTAGCAATGAAAATGCAGTGATGCATTGCTTTTTATAGGAACAAGGACTGATTGTTAACAGCGTTAATTCTACCTATTCGTCACCGTTCTTTATAGCTGCCGATACCGTGCTATTTAGCAATAAAAATGTAGTGATGCATTGCATTTTTTATAGGAACAAGGACTGATTGTTAAAACCGTTAATTCACAATAATGCTGCGCGTGTTGACTTCTGTTATTTACCTATTCGTTAATGTACGAATGAAAAAACACAAGGACTGATTGTTAATATCGTTTATAGTTTAATTAAATTAAATCGCGTTAAATCAACTTTCAAAGAATATATCGCTTCCTATTACAAGTGTTTTTTGTTTCGCGTTTTCCACACTTCGCGTTTTCCACACTCCCATTTTCCACACTCCGCATCTTCCACACTCCGCATCTTCCACACTCCTTATTTTCCACACTCCTCATTTTCCACACTCCTCATATTTTACTCGTCTCTTGTATTTTGACTCGCCCTACGTACGGGCTTGTCAAAATACAGCGAGACTCGTAAAAATATCCCTGCACGATACTACACACTAAACCGTCCAATAAGAGATTTATCATTCAACTTAGGCTCCGTCCACACTAATGCGTTTTCGTTTGAAAACGCATACTTTTTTATGCGTTTTTACCGATCGTCCACACTAAAACGATCAAAAACGGAGAATGAAATCGATGAAAACGGAGGTTTTTGAAAACGCTTTTCAAAGTGGAGACTTTTGAAAACGCAGGTCTATCGTTTTAGTGTGAACGGCAAAAACGGAGCTTTTCAAAAACGCTTACGTCACAACTAGTAACGCATAGTTTTTTTGCTGACGCTATTGGAGCATGCGTATTGAACAGAAAAACGTCCGAGCAGAGCCTGGTGATGAAAACGCATCTTTCAGCTCCTAGTGTGGACGCAAATCTTTTTGTCCGTTTTCGGGGAACCAAAAACGGAGGTTTTCAAAAACGCATTAGTGTGGACGGGGCCTTAGTCATGAATGCCGTTTTAATCTTTCATAAAAAATTACTTTTTCAAGTTTGTCGTGCGCGCGCCTATTTGATAAATAACACAATAACACAAACACTGATGAAGGGGTTATCCCAGAAACGTCCGACTGTCTTTGTCACAGTTTTTTTTTCGGCACTCAGTCTTAACTGAATTTCAATATTATCATTAACCGTGAGTGCCACGCAGCAAAAAACATTTTTGCGCGCTATTTGAACTTGTTAAGTCAGCGTGCGCGCGCTTTATTCAAAAAATGATGACGAATAGCCCAATTTCGATATATTAAAATTCAACTTGAAACAAAAGACAACACTACGAGGCTTAGGGTAATAAACCATATAAGTCCCTGCTATCATTCCCCTAAGCCTCGCAGGGATGTCTTTTGTTTCAAGTTGAATTTTAATATATCGAAATTGGGCTATTGTCAGTCGTGTAGTTGTTTGGTCGCTTGTACATTTTGTACAGCGAAGAAAGATTTTATGTGATTAAACGCATAATTGTTCGGATTTGTTTGGGTAAAAACGTCAATAGATCCCGTCAGTTTTTCTTAGTTTTTCTCAGTTTTGACCGTTCTAGTTTGGGAACAATTTTAGCCATTTTTTCACCGCTTACGTAAGACTAATGCTCGAAGTGACGTTTGTGAAAAACCGGTCTTCTGGAGTACAAATACCACGAGATATTTGTACTCGTTTTGGGTGTTATTTGTACTCTACTGAGTGCAGTTGAATAATATGCACTTATTGACTGAGTGGGAGGGCCGGACGGGAAAATATTTGGCTCGAGGTCATGGCGTACGGACCGAGCGCAGCGAGGTCCGTGCGCCATGACCTCGAGCCAAATATTTTCCCGTCCGGCCCGACCTAACTCAGTCAATAAGTATTTTATAATATGACTAGAAAGTACAAGAATAGTCGTGCAGTGCGAGTCGCTTGAACTCGAGCGGGGCCGGACGGCTTTTTCCGGACCGGCTCACGCCAACCCGTCCGGCCCCGCTCACCTGTAGGATTGCGTGAGCGGGGCCGTACGGTCATATTATAAACAACATTAATTAAATCACTTGAGTATTTTCAACCTTTAAACTTCAGAGGTTAACGTAGTTCTGCATTGGTTTGGAGAATACGTTTCTAGTTTTTTCTCCGAATAAGGAGTTTTTCACTGGTTTTTCGCATCCGGCTTAATCACCGCTATAACGTTATGTAAACATTCAATTTTTTGTACCCTTTACAATCCATACTGTGTTTTGAACAGATTTCCCTTACGCTGGCCCCCCGGGGGGGGGGGGGGGGGGACTCCCATATAAAAATGACGGGGGTACTCGTCGGAAATTTTCGAAAAACACCCTAAAAGGTACCAGAATCTCGTTTGATGGGCGTGGCTCAAAAAAAATTTTACCCCTAAGAGGTACCAATTCTTACACAACACATGTCGTATTCTGTCATATTTTTCGGCTCATACCCTAAAAGGTACCGCGATAATTCTAACGGTGGTCATTTTAGATTTTAGTACCCTAAGCGGTACCAATCTAAACATTTTAACCCCTAAAAGGTACGACGAGCACCCCCGTCATTTTTATATGGGAGTCCCCCCCCCCCCCCCGGGCGCTGGCCATGGTTTGCGATGCGCTTACGCAGACGGATATTGTAAGAGTTACACTTTACTGTGAATAAAATGGCTGATCGGCTCCCTCCAATTGTGTCTAGTGTTTACATGAGAAATGTTTTCTATTCGGCTGAGCGCAGCGATAGAGAATAGAAAGGATTTGCCTGGCCTGCCAGCAAGCCCTCGGGAGCCCGAGAGCTTGCTCGCAGGCTAGGATTTGCCCTCTTAGATGGTCGGTGAACCCTGTGTCAATCGATCACTTTCTTTCAGCTGATTCTCTATAAGCTCTGTAAGCTCTATAAACTCTTGACAACCCCTCAATTTTTTCGGTCTCTCGCTATCTATTTTCGATACTTTTAAAGTGCAAAGTCAGTGACACCTCTCCCCCCACCCCACCCCATTTGTTCTCATTTCTGACATTTATCATGGTCATGGTCCATCCCTCCTTTTGGAAAATTGGACTGCTGAGTACTGGTGTTAGGCCCAGTGAAGTTATCAAGTGTCACCAATATTTTCGTGGTAAATACCTGGGTAAATACTGAGCAACGTCTTCCGTCTGATATAGCCTTGGCCAGTAAAGTTGTATACAACAAATCCCTAATATTGTAGTCTCTGATAATGCCTATAGCAGCCGAGTGACAGAGGTAAGAGGTGAGTGTCTGCCGTCTTTAATTACAGTCGAACCTCCGGTTGCGACCACCTCTCCTCAGCGACCAGTTTTCCAAAATACCAAAAGTTTCCAAGTCAAATCACTATATTTGGAACCTCTTGTAAGCGACCACCTCTCGTAAGCGACCGCGACCACTTTTAGAGCTAAAAGTTTGAAATTTTCTTTTGTTTTTAACCTCCCGTAAGCGACCACTTGAAGCTACTTGACAGATAATAGAGCGGAAATTGGATAATGAGGTGTTGTAACATTATCGCATTCCTCAAGACAAGTCCTCTTTTCTCGTCCAAAACCTATGCCGAACTCAAATTCTTCTACAAATGGTAGGAGGGTTTAGTTTCCGAGCTGTAAACGATGTTTTTGACTGTTCGGCCTCAATTTGGTTAGATAATGGTCATAAAATGGCATTTGTAGCCTGAAAAAGGGTCTTTTTGGTGGAAATTTGGGTGTTAAAGGGTTAATGTACAGTTTTTTACGCTTGTTAACATGTAAATCACCAGTAATATAAAAGGGCTGTCAATCCAATCCTTATTAGTTCATGTTCAGTTCCCCTTAACGTTTAGTCAACATTAAAGATTCAATTTGTAACTATCGTGAGGCTTGTTCCATTCGCCTTATTAGGTAAATTAACAGAAGCGAACCATGAAACTCTGAATAAATATGTTTGACTACTAAAAGTTATTACATGGGTTTAGATGGGCATTGGCACATGGGATAAGTCTCTGCAGTTACCATATGCTAATAAGGCAAAATTTTGACCCAATATGGTCTGAACTCTCGTAAGCGACCACCTCCCGTAGGCGACCACCAAGGCTTGACATTTTGGGTGGTCGCTTACGGGAGGTTCGACTGTATTAGGAACCTGTGACTTAGAAGGGAAGAAAAATCCCGACAGAAACAGCCCGGGCGGCCCTGGTTAGGGATGGTGGTACAAATAACCCCAACCCATACAAATTACCGCCGATATTAAACGGAAACTGCATTTCTGACATGTTGGCAAATTAAAAAATAAGTGAAAATGAACAATAGAGCGTTTGCACCAGACGTCACAGCGGCCATATTGGTGTCCCAAAACAAAGAAATGGTGGCAAACGAATCCTATGGGACTTTAGCTCTATTCTCATTCAAACATTTCCTATTGGTTTACCACTTCAATATGGAAATTGCTACGTCATGAGTCAATCGTTTGTATGTGCATGACTGTGATAACAAGTCAAAATATAATAACCGGTTATAGAACTAAACTCACATCAATTTATTTTCTACAATATTTGCAACTAAATGAAATATCGATCCAGTTAAATTAAATTACAAGTTATGGATAGCTCATGATACCATTGGCATAAATGTTTTGCAGGAGTATCATTTTTCAGATTGTAAATTTTTGTAGTTATGTGAAAATAATTGAGAATATTGGTGGGATTTCACTTTTTTTATTCTTGTAAGTCATACACCTTATTCCAAAATGGCGGCCAATTTATTATTCTTTTATATGCATTTTAATTAGCCCTCTTGGCCTCGTCAGCATGTTCAAAATACAAAGGAATTTTCAAGCGAAAATGAGGCCAAGAGGGCTAATTAAAATGCATATAAAAGAATAATAAATTGGCCGCCATTTTGGAATAAGGTGTATTGGCAAATAGAAGCTAATTTATGTACTAAAAAAACACCGCCAAATTTTCGTGAAACACAAAACTGTAATGTTTAACGCAAAATAATGTTTGTTAGTTCAACCGCACTTGAACTATTCAGGCTTTTATATTAAATAAATTTGCTTTTTGGCTGGAATAACATTGGTAAAAAATGTAAATTGATAAGTGACATTTGTTATCTGTATAATCAAGAAAAAATTTGCTTTAGAAATATATTTTGTCAAACTATTCTTTTTGGCAAACATTGCAAAAAAGAAAATCATTTTTTACCTGCAAACATTTCTTGCCATATGGTATGTTAACTTTATACTTAGTAACTTCTATTACCTATCACACAACAGATTGAATACTAAAAGGAAATGGAACAAGTGGTAAAATTTTGGAAACAGGTGCTTTGTTTCTTTATTTGAAACCATTGGCAGATGTTATAACCTTGAAAAAGGTATAATTTACCAGTGGCCTAAAAGTAATACGGTCAGACTTTATGCAGAAAATTCATGCAGTTTCAACGAAAACAATATCAGGAATATATTCTACATCAAGTTTGAAAGCAGAATTAAATAATAACATCCTAATATTTCTGGAAAAAAAACAACAACAAAAACAAAACAACAACATCAAGAGCAATATAACGACCTATTTACAATAATATAAAATTAATTATTATACATCTAGGTTTTATGTTAGTTATTACAATATGCCAAGTCCCAAAGAGTCAATGTCCACAGGTGGTAACTCAATTTCAGGAAGGCTGAGTGCACTAAAGCCTTTAGTCAGTGAATCCAGTTCTCCTTCAAATGGAAGGGAATCTAAGTAGGAATCTAGAAACGTGATAAATAAACAGGCATGTTAGTTATGTGCTACAACACTAGTCATTTCATCTATCTTTATACAAGTGTTACGTGGCTCTCACAGTGTTCACACATTGGTCACCATCAGTCAATGAAATATTGTTTCTTGTACTAACATTAGTTTCCACAAAACATGTAAGATAACAGCAGCATAAATTTAAAATGATGATTCACTTTTTAAACCCCGCCTACTGTTTCATTTTTCCTCCTATTACATATACTTGTTGACCAATCAAAGAGTAACACATGTGATTGGGCTAAATGTTTTATTGGTCATGTTAATCAATCATACCGGGTGGAATGTTCCGACCGTTGTATTCCCTCCCCTTGGAATTTTTAATTTTCTCTAACAGTTTGCTAATACTCATTGCTTACAGCCAAATTTGTTGTATCGTGATGCGCGAAATGCAAACTTCGAAAGTTTTCTGTTTTTTCTGTTCCGTCAATCATCTCAGTGGGGGGCGGGGTTAACACGGACCGAGTGAATAGCACGTTGAGATGATTCCCGCAAGTTTGATTCGGAGAGTTCAATGGCAAGAAATTTTATTCGGGGAGCTGGCGAGAAAGGATTTTTAATCGAAGAAGATGGATACAGGAGAGGAATTCAAAAAGTTAATTTTATCCGTCGATTTTTACCTTAGAATTCGTTTCTTTGCTAGTAAATCTGATTTGCTTCGGGCATATTAAATTAGTGAGCTGGCGTTGGACGCTTTATCGGCTTCAAAAGTTTGCATCGAAAAAAAATGGGATGGGGAAAACCTTCTTCAACTTCCATGGAATATTTCATATAGATTCTGGCAAAATCGACTCCTCTGGCGAGTCGAGAAGTTTGAGCGTTTTTTGTTGTTTACATCTCCCGGGGAGCATTATTCGTTACGGTCGACCGGTCATGCATCAACGGTAATAATATGCAAATGTAAACTGACAGTATGTAGAAAACGAATGTGGTAACGACGGAAAATAAAAGAAAACATACAAAAACAAGATGCGATGTCATTGAATATGAACTAAATATTTGAAAGGAATCATCTTGAAGATAATTTTGAAGATGAAATCATCGACAGAATTTTCGGCTTTCAGTTTGTCTTACGTACGGTACACTCTTTCTGCCGGAATCAGGCGAAGAAATTTGATCATAATTCCGTTTTGGTCTTTTAATCACGCCGATTACAGGTATTTTACAGTTTACAGTTATTTCTTGCATTTAGCCCGTTTAATTTTTCATAAATCGATCTCATGTTCAGTCTTCAATTAAAACTGCCCTTTCAAATGCACAACCCCGCCCCCCCCACTGAGATGATTGACGGAACAGAAAAACCAGAAAACTTTCGAAGTTTTCATTTCGCGCATCGCAATACGTGTACAACGAATTTGGCTGTAACATTATTTATATGTCGGAGTGGAGAGAAACAGCGAGTGTAGAGCAAAATGTTTTGCTCAGACTCTGCATAGCGGCCATTATTTTTGCTGAGAAATAGTTCATTCCTTGGCATTTATTACTTACAGCAGTTTACATTAGATCCTAAGTATGACTGTCTCATTGAAAACAATATTTTGCTATAATGTTGCTTATGTAAATTTCTTTGTTGCCACTGTGTGCCCCAAGCAATCTCGCAATCTCATCAGTCTTGGAGCCATAATTTTGCCCAGACTCCCCTGCAGTGGGAAATACAAATAAGACGTATTCTCTCCCAAGAGTCTTTGGATGTTGTCCTTCAGTGGCATTTTAAGAATATAATTTTTTTTTCGAATGAGGCCTAAAACTACTGTGATAAAACGGTAAAATCCTTTTATCACAGTACAGTGTGTAAATCTAAACGTTTTATCACAATAGTTTTAGGTCTCATTGGAAAATTTTTTATATTCTCCCAAGAGTGTCAAATCAAAATTCAAGATAAATTTAAAATATTGGAAAAAAATTGTACTATGTAAAAGTACTACCAAAGAGGTTTTATTTGAATGGTCACACCATAGGATTTCATTGACAGACTCAAAAGTTATAACCACATTTAATGTACAGTTGTCTGCACAATAATATTTATTTATTGATCACGATCCTGGGAGTGAAAGGGATAAACCACTTTTTTTTAAGTTGTGCTCACCTTCTGCTGGTCTTGTTACATTTTCAAAGTGAACATAATTTACTACACCGTCTTTAGGTTTTGTATCAGGGATAGAGTGAGGTTGAAACATGCAGCCATGATAAAGAGCTCCAACATTCTTTAATATTGTTGAAACATATTGTGATCTTGGAAGTACATCCTCTAAAATCAAACAAAGAAAAATAAAAAAGAGAATAATTATTTATGTAACAATATTTAATTATATTGCAATAGAAGACATTTTTCTCTCCCCCCGTTTTCATGTTCTGATCATTTTTTTTTTTATTCACATCTTTCCTTTATTATCCAAGTTAGTTGGAAATCTGAACCCTTCTACAGCAGCTGCCCTACCAACCATATAATATTTTTTTTATTTATGTAGCGCACAGTGCAATGAGCATGGTGCATGAAATGAGAATGGTACTGTACCAGTGTGTGCAGATGTGATGTCAAAATCTGCAGCTCTTGTGAATACAATGTAAGCTGTTTAAAAGCATCCGGCTAATGAAAACAAAGATATTAAAAAAATAAAATAATAAAGTACTGTACCTTGGTCTATAAATGGAAACATTACTTCTCTTTGACAAGGGTCTTGTTGTGCTTTCACTTTCTGTTTCTCTGTTGTTCTAACATGAGATGCATGTTTCTGTTTAGTACTTTGTTTAAGACCCGCAGAACTTATTTGTTGTAACAGTGGAAGACCTTTGGTTGCTGGGGTTCCTGTGGATGCTTGAAAGATCTTTGTTGTCCTTGGTGTCTTTCCACATGGTTTGCTGGGTTTTAATGCAAGTCCTTTCCTAGCCTTTGTAGTTCCTGGTATAATTGTATTTCCGACATCTCCTAATGCACGCCGTGGGGTGGCCAAGGGAGCATTGCTGGACTGAAAAGATTTTGCAGCACCAAAACTTCTGCCTGTGTAGCAGAAGTTTAGAACAGTCAAATGCAAAATCAGGCCTCGAGACTTACAGTAGCCAACTAGCCAAATACAAGTAAAAATTCAGTTTTGGCTGGTAGGTTTTGTATTTCCACTAACCATTTTGGCTACTGAAAAAACATAACGCTCGTACAGCATTGCTTAGAAATCAAATTACTTTGGATGGGTTTGAAATACAGTGCTGAAAGCTGATACAATTTTTTCCGCCAATCTGCTGAAATGAATCTTTTATCTCGAACAGACTAAATTACTCCATAATCTTTTTTTTTTTATGCGTACACGCTTCTTTTGGTATGGTAGCTTGACATGTGAAATCGTTATGACATTCCATGAATGATAACCCATAACAGACCAATTTAATAGACAACTTGAGAGAAATAGTAAAGTTTTACATGTTAATCTCGACCCAATCATATTTGAGACAGTTGTAACCCGAGTTTATAAAGGGGCATGTGTTGCCACACAGTGATTTTGAACTTTTTTGGTCAAAAGTACAATAACTTTACTTATTTACAAAATAATACTAAAACACCAAGAGACAGAAATCAACCAATTTTTGAAAAAGGAACAAATTATATGCTTAAAACATGAATAAAGTTAGGCTTTAATTTAGTCTAGAACGTAAACTGGACCAATATTTTTTTACCAGAAACAGCTGCTCCTTTGATATTCACCGCTTGAGCATTTTCTTGATCCACATGAGGTCTGAAGGCTGTTTCTGTTGCCATTTGTTGTCTAATCACGGAAAAATGTCGATACAATTTGCCTCAACAAACTTTGAAGGGAATGACTGGGGGAACGGCTGTTTTCGATTTCAAAGATGGCGGTTTTGTGGTTTGGGGCATCCCACGTGATCATTGCCAACCAATGAAAAGGCTAGTCCTCAGTCCCTAGCGTCCGCTTGAAGGATTCCATCATGGCTGCCGGGGTCACAGAGGACCACATTTTGTACGATGTTTTTATTCGCGCAGAGTGGAGCCTCGAGGGAGAAATTTTGGTTAGTATCTATTGATCTCACCTCTTTAGGTCTTAAGAATGTGCTCTCTGTAATTTAGACGATGTCTTTCGCTTTTATATTGTCGTTTTTATAACGCAAACGTGGCATCTATCACTGTTAAGCGCGTACGCGTATACGGTCGCTGCTCATTTCTCGGCTTAAGCTTACATGCGCTCTAGTGATAAAAAACATAACTTTTGTGAAGTTTGTTAACATTAATTATAATGATATATAAAGTCTCATTAATAAATATTAATTAAAATTCATGTGATTCAAATGCCCTTGGGAAAATAAATAAGCTTTCTGATAGTAGCTTATTGTGTAGTTCCAGAAAAGATCCACCAGGCGAGGGGTGTATCAAATTGCAAATTGCAATGAATTTATCATGAAAATCGGATGGTTCGGTATTCCAATACATGCACTTGGAAATATAACATTATTAACATTTATGATGAAATAAAAGAAAGAAATTATGAATGGCCTATACTAAGACATTAGAAAAAAAGGAAAACACAGTATTTTCTAAAACAAGACGACAAGAATCCGCATATTCCCAAAAATTAGCCCTTGCACTTAATACGCATCTGTGTAAAGCACGTTTCTATTTTTAATTGCTTTTATAAAGAAGGCTACCATAAGGAAACCATTGATTCATTTTTGCCTTATAAATAAGGAATTGGAAGGTTGGTGTATGTGGGTTTGGGGTTGGCAAAAGTGGGACCCCTCAGGTAACCAATCAGAATGCCCTTTTTCATCGTGGAGCAGTTTTAGCAATAATTATAATAATAATCATTAACTTTACGGTAATATTGATCGATTACTGGAACCATAGTGAGGATTTATTACCGTTATTAAAGGTAAGTCTTCACAAGCCTAATGGCTCACAACTGCCGGAGCTTAACCCATAGCATGTAGTTACTGAGAGTATACTACTTCCCCCCTGGATGGGATGCTAGTCAATCACAAAGTTATCCCCCAGCATTTATATTACAGTTGTATGTTGCTGGTACCCATTTATACACTTGGGTGGAGAGAGACAACATGGAACAAAGTTTCTTGTTTAAGGAAACAACACAACAGCAGTGACCAGGCTCAATGCAAACTGCCAACCTTCAGGTTGAAAGTGCAACGCAGTTACCACTAGACCACTGCGCCTTCACACCGTTATTAAAATATAATTTGATTCTTTCAGAACAAGACAGGATTTGACATTGGCCAGCTGAGAGGATCTCTACCAAAGAAGTTCCTAACAGTTGCACAAAGTATGTCACAACTAAAAACTGTTTTTATTATATTAACTACAATCTACCTACTTTAGTGCCTGTTTTTTTTAATTCTCCTATGATACAATCATTAAGTTACTAACTACATGTACATGTACAGTCAGTGTGTACTGTTGTATTTCGTTGTTGGCTTGAAAACATTTTTTTCCTTTCTAGATTCCTTTTGGTGGTTGTTGAGAGGTGCTCAGTATGCTCTTAGGTAAGGAAGATAAT
Organism: Dendrophyllia cribrosa; assembly: GCA_024195265.1. Classification (NCBI taxonomy): domain Eukaryota; kingdom Metazoa; phylum Cnidaria; class Anthozoa; order Scleractinia; family Dendrophylliidae; genus Dendrophyllia; species Dendrophyllia cribrosa. The sequence goes on along the minus strand of JAJLRJ010000003.1, from coordinate 17,700,992 downwards.
CTGTCCTGCCAAAACAACAAAATTTTTCTTAGCTTATTCCCATGTTATATTGCCAAATGCAACCAAATATACAGCACAGTTGAACAAAAAGATTCCATAGAGCAAACCAAAAGCAGCAGTTTGGAGATAAAGTGCAGGATTTGCAAGTTAAGGATTGAAGTGAATTGCAGTTCATAAAATTTGATTTATTGACAGGCGATCAAGAAATAAAACTTGCCATTCTTGTGAAATTTTGTATTTTTATAGCTGTTATTGTGTCTCTTTAGTTAATACGTCTTTGCTTCCATCACTTTTGGTGATGGTTTTGTTCAATTTCAAGATAATAAATCATGGCCATAATCACGAAAACATGATATTTCAGCTGGGACAGTGTTCTTTATAGGGGCAGTATCACAGGGATTTTGACCTTTTTTGATCAAAACCATGCTTCAATACCTGTACTGGTAGTTTGTTTACAAAATACAGTGTACATGTAATACTAAAACACCAAGATTATTCAAAGAGGAATTAACGTGAACATAATAAATAAAAGTTGAATAAATTATGGCCTGTTCTGGCTTATTTTGGAAACCAAAATGCGAGAACTTAAAAAAGTTAGTAGGCAAACTTTTTTCAAGTTGCAATTCATTCAGAAGTACTGTAGTCCGTCTTTGACTGGAGACACTCATTGACAGTTTTGGTACACTGGGGTGTTATCAAATATCAAATTCCTTTCAGAGTCATAGGCAGGATAAGGCTACTAAAGATGTTTATTTTTATTCTTTTTTTCCTCGTACTATTAGAACCTGGAATGCCCTGCCTGGTGATTTAGTTGAAAGTAACACATTAGAATCCTTTAAAGCCAAGCTTTTTGACTATTATGCTAATTAGATTTTAATTATATTTTAATTTGTAAAATGTAATATTGTGATTATGATATATTAATTTATTTATTTCATTTTTTTATTTTATTTTATTCTATTTTAATGTTGTTTTATAGTTGGTGTGATGTCTTCGGATTTTACCGACTTATTAAATGTAGATGTAGATGTAGATAGAAAGTTTCTAAGGTCAGCAATTTTTATTGCATCTTTGAATACCAGCACACCAGTTGTAGTTGCTGAAATGTTTGCCATTGTCACTCTGTTCCAAATGCAAGATTAATGTTTAAACCCGGACAAATCAAACTCACATAAATCCAATAAGTGTATATTTTTATTTTTCTGCCGTATTTGGCTTGTGGGTAGAAGGAACTGACAATGATAAGTGATTGAGATTTACATGTATATCATAATATTATTGTGTACTGGATATGTCGTGGTTCAAATTTTTCCTTTGTTTAAAAACTTTCAAACCAGTTCATTGATTTTTGTTTTCCTTTGTCTCAGAAAATGGTAATGGGTTTGAGACCAGGGAAAATGAAAATGAAACTGGTTTAAAAATTTTCAAACCAAAGAAAAATTTGAACCGCAACAAATATTTACCAGCATGCTTTATTATGTGCTGAATTTCAGTGGCAGCAATCAGATTCTTGGTCTTCCTGCACAGCTGTTTAAAGCCATCAACAGTTCACTCAGCTGGCAGTTTGTTTTATCCAGGTAAATATCTTGAATAACAGAGTAATGGTTATTCAGTGTCACCTAAAATTGTTTAATATATTGTGATATAGTTTATAATTATTATTAGTGTCTTGACACCAAAGTTGCAAAGATGATGCTGGTGATGATACAGTGTAAGTAAGTGGTTTGAACTAGAGATTTGTTTAATAGTGAGAATTATATTTAGTATGATCATCCAAGGTGATAGTACAAGTACATGATGACTGAGGTTTCAACAACCTGAGAGGAACTGCATGTAACTTCTCACACACCACTGGGGTGCTGTGCCAGTCCAACTGACACTGCAGGCCTGCATTTTATTCTCAAACCAACAAGTAGAACAACGTACGTGTATAATCATCAAAACAATTTTGTTGTCTACCAGGAATTTCAAGACAATAAAAAAGAAAAATCAAAAAGTGGGAGGGTGAGAAGGTCAGCAATGTCAAATACAATGAAAGCAGTACCCATAAAACATCACATGACCTTTTTCCTGTGTCCCTGTGGTGTGTGATTAACACATTTCCAGGGGAAAATCAACCTTATCTTCACTCTAAAGGTTATGCTGCTGAGGTTGTTGAAATGTCAGTCATTGCACTAACCTGCGATCTCCACCTTTATACCGACTTTCACTCGAAAAAAAGGGGTGCCTGATTGCAGCTTATCAGTGCACCAATAAGAACTATTCTTTCCCAGAGGATCTCGTCAGAGAGACTAATGATTAACTGATAGTGTTTAGTGCATTCAGTGATAAAGATTGTATGTTGGATAAATTAACAATTATAATTAACAGTGTGTTGATTAAATGTTTCAATTTGTTTCAGTGATGGGAAGCTCCTGGCAATCCTTCAAGACAGTTTTATTGAAATAAGGTAAAATAGAGTCTAACCCAGTTAATACTGACACTGAAGGGACCACAGCAAGTGTTTGATTTAACAGATGGTCAGTAGAGTAAAACATGTAGGAGAGGGGAGGAGTTGGCTTGTAGTAGCCTTTGATCATTTTTTTTCTTTCTATTAAGTTTGTCAGCATCAATTCAATTTTACTATAATTGAAATTATACTTTAGTTGTTAATTACTCATGCGCGTAGCGGCATGAGTTATAAAATGGCCTTCATTTTTCTTTTTTCTATATTCTATATTCTGAGACAAAGGCAAACAAAAATCAAACTGGTTTGAAAATTTTCAAACCAAAGAAAAAATTGAACCACAACATAAACATACCAAACAAGAGGCTACACTTAGCCTATACTCATGCGCAAGAGACTCTAAGACGCGCGATTGAAGTTACCAATTTTTCTGTGCTCGCTTTTAATATTTAATTTATTGATTCCGATCAAATCCACACTCGTCTATAACTTTCCAAGCTGTGAATTATTTCTGTTACATTTGAAAAGACTACTTAAAAAAATAGGCAGTAGATGACATGCTGTAAAAAGAAATTTGATAATCAATATAAAGATTTAGTTTTCCTGTGTTACTTAATCGCATGCAACCAGTGTAAAATGGGTTATTCCAGAAAAAATCCCCCCCCCCCGACGGATGCAATATTTTTTTACCCCTCCCCCGCCCGGATTTCCCGGCCAGGCCGACCAACCCTCGCACCTTGATTTTTAACCCAGATACCCCCTCCTGCCCGGATGGCCATTAACTTTTTGTAGGCCCTAAATAAACAGGAAATCGCATTCAGGAGATCCGGGATTTTTTTAAAGATTTCAAATCTTTGGTGAGAATTGCTATGAATTGGTCAAACATTTTGTAAATAGACATTGCGTGACGCGTTCACTAAAATCTTTCCGTGATTTTAAGACCAAATCGAAATGAAATGTTTCCATAACTTAAAGCTGGTTCTTTAAAAAAATGCTTTGATTTTGCCATCTGTAATAAGTTTTTTCCAAGCTTCACAGTTTCTTCAAAGTGTTGTCGCAAATACACAATTTTGCTTTGTGCAAATTTTATGTCAAATGAAATTTGATATCAAGCTGTTTTTATAATCACTGAATCTAAAATATATTTTCTATAAAAGGTCAAAACTTTTGAATGAAACTCATATTTCCTTGAATGAAAATGTCTTTCCTTTGATTAAAAGAGTCAAACACTTTTCAGAATTCAGTGATTTTCTGCTTCTGGAAGTCTTGGCGATATATTGTATCCTAATTACTGCGAGGAACCGGCTAGCGTCTGCGAAAATATAATAAACATCACAAAATAATTCAATTCAGCAACCTATTTTTATTATACTTTCTAAAATCGCCGACTTTTCCTGTGTAATAGAATGCCAATCTTATCCAGAAAAATAATTCGTATAATAATGCTTTCGCTAATAAAAAAAAAAACAGTTCTGAATGGTCAAAGATACAGAAATGAAATGCTGGCGGCGTTTGAATCATGAGTTCGGATAGCTCATGGTCTGCTAACAAACACTTCAATTCACAGCTCGATTTTTCACTAAAACCTTTTTCCAAACCACGAAAATACCTAAAATAATATTTGAAAACAATACTTGGCCACATTTGGTGAAAGCTGTGCTTGGTAAAGCAGTAAAAATAACGAGAAAGCTCCGTTTACCTTTTCCACGAATCCAAAGCGCGCACGTACAAACAGAACTGCCTTGACAATCGAGTCGTCTAATCCGAAGCTATCAGAACTGTCTCATCGTACAGCAATCGGGTGAACTTGGCACAACTTCGCGCTTCGGAAAGTCGGACTTACTTACACAGGTGACAGCATAGTGGTTACTAGTAACCTAGTAACCACAAAAAGCAATAAAGTCAGTAAAAATCTACATTAATATGACACGCATTCCCTAGTCCATAATCCACAGAAGTCCAGTCCCAAAGTCCAGATGTTTTATTAAATCTGATGGGCTGAAGTAACGACGCTGTTTTGCCGTGTGTTTCTATTGTTCTTTCTTGAAAAAAGTCTTGAAATTACTCACCACAGGCAGCGAGGACTGCTCCGATACAGACATTACAAAGAATCGGCAGTAAAACGGGAAATAAATTGCGAGTGCGAGAGATCGATGTTTGACATTTTTGCCTCGGAAGAACTCTGATTAAAAATAGCTCTTAGTTTTTTCAGAATCGCGACAAATTCGGCTTCAAGTTGTATGCTGTGTATAAAAGCAACGTTCACCTCTGTGGGAGAAATACAGGACTGACTTATACACCAATAAGACCAAATGACGGAAAATGTTTGTCATGCGCATGCGTATCAAACATTTGTTTTATACTTCAATGTACCATAAGAAAAGAAGCAATTTAAATTTTAAAAATTTAAACAAGATAAGAAGACGTCCGACATGGAGAATTCAGTCATCGTACCTGCAAACCACGTTACTATTGAATGTTTTATAAATGAAGGCTGTACCACAATGAAGCCAGTCATTGTTGTGAAGATAATATATACCTGACGTGAACATTACTGATGTGAGTAGGGTTGTAGGAGACGCTGTCGTGACACTTCAGTAACGATGTTTTGCCGGAAGTGAGAGTAGCCGGAAGTCACTAAACCGGAAGTGTAAAAAGCAAAGCTGTGAACCGGAAATACACAATTTAAAATATGCGTGAATAAATTTGCATGCAAAATCGTGACACAAAAAAAAAAAAATAATAAAAAGAAAAACGAAGCCCATTTTATAACTCATGCCGCTACGCGCATGAGTAATTACTTCTTTGACATACTTATCTGGTTGTATTATCTTATTTACTAGGTCATTTGTAGATGACTTTGAATCAGTGGTTGCCAAGTGCACTGGTATGTCACCATTGTATTCAACTATGCTTTATATCCATTGACACCTGAACATTGACATCCCAAACTGTTCATGAGGAGCCACAGTCATTGTACCATTTGTGACGTCATTACCTTTTATGACAAATTTGATGACCAACTTATGCAGGATGAAGAAGTCTTTCAAATGAGAGTGATCCCCTGAATTGGGCCAGAGATACACGCAAGAAACCCAGTGAATTTGACTGGTAAAATGGAGAAAAAACGTTTTGGTCTAATGTGCTTTATTTTGTGAAGGCATTTGGTGTAGTCTGGCCAGTGATACAGTAACTCTAACCTCTCTAGTTTATTAGTCAAGTTTGCTTATGTACACTAGTCTGATAATTACAGTGCATTATAACGTAGATCACTTTGTGAAATTATGTAAGCATCTTGAGTTGTTATATACTATCTTGGTGTTTGTTTTCAGTTGATAAAGATGACAGTCCTCAATGGAGAAAGCTGGCATGGAGCCAGGATTGTTCAATGTTGGCCTGTTCTTATAGGTTTGTACAGTTCACTTATCACTGATTTAGAATGTACACATGTATTATTTAACATCAAGGCTTGTTTAAAAAAGAACATTAATGCAGGCTGGTATATTTAGAGTGGATAACACTATAATCATTCTATCCAGTGGATTTAAACGTTAACAAAAATAATAAAATTAATTGCATTTATTTATCCACTGGGTAGAGTTTTATTGACCTTTTCAACAACTGCTGCTTGTAATATAAGTTTTCTAACATTTGATTGCATACATGTAGTCATAATAAAATGACTGACACAGGTACATAAAATTAAGCTATACATACAAGAAACAAGGTAGAGTTTATACATGTACATGTACAGTATATCAATAATTGAAATTATGTCACAATCGCTGTTGCCTATTTATAATTAAAGCATATATTTTATAACTTATTCTGACTCTGACTACTGTAGATCTCCCACGGCGGGCACAGATTCACTCAAAATCGCTTGCCATTTCGTGATATAATAATAACTTTTTCCGTTTTGATGTTGTTAACATAAAATTTCACAACAGCACAGAACTCATCATTTTCACAAATTAAATATTTTAATTTTGTCTTTCCATTTTTGCAATTTTTGGCGGGAAAATGATGTCATAAAGTTGGCGCCAAAAAAATAACTTAGTATTATGGGATATCTAATGACGTTTCAAAATTCCGCCCATTATCTGCTGGGGTCAAAGGTCATTTAGAATCAAATCGACTGAAAAACTTGCGCTTCATTCAACTTTAACAGTTTTGAACCTAGGAAGCTGAAATTTTACAATATAGAAGTTATCATTCGCAAAAATTGTATGTTTTTTGTTTTTTAAATTTTAAGTATTTTGGCGGGAAAATGACGTCACAAAGATGGCGCCAAAATTTGAAATTAGTATTATGTGATATCTGATGACAGTTTCTGAAAGTACACGCCATAATAATTTCAAAAGTGAAAAAAGTTCGTTAATATGTTGATGAAATCCAAAGATATGACATTTCGAAAATTGATGGGCTCCTGATTTCCGCCATTTTGTTAGCACGCGAATGGCGAGCGATTTTGAGTGAATCTGTGCCCACCGTGTCCATTCTCTCATGTGTTTTGCTATCTTTTTTTAAACCTTTTTCTCCCTCTTAAGCTGCTTCTCCTAAGCAGCCACCTCTTGTAAGCAGATGCAGTTCCAAAATACCAAAATTTCTCAGTCAAATCAGTATTATCTTGTAAAGGCCAATTTAGGTCTTGACCAGTACAACTCTTGCTTACAACTATCAAATCAATCAATCTTTTATTGAACAAATAAATTATTTTTAAAACTATAGGCACCCGCAGGTAGCATCAAGCTAATCAAGGCGGGTGCTTTTAGAAATAAATAAATAAATAAATAAATAAGAAATCACATTACAAATAATATACGGAGATAAATAAATCAACTGAGGGCCTGTTTATATGGAAAAAAGTTGGCCCGGGTAGGAGGGTCACCCGCCCACCCGAGCTACCCTGGACGAGCCAAGTTTTCATACTTTCCCTTACAAAATGCGGCGAACTGTTTATATGACAATCTCAAAGTTGGCTCGGCCGGGTCACCCTCTTTCGATGGCAGGGTGACCCGGCTGGCCGAGCCAACTTTTTCTCATATAAACGGTTTGGCTCGGCTAACCGGGCCAACTCGGTCAACTATCGGTCAACTATAGATAATCTGGGCATGCGCGGGCTACTTACAGCCAAGCTCCGTCACGCGTGACCAGTAATCCACAAGACTGAAAAGAACATTATTTTAAATATTTCTTTATAACGTCCGAGATTTGAATCAAACCTTGAAGATCTCTCTGGAAAACACTTTGAAAGTTCGGATATGTACATGTAAGGTTCAAATACAGTGATCAGTTTTGTTGCTCTTTGTTTCCGAAAATGCGGTAAAATTCTCACGGAAATTACAAATCTCGGAATGAATTAACAAAACCAATGCGTAAACTTGAAAACTCCATTCAAATTTTCAAAAATACTGGTCACGCATGATGGAGCATGTACAGCATTTGGCTCGGTCAGGCGGGACAACTTTTTTGTCATGCGAACGCTCGGTAAAGTTGTCCCAGGTGGGCGGGTGACCCTCCTACCCGGGCCAACTTTTCTCCATATAAGAAATCATGTCTATTATTGTGGGCACGTCAATATACAAATCAGCATTATCAAGTGTTTTGAGGAGTGATTTTCGTACAGCGTAGATCCAAAATGAACTTTGCATGTGGCTTTTGTGGCTTTTGCAGTGCACACTGTTTGCATCAGGCCAAAATCGTATACAACTTCACCTGTGTGAGATTGTTTCTGGCAAAGATGTGTTTAAAAGATGTTTCAAAATCACACGAGGTTGAGGTCATAGAGTTGGTCAATAAAAGTCATGAAAATGTCCTGGAAAATTCATGTGATGCAATTTTGTTTCCTAGTTTTTATGTAAATGACCCCAAATATGTGTTGCCTGGTTGAAATTTTGACTGCAGCATGCTTACAGTTAATTCCCAATAATAAAGCCAATTTTTTTTTGTAGCTGTGGCGACATAGTGGTGTTTGACCTTGCAGGAGAACTACTTTTCACAATTCCTCAGGTAAGCTGATTTGCATAAACTTCTGTTAAAAATTATACTTCCTTGGCTGCAGGGTTTGTATGTACATGTACTGACTTGGAGATACATGTATGTTGCTTATTTCTAGACCACTGGAGCTCTTCCTTCAGATTTAAGTGACTGTATATCTGGACTTGTTTTTATTGAACACAGACAACAGAGTTCGCAATGGTAAGTTTCTGGTATACAATGTACTTCAAAGGGTTAAAAATAACAGTTGATTATCAGACACGAAACAACTGACTCAACTTAAAGGAGCTACAGTATGTCATGGGGCTGGGATTTTTACATTTTTTTTGAAATGCTTATAGGGCACTAAGAAGAAGATATCAATTGAATTTGTGAAGAGAGAATCTGAGTTTTTGTGAGTTTTCCAATACACAAGGCAATAAACTTGAAATAATTGGGCTTCAAGTTGTAATCCATTTCCATCCTGGCCTTCTGCAGCCCAAGACACGTTTAGAGCACTAGTACTCAGAGTAATTTGAAACAAATCTGGACCCTTGTTTTTGGTTTTCTGCTGAAATAAATATGTCTTTTGGGCTTTTAAAGTTACACTAAAAATGGCGACATAACCCCTTTAACATAATAACAGGCAAACGTCCACTAACAGTCAATACCCCATAACAGCCGCCACCCCTGTACGATGGCCATTTATCCAAATCTTCTTATTGAAACCTTTGCATTATCACCACCTGTCTATACATGTAATAGATGGCCAGAATATTCTGTCCAAGGATAGGTGTTGTAGAGAGGCTCTTCTGTATTAACATTGTACATTATGTCTCATTATCATCATCATCATCATCATCATCATCATCATCATCAGTCGACTCAAACACAATTCAAAGGGGACAGACTTTAAATAAATGTGGCTTCTGAACATATCTGAATTTCGTAACTGTTCAACAGTAGGATGCCTAAAATGTGTGCAATTCCACAGTTGGGTTCGGCTCCATTACATGTAAATCCTATACCAATTGCAAAACATTTTAGGAGGAGCCACCCACAGTGTGAGCACAGTTACTGACAAGACATATTAGCAAGGAAAACAACACAAAATAAATGTAGTTTGAGACGGGCCCTGTGTCTGACATGCCACATGTCCAGATCAGCCAACAGGCTAGCAAGCTCTTTCCTGGACTTCACACCTCTGCCACTCGATAACTTGTCAACTAATTGTTGACCATTTTGACAATACATTTCAAGTTTATAATAAAATAATTATTACATGACTTAAATAGTGCAGAAGGCTGATAGCTAAAATCAACCAATCAGAATGCTCATTTGCTGGTCCAATATTTTCCAATTATCAGACTGGGTAATGTAGCAAAATTTCCCGCACAAGTTCTTGCACAATGTTTTCAAATGTTCCAGTCATGCAATAAATCTCTTCTTAACCAAACTTGCTTGCGACAATATTGGGAGGATATTGGCCCTGGGTCTGTCCAGGTCCTAGGCAAATATTTTCCCAGTATGGCCCTTATGCTTAGTTGTACTGTATATGTTGTGGTTCAAAGTTTTCTTTGGTTTGAAAAATTTTAAACCAGTTTAATTTTTGTTTTCCTTTGTCTCAGAATATGGTGATGAATCTGAGACAAAGGCAAAACAAAATTGAACTGGTTTGAAAATTTTCAAACCAAGGAAAAATTTGAACCACAACATGTACAATCAATGAACATGGAACAAACATAGAACTTACAGTCATGTTATTTAGGTTCGAATTGCCTTGAAAGCACTTTTCATGTGCAATATAATATAACATAAAATTGTACAAGAAAAGAATCGGCTACTAAGGGTATTGAAAAATACAGGTGCATTATTAAAAGAAGATCTACATGTAGATATGGCATTCAATGGAATTTTAAAAAAACATCATGCTGACTCTTTTAAAAAATGAGTCATTTTGTTAGCATGATTTGTTTATAATACATGTAATCAACTTAAATTTTGATTTGCATTTAGTAATAAAAAATAAACCCACTTTTTTGCCAAAATGTGATTTCCTTCTCTCCAGGTCTGCAGAACTTATTGTGATAAATTATTGTGGTGTATTGAAGAATTATTTAGTCAGGTATGTACATCGAGTGAAACCTTTCATGCTGATTATTTTTGGCTTGCAATTAAAATACCATTTAACATTTGATCATTATTTTTTTACAGTCCTACAAATGGTTTTCAGGAGAATCATAGTTTCTCCTTTTACAATGTTCTACCGCACCAAGTTTGCTCAGTTGTGTACCATCCTCAACACAAACTGTTGATTCTTGGTAGTGTTGTTGGTCAGGGCTGCATGTCATCGGCAGGTAATGGCCATTTTGTTCATAATTTAAATTATCAGTTCTGGGCTTTCGTGGAGTATTACTAGAACACTAGAATACAGATAACTATTGTTAACTGTTTGACTTATTGAAAATTATTGAAAAAAATTTGAATGGATAAACTTGAACAGCAAAAGAAAAATTTTAAACGGCTGGCTGTGAACACTTGAACGGCATAATAATTATTTTGAACTGTCGGCTATGGATGGCTGAATGGCTAAAGATTTATTTCGAACAGCTGGCTGTGAATGGCTAAAGAATTATTTGGAACAACTTGCAGTGATTGGCTTAAAGGCTGAAGAAAAATTTCGAATGGCTGGCTGTGAACGCGGCTTAATTAAGTAAATTGCACGCTTATTGTTAACCTTAACCGAGTACTTAAATACTTGTAAGGATAATGAAACCATCTGTTTGTCGCTTTGACTTGAAGGCCAGAGAATGATGAACATGGTTTCTAATGTAAACAAGCGGCCCCGAGTCCCAAGTGCATTAGTCATGCAAAATTCATGTGTAAAATTCTTTTAATTATGAACTTCATGTTTACTAATTGTTAAAATAAATCTTGAATGAAACTAAATATAATAATCAAAGTTAAAGACAGCAGGGAAAGTTATGTAGCAGAAAAACAAATTTAGCCCTTTTAAGTTTGTTGTACGTGGTTGTCGGTAAAAAGTGCACCAAATTTGCAGGTGTTAAAAGTTAGAGTAATTTGAAACCTGAATACAGACCATGCGCTTCCAAGAGTTCTCTGTAATCCTTGTAGCTTCGCTCGCCAAATTGCGGCTGATAAACGGCAAGTGAATGGCTCAAACGGATAGCCATTAGTATTGTTTTTGCGTGAGAGGTCACATATAAAGATCTTACAATATCCTATAGGATCCTTAAAAATATAATAGGATCTTATACAGGATCCTAATCAATATTATTTAAGTAACAATGTGTGTAAGAAGTAGGCAATGCTCTATTGTTCCGCGGCATTTCGCTTTCCCCACATAAGATCGTTTAGGTTGTTTTACTGAGAATGCATCAACCTATGGACAACATGTTTTTTAAATAAAATGTACTGGAACTTTATTTTAAAGTGATGTTTCTTTTGTGCTACAAGATTTCATCCAATCGTGAAACTTCAAAACAATGGCCAAGAAAGGCTTCTAATTTTACATGTTTCCCACATAGAATTTTGGTTCCTTCCTTAAACATTTACCTTTCTAAAGTGGCTCTAACATATCATATTAAAACAGTCGTTGCTGACTCAAAAGGCAAGCGATCCGTTCACGACGCTAAGTGCAAGAAATATGTACTGAAGACTCAAGCTGGCAGCCAAATTACATAAGTATATTATGCTTTTATTTTAAACAAAAGAATGTTAATTCCAAATACTTTTCTTGTTCTTTATTTTCGTCCCTTATTTTATAGAGTTTATTATAGGGTTATTTAATTGTTTTTCCTTGTGTCTTTCTTGTATTAATTGTATTTTAAATTGTATTTAAAAGTGTATTGTATTGCAAAAAAATTGTACTGTTTAAAAAATTGTATTGTATGTAAAATTGAGATAAATATCAATAAAATACCAAAAAAAAAAACTCAATAGTTTTCACAAAAAGGGAATCAATTAGTAAACTAGAGAGAAATAAATGCACTACCTGATTAAGTTACGATAGATTTTCACGTTTTAGCCAATGAGGTGGACGGTTTCAACAATATCACAATTAGCACCTTTCTCATGCATTCCCTGCCGTTAGGTTGCCTACTTCTTACTAGTTAGGATCCTAAGTTGGATCCTCATCCTATTCAGGATCCTTTTAGACTGCGAGCAGTCTCTTTCTTTTCCCAATTCTTCGAGTGAAGCGAGCAACAAGAGGCGAGTGGAGAAGCCATGAGCCGCGAGAAATGTGGGTGCCGGTGAGCTCTTCCTCCCCAATCCCTCCTCGTTTTTAGCCCCTAATTTGCATAATTGTAACACAATCACTTGCGCCAGCGATCTGGAGCACAAAAGACAGATGCTTTAAAATCCAATAGGATCCTGTATAGGATTTCTACCAGGGTTTGGAGATTTGACTGTATAGTAGTCTTAAAGGATACATAACTTTTAGAAGTAAAGGAATGCAACAATTCCTTTAGTTTACCCACAATCAAATTCTCGAGGCCTACAGACGTATGCATCATCAATTGAAAAAATATAGTATTTGTTTAATATTTTAATACAATCATCATGTTAATATTGATTGTTTCAAAACAGCAGAGAATTGCCCAGCATCTCAATGTGGTTTAACTGCATGGAGGATTCTGTCAGGATACCCACATTATAATCTCTTAGAAGATGAAGGCACAAAGTTATTCAGGGTAAGAGTAGTGTCTCATGGAATCACTTACAGTAGCTAGCAGTATTATTTGGTTCATGGATAAATTTCCTGGACAGGTCTCCTTGGGCTCAACACTGTGCTGTTAGAAATAAGTTGTTCACCTTTATTCTTGGTTTTCACTTACGTCATATCAAAATTCAGAAGCATTAAAAAATAGATTTCGAATCCAAAAGTTTATGGAATTGTAGAGAGTTTAAAACTACACATCTTGGCCAAATTTTGAAGCGCAAAAGCATTTCATTCAAGAGTTACAGTTGAACGAGTATTAGACATTTTTAGTAAGAAATGGATGGAGCGGCCATCTTTGTGCCCCACTCAGGGGCACAAAGATGGTGGTCAAAAATTCAAAGTCTTAAATACACCAAAAATCAAATCAAAAAATATTTTATTTGCTATAAGCTCCTCCATTAACTTGGCTTATAAGCACTTATAATGCAAACAATAACTTTCAGCTGATTCAATTTTGTCTATTTTCGCGGCTTATCTGAAATAGCGTGACGCATTGCGTGACACATTTAAAACCTTTGTGAATCGGAAGTAAAACCTGAAACTTTTTGTGAAAAATTATAACACTTGTATCCACATACCATGTTAGAAACAGCTTGACGTATACTTAGATTTTTGAATTTTTATGATGTGAAAACCAAGAATAGTATGATTATCTGAATGAAGGCACATGATGTAGTCTTGAAGGGCATTAATTGTTAGTGACTGTCATTTTCACAGCTGGCACTGAAGTCATCTTTAGTTAAGATCCAAGTGAATGCTTTTATTATCATAATGATCAGTTGACCCATGGTATAATTATATCTTTGGTTATTACAAATGATTTTTCTACAACTTGAGCTGAAGTCATCTTTAGGCAGAGAGTCAAGTGAATATAATTTATTAGTATATACTGAAACAGTGGATAGCATTGTTGGCGCGCTCTGATTGGCTACTGAAACTCGGAATAGCAAGTGCTATTCACCTCCCAGCAATTTGCGGGCGAAAATTGTAATCGTTGACAGGAATAAATGAGTTAAAAAGCATCATTTTCGTTATATTATCTCACTGTTTCAGTATATACTAAAACAACTATTCACCTCAGTGTACATTGTAGGTGGGTAGTGGTGGATATTTACCATATCCACCACTACCCACCTACACTGAGGTGAATAGTTGTTAATTATCACTTACTCATACTTAAAAGTTTTTGGTTATTGACCTGATGGGTCAGTGTGCAATTACATGTTAATCACATGACTTGTTCGGTCTCAAGGGATAGCTTGATTAATTAAATACTTGTAAACAGTGAAATTTTACATCTCTCCGACAGAATTAACAGTTTGACAATGGTTTAAGAACAAAATGCTTTGAAAATGGTGTTTTGTAAGCTAGGCACCTGGAGTGAATGTGTTAATAATTCTATATTTTATTTACTTGTTATTTTTAGGTTGGTTCTGGGATATTAAACCGGCTTAAAAGTCTTCCACTATTTAATTCAGCAGCTGAAGGGCAGGTTAGTAGCTTCTCTGTTAAAAAAACTGTGGCATGACTATTAATAGTATTACACAGACTCCAATTAGATCAGCTTAGATGTCATCATGTAGGCTTGTAGGCTTGATGACTCTGTACTTGTGTATTTTCAAAATTGATGCATCCAACTCAATGAGTTTGAGAGAATTTGAAACAACTAAACTAATATGTAAACATACACTCCCTTGTGTTTGCATCAGACGATGTTAAACATTCCCCCAACAGGGCTCAGACTTAACGTTTCTTAGCAGTAGGTTTATGGCTAGTAAAATGGCAATTATCATGAGCCAAATGACTCTGCTACTGGTGGAACATTGTTTTTGTCAATATGCAAATTTGTTAATTTCTGCAAAACTGTTTAGAAATAATCTCTAGTCAGACTCTGACAATCTCTTGCGTGAGAAGTCTTGTATGCTATTTTACTCAGACTTCATCGTCTTTCTTTTTTGTCATTACCTTTGTTGAAAATCCCATTTTTTTAGAGGCAAAAATATATGCATAACCAGGTACATCTGTACGTTTTGAATCAAAGGTTTTAGTTTCACTTCATTAATTTTGTCCCATATGCAAATTATTCTCAACCTAACGGAGCTAAAAATAGTTGTGGTGGTTCAATTAATTTATTGTTACAATGTATTTACTACCAGCTGGTATAAAGATTTCTGTATCAATATTAAAATATAATTTTTATGCAAGTTACATTCAAGATTGTTTTATTCTGTGTTAAAATGTTACACAAATAATGTTTAGAGTGGCTCAACGCATAAACAAGTTCATTTTAACCTTTGTCACCTTTAGCAGACTGAAGCAAAAATCATTGATGTTCCTTTTTTGAATAGAAAATGAGTCATTCGCCAAACTAAATTAATTTTTTGGTATTAGAAATCCATTGCAGGATAACAATTTCTGTCCACTTGAAAGTTTCAAGGAATACATCAACAGTGCAGTGTGAAACACTTTTTAGTGGCCAATGTGGCTAGTAACTGCAAGAATTCCACTAGCCAAAAACTAAAAATTCATTAATTAGTGTTTGGCTATTTAACTACTGTTCAGATCAAGCCCTGCCTACCTCCTAAATATTAACCAATGCATGCATGTGAATCTCAGGACAGTGGTAAATGTGCTTTTATACCTCACATAATTTTGAATAGAAATCATTGCATGGTTTATATATTTTTGTGTTATAAAATGATAGTGAAATACTTCTCACACACTGAATAATAATAAAATAATAAAATAAAAACTTTATTTAAGTGTCAATTTGTTTAGCCCATATGGACTAATTGGGGACACTATAATAATTATGATACAAGTTATCCTAAAAATATAATAGTATAAAATTCTTATAAAATGCTTAAATCCTCCTAAACACAATACTGGTTATAGTACAAATTATCCTACGAATGTACTAGTAATAAAATTCTAAAATAAATAGATAAATGCAATTAGTTAATTATTCGGTTACTTATATGCCACTTATAAAAAATCTGAGAATGTAAAGCTAATTAAAAAGCTGTTGCTCATAATTATGTCAAGAAAATAAATAGAGTTGTGGGATCCACCTTGCATAAAACCAGATACAGTGACTTGGTCCCAGCTCCCATTCAGTGTGTGAGAACCTCATTTCTCGCCTTTTTCGCAAGCTCAGCTGGCGAGAAAACCATCTCAGTGTACAATAATGATTAATTTTGTGAGTATTAAACATATTATTAAATAAAAGCTTCCTCAATAATTTTGTTAATTTATGGATGTTGCTGGTCCCAATTTAGGATGGTGTAGTACATATGTCTCTGTCTCCAGATGGGACCAAGCTGGCAGCCCTGCATTTGTCAGGGTCCTTGTCATTGTGGCATGTCCCATCACTACGGCAACAGCATATGTGGACCATGGATGAACAGGTATGCTATGTTCTATTGTAATGCTGTTCATTTGCTTGAAAGGGGCTTTTTTTAATTGCTGTTTTCAGTGTGCGGACTGACTTGGGTGGCAGATGCTAGAAAGAGGAGGAGAATTGGGAATTCAGGAGCAGGCTGAATGAGCATGGAGAGCCCAGGAAGGAGAATGGTAGCATTTGGTACTCTTTCCACACTGGTCACTTTCACTGAGTCAAGTGACTTCTCATAAGAACTGCATTGTTCCCCAATAGGAAAAATTTAATTGGACTTGTTCAAGAGATTTAATTTTATATTCAAATCATTCATTATTCTGTAATGTCATTTTCCTTTAGACAGGTACTAGTGTTTAAAATGAATCAATGTTCAGTTATAAGTATGTAATTGCTGCGAAACGAGTGCAGCGAGTGAGCAGCAACATAATCAGGATTTAAGAGAAATATATGAGAAAAAAATATAAGCTACGAAAAATCTCAAATTGATCGCTTTTTACCAGAATTTACTGCGCCACGAACACATTTTGGGCCAGAATGCACTGCGCCACGAACAATAGCCTCGCTTGCTGCTTCAAGCTGTTGGCTGCGAGATTTGTAACATTTGGGTCCAACATGTCCCAGTCAAAATGGGAACTCAAGTGTCGAAGACTACCGCGAGTTGAGCGAGGACTGTGAGGCATGGCGATAGGACCGTTGGATAGCAAAGATTTTCGAAGATTGTACGGAATAAAAGACAAATTTATTTTGAAATCACTCCGACAGCGGTCGATGAGACTGAACTGAGCTGAGCGCGCGGGGACGCGAAACCTGAGCTGAGCGCGTGGAGACGCGAACACGATACGGCTTGCTAGTAACGCAACATACTCACTATCAATAATTAACCTAAATTTTCACACCTTCCTCGTGGTAAACGCGTCCTTTGCTCAACAATATTCTACAGACATTGCAAGAACTTGATGCGTGAATTACAAAACAAAATTAGTCTTAATATCAGCTGGAGTTTTCGTCGATTCATCCCGTTTACATTAATTGCTTTGCTTCCCCTCAAAACACGAAAGACAAAATTCTGTAATACCAGCGAGACGATAAAACAGCATTATTACAACAAATTTACTGCAGCAATCCTCGGTAGGAAAAAAGATGGCGACTGGTACATTTACCCATAATTCTTAGCGCACAAAAACCTTAACAACGCTCATAAAAATGTAAAGAAAAGTTATAAAATCTTCAAACCTAGTCTACACATTGTCTTTAGTATTGGAACAAATATTGTAAAAATTTGGCTTTCTTTGTGCCTTATGTGCTGTGTTAGGTCCGCAAGGTATTGTGGTAAAATGAACAGCCGCCATCTTTTTTCGTACGGTGGATTACTATCTTTTGGATACACTAGTATTATACAATAATTATTGAATACACTGTTTTATATTGAAAAGAAAAAAAAAAACATTTAAGATAAATTATAATTGTACATGTACATGTAGCTTTTATAAACTGAAGACAAAGCTACAAGAATATAACTTAAGATAACTTTTATATAGGGTTAGAATAATTATCACTTTAAATTTGTGTAGTGTTATACAAAAGAGTTTATAGTGGTTTAAATTATGAATTTGTACTGTACATGTCTCAGCATTGAATTACCAGCCATGTTCCAATCTTGACATGTTTAAGTTGTTTCATTATTTTTTGTTAATTAATATTAATATTACATATAAATGCTCATTTATCTCATCACAGCCTTCATTTGAGAGTCAGGAAGAACGTCCCGGGTTTTCATCAGAAAAAACACTGGTTTCAAACAAAGGTAAGAAGTGTACCAAGACTGCTTCAAGTAAAATTATAAAGTTAACTAAATAAATACAAAAATAACAAATTTCACAGTCATAAAATAAAAGCCTTACATACATGTAGCTTTGAAATTAACTTAAGGTTGTATTTATTCCTTAGGGTTGTCTTTTTATGGTTTAATGGATGTAAATTGGTGGGCTGATGAGGTATGTCAGGATATGAATAAATTTGCTTTTAATCCTTGAAAATTAAGAGGTTGCACATGTGTAATATTTTCTGCCTGTATCAAAGACAGTTTTACCTGTTATAAAAAAGAGAATTATTTTCCAGAGTTATCTACTCACTTCCGATTGGTCTAAACAATGAAATTAAATGGGTTACATCATAGCTTGCACAGTGCGTCGAACTGTGAAACCCTCCCTTTTAATTTTGAGTTTTAGAAATAAAATCAACTCGGAGTGTAAAAGCTATAGATTTCATGAAGGAAATGTTTGAAGTTGCTCTGCTCCTGTAGTCTGCAGTTAGATGTCAGCTGTCTGAAAAAGTAGTGTATGGTGCTTCAGCTAGGCCCAAGGTTTAAAAAGTATTGTAAAACCTGCTTGAAAATAGTTACTCAGTAAGATTATTGTACCGGTATCTAAGTGTATACTATTAGTAAATTGAAAATAAAACTCTGATCAATATAGAAATATTTTTTAACCCAGCCGTTGGATCAGGACAGTGCACATGAATATATTTTTATGGTTACCGTCGGTGTAGGAATGACATCTGCTACCACTTACAATACTATTGAAATACAAACAATGATTTTTAAAGCTTAATGCAATTTTGTCTTTGATAGGCATTAATTTTGTCTCATAGCATTGGAGCATTAACTGTGTCTTCCTCTGAACAAAGGTAAGTTTAATTTTCAAATTATTTTTATATTTTTAAAAAGGGCTCTTTTCTTCTCAGGTCTGACAAATTTTATGTACATGTACCTTTAGCAGTACTTTTTGATAGGCTTTTCCATGTAACGATTATTAGTTAAATGCATTTAGATAATATACAGTTAACAGTGATGAGAAAATGTTGTAGTGGATCAACTGTCATTAGTCATTCCTTTGATTAATAAAGATTGCTTGAACTTTATCTTCATTACAGTCTTCGTAACATGCTTGGTCATCGTCCAGAAATGTGTGAACCTTGGTCTCGCATTACTGCTGCTTATGACAAAGGATTTCTTATCTTGGAGGTAAACATGCAGTATAAAGAGGGACTGTTGTAAGCTTGATATTATTTTTAATATGATAAAATTAACAAATATTTTTGTCATTAAAGGGACACTGTCACGGGTTGACATGCGCCGGTTCTCGTCCGATCACCGAAGTTAAGCCCTGTCGGGCGAGGTTAGTACTTGGATGGGTGACCGCCTGGGAATACCTCGTGTCGTAGGCTCATCATTTTTCTTTCCTTTACTCCCTTTCATTCTTTTGATTCCGTCAAGGAGCCACTCGTCCTGAGGAGGGCAAACTGAAGCCAAAGTCATGAAAACATAGCATACCTTCGACGATATTCCAACGACAACAAATGGGCGACGAAGTCGCTGTCACTGGAAGCTTCATACCCGGCATCGAATTTAGCCTGAAACCACGACCTAAATATCCGATTTTCCAAATATATTCGTTTGTGGTTTCTAGACCACGCTATCTTATATTCTGCTTGATCCTCGAACTTCCTCTTCCGTCCCGAATTGGTTCTTTTCCCTCCACCGCCGCCACTAGTTGACGCCATTTTGAAATTGACGGTTCAACTTGAAAAATTCAGGCTGAACTTTTCAAGTTTCGATTCCAAAAACTTGCGCATGCGCCCTCGTGACAGTGTCCCTTTAAACTCAAATACTAACATCAATGTACTTACAGATCAACCAAGTTAGGTTGTGGGGTGGGGATATGATATTATTTTGCCCCTCCCCCTCACCCTGCACGCCTTGTCCCAGGGCATCTCGATTAATCATGAAAGTTGACCAAAGGTTCAATAAAATGATCTGTAGACTATCAGTAAATAAAATGAGTTTTCTAATCAATTTTGTCCTATGTACAATGTGGTCAGACACAGTGTATGAAGTAGATAACAATGTTTTAACCACTTATTTACTCCACTCTTTATGAGGCAATGATGTTATGTTGTCTATGGTATGGTAACATTTATTACATGTTAAGCATTTTTAAAAAAATACTACTACTACTACTACTAATGATAATAATAATAATAATAATAATAATAATAATAATAATAATAATAATAATAATAATAATAATAATAATAACAATCTTTATACAGGGAGCTCACTTCACTATTATAGTGGTATTCTGTGAGGCCCTGACAAGACAAAGTCATTGTTTGCACAAATAGAGTTGAACTATCTTTCTGTTTGGTAGTGTGAAAATGAAGTCAAGAGCTTGCGATCCAAACTTGCACTAAGTAATGATGAGGAGGATGGTGATGGTGATGGTGAGAATGTTGAGAGGGAGGATATTGATGTTGAATTGGAGAGTGATGACGATGAAGAGCCAACTGTGATGTCTAGATCAAAATATTGTGCTAAACAGGTGAGTAATTTAATAATTCTATTTCTGGCCATGATCACATGTTATGTGGTACTTAAAATTGACTGATTGGAGGGCTGGATGGGAACTTCAAGATAATTGGCTCAAGGACATAGGGACCAAGCACAGCCAGGTCGGTGATTTGAGGCGTGGTCTTGTCCTGACATTAATATTGTGTTATTTCCTTAGACAAGAAACTTTACTCCACATTGTCTCTCTCCATCCAGGTGTATAATTGGGTACTGTCAACAAATTGCTGGGGGGTAACCTTGCAATGGCCTAGCATCCCATCCAGGGGGGGAGTAGCAATATTCCCAGTTGCTTCATGCAACAGAAACACAGCTACACTGTACCTGTGACTCTTGTGCAACGTTACCTATTTTGACCACCAACTGGTGGCAGTGTTTCAGTATGTGAAGCTGTACCATGGCTGGTTATGGGTTTTGAATCATCATTATTGTTATAGCTGACTTGATTTACCAGTAATGATCAAAAGTAGCCTCAGAACTCTTACACAGAGTTTGTGAAACAAAGTCAGATATTGAAGATAATACATAGTGTGCAGAGATATTCGATTCTAAACCAGCACCTTTTAACATGAAGATATCTTCACTCTTCACAATCAAGATAAAATTGATTTCTTCACGTGTCGAGATATGATTTTTCTGCAGTGGACGAAATCCTTGTAATTCACTGAAGTCTCTATACATAGTAATAAGATATTATTAAGAAGTGTTGTGCATTCTTTAGATGATGTTTTTCCTGACAGAAAGTGAAAGGTTTCAGCCACCTGTTAAAATACGCAAGTAAGTGTTAGTAGCAGCTTCTATTTAGACTCAAACATGATTTTATAGTTCTTTATTATAAAAATTAATTATAGTAAAAAATAAAAAAGATAAGTAACAATTCTATATATATTTTCCTTTTGGAGATCAGCAGTACTGTAGTTGACAGGGCTAGCATGCTAGTACATTATTGTTTAGTATGTTGAAATATGTGTTGTAGATTAAAATGAATCTTAGGTCAAAAAGATTTCAAACTAGTTTAGTTTTGATTTTCTTTTGTTCCAGATTCATTACCATAATCCCGAGACAAAGAAAAGTACAAATCAAACTAGTTTAAAATCATTTTAACCTAAGATCATTTTAAACTACAACATATATTTTACCAACTGACATCAGTGCACTTGGGAAACATGCTAACATTGAATGCAGCACTTCTTTGGGCCAAATACGTGCAGACTTGTTAAGACTAGAAAAAATTAATGTGGAATTTAAAATTAATTTCCCCCATTCTTATGAATTCAGTTCACCTTTTGCGAAGTGGTTAAAAAATGTTGATTTTGGAACAAACATATAAAATCCAAAAATCTTAAAGAAACAAAATGTTGATAAATAAAGAAATAAATAAATAAATCTTAATTATCAGGGATGTAGATTCAGTTTTTAACAGGCAGGAATATAAAACTGACAGACGGGTAAAAAAGAGAAAAACATAGTCCTTTTAAAGCTGCACTTAGCTTTTACAGCCGGAAAAATGAAGTTCACAGCCGGGTAATTTCCCTCCAGGTTCCCAGCTATTATCTACATCCCTGATTATTTTCATGTGTGTTATGAAAATGACTATTAGACATGTAAATAATAATTATTAATAATTGTGCATTTGACTTTTCAGAGCTCTTCATCGTACATATCGCCTTGTTTGCTTAAGATCCACCACACCAGAGGAACTCTATGCCAGAAAGGTACAATAAATTTATTCTGCTTGCCTCCATGTACTACTGATAATAATGATAATAAATTATTTCATAAACAAGTGTGAGCATTTCAATGGGTTTCCAAACACCAATAAACTTTTTAAAGCCTGAGACCACATTGTTTCAAGCTAAGTGTTTGAGAACTGCTTCAGAAGTAACATTAAGCACAAGAGCGCATGTTTCAACAGGAGATCTAATAATAAGTGGTAATAATTATATTTGAAAAAAAAAAACAGAAAACAGAGTTTATTTGTATTAATTAAAAATCAATTTAATGTAATTTAGATTGAACATGAAGAGTATGGTGAAGCCTTGGTCCTTGCACAAACTTATGGACTGGACAGTGATTTGGTTTATCAGAAACAGTGGAGGAAATCCCATGCCTCAGTGGCCTCTATCCATGATTACTTGGTTAGTGAAGTTACAATGTAATTTGGCTGCCTACCTTAAATAAAAAATAATGAGGTTAAGAATCCCAACTTGCAGAAGGCATACCATTTGTTTCTTTATAAGTGTGATTGAGGAGTTGAACTCAGGTCTGCCGTAAAACAACCTCAGGTAGAGTTCAGGACTTGAACCCGGGACATCCAGGTTTCAAGTCCAGCATCCTATAATCACCACTCGACCGTGCTACCTAGTCATTAGTTTTTACAGTTGCTTTATTTTGTTTTCTCCTTTAAGTGGTATCTTTGCAAACAATCTGGATAGCTTTGTGTGCTGTCTGTTATTTGTAATATTTCAGTTTTTAACCCATGAATAGGTGCAAGCATAATGGATGGGTTATCGGTAATGGTGGCTAATTCACTCGCTCACTCGCTCACACCTTCCATCAGCTGTAAACTTGGTGACATAATGCTTTGTTACGAATGCATTTTGTAACAAGAACAACGTGAATGCAGCAATTACAATAACTAATTTGTTGTGAACGAATATAAACAACAATAAGTTTAAACTACAGTAAGATGTTTTGCATTTGGAGTCTTTAATGCAACATTAAAATCGATCTAAAAGGATTTTTCAACCGAGACATGTGTTTTGATGCGTATCTGATCTTCCTTGAAATAATAAAATTTAGTCTTACCTAAGCATGTGTTTCATAATGACCTAGTGGTTTAGTGCCAGGAATGGCATTGGGAGGCCTGGGTTCAAGTCAAGATCCTTTTTCTTTCTTTCTTTTTCTTTTCTTCGGACTGGATATTATGAAAGTGATGTATTTTTTTTTTTTTGCATTTGTCAAAAATCCTTACGTTTAAATTTGAAAAAATATTGAACCATACACCAAATGCAAATATGGCCGTCAGGCAATTTTTTAGTTCGTAGTTGCTATAGCAACTACGAAGTTTAGAGGGCACTCGAGAGAGTGGTCGGCTGTTCATGTAAGCGAAATAGTATATCTTGAGCCCAACGTGTCTTTGTATTGTTGTCTGTTGGACACAATATTTTAGCTTACTTGAACAAGCTATCATCGTCACTTCCGCCATATGCGTAAAGTTCCGGTGTATGCGTTAACTTTTTTTTGAGCGTGAAGTGGTGTACGTTCGCGGCAGGTTTTTGAGAAGTTTTCTCAAAGTTTGGCGCTGTTTCTTCGGTAAAGAACTTTCAAACTGTCACGACAGAATATTATTTCTCAGCCTTGTTGGAAAGCAAACATGATTATTGCCTCGCTATTTCCTCGAGGACTGCTTTGGTAAAAATTTATACGGCAACAAAGCAGGGAATTGTTGGCTGATTACTGTAACACTGTAGTACGTGACTGTGGATACAAGATATGATGAGACATTCCGACGTGTGATAAAAGAGCTAAAGGAAAATTTCTTTGTGGACCTTGCTGCAATTGAAGGCAAAGAATTTTCGTTTTGATGTGTTTTTCGAAACATTCAACTACTTTTTAGTCTAACAATCCCCCAATTAAATTGCCAGACTGCGTGTCACCAAATGCTTATTCTTTGTCTTCTTTTATATAAACATCTGGCGACACGCAGTCTGGCGAACAGAAAAGATGATTTTGAGATTGTTTCTGTTTATTACATGTAATAAACAAAAATCCACTGTGATGTCCGCTGCAGTTTGCTCCCGATTTCTCAACTCAACAACAGTAACAGCGAAGACAAAATAGCACTACTTTCTGAGAAACAACTGCGAACTATCCGTACGGATCCTCTTGTTTGTTTGGCCAAGTTTTCAGAGAAATTAATGATATGACGTAAACAAGTGCTGCTAAGTGTATCATCTTGTGTCGTGTTTTGGGATAAATGGTTGCAAAGTTATGGCTCACTGCAATTTAAAGCATTTGTGTGAGAAAAGACATTCTATCCTGACTAGCCTCGCTTTAATGTTTTTCACAAAATTTGATTGCCTATAACTTCTCCTAAAATACGAAAATCAATATGGCCTTGAAAATGCACACAATGGCTTATTTTGACCTGATCTTTATCATTATTCAATAATATTGCTTTTCTTTTCTTGAGAACCTGTCCAAACAAAAAATTGTTGGATGGCCATGTTTGCATTCGGTGTATGTCAGTGTGAAAACATATAAGCTTACCGCAATATTGCATTATGTGTTAGCATTTCTTATTCACTGGTTGGCTCTTGGGATCTCTTGGGCATCTTATTCAGGGGAGAGTAGTAAGGCTCCCTGTCACTTTGCATACTTAGGAAACTGGGTCGAAGGCTACCTGGTCCATGGAGAGTTTACCTACCCAGGGCTGTCACATGTCAAGAAAATAGCGTGGGAAAATTGGTTTCTTGTGTTGCCAATGTTTTGTTTTTCTATAGTACCCGGGGATCAAACACATACTCTGTAATAACCGGAGAACATCCCTGACCTCTGGCCCCTATTAACAGCCCTGCCTACCTCTTTACATGTACCTTTGTGATAATTGCAGAGTAAAGTTAAGAATCGTTTGTGGGTTCTCAATGAGTGTGTGGAGAGAGTGCCAGAAAATTATGAAGCAGCCAAACAGCTCCTGCAGTATGGACTCCACGGAACAGATGCCAAGGTGGTGAACAGTGTGGGGCATGAGAAAGGTCCTTTGCCTTTTATTATTAAGTCAAAACATGATGAGTTTGAAGATGACGAGGAAAGAAAGAAGAAAATAAAGGAGCTTGAAGAGTCTTTAGAGTTTGCCAGGTACTGCTGAATGAATGTTTTGTAGCAAGAAAAATAGGCATACAGTGTATTTACAAGTCAACTGTAAGATGTAATTAGGAAAGAGTGTGAGAGAAGCCATAAAAATCGCGGTTTTAGCAAAATCATTTTGTTTAGAAAAATAGTAAGATTTTTTTAAAACAAAAAAAGTTTTTAGGGGTTATATCCACTTTAATCACTAACCCAGGATAATTGACCCAGATCTATTCTGACTGTATGTTGTACCCATGTATGGACTAGTGTCATGTGTGGGCTAACACTATTTGTTCTTAATTATCTTAACAGTTTCAACCTAGAGCAGCGTGACATTTGCATGT
Source organism: Dendrophyllia cribrosa (assembly GCA_024195265.1). Classification (NCBI taxonomy): domain Eukaryota; kingdom Metazoa; phylum Cnidaria; class Anthozoa; order Scleractinia; family Dendrophylliidae; genus Dendrophyllia; species Dendrophyllia cribrosa. The sequence continues at coordinate 17,674,826 of JAJLRJ010000003.1, read as the reverse complement.
ACCGCCTCAAGCTTCTTCAGTACCTTGATCGCCTCTCCACGTATGAAGTTATTTTGGGTGGAGTCCATATGGCTCATGAGGAGTACTGTCACATATTCTTTGAACGGTTTAGAGAGCTGAACATCATGCAAGCGGCTATGGAGTACGCTAGGGTATGTCTTAGTTGTTGTTATATATTCAGCCTGTACCAACAGTAAATTCAGATCTATGGTAGGTGTCTCATTGTAGTGTTATTACCTAGATGTTTTGTTTTGGAACAAGCCACCAAAAATCCTGGACTATCATCCCTAAAATGCGGGGTGTTAGCCTTATATAATATGGTACTAATTTCCACTAATTTCCTCTTTTAAGAAATGCCTCTAGCGGCCATGAGTGATGAGAAGAGGCTGTATATATTAGCAGGCTAGATAATGAATTATCTATGTTGAAAATAAAAAAAAAAATTGGATGACAGACTCTTTTTTCAGAGATAATGCGGGTGGAAAAATACCCTGATTTTAAAAAATCTGCCCTCATAGCAGAATGTATCCTCAATGATTTGTAGTTGAAAGGTATAAAAGATAAATCACTAGTCACTAGTCGGAGACAAACTTCCTTAGTTAGTGGTCTATTGAGTAATAATTTCAACAAGTGTCATCATCCTCTTAATTAAACTTTAAAGACTCAGTATTGTCCATCATACTTTACACACCTCCTTTATTGTTTTGGTTTGCACAGGAGCAAAGCTTCTATTTTTCAGAGGCATGTGAAGCATAATGGTTATGGACAATACTGGGTCTTTAAACTTAAAAATTCAACTCAACTTTATGATAATAATTCAGTCAATGATGTTAATAATATTGCTACTTGTAGGATGGAAACTGTGAAGCATTGGACGCAATCTTCACTTACCATGGCAAAGAGACTCTTCCTCACCAGCTTGCCATTTTGTCAAACTTTGATGAGACTTTACCGCCATCAGATTACCAAGATCTTCTTCCTGAGGCAGGGTCAGTGCTAAATCAAACTGGATTGCATTTGTTTGTTTTTCAGTGCTAAATAAATGGCATCTTTGCCTGTTGTGAATGATGTTAGGATTGTCTTGGAGACAGGAATATAATATTCCATTGCAAACAAAAGATTGCCTCAAAACTTGTATCGCCAGTTGTGAACATGTTTCACCAAGCTAAGAATATAATGAACATCGAGGTTGTTGGCACAGAAAGGTTCTTGGGAAATGTGCTTGTCATAAAAATTTTACTTGTGAACCTTTCAATCAATTAAACTCAGTCTGACAGCAAGGCACAAAACGGGACAAAAATCGGTGGAAACTGCATAGTCTCATCTGTTCATTTCTGTCATTTGTGTCCTTGAGCTTTGCCATAAAGCTGAATTTGAATAATTTTATACCTAATTATTGCTTAACATACTGTAACATTCCCAACCTGATTATAGCAATTATTGGACAATTCAGGGAGAAATCGGGCGAGTAATTTCTATAAATCAGCTGAGCGCGTCGCGCGAGGACGATTTGAAATTATAAGCACGATTACCCCTGAATTGTACGACACGAAATTCAATTACTAAATTAATCGAATCAATAACAAAATTTGAGATTAAAAAGTCTATTTGGAGTTTTTTTGTACTCAAAACGTTGAGGATATTTTCTATCAGTTTGAAAGCAGGAGGGAACAGCGAGAAAAAGAACCCATTTAAATAAGTGCACCTGACTGACGCGCGCGCAACATAGGTGTCCAATTACAGCTATCCAATTACAAAAGTTGTAATTGGATAGCTGTAATTGGACACCCACCTGACTGCGCGCCAATTACGTATACTAAGAAATAGGCACGTGGATGACCAATCAATCAAAAATTTTGTTATTGATACGATTAAATAAAGAAAGATGGTAAATGTTAAGCTCGGTAAATGAGAAAGATGTAATGTTCATCATGTCACAAGCATGGGCCTTTAACATACGGCTACTCCCCAGAGAATAAAAATTAATGCTTTGTTTTCCTCCCTCTTAGCCTCCTTTTCAACTTTTGCACTGCAAGGCTTTGAAGGATAAATCTTTTGTTTTTATACAAAATGGCGGGGCATGATTAAGGCACATGGGACTAACCATTCTTTTATGCTATTTAGTTTCTCATCAGGTAATCCATTTATCTTAGAATGGGATGAGAAGTCGTGGAGATGCACTGACTGGGTGGAGACAGCCGAGTGTAAGAAGGTTGTGGGTTGGGAAGACTGTGATGACCCAGCAGAATTTATTTATCAAGACAACCCAGATTTACAACAGTACAGGTGAGAGCAAGGTAACTGGGTTCCCAGTGCTTTATTTGCGAACATGATTGTTTTGCTATCATTGTTCAATAATGAAAGTTATAACAAATTCAAAGGATGTATTTTTTTTGTCCTCCCAGGGCAAATTTAATCATCATCGTCATCATCATCATCATCATTGTCATCTTTGTCATGTTGTCATCGTTATTGTCATCATCAACCCTGATAGCATCATCAAACTGCAGACTGAAATAATATCATTTCTGTGCAGTTTTTCTTTCATTTTCTATTAAAACATTTTCAAAATATGTGCTATTAATCTATTATGTGCCAGCCTCAGTGTCGTCATGTCCTGCCTACTCCCTTTTTTCCTTCAAGATTTCTTTCTAATATTACTCTTTTGAAACCAGTTGACCAAAATAATAGGCTCCTTCTGTCTCGAGGAACTATGGATATGTGCCCTGGTTTAATTCTGCTCTACCTGCTCTACCTGCTCTACCTGCCTTACCTGCTGTAGTCTGTCCTCATGTACTCTCTCATTAACCTCACTAAGAAAAGTCTTATATTTTTCTGGGGTGAAAACACTGAGTAGGGTTTTCATCCCTGAGTTTGAAAAGTCAAAGATTAACTAAGTCATCTCAGGATAATAAACTCAATCCACCCAGTTATCATGTGTCCTGCCAGCACTGAGAGGAAACGTTTTCTGGAAGACACTTGTCGCAGGGTGAACTTTCCTGTAAGCAGCTCCTGAGTTCATCTTCAATGTAGTCTGCCACAAACTTACATCTCATGACACTGACAGTACATTAAGTGGACATTATAGGCTGGAGTGTGGTTGGAATTGGTTACATAGAACTGATAAATTTAATTGCAGTATGTCTTATTCGCTTTTTACATTGTGTATCGTTTTTAGGTGTAAACTAACTTCAGAAGTTGTGACTAAGTGGTACAGGAACAGAGCTGGTGAGATGGAATCCCTCTCTAAACAGGTACTCATCAAATTGTACTCAATGTATGCATGGAGTTCCGAAAGTAGTAGCTCCCCGAAGGCAACGGCTACCTGATATTCATCATACGGTCTCATTTTCTGTCAGCCGACTGTCATTAACTTTTTAGTGTCGACTGTTAGTTAATAATGAATGTGTATCAACAGTTAGCTAAAAGTAGATTGAGTGGAGCTGCTTGACTTTTGATGTTTCCATTAAAACAGGTAGGAAATTCACTGGAGCTCATAAAACTTGGAATGGAAAGAGGAATCAAGGTAATAATTCTTATTTTTCAAAATACATGTAGCTTGAATGTACTTCAATCCAAGTTGTTCAGACGAGAGTCATAATTTATTATGAAAGAGAATGTTATCACACAGTTATGCAGCAGCCGAAGGAGTTGTAATTATTTTGTCTAATTTATTGTTTTGTTCTGACACTGCTTGTTTACTCAGGGACTTGAAGATCTTCATGATGACCTTGTAACACTGGAAGTGTTGGTGTATGAGGTAATTAGTTGTTTCTATGGTAAATGTCATCATTCTTTAATTAAAATTAAAGCTGTACCAAGGCTGCTAATTTTTTTAACAAAATGCTCCAACAAATGCACACACTATGATGGGTCAACCAAGTTCATTATGTTAAACTCGATAAAGCATCGATGTGGTGTCAGACATGTGCTTTATCAGGTAATAAGCACGCAGCATACGTCACCAGTATGGGTGCACATAAAATCATAGGAGTGGACATAAATTTTATAAAGGGAATTTACAGTAAACTTGTTCCTGGTGGATTGAGGAACAAGTTACTAAATATTCCCTTAATAAAATGTTTTTGTTGGTTGTATAAATTCTATGTCAGGACATTTGTATGGTCTTGGTTTTGGCAACATCGACACAATTTCAGGTCATTTACACTGTTTACGAGTTTAAAACCACATACAGTTCTCTCCCTCTCTGAGAGACCCCTCTGTAATCATATAAGCAACTATCTTGATGGTCTAGTTTATGGATATCTGTGTGGAGGCCTTAGTGGTGTAATGGTTAGCGCGTTAGACTTCAGTTCCGAAGGTCAGTGGTTCAATGCCTGGTCTTGGCTGTTATGTTGTTTCCTTAGACAAGAATCTTTGCTCCACATTGTCTGTTTACCCAGGTGTGTAAAGGGGTACCGGCAACATAATGCTGGGGGGTAACCTTGCAATGGACTAGCATCCCATTCAGGAGGGAATAGCAACACTCCTAGTTGCTTCATGCAATGGAAACCGGGTTAAGCTCCTGCCGAGTGGGCCACTCGTGTGCTGCTTTATCTTATGGATATCTGTATTAAAGGCCAGACAGTTATAGCATGGTCATTAGCGCACATTTCAAGAGGTGTTCCCACAGGTGTCAAATCCCAAGTTCTGCTGACCAGCCTAATATGCTCATATTTTATAATTATGTAATGTCACAATCATCAGGTTAATCTTACGATGTTTTGTCTTGTGTGTTTGTTCCAGAGTTGCGCTGATGTGTATCTCAGCCTGGAGTCTTTTCAGAGTATGACAGAGTTGGAAAAACTAAGAATGCTGCTTAAAAAAGTAAGTAAACTATATCATTTATTATCTTCATCTGGAAGCATGGTGCTGCTGCAGTGGTTAGCATGTTGGACTTAACATCTGAAGGAGAAGTTTGGTGGTCGAGGCCTATAATCTCTGCCACCTTGTTTTACTTTGTCTCTGGTAGAATTGCAGCTGCAACAATTTAAAAATCAATGAATATTGTGATCATGTGCCACTGGTAATTGTGGAGAAATTCACAAATTAATCAAACATGCTTTGCTTTAAATTTGTATTAATACTGTCTATTTGCCTCTTCTGATTTATTTTTCACTTGACAGAAAGGCCAATTTTAATTTACGGTATTTCAATCTATTTCTAAATTTAGGATAAAAATATTAAGAATTGGTTAAAAAAATAGCAGTTTCCATAAACAACTTACACATGTAATGTAAACATCATGACATGCATTTCTTCACCTCCACAATGGTTGAATATTTTATTGTTATATCAATATATTAAGTTATTTTTCCACTTTTGTTAATGAATCCCATTGCTGCACCTTTGATGCATGGGTAAATATTTGGAATCGTACCTTTGAGCCTTTAGATTTGAAATATTCTACAATGTTGAGAAATGTTTAGCCTCAAACAAAACCTTTATGATCATTTGTGTTCATGGACATACCAACTACTGCCTAAGGAATATTTGGGCTAAAAACATTTAATGACTATTATTATTCACCTTGTCCACATGCAACCTTGTGTCTATGCATTTAACATTATTCCATGTTTAATAGAGTGCACGCCTCCTTTCATTTAAACACCACTCTCAAATTTAGCACCCTAATTAATCATAAGCTATGATTATTATTTGTAAAGTGAGTTACTAAGTAGACAGTGCTTTTTTCTCTGTGACAAGAAGTATTGTTTTCTATTCACAAATTGTTCTTTTAAATAATCAGTTCTGTTAAATTAACAAGTCACATGTTTGTCCTCTGCCACAGGGTTCGGACTTTCAATCCCCATTGGTGGATGAAAATTTGAACTCTATGGTAGATGGAAAGGCAATTAGTCAGAATGAAGCAGCAATTATCCAGATACAGTATTACCATTTTACATGAAATTTACCTGACTATGAACTCTGTTGAGTTCATTCTATAAAACGTTCTCTGGTTAAAAAGTTTAAAAAATATGAGCTTTCGATTGCAAGTCTGCAATCTTTGACAAATACATGTAATCGAATATTGCCTAGATTATTTATTGGGTCCAACGGTTGTTTCACATTCACAAGTTGGCTTGTTGGAGCCTTTCATCTTTCTCTGCAACAAGTTATTTTACATTGTTTAATAGCATTTAAATCAGTTAGCTTATTAGTCCCATCTTGGTTGTCCTCTACCAACAGGGTACCAAGTTTCATTCCCATTGACAGGAGAATACTGATACCCTGTTGTAGATGGCATTGTAATGACCAGTGCATTTCAATTTATAGCAAACAGAGTTCAGCAACCTGTTTAGTTATATCCATTAGGTTAGGCTTAGAGTGCATATGTTAAGCAGCCACTTAATATCAAATTCCTGGAAATCGCTCCCCATACTTACTGTAAACTTGACCTCTATTAAGCGGAATACTTTCACCGTTTAGACTTCCCAATAATTGGGTAATTTTACATTATTGTGTAATAGTATTTAAATCAGTTTGCTTTTAAGTCCCATGGATCTTTGTTGTCCTCTACCAACAGGGTGAAAAGTATCATTCCCATTGACAGGAAAATACTAACACCCTGTGGTAGATGGCAATTGCAATGAGAAATGCATTTCAATTACATGTGTATATCATTTCTGTACAATAATTATATTTATCCTTAAAACAAAATGTAGATTTAAAAAGCAAACAAAAATTAGCCATTAATATAATAAATTATCATTTAAATGTCAGTTGATGTAAGTCTTATCATTGTTTGCCCCTACCAATAGAATCCAGATTTTTTTTCTCAGTGAGAAAAAGTATGCTTTTGTTTGAATGTATTGTTATCCTAAATAATTAGTTAAAATTTATTTTCAAGAGCCATGTTGTCCTCTGCCACAGTATTCAGATTTTTATCCGTATTGGTCAGTTAAAGATTTGAACCCTGTGGTAGATGGCGACAACTATCATTCAGTGTTTAGCAACTTTGTCGGCCATTATCCACAAGGTACAGTGTACTCTTAGCACAGTTTGAACAGCCTATATATCCATATTTACTCCATGCCATAAAATTACTAATTATTTAATAGTTAATGTCATTCTTTAATTATATCATTTAATTAAATCAGTTAATATATTAAGTCCCATGTTTGGTGGTAATTTTTCTCTCCAACAAGAAGTATTTTAATTTCTGTCAGTATTATATTTTACTTTGTATAATAGCATTTAAATCACTGAGGATAACTCCCATATGTATTATCTTTTTTGTCCTCTACCGATAGAATCCAGAGTTTTATCCACATTGGCAGGAAAATACTTGGATTCTATTGTAGATGGCATTGCATGGTGATCACTTTAAACTAAATGGTGGCTAAATAGGTATACATCCATTAGGCAGGCTTAGGGGTATGCATGTAGTGCAATTTTTAAGGGCTTGTATATCCATTATCCATATTTTATGAAGAAATTACAGCCAGTCAGAATGGCAAATGACTATAAAAAGCCATTTTCTTATTTTTTCTGTAACTACAAGTATTTTTCTGCGACTAGTTATTTTATAATATCTTTTAAATCAGTTACCATAGAGTTCCGAAAGTACGGAGGCCTAAGGGGCCGTAACTTTCAGGTAGCTCAAATACGCGAGTAATTGAAGAAAAAAATGATGGTTAACACAACCGTAGAATAAGCATACAACTGTAATGTCACTTTAATTCTGTCCTTGTCATTGGTTCTTCGAAGTTCTTCGGTGTTCTTCAGTGTTCTTTGGTGTTCTTCAACATTCTTTTACAGTAAAACACTAAGGTATTCCATCTGCATGGAGACATTACTATCAATGGTATTTTAGATTGGACCGTTACTTTCGGATGGGCTGTTACTTTTGGGAATTACTAGAAAGGTCCGAAAATTAACATTACTTTTGGGTAGCCATTACTTTCAGGGGGACGCTATTTTTGGAACTCTATGGTATTATAATTCATGTCCCATTTTTTTGTTGGCCTGTATCCAATAAAATCCATGGCAAATTTACATTACCAATTTGCAAGAAAACATCTAGAGTAAGACCCTTAGAAAAAAATTTATATGAAAGCTAGGTGGGATCACATTATACTTTAGCAAAGTTTATGCTTTGTTTCCTAATTTTATTTTAATGTTTTTTTTTTAGATTTTGTGAACAGTTTATACAGTAATGTATGTTGCAGTTCATTTTTGTCTTCAGTTAATTTTAAATTTTAACTCAGTCGCGAGGCGTGCACTGTCCTATTAGTGCTGAAAACTGAACAGTCAAGAATTTTGTTAAAGTTTGATTAAAAGTGTAACTAGTGGTTTTTCTTTCTTGGTTTTGAAGTCCACCGAAGAATCATTCATTGCTGACTTCAAGTGCTGGGTCCTTCCATTTTTGCAACGTCTAGGAAAGCGCAAGAAGAAATCCCAAATGAACCTGATTCACCAGTATTTGACTGATGTGGCTAAGGTACATGTAATGTTGGTGATAAATGTGTTGTTCCAGATTATATCCATACCCCTCCCATGGAAGTTTTTTTTGGTTTAAATCCCGCCACGCCTCTGGAAATTGCCCTTTGTCTTCATTCCTTTTAAGGTGGCTCCAAATGGTTATTGGCCAGTTTTCCAAATAAAATAATTATACACGATCTTATTGCTGTCTTTCAAGAGTTTTGTTTCGCGATAGTAGACATAAGATACACATAGCTCAGGCTTTCTCATTTACGGAGAAGTCTAATTTGGCAGTCTTGTTTCATTACCATGGCAACCAATGATTGAGTTGTTGGGCTTGTTGTTCAAGGCTAGCAAACCGCTCAACAGATTTTCTCGGTTTTTACAGGGTAAAATTAATATTCACGATTTTTGATGAAACAGAAGAAACATTCAAGTGTAATCTAACAAAGCCATAAAAAAAATCAGTACATAATTTTCAGCAATTGGCTACCTGTCTGTTTGTTTAGCAGAACCTTCTGAAGGTGCAACTTAGTGACCAGGCATCCAGCTGGCCCCTCTGCATGGAGGCACGGTGGCCTGAAGAAATTTGATATTTCTTTCGCCACTTAAGTTTTTTGTGCATTAACAATGAGTATAATTGCTGATCAACTGAACTGTGTCACTTAAAAAAATAAGGGAGTTGTTGTTCCAGGGCTGTGCTTGGATCTAGCAGTGCTGGGAGGTCTTAGGCCACTATATTGTCTCCAAGCAACTACATGTAGATAATTAAAACTGACTTTTTGTATACAGCGTGCCGGACACCCCAAATTTCATAGGTGGGAGTCTTTGGTCTCCCTGTGATTCTTCTTAGAGCACAGCCTTGTGATAAGCTGTATCCAATCTGATCTGAGCCAGAAACAATCTGCATTCTGGTTGGATACTCAGTGTGACAGCAATCAACAAGTTTTTGTTATTTAGTGTTCTATTTTCCTTTAGACTGACTTGATGTATGTGTTGAAAGTATTCCAGAATTCTACCGCTGAGGTAAGCATGGTCTGATAGCTGTGCATTTTTCTCTTTTAACTACTTATCAATTGCTTGAACTATGCTTCTTATGTTTATTTGGTGTGACTGTTAACATGCAAAATTGTTGTGGCTGCAGGGAAAAACAATCTGTCAGTCATGTGGCCCAGTTAAGGTGAAGTTTTTATGCTTTTTGATTTTTGATTGCAGGTTAAGGAACCTATCATAGCTGATGCTGCTCAACTTATGAAGCTTGCCTTGGATTGTATCTACATCACTAAAAGGTATTTCATCTCTTTCATCCTTTAATATAAATTTCTACCTCTTCCATCCTTTAATATAATTATACAACAAATATTTAAACAGGGTAGCCACTTCAGTTATACAACTGTTGGCAGTGTGGGCCCTGTAGCATTTCAAGTTCTTGACCATATTTAAGCATTTTGTGATCCAAATCATGACTTTGCACTAAGTTTTCAATTTGGCATTGCTTTAGTATAGGACAAAACAGAAATATATTGTTTCTCATGTAGCGAGGTTTATAAATTTCATTTTGTCATGCATGGATTGCTTTAGGGTGATGAAATCTCTGGTTGCCTTTAAATATATAATTATAAAAATTATGGGTTGCCTAGCAACAAAACTGTAAAAAAGCTCCAATTGACCTCATCTAGTGTGACGAGCGACTGGGAATGAGTCTAGAGAATGTCTCAACTTCAAATTTTGGGGCCATTGTGGCCATGCAACCCAACCTCTCCAGTTAAACCAGAAATTCCATCTCTCCCTCCCCTTTGCAAAAATTTTGCAGTGCACCCGCCACCGAGCTTCGCGAGGCTCTGCAAGAGTACCCCAATAAGCTGATCAATCTGCTTCAAAATCTGAGCTGGGTACTGCATAGTTTAAGTAACTGGAGTGTGAAAATTAGCTTTTCATTTCATCAACAACACTTAATCAAAAAGTCAAATTATTTTGACAATCAATACGATTTAATACTATACAAGGGATTATTTTTCTTTATTTTATCCATGTATAACATATTCACTAGAATTAACATCCTTCAATGTATACATGTAGAGCCATTATTGAAAGGTAAGAAAAATACTGTAGCATGAAGAGAATGTTTATTTAACCGTGTTGTTTTGCTTCACTTGCCCACTTGGAGCAAATTTCTCAAATGCACTATTGTCAGGGGTAACAACAACCTATATACAGTAGGTATCAGGTCTAACCTGAGTAGGGAGGTACCTGTGGGCAATTTATTACAAACATTTACATCAACATTAAGGCAAAGAAGACAGCTATTAAGCTCAGGTGAATGTCCAGGGGCGTAGCTACCTGTACGCACGTGCGCACGTACGTACCTGAAAAAGTGGGAAAAAATAAAAGATTTGGGACTTGAGGGTGAGGTAGGAGATAGGGGGAGTGTTTGAAAACAGTGATCGTGCATACCTCTGAAAAATTCCTTGCTACGCCCCTGATGTCCACTAGTTGTTGCCTTCTGGTGAAACCACTGCCCAATGCTAGATGTATGTTTGGTAACATATGGTTAAATACACAGTTTGTGTGATCTCAATTCTAGCATTAATATGTTTCTTGTTGCCTTTAACAGGTTTGATCAACTGGACCTGTCTTTCAGCATACTGGAGTGCCTGCCAGCCAGTAACGAAGAGTAAGTCAACTCACTTCATGCATGCAACAAAAACTATCTGAATTGCCATCAGCATTAAAATGAAGATAAATTTAAAGCATTTCGCTTTGTGTTAAACATCAAAACGAATTTGTAACCTTTTAAACCTTTTGAAAAAGTATAATTGTAAAAAGTCCAACAGTAACTAAGGAATGAACAATTTTACAGTGAGGACTTCATTAATTAATTAATGTGACCTGACACTCCATAAAGTGTTGGTGATATAAATAGCCGAATTTAAAGGATGCTTAGGCCCAAAACACAATGGCTGTGCTAACAATGTGGTTGAAAGGCAAGGTCCACTGTAATTGAAATATACTGTAAGTATACATCTGCATACAAAAACATCCATTGGCATTGAGCTGAAAATTATCATCATTGTTTGCTGGCAGAAATGCCCCCACCAACAACAATGTTTATCATCTCTGAGGCCCAGGTGGATTTGTGTTAAATGCGATCAAACAAGTCATTAGATCGTGATATTTTGTTCCGTTACAGTGTGCTATCAGATCAGATTAGAGAGCTGAACAAGAAAGTGGATCAATTAGAAGTTTATTTGTGGTAAGTTGTACAATTTGTGCACAACTTCTTTGTTCCTTATCAATCATGATTGAAATGCCATCCTGAAACTAGGTACATGTAACTTAGGTAAACTTGCACATAAGCTACAACTTTACATGAAACAACTAGGAGTATTACTATACCCACCTGGTTTATGTTCATTTTGTTCATTAGACATTTTTTTTTTTTTTTTGACTTATTAAATATTACAAATTTAAATAAATTTTATAAGATAATGATGTACATGTTTTAACAGCTGTAAGGTTAAATGGTCACTGTTAAGTTATTTAAAATAATCAAAGGGCTCTAAGAACCATCTCTTGAATATGAAACAACATAAGGGAAGTCCACAGATTGGTTTTAATTTTCCATACTGAGTTTGAAGTCAAAGAATTGAAGAGTAAAAAATGTTAAGTGACCTAAACATCTTAGTGTAACATAAATATGCATTGTGTGTAAACAAGACTGTCTAGACAACTGAATGACATAATTACACTGGGGAATTAAAAAAAGTTTTCTTCAGCAACCATCTTTTAACACGTAATACGCTGGGGAATTAAAAAAGTTTACAGATGATGGAACGAGTGAAAATTTGCATACCTGTCCCCGTACACTATATCTTGTTCAACGCTTCACATATTCACAAGATAAAAATGAAGTTTTGGCACTAACTCCTCGTCTTTCACTTCCCGTTGATGCAGCACCACATTTTCTTTAGAAACTAACCCTCTTGTTTCAGGTATAGACTCCATAAAGTGCACATTCTCGTCCCCAGAGCCTTCGTTTTGTTTGGTCAGCGGAAAAAACGAAGGGCTCTGGTAACAGTGCCTTCCGGATGTCGTAAAATCCACGACATCTGTTAGCGCATGCCTAATGCATTAATGTACTATTGCGCTTGCTCAATGCCAGAAACTGGAAATAAAAAAAACCTTTCGTGTGTGCATTCTCGTCTCCAGAGCCCTCGTTTCGTTTGGTTGAGCTCTGGAGATGAGAATGTTGTGTGTGTGGAATGGCATTCGAAAGGACTGTACAAGACTTAACAATTACAGGAAAACATCGGGCTAAAAAGGAAAGAAGAAAAGCTTTACGTGCTGCTGTTATTTAGAAGAAAGATTGTCTTTGTATTTTGCCTACTGGTTTTAGAAATTTTTCGATAAGTCAACCGATTTTTTTCGTTTGGAAGCTGTGTATTTATCGTTTCGCCACTGAACGCTACCATATCCGACCAAATCAGTTGATGGGACAGCTAAGTTTGTTGATGGACACGCTGTGGTCATTGATTAGGCTTATTTCATCGAACAGTGGTAAGAAATATCGAGGAATTTTTGTTCTGCATTCATTTCATGTTATTTTAATTGGGCGTCGAGTGACCTTCGTTTCCCTAGATTTGTATTTCAAGTTGTAGCAAAGAGTACTACCTAATAAAGAAAATATAACTTGCTTACGAGAGTGCTGATAGCGTTGTTGTTGTTATTAAAAATGGGTTACCTAGTGGTAATATTTCTTTTCACCCTTGGGCTTTCTTCAGGATTTCTGCCTCTCCTTTAATTAATACTCGTCCCTGTTGCAAGCAACATACTTCTTTAATATTCGTGGCCGCTTATAGCTTCGTCTTCCAAGATACATACTGATTATTTTCAGAAACGAATCGCTCATATTTAGCGACAATCAGATCCCGTTATACTTTGAAATTTAGCAGCCGTATCTTTACCTGCTAAATCAAACAAAACTGGGTGACATTGGTCGTTGAATGCGTTGAAATTAAAACGTTGGTTTTGTTGATGTGGTCATAGGACTTCAACATTTGAAATTGAACCGGAAGTAAAACCTTATGCGTAGAGGCATAAAATTTTTGACCTTGTTGTGCATTCATTTTTAAACGGCCAATCAAACGATTCAAATGTTTGTCCGTTACCAGAGCTACACGAGACGCAATTTAAAAAAACCGTGGAGCTCTGGGGACGAGAATGTAAAGTGCACTGAAATTTATAACAGACAAGTTGTGTTTTTGTTCTATTGTTTTTTTGTAGTGCCTGTGAAAGCCTAGCCAAAAATGGTCTGCAAAAACCAGTTTCCTTTATTCTGGAGACACAAGTAAGACTTGAGATATTAGTTATAAATTAAGCCTGTTTTATGAAATTGCTTTAGTTTAGGCACCTAGGCCCTACAACCATTTAAGTGTGCGCTGAAATTGGTCATTCTCAATGTGAATGACAATCCTTCAAATTGAAGGTACTGTAGAGACTTTGATTCTCTGAACAATTGCCTGGATGGTAAACATGTAGCAATTCTGAATCTCAGACCTTTGTGCCGATTCATGCTACAACAATTCACTCGTTCTAGTCATCACCCCATTGAATAAGTGAACAACTCCTTAAATCTCTTATCTCCTTTTAGTTCTAAGCATTTCAAAGTACAAAGTTTCTGAGATAATAATTATTTTAAAATGTACATCATTGACCTCAGATTGGAAAGCACAACTGCATAAAAGTACTGCATAAAAGCTTTTATATGAGTAGTCACACTGTAAACATTCATCCAAAGACTCAAATATTGAGCCATGCAGTCATTCTTGTTTTGTTATTGATGCAGGGCAATGTAGAAGAAGCTAGAGCTCTTATGATAGCACTAACAAAAGCTGCAGTAAAACGGTGAGTTTAGCTTACATGTATGGATATCTAGGCATACAATATTGGGCAAGTATTTGTCAACCCTTTAATGTCAATTGATTTTACAGGAGTCCACCATTAAAAGAAAATGAATGGAATACTCTTCTTGATAACATGTTGACCTTGCAAAGAGAAGTGTATACCTGTATTGACCCATCTGTTTGTTATGAGGTGAGGCATTGTACTTCTTTGTTGTTTTACTGGGCTCAGCTGTTTGATGGAAGAATACAGCCAATTTAAGTGGGGAGAACCTAAACTACAAGATGGTTGTGAAGGACCAGCAGAGTTCTATTAAGTCATATATTGGGTTTCATAACTGTGATGACTACGATATTGGGGTGTGCATAATCATTCTGCCAAAGGTTCCATCAAGTTTTTTGAGTCACAACTACATTTGGTTAAGTCACATAACAAAAACAACATTATTGTTCTGTTTATGAAAAAGATTGCCATCCTTTGATCTCGATTTACACCACAATTGGTCATTTTTTCCAAGTGGCTCGGTTTGAGTAGTCGCACTGCAAGCATAACAAGGCTTTTTTATTCTTAGTAAGTAGAGCATTGCATTTTGGTAATGTGGGGTTTAAAATGCCATTGAAGGCTCGCTGGACATTATATTTTCCCTATTTTTGCTGTTAGGCTTTGGACAGCCAGGAAAGCCAGATTTATAGACAGGGAAAAGGCTAATCAATTGGTTGTTTTTCCATCTTAGATTTATACAGAAACACTCCTTCATTCTGGCAGAAGAGAGTGCATTTTGTTGGCTGGCCAGATGATCTGCAAGACAGCTATGGTAGATGATTATCCTGTACCAGTCAGCCCTGTTTCTGGTCCTCGTATCAAGTGTTCCAGGGCTACACGGCTTGTTTTAGATGCTGCTAAGGAGTACTTCAACTCCTCTGCAGATTTGTCTGATAAGGTGATGGACCTGGCCAGGGAGTGTTTGAATCTCATTGAGGATCGCGCGCCTGCCCTACAAGAAGAGTTTAATTTGATTGCTGCTTTAGCATTGCTGGATGATTTTGGAATATCAATTCTTCCCTTGCAAGGTAACTAATAATGTTATTATCAAGATCATCCAGTTGTACAGGATTTGATATTTACTGATCCTAAAATGGCATATCTTTCTTGTCGACCTTAATCCTCAGTGTTACAAGTCATTTGGTAGCAGTTTGTCTTACCAAAGATAACAGAGTTATATAAACAAAAACACATGTATCAGGGCTGCAATAAGTTTTGAAGCAGCTGGGGATATGAAAAAAGGATCCTTGGGAAAAGTATTGCAAGATAATTTGCATTTGGTTTGTTTCCATTGCAGTACGTTTGTGTGAAGACAAACTTAGTCTAATTAGGCAAGCGCTGGAATCATCTTCCACAGCTTACAAGAAGAAGCAAAAGGTAAATCACGACTTATTTCACACCATATCATTTTTATGGAGCATTTTTTCTGTGGTCGCATTTTGAAATGGTGTTGTAGCTTTTTTCTAAACTGGACAGATGGTGGTGTAGTGGTTAGCACATTAAAGTTTGGTGGTTCAAGGTCTGGTCTCTGCATTGTGTCATTACATGTACCTTAGACATTCCAGAAACTTTACTTCCATTCTTTTTGTTCACCTTGGCGTGTAAACAGGTACCTCCAAACTGTTAAAGAGTAAATGCAACCTAACAAAATGCTCTGGATAATCCTACAATGGACTAGCATCCTATCCATGCTATGAAGAAGCAAGCAATACCCCCAGTTGCTTCATGCTGCAGAAACTGGGTTGTGCTATGGTTGTGTGGGTAGTTTGTGGCTTTCCTTGACTTGATTAACTAATTTTATAACATAGCTAGCAGAACCGCGCAATCAAATTCAGTATACGTAAGCATGCTCAAAATCCCGATAGTGCACGCTGATAGCGTGAGCAAATCGCTTCGCCAGAATTCGCGTCGGTTTTGATGCACAATTCCACCGGCTATGTTATAAAACAATTGGTTCATGCTTTTAGCTGTGCACTATCGAGTTATGGAGCACGTGGGAAGTTTGGAGAGCACTCAAGAAGCTAGAGTTGCCCTCGGCTATCGCCTCGGGCAACTCTTACGCTTCTTTCGTGCTCTCCAAACTTCCCACGTGCTCCATAACTCGATAGTGCACGCTAAAGCATGAACCAATTGTTAAAGAGTGTGTGAGCAAAATGTAAATAGTTGAGTCGAGCGTCTGATTATTTGTTTTCCCTCTTTTGCACCAGATCCTTCATCTTGCCAGCCTTCTACAGATCTCAGGTACTGATAAAAACTCAAGGCGTGGTCGTGTGCTCATGTTGGTTGCTGAATCCGCCATACAAGAGTGTGACTATGCATTTGCGTGTGAAACATGCCAGGGTCTGATAATGGAGGAATATATTCCTGTATGGACTATCTGCAGGTAAATATTAATCCATGTCTTCTGTTTAAATGTTGAATAAACACATGTTCATATGTCCCTTAATTTTGCTGATCACACTTTTTCTGTTAGGGTTCTTGGAGAGTATGAAGAATTCAACGACTTAAAGGCAAGGTAGGGTTTTAAAAACATCGAGGGAGCATAAATGCATTTAAAATGACTGTGATGACAGCAAGTAAGAAATCGATGTCAGAAATGAGTGTAAAATGTAGCTGCAACTAGGAGTGGCAAGTCGGGAGTGGATTTATCATTTTTATCAGGGCACCATCATGACCAGCATGTAATATATCAAACAGGAAGAGTGTTTCATTGTGATCTCCAAACACCAAGAAGTGGGTTGCAAAAACGAGGCACAGCTGAGGTTTTTTCAACCAACGTAGTTGTGTTTGGATACCATATGAAACATCCTTTCGAGTGTTTAATATAACTTCTAAAACTGATTATTAAATACGGAGAAAACAAAAGAATAAAATCGCCAAAATCTATGCTAATTGAGATCGGTTTTCCAAACCAGCATCGCACTTTATGGTTTTCTTTGTTCAAACTACACATGCAGCTTTGGTACACTTGGAAATGTTTCAATGTTTGTGTGATTTATCCACTGTAGGACATGTTACACCAGGAGTTTTGTGGAACCTTGGCACAATTTTTTCCCTAGTGTAACTTTACCTTTCAATGTTATTAAACTTGAGTGAAATCCATATTGGGGAAACCTTCATTTGGTCTAGTTGTTACTTTTACATGTTTCTGAAGCAGGCTGGTCAGGTGGCGATGTCCCTAAAACAAGACCGATATTCCCTGATACATAATTATTACCAAACCAAGGTTCTATTATAGCACATCCATTGTTTTGCCACATGTCAGTGCTTTACCGTATTTTAGTCACAAGTTATACTGTGTTAACCCTTAATTAACTTCCAAGAGTGCCAAACATCAAAATTCAAGGGAAAAAATCCCAAATGTCATTTGTAAAAGTACTGCCGAAGAGGTTTCATTTGAATGGTCACACCACTGGATTTCGTTGACAGACTTAAAACTTAGAACTAACACTACATGTCTCCATAATTGACTCTGGCGTGGGAGTGAAAGGGTTGATGTTCGACTTGGTTCGAATCAAGGTACAGTAAATAATGGGGTGACATGTATTATGTAGAGTTTCTGTCCACAGTTATGTACTGCTAATAATCATGTTTCCCTGATACTTTTCCAAGGCAAAGTCTTCTGGCATTTTCACTGACTCATTGCACACCAGACGAGTTGGAATCTCTTCTTAAAGCCAGAAGTCTCTTAGAAACTAAGGTAAGCTAGATTAGCATAATAACATTATAATTACATGCTTTTACAGTTGTACATCCAAACCAGAAACAAGAGTGATGAGTGTAATCTAGATCATTGTAATGAACATAAAGTCACACACTCAGGAGACACACACACTGCTGGCACTAAAAGTGACAGTGTTCAGCCAAAATCACAAAAGTTTACTTCATACAATTTCCATGTTATATCGGCAAATGTCACCAAATATACAAGTGGATAAAAAGATTCTATATAGCAAAACAGAACAAGTAGTTTGGAAATAAAGTGCAGGATTACAAGAATGGAAGTGGGTTACAGTTCATCAAATTTGATTTTGTGACAGGTGGTCAAGAAATCAAAATTGCCATTCTGCTGGAAGTTTAAGTTTTTTAGTTATTGTTATTTTTTAGTCTTTAGTTTATATTTCTTTGCTTTCATCGCTTTTGGTGATTTCTCCTTTCTATTTCAAGTCCTCGCTATAATCATCAAAACACACGTCAATATATCAGCCGGGAGTGGACACAGTCACATTAACTCCCCATTCAATCGATAGCATGAACCTACTTTTACATTAGTGTCACTGTTCCCCCATGATGGAGTGCTAGTCCATCAGAGAATGACCCCTAGCATTTTCGTACATATTCCCTAATAAATTGTCCGTACCTACGTTATCTTGGTGTCAGCTGAAGTTTTTTCTTAACTTGCAGATATTGTATCAGGAGTTGAATCAACACATGCAAGCAACAGATCAGGTAGGAGGTATACTACATGTAAGCTGTGTAAGGAAAATAATCAAGCTTAGAAATGATGTAAAAAAAATAACATATTGGGCCCAGACGTTTTTCACAAGGATATTCAACATACTACACGTCTATAATGTGAACCCCTGTCCCATTTCCCATGTGGGAAGAATGACAATAACAATGTTTTTAAAATGAGAATCACTTATTTGTGTACTATTTTCTTTTAGGAAAATGAAAACTCATCTGCAGATCAGGGACTTTTGACACATCCTAAGTCACTACTGTCAGCTGTAGGAGACAAGAAATTCTGGAAGAGTACAATGAAGTGGATCAGACCTCTGCATGATGAACAGGAAACAGTAGCAGACAGTGATGAACTAATCACACCAAACACACAGACTGTTGATACACATGGATTTCACCCATTTTATCGGTCACTGGTGGAAACGAATTTTACAAGACTGAAAGGGGTCGGTTGAGAAAAAATCACGGCAGTGTGCAGTACTTTGTCTCATCTACAATGATTGGTTATGATAATTTGGCTTTGTCAGACACACAGTTACTCTATGTTCACATGGTGGCTGTGTCTATCAAGGTCTAAAAACATTGTGTTGAGGATTCATATGCATGCACTATCAAATAAAATTATCAAATAACCTTAGTTTATCTAATGGTTTTGGGCACCGTTACTAGTTTGGCAGATTGCATTGACGGTAATTTTATGAAAATCTATGTAAGATTGTACCTTTTTAACAGTTACTGGCTTCTAATTAATGATTATTAATTAGTCCATCAATTTAATAGAGCTGTTTTCAATTTAGTGTCGTAAAACCAAAATCAAAGCAATTACTTTGACCAATCACAACAGTCGCTGACAATCCAATGAACCAATCAGAACTCAAAGAAAATACATGTAGCCAGTGCCAAGCGCGGGAAAATGCGTGCGAGCAAATCGCAATTGGTTTTGGTTTTCCTTCTGATTGGTTGATAAAGTGGCACGAGATATTTTAGCCAATCACAAAGCATAGCAATGCAAAACTAAAGCAATTCCGGAATTACTTTCGACACGCAACTGAAAACTGCTCTAATTGATTGATTGATTGATTGATTGATTAATTGATTGATGGATTGATTGATTTTAACTGATTTTTTTTTAGGAAAGATTGCCCTATGAACATCACATTCCTAAAGAGATGGCTAACAAACCACTGTTGTTCAGTCGCTGTTTGTTGAGGACACAAAAATTATCTGAAAGCAGGTCTGAAGGGGCAATAACTGAATCAACCAGTGAAGGTACCTGATACGTTTAGGACATACCCATGCATGCATTCTTGCTGAAAGACGTTAATCGCGGTAGTGACGCGCAATGCAATACAATCATCTTATGTAGCTTCAGTTCGAGCCAGTAAATTTGCTAGCTATTAGCTCATAAACTTGTTAATTATCTTGTAATTTGGTTGTTTTTTTTTTCACAGTGATAATCCAGTTGGCAGAGTCGATTCTGAAAGAAGACACTACTCTTGGGATTGCTTATCTACTAGCACTTCATGAGGTTTGTAATGAATACCTATGCCAAGTTTGGATTTAAAAGATTACATGTTTTCTTTCCAGCATTAACAAAGAAGGATGTCACTCACCCAGTGATAACATCCAAGTTATAGAAGATAAAATGCATTTCCATTTTGGTCTACTTTGCAATTCAGACCAGTTATAACTAAATAAATAAACCTTGTTTGATAAATTTACATCAGTCACACTGGAAAAACTACATCCTTTTCTTTAATATTTCAGGCAAACAAGGTTGATGAATTCTTCAGCAGTTTAGGCAGTAGTTATCTGTGCCTTCACATGGCAGCATACTGCTTTGCAGTAAACACCTACAACAACCTTCAGCCTTCATTGATGACTCAACAAGCAGATGCTTATCATCACTTACCATCAGACCTTATTGATCATGTTATGCGCCATATTGCATCTGGTGTACATAGCAACTGGCCAAAGGAATCTCAGGAGTTTGTTAACTTTCTGGTGCAGTACCACAATCGTATGGCTGACTTCGCACAAGGACAGCTGCTTCAGAGCTTGGGAAAAGGTATGTAAGGAGAAAATACAATTGGCGACAATACTGTTGAGACACTTTCATTTTGAGCTGGATGTTTTTGGTACCATGGACAAATAGAACCCCACCCTCCCCCTAACCCCTCACAGTTCATCGTATAATTGGTTAGGCAATTCTCTATTTTCGAATTTCCCATAATACACTTTGTTTGCCCCCAAAATTTTGCATAAACTATTGTTTTGAAATGCTCTTGGGAATATGCAGTCTTCCCAAGAGCATTTACAAACAATAGTTTAATATGCAAAATTTGGGGGCCAAACAAAGTGTATTATGGGCAATTCGAAAATAGAGAATTCATGGTATGTTCTTTCTGCAAAATCTGCGGATTTAGCCTTTGTTCCTGCCTGTCCTTTCACCTCTTTCAGTTCCTATGTTCTTGCTAACATCATTATCGAGACTAAAGATATGAGTGTGTGATGCGAGTTGGAAATTGATTTGTTTATTAATACATTAATTGTCATTGGTACATTATTCGTAATCTGTACACTGGAAATAAGAAATAGTATGCAATGAGAATATTACAAGGCATTGTTTTTCTGTTGAAATTGCTGTTATATTGATTAGTAAACCAGCCATTATACACTTGTTATTAACAATCAAATTTTCATTTTAATTGCAGGAGTTGACATTGGTCGTTTTGCACAAGACCCAGAATACAAGCGAGAGACCATTCTTGGTTTGGCAATGTAAGGCAAAATATTAATATTGTTTTTCCTGTTCTTAAACTTTTAATACCCCAGAAGATGATTTTTAATTCTTACAGGACGAAGCAAAGTTAAAGTTAAAGGGTCACCAAAAGGCGTATTTGCATCAATGGAAACTCAACAATAATGGCCCGCTTTTGTTTAAAATTACTTAGTGTCTATGAGTACAGTGAAACTATAAACAACTATCTCTGACTACAGATGAATTTTGTGTTTGAAATAAGATGCCCAGCTTTAATTCTAGCACAGTCCGAGCCAAAAAGCATGACATTGTGCACAAGTTACCTTATTATTTATATTAGCCTCACTGCAAGCAGGCTCTACTGATTGGGTTTTGTGCGATGGTCGTATGTGAGTGGCAAAACTGCGAGTTATATTCAAGCCTCGCAGGAAACCCAAATCAGAGGACCTGCCACAGGCTTTGTAATTATTATTTCACTATTTAATTGTTTTAATCTGACAGGGCACTCGAGGAAGAAGTTTTCAACACAGCCATGTCCTTGGCTGAACGATATGATGTTTCCAAATGGGAGATGATGATGACCCACCTGGAGTGCCTTTTCTCAGACAGCAAGTAAGCCTGAAATTAAATGCTGAAATTTGGTTTTATTAACTGTGTTAATGTGGTAAATTGGCCACCATAAATAGATTCAAAATGCTGACATCTCGAATGCTAGCTCTTCGTCAGAGCAAGCCAACGAATTGTGGGTTGTGTGGTCTGTATAATTAAACGGAGGAGCTACATATGCTAAAAGTGTCCAGAAAGATGGTAGCACTAGAAACATGAATAAACTACTTGAATGACAAGCGCTCGTCATTGACTCCATGTGGCTAAGAGTGCCAATAACAAAAAAAAAACTAGTTCAACAATACAACCCACAATTCCTTGATTCACTGTGATGAAGGGCTAGTCCTTGAAACGTCAGCTTTTGAATATATTTACGGTGGCCTTATTTTCAACTCAGTTATGAAATTAGAAACTAACCCTTTATCCATCTGAAATAAATTAATTTATAATTTATGTCCCGGCCTGAAATATTACAGCCGTTAGATAACATCCTTTAGCAGAATCATGTCATTATGCAATATTCTTTTTTACAATAAATTATTGTTCAATACTGTAAACTGAAACTCCCTTTCTTTTCATCTTAAGCTTGTCAACAAAAGAAATTCAAGAAAGAGTCAACAAACTGGGTATAATGAACACTCTGCTGCAGGATCCATGCAAAGTAAGAATCATTTGTTTATTTTGCTTTGTATTCCACGTAGATCGTCAAAGAAGAGTGTGTTAAGTGTATAGTTTTGACAACACAGTTGAACCTCTTGTAAGCCACCACCCAAAATGCAAAGCCAAGGTGATCGCTTAGGGTTGGTGGTCACTTACGAGAGGTCAGATCACAGGGGGTCTTAACTTTGAATCATTCGAACCTGTAATAATTTTAATGTGCAAAGCAGTTATCAGCGTAAAATATTCTATCATTTTTATTATTAAAGTTATGATGCAAAGGACCAAATTTTCGCTTTATTGCACTTGTACTGTAACACATAATTCAATTTGCGCCTGTAGTGACATTGAAATATTGGCGAGTTGGTTAACCAGTGGTTTCTTACGAGAGGTGGTCGCTTCCAAGAGGCTCTGACTATAATGATTTGACCACAAGAAATTTGGTATTTTAGAAAAGTGGACGGTTAGGAGAGGTGTACAAGAGGTGGTCGCAAAAAAAGGTTCGACCGTATATGGATATGAGTGAATTTCCTCCTTTACCAGCTTGATTAAGTAGTTCAGTTCAGCATGGTAATTGTCATACGCATAAAAGCAATATTGTAAAAGGAAGATTATACTCTGTCATGATACTGGGTTTGCAAATGAAAGTGTTACTGCATAGGCACAGTTAATTGTTTAAAATCTGATTAACGACAAAATTGGAAACACAGGTTTTTGTTTCCCTTGTTTAAAGCGTTTGTCTCGGCAAAATGTTGTTGACATTTAAAAAAATAATAATAATAATCTGGAGGTGAGGCAAAAGGTCATGTACATTTCCTTTTTACAGTACTGTAAATTACAGTTTGTGATGCTTAAAAGTCAATTTAAGAAATGAAGTACAAAAAATGTTTTTCAAGGAAACGTAATTGAAAATTGAATTCCGAATTAAAAGTTATGTCTTATTCTGGATCAGCATGATCATGCATTGAGCTACCACTACCCCACAATTTGTCAAACCAGGTGTTACATAACTGCCTTTTGATGTCTTTTAGGTAGCAGAAAGAATGGGAGATAATGTGTATGTAACCATTGATGGCACAAAACATGCAAGATTAATTTATTACTATATGCTACTGGAGCAGTGTGAAGAAAAAGGTCAAAGCTTGAAGGTACGATAACTATAATTTAATATATCATTTCCGAGTTGCTTTTTTTGCGTTGTTATCAAAGCGAGGCCTGGTGCAAAACCTTTTATGTGTTAATTAGTTCTATTTGCATCTGAATGAAACTCATTTTCATATGAAAGTTTGTGCATCAAGCCTCGCTTTGATAACGAGGCATAAAGTAACTTGGAAATAACCTACTGATTTTTATGCAGTCATAGTTGTTACTTGGGACTGAGCCAAAACTGGGTATAAAATACCATGTCGCTGTGTCATCTTAAAAAAAAAACATTTTGCATCTTGCACTCTGTGGTAGTTCTGCTAGATTAGTAATTTGTCTGTTCAGTAACCTCGTAGGTTTACCAAAAGTGTTTCTAAATTATGACACAAGGAGTTACAAGGCCTGTAATATTTTCAAAAGAGCATTTTAATTTAAGTTTGGCACACCTAATTTTTCAGTAACATGTGATCCATGGTCTAGCTTCTGTTTTCTCTGTTATTGCAGGATAAATTAGATGCCCAAACGCATCTCAGAATACTGAAGAAAATAAAGTCAGCTGCTCCTGGTAAGTTTTGGTAACTAAAATTAAAGAAAGATTAGGAGGTGCTTAAGAAGAGAGTGGGTGTGGAAAAATGGGAAACAGTTCTTCGTATTTTTTTCCTATCATTTTCCTCAGGTTCCCTTCTCCCCTTCTCCTCTTCCTCCTCACTCTCTTCCCAGCCCCCTCACATCCCCTGGCCTAGATTTGACTACAAAAAGGCTACAGTTAAAAAAGATGACTAACTAAACATGTTTCCCTTTTCTGCCAGGCCTGGACTACAAGAAACTTATCACAGTAGCGTCACCCCTGCAAGTTTTAAAACCAGTGCTGACAAGCGCTAACGTACATCTGTTGGCAAAGCTAGCAACTAAGATCCCCACACAGGTCAGTCGAGTATTTAAACTAACAAGGTTTTATACACACAGCATATAGCAAGTGGAGGCCTTGTGTTTCACTTGGGCATAAAAGAACGTTTAGGTTGTCTCAATCTCCTCAAAAGTTTTATCAAGGAAACTGTTCAGACGAAATTAATTCTTGTCAACTTAAGCACCAATAACGGCCCATAAAAGTACAGATTGTGTCAGCTTATAAGGTCTACAGTGAACTATGTCTTACCCAGACACCTTTAGCTGTCCGCCTTATACAGAATTTATTTACAGACGAACAAGTAAAATTCGGTCAGAACCAGTCAATAATTGACGTTCGTCTAAGAGAGGTGTCCGTCTTAAAGAGAGTTTACTGTATTGTAATATGTGGTCAACGTGCAGTACTAATTAAGTCAAGACTCTGCTTATGGTGTGAACGATTTTAATTACAATAATGAATTAATGTGACACTGTCCCACTTACTTGTTACATGATGTTGCTGATAGAGCAGTTTTCAATTGAGTGTCGAAAGTAATTACACAATTGCTTTGGTTTTGCATTGCTACGCTTTGTGATTGGCTAAAAAATCTCACGCCACTTTCTCGACCAATCAGAAGTAAAAGCAAAACCAATCGTGACTTGCTCGTACGCGTTTTCCCGCGCTTGGCGCCTGCGACATGTAATTGCTTCGAGCTCTGATTGGTTCATTGGATTGTTTACGACTGCTGTGATTGGTCAGAGTAATTACTTTGGTTTTGGTTTTACTGTGTTTGTTCCAGGATGGTAGGTGTCTAGTGCCTCAAGGTGTGTTTCAAGTTTACGCAGAGAAGTTGTTTTGGGAAGGAGAACAAAAAGCCAAAGAGAATGAGGCTGATCAACTAGTAAGTGACTGGAACACAAAGAATAACTTCTTTCCTTATTCCAAATCCAAAATATAATCAGTGTTGTTACAGTACTGAATGATGCTTTATCGTTGCCTTTATGACACCACTGTCAAGTTTGCACAAGACTGAATAGACTAGAAGTGTGCTATCTTTTTAAACTAAAATTGTCTAAAGTTAAAACTGACATATCTTTTATACACTCATCAGGTAATGTCAGCTGACCAGTGTCCAACAGTGATATTTGACGCAGTTGCATAAAGATGAATAAATAAATAAATAAGTAAATAAGTAAATAGGAATTTCAGTGGAATCCACGAGGTGGCTTTTACTTTCACTGTTTTCGGAAATATTTGGAAATATTGGTTTTTGTGGAGGGAGGAAAACAGGAATACCTGGAGAAAAACCCTCGGAGCAAGGATGAGTAGCAACAACCAACTCAACCCACATATGGTGTCACCTTCGAGAATTGAACCTGGGCCACATTGGTGGGAGGCGAGTGCTCGCACCACTGCGCCATCCCTGCTCCTCTAAAAATGGATGTGCTGAAAGGCATTATAAAATGAAATTAATGTCACCGTTATGCAATTGCATTGCATTTGATTCCATGATCAGGCTTATATAATGTCAATTGACGTAGAATCACACTGTTAATTGAGAAGTCATGGGCTCAAGGAATTTTATTTCCTTGTAGGTTGATTGGTGTCAGCGTTATGATGCTTGTCACAAATTGCTTCCTCGTCTCTCGCCACCTGGAGTTCAGCAATTTATTGATTCTGTAACATTCAGTGAATTAGCTGTGGACAGCATAGCTGTGGAAAACAGAATGGAGATTGTTAACAGAGCTTTGAGATTTGCTCGTCAGCAAGATGCTGCATTGAAGAAAAAAGGAATTAGTGAGATGCAGGAAGACAGGTTTTGTATATTCAGTATGTTGCCTGCCTGAAAATACCGTTTTAAAGGACCATAAGAAACAATTTCATTAAAAACAAAGAACAACGATGATGCCCAACTTTTTCATAGAAAGGATTGTTTGCTAGACTTGTTCTCTATTGTTGTTCCATTACTTGCAAAGGGTACACGTCTAACAATTTGTCATAGCAACAGCTGTTGTTTTGCCACACTAGATTATAAAGTTCTGTTAATCATTGCTGGTAAACAAGACGTCTTATAGCAATGAAGTCAAGTAGTATTTGTAACACAAAATTCCCCTGCCTAAGGCTACAAACAGTGTTTGTTTGAAAGCTGTAAATGAAGAGAGCAAGAAGCAAGTCTCCCTTGGTTAAACTGGCGTGGTGGAATTGTTTAGTATCTACTGCAAGATTTACAAGGAAACTGTATTGTTCTTTTTAGTCTTTCAGAAGGGGTTGTTAGCTTTGAGCAAGTTATTACCCACTTGGAGCAGTCCTGCAGACACTTGGAATCCCTTGCTGATCCACTTATTGATGAGCTGACGGAACATGACGAGGTATACATGCAGCAGCATACTATGTTGAATATTTCTGGGGCTGGTTGCATAGAAGTCTGACGTACGTCTGATGTTGGAGTGCGATGCACCAGCTGAACGTTAGATAGTCTTAATAAACCATATTCGTATTCTCAGTATTGAACTGGAACAAGAATGAAGTCGAGGCCACATAAAATCCAAATTTGCATACTTTGGAGGTGCTATAAGATGCTTTAAAAATATGCAGATAGAAACTCGAAGGAAACTGGAAGTGAAAGCCAAATTCCTTAATGGTGAAATTGGCCACATAGTTGACTTTAATGAACAAGATAAATTGTTTTGTTAAATAAACTCAACGAGATAAACACTGATGGGAAAAAATAACAAGATTTGAAACAGTAAAATACACCGAATGCAAATATGGCCGCCAGGCAATTTTTTGTTTGGCCAAGTTTTCAGAGAAATTAATGATAACACGTAAACAAGTGCTGCTAAGTGAATCATCTTGCAAAGTTTGAGTGTTTTTGGTTTAACGGTTGCAAAGTTATGGCTCACTGAAATTTCAAGCATTTGTATGAGAAAAGACATTCTATCCTGACTAGCCTCGCTTTCATGTTTTCCCAAAATTTGATTGCCTATAACTTCTCCTAAAATAAGAATATGGCCTTGAAAATGCACACACTGACTTATTTTGACCTGATCTTTATCATTATTCAATTTCTTTTCTTGAGAACCTGTCCAAACAAAAAAATTGTTGGACGGCCATATTTGCATTCGGTGTATGGTGACAGTTGAATCAACGACCACTTTACGCATATTCTCTGTTAGGCCCAGGTTAGCAATAAAATAATATTGTGGTGGCTCGGGTGACGTAAATGGTCTTCAATCATTTGCTTTACCTGATTTAGTTAAAGTTAGCAATGTCTGTCTCGTAATAATTCTGTGTTAATTATTTTTTATTGCAGGAGATGGGTACAAGCTACGCTCAGATGTACGATCTGTCACGCTCAGAGCCAGATGAGATGTGTGAACTTGTGTCCCATATGTTAATCGGTGGTGCATCTTTAGAGACAATCAATGAACTCCTCTTGCTTGCTACCAGACAAAAACCCCAGAAGGGTAGGGTGGGGAGGATATTACAACAAACCTTGAAAGTTGTATTGGAATCCTTCAGGTAATCGTACTTGAATTACTGCTTTTCAGCTTGACGAAAGTACTAAGAAAATATTTTTTGAGCTATTTAGTAATCTGGTAAATTGTCAATGGACATTCCATTCTACCTACTTTATTCTCTTTCAGTGAAACGGCAGATTCTTCTCATCCACTGCTGAGCAATAAGGACCCATTGGATATTTTAAAGACAATTATATACACAGTGAGCATTCATATACAGAAAGGAGGGACAATGACCAACCAAGAAGAAGTGCTGGAGTGTTTACGACCCTTCTGTGCAGATGTGACTGTGTCTGCTGCTGTAAAGACCACTGTTCTTCGGTTAATGGAGGAATCTTTTGAACTGAGTGGAGAAGACACCTTTCTACTGTTGTTTTATCAAACAGATGCTGTTGTGTCTTCCACTTGGAACAGAAAGGTAATGTTTGTCAGTTATATTTTCTTTTGACAACACTTCTATCTCCTTTTTAAACGTCTTGTCGTGTACCACGTCTTGTAAGCTACCACCTGTAATGATAGAAAAGCTGGTTGTTTAGGACAGGTGGTCTATTTCCAAGTCAGAGTGGTTTTCAATTGAGTGTAAAAAAAAACGTAGCTCCTCTGGCCAATCACAATGGACGCCAACAATCCAATAAACCATCAGAACCTGAAGAAACTGCATCTTCCAGATGCGATAAAGTAGTGATTGATTTTGGTTTAACTTCTGTTTAGTTGAAAACGTGGCGCACGCTTTGTTACTAATCACAAAGCCTAGTAATTTAAAACCATAGCAGATGTGAACTACTTGCAACACTAAATTGAAAACTGCACTGTACTGATTTGACTGTAAAAAGGTTATGCTGCCTTATTAAAAAAAAAAACAGGTCAATTGTTAAAATTTGTTATTCACCCCTTTATGCAGCTGACTCCAGAAGACATTGACAGTGACACTAAAAGGCACCAGCTATTTGAGACCCTCCTAAAGGAGAGCCAATCTCTGTCGCAGCTCCTTAGTTTGGGTACTCTGTTACAGATATGGCCTGTACTTGCAGCCACAGAGCTCAAGTAAGTGGAAAAAGTCTACTAGTTTAAATCTAAACGTTGTTTTGTTTCGGAGCAAAAAGTGAAAGTGGCAAAACAGCTGATGAAACAGCAGCCATGTTGAGCAGCCAAACCTACTGAGACATTTCAAGAGCAATGGCTGATCGAACCCTCATCACATTATTGGTTTTCGCCAAAAGCACTTGTAGGAAAGAAGGAAATAGACGGATCAAGACGATTTTGTGCCGACTATCACACTCTAAATGTGCTACTTTTTTAGGGATATTATTATAGTTGTATTACCATTTTTTTATCTTTCAACAGTGATGAGCCATCAGCTAACCCTTGGGTTCAACTCATGGACAAGCTAATTCGTTGCCATGGAGATGGAGAGCATGTGATTGACATGGTAAAACAGCTGTGCAGCACAACAAGCCTAAATGTGGAGGTGAATGCATGAAAGAAATTGAAGCTAATTTAAAAATCGTACTAAAAATAACTGGAACAAATATTCAACTACCGTCTTTTCCGTTGTTTCCCAGGTTACAATCTGCCATATTCTTTGTTTTTCCTGACATACATTTGTCACGACCTAAGTGATTAATAACTTAAAGAATAGTGTGACGTTCTGAGGATTCACAGTCAGCAAGTAGTGACTTGTTGTTAATTTTAGTTATGCTGTGTCTGGCCAGCCTAGAGCTACAGCGGTACGTGTGTTCCAGTCTTTAACTACCACATTAAAAGATACCCTGGTAACCGGTCCACAAAGCATAATTATTTTAAACCGACAACAAGAAGGTGTCTATGTACATTTAAACGAAAATAAATATCACTGCTTTATGTGACGGTGCTACTTTGTTTGTAGTGTTGTTCTCATGTCTACAATTTAATGCTGATGAAGTGCCGACCGCTGTATGCTTTGAAGTTTGCTTTGGTGTCAAAGTTGGAAGCCATGCATCACTTGGCTTTGGAAAACATGAAGAACTTAAAGGTAAGAATGCATCTTTTAGCCGTCAGTCATTTCGTAGACAACAACAAAGTTGCTTACCAATCACATCACTACTGCTATACGTTCACCTCTGTTTAAACTATTGTTATTTCACGGATCGACAACAACTTTCACCATTTGTTCCAATGGTACCAATCGACAAAAGGTCTAGTCTTTTATTCTGGTTTTCAACTTTATTTTCCTGCTCTACACGTGTTCTAGGCTCGATTTACAGCCGTTTTGTGCGCCCGCATGTTGGAAGAAGAATGGAAACCGGTCGAGCTCACACGTGTTCCAGATGAATTAAATTGTGCAATTTGGTCCTATTGGTCCAGATTTGTGTCATCTGGTAACCATTGTAGATGGTGTTTGAGGTTATAAAAATAAACCACGAAACTCATATCGAACAGGCTTGTCAGTTCAGAAATGGAAATATTGTATTTTTCCTTTGTTCACATGTAAACAAATAGTCAACATTTGTATAGCTGGATCCACCCCATGCTTGATCAGTATTAACTACATGCAAGTCTTCTGAAACCGTTCATTAACAGCAGTGTTCTCGTTTTCACAGGCCAATACAAATTCCTATGATGATGAGCTCCTGGAACTTCTAATATCCCAGGGCCTGACTGCAGAGGTGGCTCAAACGCCTTTCCTTGCCCCCTTGATAAGCTTTGTACTTACCCACCCTGATGGTCCCACAGATGCCCAGTCAGGTGACACGGGAGTGCCTCACACAGGAGCAAGAGTCCAGCTTGTTGCCTCCCAGTTACAGACTGCAGGCTACTGGGCAGAGGCTGGGACACTGATGTTAAACTATCATGGAACGCATTCTGCTTTAAGAACTTTTGACAGTGCTGTGGGTGTATTGTCCAGGTGGCTTAGAAGATAACGTGCTTTCTAGCAACACAGTTTAAACATCCCAGTTGTTTAGTTACAAACTTGTAAACACTAGTAAAGATTTGCTCTTCAGTACAAACCGCAGTGCTGGAAATAACAGTCGGTCATCAGACATTTTCCGACCAAAATACCTATGTGTGACTATTGAATTTTACATCATGCTCGGACATGATGTTGATGTTCCAGCACAAAAATGACTTAGCTTTTATAGTTAAGCCGTTGCATTTGATTACAAAAACAATAAGAATTTATGCAGCTTCAGTTTATACCGTTTATTTCGCTGTGAAAGGTTCTCTCTATTCAAGAAAATTCAGATAAGGACGTGTGATTTGAAATCGCCCTATGTGTTGCAAACCGCAAACTTCTTATAGCACATAATGTATGCTAACGATTTGTCTCAGTGGAAGATCCAAAATGGCTGATGTCCAACCAATTTTGTAAAATGTCCTAACAAAATGGAGGTTTGAAGGGGCACATGCCCTTCTAAGTAAGAAAAAAATTATTTCCAGAACTGCATACTGCACAAAACTGCCTTAGAACTGCAATGAAAATAAGGAGAGATCTATTTATGATTATTTACAAACATTTAAGAAGTAACAATGTACAATAAGAAGCATATACATGAAATGATATTATTTATTGAAAGTTAAATTATGTAATTACCAACCACAGCTTTGGAGCACTGACTTAATGTTGAATTTAATTTATTCCTTTCTGTATCTGTCCGCACAAATCAATTTAACATTTCAGTTAACTTTTTCATGACATTCATGCAGAACCCTGTGTTGCATCCAGTTGATATTTTTAAAACACCAGTCCAAAAAATCTTCAAACGCTAAAAATCAATAGAACTAATGATCTTTGATAATTAATGTTCACAAGTTAGTTTCCATCCTGATTTTTGCATGGCACTTGTTGCATGTGCACTTAATGCATGTGCAGTTTTTGCACATGCAATTCACAGTCAAACCGCTCTACAACGGCCACCCTCAAACATAATCTTCCAGCCATTGTAGACAGGCGACCATTATGGACAGAGGTTTCAATAAGAGGATTTGAGTAAATAAATAAGAAGCTTGGACAAGAAAACATGGCTGCTGCAGAGAGGTCGCCATTATGAGGAGGTAGCCATTAGTTGTGCTTCAACTGTATTGAGATCTATTAACTTTTAGCTTAAAGGGTGTACGTTTACATTTATTTACGAACTTAAAGATGAAGTCAATACAGCTTCTACAGTGTACATGTCAGTAATATATTCAAAACAAGCATGCTAAATAAAGAGACTCAAAATTAATTTTTAAAAGACATTGATTTTATTACAAAGCTTATATTGGCAGTTTGCAGAGTTTTGGTTTCAGCTATTCGCTTTATACAATTTTTAACATTTGTTCATCATTTTACAACAGCCCAGTTTAACTACCAGCTGGGAGATAAAGATGTTACAGAAACATGCTAACTCCTTTATGTTCTCTAATGGCTTTGTTTTGGGAGAAGGGGGGTAACTAAGAGTAGAAACGTGTGCTTTGGGGTAATTACATTTGAATTCAGAAATCATAAATATCAGAGAACGAAAATAGACTAACTAACAATTTTAACATCGTCATACATTCCAGGTCCTAAAATTATACAAAGACAAATAGTTATTAAATAAATTCATTCTTACTGTAGGTAAACAACTCCTTTTGATATATTCTTGTCTCTCCCGGAGTAGTTTGTCAGTTAATTGTTGCTTTCAGCTTGAAAGTGGACCCAGTACGGCACTCCATAGAGAGTCCACTTTGCATTCTACAATTCGTTAAGCATTCACATGACAAACGAACGTTGGCAAAGTCGTGTTGGCAAACTCCAAAAAGTTTGACAATCTCGCATTTTCACACGACCAACTTCCACACCCCGCAACATCATTCTCAGGGTTCTTTCTTATTGAGGATACAAGAGTGAGGACTCTGTGAAACAAGGTTACGCATACTGACGTTGCAGCAAACATTCACACATCAAATGTGAGTTTGCTAACTAATCATTTGGTCAAAAAGTCACTTATGTCCAGGATTGCAGATAATTAAATGCATGACAAATTTTGATATCCAACACGAAGTGTCCCATTAAGTCTAAGTTTTGACTATCTTTTTTGAAATGTAAGGTAAGCATTAGTGTTAGTGTTGTTTTTAGGTTAGGGTAAACGCACCTGTTTATCTTTACTTAAAGAGCAGAATTTCGGGGACACCTCGTGACGTTTATTGTCTGAATTTTTGAAAACAAGTGATGTTGAAGTTGAGTTGAAGAGCAAGAGGACACTTTGTGACGCTTATTAAATTTGTCATGCATCTAATTATCTGCAATCCTGGACATAACTGCAAAAAGTTGGCAAGAATAGAAACAAGTTCTACGTTTTTGCCAACGGTTGATTTTCCGTTCACACGTGCTTATTTGAGTTTACAACACAATTTTGCCAACTTAAGTTTGTCGTGTGAATGTGCCTTTAAACCATGTTCGAGATTTAGCTTGTTGTCCACCCGGACAACCAGACGTTTTTCCTGTGGATTTTTGTGGAACGATTGGTTAAAGGTTGATCGATGAGCAACATTGATACGAGACGCTAATAGTAGTGTGTAAGAAAAGCCTTTAGCATCCAGGGTACTTGTTATTCAGTCAGCCTTCATCTGAAATACACTCTTCTACAATCTTCTTAAGATTAGGATTTTCCATGGCAGCAGCTATTCTCTCCTTATCATTAATCTGCTTGTTAACTGAAAAAGGACAAAACACTATCTGTTACAGTGTGTGCAACCTCTTCATTGTGTGCAAGTTTGCAGCCTAGTATTGAAATGTTGTACAATGTCTTAGGGGCATGGGTTCTATTTATATTTTACCCCTAAACTCTCTTGTTAAACGTTGTTCAACGAAAATAGAGACAGGCTCTATTCCACTTGTTGAACGACCTCCGTCAATCGTTTTAAAATGGTAATTTTTAACTCGTGAATAAGCGAAGTGTTTCAAATTCACTGGATTGGTCGGTCAATGGACTGTTATCATTGAGCCCACGATATGTTATGGTCACCTGTCTTGCCCATGGGGACGGCATTGGAACGAGTTAATACGTTTTCTTTTTAAGAAATTATAAAGTACATGTAGTGCTACAAAAAGACCTAGTAAGCAGAATATTAAAACTTAAAGGTTCCCAAGGACCAGTCTTTTTTAATATGTAACTTTTCAGCCATGGCCCATGTCGATAAGATATATTATGGTTTGACTAAAAATACTGAAGCCCTGTGAAAAAGGACTAGGCAGCTGTCCATTGCAAGTAGCCCTTTACCTTCACCCTCGTACCAGCTGGTGATTTATAACCACAATCTGTTGGTTGATGATTGCAGCATACTCAAACAAATTTAACAATGGAACAAGAGTTAGCAAAATAAAATAATAAAATAGCTCCTTTTCGAAAAGTGGCGTGTAAATTGTAACATGACTACAAGGATTTCTAACCCAAATTTTAAATTTGTCAAGATTCCTTTGTTTCTCAATTTACAAGAGCTGTGAATGCAGAGTTAAACGAGACTAAAAATGGCCATTCGACAACTGCCAAGAGTAATGTTACAGTTTGTATATATATCAGAAAGAAAGTATTTATATTGGTTATGAGGCATTTAACCTACTTTCATCCTCGGTAGAATGTGTTCCCTTGGAAAGGAAAACATCGAGCTAGAGACACAAACAAAAATTAGAAGTTATTATTAATAAAGACCAAGTTCGAAAATTACAAATCCTTCTGGAGTTCTGGTCGTAGAAAGGATATGGAAATAACAGGAATGGAAGGAAAAATTTTTGCTACGACATGTTACTCCAGTTCAGTGATTACGAGTTACAGTTGTAGTATAGCTGGTGATCAAAATGAAAAACAACATTAAATTACTTTAACATTATGTATGTGTACCTTAAACTTGTACGGTAATGAACGTTCCAATTTCACCCTCAAACATAGCCCTAAAAACAAGTGAACAGTATTGAGTAGATAAAACTTCTAACCAAATGGAAGAAAACATTTATGGATATTAAAATAAAAATCTAAATAAATAAATGTAAGGGGCCTGTATATGAATCATCATTTTTTTTTTTTTCATTTTTTTCATCATTTTATTTCAATAATTTAAATTTAACAAATTAGAGAAATATACAACCCGCATATAGCAAAGCTAATCGAGGCAGGTTGTATAATTTACAATCAAATTTTGCAAACACAAATTATTAATCGAAGGCTCGTGTGAATACGAAACACTTTAAATGAAAGATTCGTCACCACATTTGCACAGGTTCGATGAGTACGACCCGTTAATTGCAAATGGAAGTTAAATATTCATCGAGTCAAGTCTCGAGTCTCCGATGGGAAAAGAATCCTTACTTTGCTGGAGTCATTATAAATTGTTGTAGAGAATGGAACGATATTGCAAATTAAGTTTGTGGCAAACATTTAAGATTAAAAGCAAATTCACAGTTAGGGTGGGTTCCATTGGGAAATCCGGATTTACCATAATTGTTCATGGAAATCCATCGCGGAAAAGGATTTCTGTGCCTCGAAATCCGTTTTCGGATTTTGCGTTTTACTGGGAAATCCGAAATCCGGATTTCAAAATGCGAAAACGGATTTCCCAATGGCTGCACCCTTATATAAACGCTGGAATCCAAAGTTTTTGGAATTTGCATGTTAATGCCAGCATGTCATTTGAACCTTGTACAGCGAGCTATTTAAAACGTAACGCAACATTGCGGTAAACACGGTTCGATATTTTTTGAAAATTGAACAACTTCAAACGCAACAAAAAACATCACTTTCATGATGTCGAGATCGAAAAACAAGTAGGAAAGAAAGGGAAAAGAAAAACAAATATTTTATGTCAGGATTCAATCCCGAGTCGTTCGACTGGAATAACAGCAACCTATCCATTTTGCCATCACGAATTAAGTAACCTGTGAGGTTAAATTTTAATATTTTAACGGAGATACGCCTTAAGAAAAGTTTACCTCCCAGTGAAGGTAGGAGTGGAAATTTGCATATCTGTCCCCGTCAACTAGAACTCGTTCAACGCTTCGCGTATTCACGAGATAAAAATGAGCAACCTCTGAGCATTTGTCAAATACTCATTTTTATTTCAATGTCAAAATCATCATTATTTTTTGCTGTATGTGCATGTCGCACCCTGCCTCTGGCCCCCAAACTTTGAATCACGTAACAATGTTATAAAATATGTGGATGAAATCGTTCTAAAGTGTAACCAGTCCATTGGATGCTAAAACGCAGTTGGCTCTCTACAGGTGCTGTTTGTTCAACAGTTTTTCCCAAGTGAAAATTTGGACAATTTTTAGCAATTGAAAACTGTACTTTGGCATTCTGAGTCAGGTTAAAATTATTATTAGCCTTCTTTGTAGATACTTACTACAAAGCTAAGTTTTCTGTAAGAGCTGATGTTGGACAGCAAATTCACCTGATTTTACTGCAAACGTTTTCGGAAAGTTTAGGGGGACATAAATGATGGTTTTGAGTTAAAAGTAAAAAAAAAAGTTTTTACAAACACATTTCATGTTTGCATGCGCAGCAGAGTTTATGTGTCACAGATCAGTCCATACTGTCTACTTCAGTAATTTTTAGCCAATGGATAATTTTTTTTTAGTTAGGATTCACCCACAGCAAACAACCAGTAGAAACTAAACAATAATAAATTGGTGAAATTATTTCGAGATCAGCCTTCAGGCAAACTACACAAAAATTCAGAGCACATGCAAAAAAATGGACAAGTTTTCAGCTATTTTTTTTTCTTTTTTTGCCAAAGCTATCACCTATGCCCTTTGTCAAGCAACATTATCTTTTAAAACCCTTTTCCAGGGACCGCGGAGGCCCCCCCCAATAATTTTTGGGAAAAAAAAAAAATTTTACCCAATTGAAAAATTACTGTTTTACTGCTCTCATAGATATGCGATAATTAATGAAAACTTTCGCCAGTGAGTGTTGTGGTAAGCGGTAAATTGAAATGAAAACCGTTTTTGCAACTTTGGTAAATTTACTGATTTAGATTTGTCAATGTGCTAAAAAGTAATTATTGGGATTTTCCTTGTGTTCGATGTTTTGTTATTGTAGTTCAAATTTGGTGGTATTTATTAGCCTGATAAATAATAAAATAATTCACTGCGTCTGGTATATTGGGATGCATTTTTAGCCATTCTGGGAGCATTTATTATAAAAATTTTCCAAAGGGAGCATGCCCCCGGACCCCCCTAGATGGCTAGCGCCTGCGGCGCGCGCTACAAATGCCTATGGCATTTGATTTAGCCCCCCAATCGAAAATATGCTGTGCGGTCCCTGTTTTCACTGACTCCCAAAACCAAAGCTTTCCAGCAGGATTCAAACCTGCCACTGCACTGTCCGATGACTTACCTATTAGCGTTGCGAGAGAGCAGTGAGGAACAGTAGGTTTGAATTCTATCTTGATGCTGTATTCATCATTTCCAATCTTGTCAATTTTAATAAATTCCTCTTCAATGACATCTAGTTCTTCTAGCGTTTGTGGTAACTCTGGGTCCTACACAAAGAAAATGAACATTATGTGCAGTTTCACACACAACCATGGAAAACATTACTGCAGGAAATCATACTTAGTGATAAATGTGATTAAATTCTGAATCTTTTGTAATTCACACTGCAGTTTTTTGTTCTGTTTATTATGTTTATTTATCCATGGTAATTTACCATGGTACAGTACATTTATCTCAAGAAAATAAATTCATGTGTACAAAGTGCAATTTCCCCTGGTTAAAGAGTAATTTACCACAGGAAACGTGTTACATGTACTGTTGTACTGTAAATGTGCCTATAGACTGACCTTTTTGATCCATGTAACACTTTTAATACATCAGATGTTACTGAGCAAGCATGACATGTATGTCCAAGTGAAAACGTAATATTGAGGAACAAAGAAAAGAACAAGCAGGGGCAAAAAAGTACTAGCAAGCAGCAGAGAGACATTAAGCTATTTTACTCCTATTTTTCTTGCATTTCTATATTTAATGGCTAAGATAAAAATAACATGTTGTTGTTCAAGAAAATGTCCATACCCCCCACCCCACAGAAGGTTTTTTGGTTTAACCCCCCCCCCCCCCCCCCCCCCCTCCACCCCTCTGGAAATTCCAGTTTGGCTTCATACTTTTCTTTAAAACCTTTAGCTTTTGAGACCCCTCTCCCCCTCTGAATTTCCAATGACCTTTCATGGGGGGAGTACGGATATTTCCTGGAACTGTACATTTCTTTAAAAGATTATTTTTTTTACATGTAGTAGCCTCTCATTTTCCATTAGCCTGCAAGCTGTCTCTTATTTTTCTTTTAGTTAGTTGAGAGAGCATGTGCACATAAGCGGCAAAGCTGCGAAGCATGTGGATTGAGGGTGTCAGCCCGAGGAATGACACCCTTGCTCGACTAACTAAAAACTTACCCTTATATCCTTTACAAGATCTAAAAGCAAAAGAAAAGATATTATAAACATAGTATTTTCACCCTTTGGTTTAAAGCATACACCGAATGCAAATATGGCAGCCGATTTATTACTCCTTTATATGTATGTTAATTAGCCTGACTAGCCTCATTTTAGAGTAAACATTCTTTTGAACTTTGCACATGCTAACGAGGCTAGTCAGGCTAATTAACATACATATAAAGGAATAATAAATCGACCGCCATATTTGCATTTGGTGTATGACAACTGTATTTCCAAATAAGAACTGTTTTAAATTAAGCCCACTATTAAAACATCTGACCATTATTCCAGTCTCAACTACCACCTTAATCACCATATGATAAAAGAACCCCGTACTAAATTCTTGCAATACTGAGCAATAAATCTTCATAAATGAGATTGGTCTCAAGTCTTAACATGGCTGAGAAAAATTCATAATTATCAATAAAAGAATAAGTTGCAAAATGCTACCAAGTTTAGCCTGAAATGATGAATAATTTTTTCAAAGTATATCAAACAGTTATTGGATTCAGTTTTCGCATGACAGAGACAATAATATCAAGGCCCCAGTTTGTGTTATTGAATAACACAACCCTCAACTTGATAATTCTTGCCTCAGTATTTTTTTCTATCAAGCTCAGCCAACAAAATGGTATCATACATGTACTCATGTTTCCACATGCTCATCTAACAATTTCAAACTCCTAATTCATCCAACAACAAGAGGCTACACTGGTAGCCTGTACTCATGCGCTTGCATAAGAAAGTTATACAGTTTATTTTAAATGGGTCACGCATCCCTCCCCCCTCAACGAATTTTGCGTGACACACTAAAGAACACGCTAAAACACGTTTTCTTTACTCACTTTGAATATTTAATTTATTGTTTCCCGATCAAATACACACTCGTCTTTTATTTCCCAAACCGTGACTTCTTTCTGTTACATTTGAAAAGACTACTTTTAAAAGCAATGAAATCAGCAAACGACCAGGCTACTTTTTCAATTTTAGTGAATCTCAATAACAGAATTACGCGACCGTGCACAAAAACTTTTACTCGGTCTAGACTAAAAGTATGACTAATTTTCAAATAAAATACACCAGTTGTATCGGAAATTGCCCTAGAAACTGATTTGGAAATGAAAATTGCAAAACATACACAGACATCTTTGCGTATTAGGTGACGCGTGTGAAGTTAGAACTACAGGTATAAAATTAAGTCTTGTTTTGTTTACATAATATCAGATGTCATTACGATTGAATTTTAACATGTTTTATAAATATTTCTCCAAAACTAACCAGAACACAAAAAAAAAGTGAATCACAAATTGATATCAACATAAATTCTCACCAAAAATTATAATTTCTTTTACGGTAAAGTCCCTCGTCTGTTTGAAAATTCTTTAAAACTCTGCTTCTTCGGTTTTGATCGCCCCACACTGATAAAAGCGTATGAATTTCCTCGAAGCAAGATTAGTTGCTAAAAGGTCTCCTTTTTCTCCACTATAGCGGCTTTGGGTATTCCTTAAAGCTTTCTCTTTCCATTTTGAATATTTTAAATGTGAGTTATTAATCCGATGACACGAAACTACGGTTTTAAAAACCAAGCACATGCCGAGCGCGGCAGCCATTTTTGTAGAATGTTGGTGACCCGAGGACCCGGTCACTAAAATATGCGTGCATAAATTTGCATGCAAAATCTGAACACAAAAAATAAAAATAATAATAATAACAAGAAAAACGAAGCCGGAACCTTACCTCATGCGCGCTATGCGCATGAGTAACAAGATCACTCAATAATCATAATTATTATGTAACCAATTGCCAGCTGTTAAAGTTGTTTCCTGTTATTATTTATTATTACAATCAAACCTGTATTAAGCGGATACCCTCACGGCTCAGGACCCTTGCTAGTGTCTGCTTAATACAGGGTGTCAGCACTTGATACAGGTTCTGATACATTGCACAATAATAGTTAATTATTGACCCTCTTCAGGTTACATCGCCATGTTTATTATACAATATTATTATATTATATTATTATATTATTATATTATATTATTATATTATTATATTATTATATTATATTATTATATATTATACCCACATGCACCCACTGATTTCATTACTATAATTGAAGGGCTCCCGGCAATAACGTCCTAAGTATGTTTTTGGAAAATTTTCACTGAAATCTTGGATTTTTAGCCTCAAAAGGGACTCACTTGCCAAAATTATGAATGGATCGTGTAAATATGACTGAAAGGTCAACAAATCTTTTATCTTCGAATAGAATAACTTTTTTTTGAAAAGATACATAGGGTGTCCTGGGGGCCATATGGTGTCATAAGGGCCCAAAACATTTTCTCAAAGATGTGGATTTTCTTCCCCATTTTGGATCTGTTTTAAGTACCTTAACAATAATAAATCATTAATTTGACAAAACTGTGTTATTAAAGGCCTAAAACATACAATTTTAGTGAACGTTACCAATTGAGGAAAAACACGCTAAGGATGTTCTTGTCTGGAGCCCTTCAATTCATAATCCTAATTCACAACTGTCTGTATCGCGTTGAATTACTTTATACATGTACTGGAAAACATGTTTTTAGAAGTAGACGGTAATCCCACAATTTAAAAAAAAATGCATTCTGAAAACACTTGAAATGTCTGCTTAATAGGGGTTTCATGTAACAAAATGGCCTAATTCTGGTGTCTGCTTCCGCTTAAAAGAGGGATCCGCTGAATTAATACAGGTTGGATTTACAGTAACGAGGAGAAACTTATGGGACCCAAGCTGGTGTCTGCTTAATAGAGGGTGTCCACTTAATATGGGTTCCTCTTAATACAGGTTTGACTGTACCTTAACAATAATAAATCATTAATTTGACAAAACTGTGCTATTAAAGGCCTAAAACATACAATTTTAGTGAAAGTTACCAAAAACACACTAAGAATGTTCTTGTCTGGAGCCCTTCAATTCATAATCCTAATTCACAACTGTCTGTATCGCGTTGAATTACTTTATACATGTACTGGAAAACATGTTTTTAGAAGTAGATGGTAATCCCACAATTCTAAAAAAATGCATTCTGAAAACACTTGAAATGTCTGCTTAATAGCGGTTTCATGTAACAAAATGGCCTAATTCTGGTGTCCGCTTCTGCTTAAAAGAGGGGTCCGCTGAATTAATACAGGTTGGATTTACAGTAACGAGGAGAAACTTTTGGGACCCAAGCTGGTGCCCGCTTAATAGAGGGTGTCCACTTAATATGGGTTCCGCTTAATACAGGTTTGACTGTATTATTATATCCCAAAACGACCATCTCTCTATGTGTTCCTCTGACCTTTGCATATTAACACCAATGACATCTACACTGTACTATCAAATGCAGTTACTGTAGTGTACCTTTCTACATGGAGATTCACTTAGGAAATGACTATCCCACTGCCTTGAGTATCAACGTGAACTGATTCAAACAATGCCTGATCATAAATTATAGGCTCATTAAATAAGAGTCTAATAAGAGTTAAAATATTCAAAATTTGAAGACAAAAGCAGCTTATATGAGCTGAGAATAAAGTAGGAATTAACTGACATCGATCGTGAGAGTCATTTACTCATTTTTGATTGCTTTGTGTCTGTAAAAAAATCTACATCTACATTTACAACATGTTGTTATAATAACTTAGGAAGTAACTGCAAAACGAGACAAAATACTTTGCCAATCGCTTCACTAAGCTTGCTTATTATTAAGCTTCTGGAAAATTGGGGCTCATCCTCGGTGTAAGAACCTGTGAAACTCATGAGTGACGTAAAACAAAGAAAACAAAAGGCATAAAACAATAGAGTCAACTGGGAATGCAAAGGTACTACAAAGGTAAAAAGCTAAGGAAAAAGTCACAGGTTCTTACACCGAGGTAAACCCAAAATTGGGCAAAGCCATTGACCGATGACACTGATCAGCAGTGATCAGTCAGCTGATCTGAGTTGGTGGCGAACTTCTCGTGTCCAGGATTTTGCAGTTCGTTTTGCAGGTAAAGGATATACAGTTAATCGTGATCTTACCAAACACTTCTTGCACAAGAACCAGGTTATCAACACAGCCGTCCGAGCCAGTGGAAAGGGATTTATTTTCAGACATAACACTGATTACAAATCCGCCATCATGAATGGCACTGCGCGGATTGTACTGGGGACGAGATTTCGTGAGATTGCGCCAGCCTGGGAACGATGTTGATTGTCATGGAGAAGGGCGACTGAATAAAAGCAAGAGAAATTATTTTCTCTCGATAAAAGAAATTTTGTGCAAAAAAAAAAAACCTTCCGGGTTACATACATACATGCTTTATTGTTCACCTAGAGGTTTTCCAACAATAAATTACGATTTTAAAAAAATATATAAAAACTTATCTAAGATATAATATGATTAAAAACACCGGTTTTCACTTGCCACACTCAATAGCGTGACGAATTACGTGACACATTTAAAACTTTTGTTAATCGGAAGCAAAACATCGTAAAAACCTGAAACTTTCTGTGAAAGATTATAACACTGGCATCCACATGTTAGATTTTTGAATTTTTATGACGTCATGTGAAAACCAAGAATATAACCATTTCATGAAAACAACTATATCGATATTTAACTATTATAGCGCGAAAGCGCGTGTGATAAATCATATCGCCTAATTCTGAGCGCAATAATAGTTTTATAATTCAACACATTGATAACAAAGCACAGTTTGAAGAAAAACTATCGAGACCGGTCCGTCATTTTTACAAAATGCGAAATTTACCTCCATCGTTGGATATACCTCATGTAGACATAGCGTATATTGATAACTTTTTTACCATATTTGGGCAGTGTATCAATTTGTTCAATTATAAAACCAGTTATACATGATTTAATTAAAATTGAACTGTTGTTGTTTTTTTTTAGATAAATTTTTATATTTACTTGCAGGATGCATTTCTTTACCACATATTTCACATATCCATTTTCTTTTATTCATCAAAGCCTTTGTTTGTTTGTGTTTACAGTATTTTCTTTCTTCTTCTGTCTTACACACATTACATTACACAGTGTAACATCTCTTGCAATAGACAAAATCGTTGCGAAACAAGTTGCCCGAAAGTTGCAGAAGCCGTTGCAGAAAGTAGAAATCAACTGAGTTGTACTTTCCCAGAGAGAGACAGACAAATTGCAAGAAACGTTACCTTGTGTAACACCCCTTATTTTAAGTAGCTGCAACATAGCAGATTGATCCGTTGCGATTCAAGAGAGCCCCCTGGTTTAAAGTCTGTCTAAAAAATGTGGTTGATCCACAATATCTTTGGATAGACTGCTTAGAACTGGATAAAATTTTCCCTAAATGTTTATCTTGATATTTTTTTGTCTTAACGTATAAGTGTAATGACATGTCACGTGATTAAAATTTAACAAAAATAAAATAACGCAAATCAGCAGATTTGGTAGCGAAGTTGCATTGAAAAGTAAATCAGCGTGTCCGATGGAAGTTCAACAAATTTAACCTTCTAAGTTTGGAATGAGTTTCCTGAGTTTCAATTTTAAAAATTAGAGTTATAAAAACAATCCTTGAAGAGTTGAATTTAGGGCTCAAAAATGACCTTTGTACTCACAATTTTCTTTTAGAGAACAATGGTCATTTCAAACATGAAGGGCTGGGAAGTTTAGATCTGCATCAGGAGAGTGTTTTTATTTGATGTTTTCTCTTAAATCCGTCATCAATTCATGAAATATTTGCTACTTTGAGAGAAATGGTCACGTGACATGTAAAGTGATCTATTGAAAAGCTTATGTACTTAAAAATATTAAGGATCATAACAGTTTTCTATGTGCCAAATTTCGATTCAGTTTCATTCCATTTGCAAAAGTTATTACGAATAGACCATTTTTCGAGGTTAACTGCCCTTGACCCAGGCCTTCTAGTTAAGGAGACATGTTGCACGAGGCATTGCACAATGCAGCATGATGTTGGGCTTTGCCAATTCGATCATTTTTTTCATAGGACCAATGATAAAAGGAACTCCGC
Source organism: Dendrophyllia cribrosa (assembly GCA_024195265.1). NCBI lineage: Eukaryota > Metazoa > Cnidaria > Anthozoa > Scleractinia > Dendrophylliidae > Dendrophyllia > Dendrophyllia cribrosa. Next base: position 17,629,963 of record JAJLRJ010000003.1, on the reverse strand, counting down.
TTCCTAGATATATATTGGCGAAACAGGGATGAGACTGGGCGACCGTTTTCGTGAACATCTCCGAGACGTTGAAAAAAATGACAAAGACGCATCCAAACCAGTCGCGCGCCATTTTAATCTTACTAACCATTCTAAACAACACATGACAATCTGCGGCCTTTCCCTACACCAGGGTAACACAGAAAGCCGAAAAAACCTAGAACAAAAAATCATCTTTCAAATCGGCACTCTCAAACCCCACGGAATCAACGAACGCTTTTCATTCAACTTGATTTACATTTGTTTTTCACGTCACCAAATTTCCACCAATAGCGTAGCTCCACAGCTTACTATATAAAACCACACACTACCCACAATTCCTTGATTCGCTCCGACGAAGGGCTAGCGCTCGAAACGTCAGCTATTTGAATCTTTTTACGGTGGTCAATTTACCTTATCGACTCAGTCGATAAAACTAAATTCTCGTATTTCATTCCCCCACCGACGCAGCACCACAGTTTCTCTAGAAACTAACCCCATCCGCTTCCTGGAGTTGGTTTCCGCCAGTGTCCCTCCGACACCTAGGAAAACTCATATTTTCCTTGAAAGTTCTAGTACGAATTTCTGAGGCACGACTAAGGCCTTCAAAAGAGATAATGCCCTGCAACAATCCAATGCATTTTGTTCAACGAGAACGGAACGTGGTATGAATGATTTTCAGAAACATGACATAACTTAGGAAACGTTTAGAAAAAATATTTTGCACATATATTATTTTAGTGCTGCTCGCTAATTATCTAAAATATTGTTGAACAACAACAACTTCCTTTGAATTTTGAACTAAAAAATGGAACCATTCCAAATCAACAGCTGCAAAAGTGTTGTTTTGCTCACTTTTTAGGTCCTGTTTACAAGTTCAAGTTCAAGTGATCCAATACTGTTATATATTAAAGCAATTAAAATTGCTTCAAAATCTATAACAAACCTTCCGTTGGTTGGATAACATTTAGAAAAAAAGACATACATGGGGCATATGCTTTTCGATTAACCGATTATTGCCAAACCAATGCTGCTTGTGAGTTTTAAAAGAATGCATAACGAATCCCTTTTTAAATACAACAATGACTATGCTAAATTTGCACAGCAGGTGACCCACACAGTGATGTTTGCGATTTTCAGAAAGATCGAATGAAAACTTCCTCTTTTTAAAGAGGTAACGTTGGTAACGTTTAGAAAAAAGACATGCAAGGGACATGTATTTTTCAGTTAATTGATTTTTTGCCGAAACAGAGCTGTTTGAGAGTTTTAAAAGATTGAAGGTGACCGACACAATGACGCTCGCGATTTTCAGGAAGATGGAATAACAACTTCCTCTTAAATAGCGCTATGCAAAATTAGCAGGTGACCATCAAGAATGTTGCTGTGCTAACTTTTTACAAGTTAGATTTAATGCTTGATAACAAGAAAGCCGACTTATTGCCATTAGAGTAATAGATGTGTTGACGGCACTAGGTGTGTAAAATAATTCAGTTTTTACCAAGTTTAAGTGACTCAGCACCGTTACACATTTTTAAGCAATTGATATAGAAAAGAAAACAGACATGCTTAGGGCATATATTTCTCAAGTAACTGATTCTTTGCCGAAACAGAGGCGCTTCAGTGAGAGTTTTTAGAAATTGACTAACAACTTCCTTTCTGAATGAAACAATATAATGGCTATGCTATATTAGCAGGTGATCAACACAGTGATGACTCAGGCAATTTTTAACTTCCTCCGGTTAAATATAACTATTTGTTTGGCTCACTTGTTCAAGTCCATCCTGAGGTAAAGACTGGATGATTTAGCAAAACGGAACGAAAATGATCAACTTTACCTCAACTCAAACGCAAGAGGGGATCAAACTATCCGCTCTGTGCACCGACGCATTGACTATCGAGAAAAGTGAGGTGACCAAACTCCTTTTAAACCCTTATTTCTTTGTTCCTGTCAATATTATTTTATCTTTGGTCGCATTATCAGGAAACATTGTGATTCTCATCAGTCTTCACAAAGATTCATCCATTCATCCGCCATCCAAACTTCTGTTACGTTGTCTCTCGTTCACAGACTTGTGTGTTGGACTTATTTCTCAGCCGATATATATCACTAATCTCATGACAATTGCAAACAGAGAATGGAACATTTGTGTTATAACAGATGGTTTATCGAAAGCAATCAATGCTGTCTTGTGTGGAGAATCTATCATCACATTAACTGCAATAAGTGTGGACAGACTTCTCGCCTTATTGCTTCGAATGAGATACAGACAGGTTGTTACTTTAAAGCGCATTTGCATATTTGTAGCTTGCTCATGGATTTGTGTCTTCGCTTTTGCGTCGTCCTTTATGTGGAAAAGACGTTTCTTCTTTAGAGGGGGCTATGTTTTCATTTTGCTATGTTTGGTAATCTCAACTTTTTGCTACACGAAAACGTTTTTTACCATTCGTCATCTGCAAGCACAAATACAGGATAACGTTCACGGACAAAATCCTGGTTTCTCCGAATTTCGCATTGCTCGCTACAAGAAGACAGTTTCCAATGTATTGTGGATATATTCAGCTTTGATAGTGTGTTATCTACCCTACGCTAGTGTGGCAGCAGTCATGGGCAGGACATTAGGAGACTTGTCGCCTTCCAACGCTGTCACTTGGAATGCTACTCTCATGCTGGTTTTCTTTAATTCCTCGCTAAACCCATTTCTCTACTATTGGAAGATCAGGGAAGTAAGACAAGCAGTTAAGGCAACTTTAAGACAGATAAATGTGTTTTCTTTAAACAAATACAAAAGAAGAAGAAACTTGATTATTTTCCCATTGAATAACGTTTCCATTATTTATCGGGTTTCTCACTAGATCTCAGAAAGGATCTCAATCGGTGTTGCACAAAAACGGTGTTAAAGTTGGTTTCAAATCACTTAACACCTTATACGCACACACTTCCCAAGTTACAAGGGCAAACTTTTCCCCATGCAATCTAAGTGCGTGGGGTGCGACTTTATTTATTATGGACAACCCCTAAACGCAAGCAGGATAAACCCCAGCTGTGCAGTATCGTATGTGAAGCCTTCCTCGTGAACTTAAACGGCCGTCTGGAAAGGGAAGAAAATACATCAAATTCATGTTTCATATCCAGTATATCTCTTTTTGTAAAAGCTTATTTTGAACTATAGGACAGAAATGGCAACACTATATAGCCATCTCAGTACAGTTATAGGCAAGAAATGTGACTCAAATTTGACTCTCTGTTGTTGCAAGGTTCTTTGGTTCACTCCCCGAGGGGGGGGGGAGGGGGGGATGATGAAAGTTTAATTTTATTGGCCTTCCTAGTACCACTAAGCTGTTCACATTTTTTTGGAAATTCCCTTTTCTTTGAATGTACTGTTAATTTTCATTAAAATGTTTTATAATTACGCCCTGCACGCTGTAACCTGTTTTAATGCAAAAAAACATATTAAAAAGAAATCAGTCAAATCTTTTGACGGGTGTCAAAATTTTCTAATTCATTAGTTTTCCAGGGATTAAATTTTAAATAAATTATTTGACATCGCGCGGATTTCTGCGATTTTCGCGCCATATTTTGCACTTTGCTAAGTTGATGGCGGAAAAAATAAAAATATTTTTAAAGATAAATGACCTTTTTATTGTTTATTGTTTTCAAATCCCCACATGGTTAATGACTGTCATTGTTTCATCCATTTATTCGTCGAGTCGTTTAATCATTTTGCAAGCAATGTTTTTAATTTTTTTTTAATTTTTGACATTTATACAAGCATAAAGGCAAAATAATATAATTACAAAAAGCAAAACCGACACGAACACAATGAACAAGTGACAAAATACAAAAATACGTACTATATACTATATAAAGTCCATATTAATTATCCTTCATTATAATTACACTGCAGTAGGTCGAGAAAAAAGAAATAATGAACGAGCAGCATTCACTCCAAAACAAACTACAAGGTAACAAAACTTTTAACTCGATATTTTAAGGTTAGGTTACTTATAAAATAAGTTAAGAATTGAATTTTTGATGATGACGATAATAATTTGACCAACAAAAGACGGTGATTGTATTTTAGAACACAATTATTTTCTGCGCCTTTGAAATGCCATCAAGTCCATCCACCAATTATTTTAGTTACTTCATTTATAAAATATCGAGTTCGACGACAATCGACAACGCTTATTATACTAAAAAATGTTGAGGGTTGTCCAATACTCTCGACCTGTACAGATGGACTATACTTGTTACGATCCGAAAAAGAGAATTGGCGATCCGAAATTTCGCACCACACGCTTTTAGGACGAGAAATTTCTAAGTATCACTAATAAGATTCATTTCTCGGTTCGACAAATTTCTCGGGTCGTGAACAATATTCTCCATTCGTGCGACTCGAACGAATCGACAATCCGTCGGGTGGACAACTTCACTTCACGGGTCGTCTCATTTTGTCGATCTGTATTGATCGTACTTTGTTTTTTTGTTTTGGTCGTATAAGGTCGACAGTATTGGACATGGATGATTTTTGCTGGTCAAAGCCCTTGGTCCAAGCCTTAAACTAATCGAGAACATGAAAGTCAGTTACAAACTATTCTATGTAATAATTTTGTACTCACGTATCCTCTTTGTTAAAAACGTATTTTTTTCAATCATATATTACTGGAATATAGTCTAAATTATAAAGTTAACGTTTTGCCAAAACTCGAAGAAATATTTTTATGTTTCTGTGTTTCGAGAATTCGCTTAGTTGTCAGGACATCCGGCTGAACAGCTGCTGTTTGCCTGATGGTTTGAATACATTGGACGCCTGAATGCGCTCTTTCATTGGTACTGCTTAGGTCCAGCACTTCCTTCAATCTCAGAATATCCTAGACTCCTTGCCAGCTGATATGAAAATTCTGGACGTCTTACCTGACCGTTGCCCTGATGCTGATAGAAATTTTCTGGACGTCTGAATTGGCTGTTCCATCGGTATTTCTGAGCTCCATCCATGCCAGAGTATCCTGGTGTCATTTCCAGTTGGTAGGAATATCTTAGACATCTTGCCAGCCGATCGTTTTCTTGATGCGGGTAGCTTGCTCCTTGGTCAGAACATCCCGTGCTGTTTGCTGCCTGGTACGAATAACCACGTCTGACTGCTTGCTGGTGTGAGCTTTTTCGATGTTCGGGTGGGATCTGTTTAACGTACATTGTTTTTTCATCTGTTTCTTGTGCTCCCAATTTATCGCATATCGATCCGTATGCCTCGTACGTTTTATCGCCCACTTCTGTTTGTAAAGGGTCAATGAACTCTTCGTCCGAAGAGCTCTCGCCATTGCTTTCCTGGCCGTGAAGAGCCGTTGCGGTTGTTTCACCGAAGGAATATTGCAAACTGTTTCCCCCCTTGAGGGAAGACAACGTCCACGAACGAATCATTCTTCCTTGAAAAAAGGGCTGGTATTGAATGCAATGGCTCTTGTTAACTTTGCTTGAGTTAGTTCAACACGGTATTCTTATGTAAGAAAATGCAATCGTTTCTGATTGGACGTTTGCTTTAGAGGAAATAAACACGCCCCTATTGATTGGAAATTACCGCGAATGTAGCATAGATTTTGCTATAGAAGAAGAAAACAAAAATTAGTTTCAACTTATACTTAAATATGATCAACTTTCATGTTTTCTGAGAGTAATAAATGTTTTTATTTGTTCAAGTCATCTATTCGTTTTGTCAAGTTAGTTTAGTGGGTAAACTAGTATATAGAGTAAATAACAAAAAATAGGAACAGAAAAACAAAAATGATTGATGGAGGATCAAAGAGGCGGCCTCTTTTGTGGTGTAACACAAACAAGGTCGGGTTTACCGAGCAATAAAATGGTGAAGCGATAGCGTGCACGAAAACATGAACTCGCGGTTTTCTTTGCTGCAATTCTGAAAATCCTTATATCTTTACTTATTTAGCATAGAGAAATCATTTTTGAGTTAGTTAAAACAAGTAGGACAGAATTATGCTAATGTTGCCATCCTTCAACAGATATGCGAAACACATGCGTATTTGATGGAAGATCCGGGACGGCCTCGGTAACCAGGCCAACCCGCCTTCCCATATTTTAAAAAACCAAACACATCACAAATTTCATGTTTTCTAAGTGGTAAATGTTTTTAATTGTTCAATTCATTCGTTTTGTCAAGTTAGTTTAGTGGGTAAACTAGTATATGGAGTTAAAAAGAAAGAAAAATTAGAAATAGAAAAACAAAAACGATTGATGGAGGACAAGAGAACATATAGCTTTATGTTCTCTTGTGGAGGATCAATGAGGCGGCCCCTTATGCGGTGCACCACAAACGAAGCGGGGCTTTCAACACGGTATTTTCATGCAGAATGAATTCGTTTCTGATTGGTCGTTTGTTTAAGAGAAAATAAACACGCCCTCATTGATTGAGTATTACTATGGTTGAAGTACAGATATGTGCCATAGAAGAAGAAAATAAAAAAAGGATTCTCATCTTTAATTCTGTCATATATTATCAAATTGAACTTTCTATGTTTTCTGATTGGTAAAATTTAATGATTTTTATTGTTTAATTATCTATTCGTTTTGGAGTAAATCAATAGAAAATTAAGAATGGAATAACAAAAAAGATTGATGTCGGAGAAAAGAGGAGGCCCCTTTTACGGTGTATCACAAACGAGGCTGGGCTTATAAGCTAATTAGTTTTGCCAAACGACAAATCATGCAACCCTAAATTTAATTGAATTTTTTAGAAAACATGACATTATTTACTCTTGAACGAGGTCTTCTGGAGACTTAAATAACAAGGAGCGATAAGGCAACCTTGGTTTGAGATTTGCATGAAACAAAGGTGGCCGGAGTAACATGAACACCACACGGGTGACCTACGAGTAACATACGAGTACATAGGAGTAACGTACGAGTAACATACGAGTACATAGGAGTAACGTACGAGTACATACGAGTAACATAAGTGTACATACGAGTTACATACGAGTACATACGGGTAACATACGAGTACATACATGCAAATTTGTGGGCGAAATACAAACAGCGACACGAGATTCGCGCGTGTTTAGAATTGCGAAGGTTGCGCGCACGAGGAACACGAATACCAGCGTTTTTTGTTTCATAGCGGAGCTCTTGCGGAGCTTCATATTCATAGAACCTGTGCCCGTCATTTTTCATGGTCATGCCTAGCGGAATGTTTCGCGGGCATGTCCATGCGTGCGTCCGTCCGTCCGTCCGTTGCGCAGGGCTAGCTCGCGGGCGCGAATGACGTCGTCGAATGCGTATGACGTCACGCAACAACCGGAATCTTAGCAATTTTGAAGCCAAAGCGAGGCTTTGTTTCTCGCGCGACTACACAGCCGATATCACGTCAGCTACAGCAAACACTTTTGTTATGTTTAGCTGAGAAAACGGTTTGAAAATCGTTTTTCCAGCAAGTAAAGCAATCGTTTTTCCAGGGCTAGTAGATTGTCGAAGCATTTGTTTAGAGCTAAACTCCTAAACTAACCCATTGACGGCCGTGCCATTTAAAAAATTTAACGTAGAAAGAGAAAGCTTTAAAGAATACTCAGGAAAAGAAGAGCTTTAAGCGATGAAATCTTGCTTCGAGGAACATTATACCCGCGAAGAAACGGATTTTTAAGGAATTTTCAGAAAACTTACATTTTTCTATGGGAATTTATGTTGATGTCAATTTGTGATCGACTTTTCTTTGTGTTCTCGTTAGTTTTGGAGAAATATTTATAAAACGTGCTCAAATTCAGTCGGGTTGACATCTTGAATTTCGCCATGAGCTCAGCCAGACAGCTCTTCGATGCGCTAATGGTACGCTTTTTGCTTTGAAACATAAACTAACCGATATTTGAATAAATGTTTTCAAAAGAAGATTTTGTTGTCCATTTTTATGTGTTTGTTTATTCATTAGACTTGGTTTTTATAGTTCTAACTTCACTCGCGTCGCCTTGCGCAAAATGTCTGATTTGTGTATATTTGCAATTTTGATTTCCAAATCAGTTTCTCGGGCAATTTTCGATTCGCAACAGATGTATTTCATTCGGAAATTAGTCACACTAGTTATTCTCGACCGAGAAAAGTTGTTTTTGTGAGGTTTTGTGCAGTCTAAATGTACTGTGCAGAGAATTGAGAATTGCTAAGTAGCCCCGTCGTCAATCTTAATTCTAATTTTTCTTGTGCTTCCGACCTTTCACCTAAGTTAAGCTTATCATCATCGTTTCTATTCAGAGAGCTCCGCTGTCAGGCTGAGCCTATCTATATATGTTACTCATACTAGAAATAGTCCCCCCAAAACCTCGCAAAACTAGAAGTGGATGCACATCTGATTTTTTCAGGCTTTATAATATAACAAGCATGCTCTTAAATAGCATGTACTAACAGACCGTACCAGCAGTGTTATTTTGGTTCTGTATCTATCAATTTTAAATAAACAGACTACATTTCATACATTCCATACGTTGAAATAATTCAGACTACAATATCGGGTTTCAAGACAAGAGTCACTTCGCTGCAGTGTCGCCATTTCGACGCCCTGCCGACTCATTGAAATTTACCCAAACAGGATCTCAGTTGTCAGCCTGCTGAGTTTGAACTTTGTGGCGGATTGGCAAGATACCCTCACTCGTGATCTTAGTATCGCATAACCAGCTGATAAAGTATTCAACAAACCTTGCATTGTCTCAGTGCGAATTGCTGAAATCACCGAAATGGCCGCTCAGAAGCAGAGTTTGCCTTCTTTTGCTTCAATAATTTCTGTTTTGTCGATTGTGTTCTACTGCGCAGGGTTTCTGAGAGTCGAATTGGAGCTTAACAAACAGGAGAAAAGAATAAGCGCTCTTGAAAACGTCGCGGAGGCTAAAACACGGTCCAACGTTGCTGACCTTATAACGATGACCAAGAAAATTACTCATGGTAAGTTTGTGTTAGACAACAGTTAAAACATGGATAGAATTGACAATTTGATTTCGTTTTTTTTTTCGGGAACCTTAACGTGTGGTCGGAAAAACAATTTAAAGAACGAAGATTATAGTTATAGAATTAATCAAACAAGAAAGGCATCCACAGAATCTTGCCTTTGCGTGTTTTGGTCCTTTTGACAAATAAAACCGAAGGTGAACAGGTCACAGCCTTTCTGAAAAACACATCATGGTGAAACTTTGTATTCAGAAGAAAATAAATTATAATAATGGTAAGACGAAGAACATTATCAAATATATACGACACGAAAATCCTAAAATATCCAGTGCGATTTCCCCACAAAAATTCATTTTTCAGACGTTATTGTCGACTGGTTGAATTGGCTTTGTTAATTTGTCGCGAGAGACAGTATGAAATGCGCCTAGAATAGACTGAATAGCTGGAGTTGATGTTTGTTGCCTAAAGACGGCTGGATGAAAAAAAAAAAAACCACGACGTCCGGTGTTTCATTTCGCAGTTAAAAAAAAGCTTTTACTTGCGGTCATATGCCAAAACAAACCTTTCCGGTTACGCGTGCAAAGTCTTGAAGGTTGCATCAGGCTAGACTATTATTAGACTCAGTAGTTATTGCGAAGGAGTTTCATGTAATTCTGATCAAACACCAGGAACTGACGTCGAAGAATGTTTCATCAGGATTAACAAACACCGAGAAGTGGGCTAAAAAACGAGGCGCAGGTGTTTGGATAACTGATTTATCACTCTTTCGATGGTTTGATATAGTTTCTCAGACTGATGATTAAGTAAAGACAAAACGAAGAAAAAATATCGCTCCAATCTATGCTAATTAAGATCGGGTTTCCAAGCCAACGTCTCGCTTATGATCAATTCTTTGGCTCAAACTTGATGAATTATAAAATAATGAGTTTGAGAATTGTATTTTCCGGTTTCCTGACATGGCTTTTTGAACATTATTCCTATTCATTTTGCAATAAAATTATTCGATAGGATTATTAACAATGAAATTCAAGACTTCATAAGTTCATCATGATAATGATAGTGTGTTTCATTTTGTGTCAGACTATATTCTACGTCTTCTTTACCGTGGTATGGTGAGTCTACGACATTTTACGACATTTGCGCAAATATTTTCTTAGCCGTCAGTCATCGAAGATCGTGTTTTCTTGATTGTGGCCTGGGTCGGCCTGGGGCTTGCTTGCTTTATTATCTTAAACAAAAAAATCGCCAAAAGTGACGAATGCAAAGAAATATAAAAAAGAAGACAAAACAACGACTAAAACACTCAAAATTTCACCAGAAAGGAAACTTTGATTTCTTGACCGCCTGTCGCGAAATCAAATTTGATGAACTGTAATCCACTTCCATCCTTGTAATCCTGCACTTTTCCTTCAAACGACTGCTTCTGTTTTGCTCTTAAGAATCATTTTCAGATGTATATTTGGTGGCATTTGGCGATATAACACGGAAATTAATAAGTAAACATAATTTAATTATTTCGGCGGGACAGTGTCCCTAGTTTTTTAAATAATGAGCATTTTCATCATGTACCATGTCAGATTTCAAATGTGCTTGGAAAAGTTTCAAGTTATTTTCTGGGATTAAAAAGCATTCTCCCTGAGGTGACGCACATCCCTAAAGATCGTTTTCACCGTTTTAAATCCAAATGCCTTATTCTACCGTTGTCTACTTGGCCGTTCTTTTCACAGTTCTTTTTACATAAGCAATAGTAATCGTGCCAGGTTTTGTGTCAGTACATGTATGTTGGTGTACCACGTGAACCACTTGGTTGCACCAATATGGTGGACACAGATCGTCAGGCTTTCTTTATTATTATGTCAGTACGTTGTTATACCACTTTGATACACCAATATGGTGGACAAGTATCGCCAGGCTTCATTAATTTTTTGGCCAATTCCTTCTCTACAACATCTTATCTCTGATGTGACTCTCAAAGCCACATCCACAGGACGAAATAATGAATTTACTAATCTTTAAGAGAAAATTAAATTTTACTTAAAGGTATCGAAAATACTCTTAAATGTATTAAAGTAAGTAAGTATCTTTAATATGTGTTTAAGAACCTTTACGTTATCTTTAATTCAACTTTTCAACAACTTAAAGACCCTTAAAGGCAACTTAAATTGTTCATTACTAGCTTTAAGTGTTGTCAAGTAAAGGCTTATTTAAGTAATTTACGGTGCATTTAAAGATAGTCGAAATTGTTCTTTAAGTTTTCTTTAATGAACCTTTACTTGCACTTAAAGTCGTTATTTCGTCCTGTGATCAGATAAGACATGAGAACATCGGTTATCTAGAGAACTAGATATTAGAGTGAGAGGTGAGGCGCCTTTTTTAAAAATCGAACTTTAATCAAAAGTTTTGGCTTCAAAGAACAGTAATAGACTATTTTGGAACACGTTATAATGGCTGGAAGACTGAAACAATATAAAAAATGATCTTAAAACCTTTTTACTTTTTATATGCACATGTTTCGTGCTTGCTTGATTGCCCCATTTTTGCTCATAACATTCTAATTAAGTTTCAAGGTGTGGCAAGCTGATCGTACAAGATTTTTGTTTCTTTTGTAGACTTTCAATCCAATCTAAAACTCCATAGGAACAGGCGCAACTCTGATTCTATCAAGAACATGACAGAAGCTAAAAACACAGCAGATACGATGCTGAAAATAAACAAACTTTTATCAGAGGGAGGACTTCAAATCTGTCAGTCGAACGGAAACTTGTGCCCTCCAGGCTCTCCCGGTCCACCTGGGCCGAGAGGAGAAAAAGGATCCCGGGGACGAAGAGGACAGAAAGGAAGAAGCGGTAACAAAGGAGACCAGGGAATTATGGGATCGCCCGGAAAGAGCGGCAAGCAAGGCATCATGGGACCTGTGGGTCTGAAGGGAGAAGCTGGAATCAAGGGACAGAAAGGAGACATAGGGCCTGCTGGCATGCCGGGAGCTAAAGGAGAGCCTGGTGAATCGATTTCAGCTCCTGTTGTTGCTGTTTCCCCTAAAAAGCTGACAGTAAACGAAGGTGGATCAGCCTCGTTTCAGTGTTCAGTCAGTGGTAGTCCTAAGCCTGCAATAGTGTGGAGTAAACTGGACAAACGGTCAGAAATAAGTCAGTCCGCGGTTTCAGGAGGAAAGCTGCTGTTAAAAACCGTGGCAGGAAGTGATTCGGGTACATACAACTGCTCAGCGGTTAACATTTTAGGACAGGCGCAGGTCCTGGTTCAGCTTGTAGTAAATGGTAAGCTTTTTATGAATCATTGTTTCAGTTTTGTATAAAATTATTTTTTGTTTCCTTTAGAAAGCGAGTGTCTTGTCATGCTAAAAGGTTCATGCACAGATGTATACAGAGATAAAAGATATCTACAAAACCTACAGCACTACACACATAAGATACGTTACAAGGCAGGAAAAACGTACCATACCAGGAGATAATTGAATTTATTTGTTTTACAATGAACTAAACTAAAGAAAACAAAATATAAAATTGATGGTAATTATTTAAAGTGACATGGGGGAACGGAGAATCCTGAATAATTACAATTAAAACTAGCCCTATATTTTGTCTTTTACAATGAATAGTTTGCATAACTATTCTGTTTACTCTTTTTTTTTCATGGTACTTTGTAAGGTTAACCCTCGGATGTACGGGGGGGGGGGGGGGGGGGGGGGGGGTGGATGCCACTCCCCTAAGATTTTTCTCCGATTTTTTCCAGACCGTTTAAGGTTAGCACATGCTGTCTTCAGTAGCTATTCGTTTATCCTTGACACACATTTTAGTAAATTTTGGAGACAACCGGTTGCTATGGTAACGAGATATGACGTCATAAGTAGAATGAGGTCACGTCACTACGTTCAAACGAACGTAAAATATTTTGCCACTAAAATTCCCTGAGGACAGTACAATAAACATCGAAATGTGGGTTAGTTCTCATGCAGAACCATACAAGTTTAATTCAATACTTTCTTTTTACAATGTTCATAAAGTAACGTAAACGCAGTCAGAAAAGCAATCACAGCAACTTAATAGTACATGTCTGACTGCAAAAATTCAGCAACACACAAGTCAAATGTCGGAATACAACAAAATTATGAAAATATGTTTACAAAAGGAGAAATCTAATTTACAAACAATAGTGCTAGTACTAAATCCATATGCGCCTATTTACAGATATACAACTACTATTCCGAACTACAGACGTAATACTCCCGGCCCTTATACAAACCGAAAGTATTAGGATCATAACCGAGATTCCTGAGACAATCTCTGAAAATTTCTCGACACCTAGAATAAAACAGTTTACTGCTTCGTAGGGAATAATTACAAGTACTCCTATTATAAGAAGTTCTCCGAAATAATGGCAAATCACTATCCAAAGAAATACCTCCCATTTGAATGTATCTCATAATTAGCCGGACTGGACAATAAAAACTAGAAATTCTACTGATATAAACGAAGTTGCCTTTCCTGTAAATATCCGTCTTGCACTTTGGGATCAAACCTTTTAGGAAATCGTCGCCGAATTCTAAATGCTTGGGTAAAATGTAATAATTTCATTGTAACGAAAAAAACCCGCAAACCCTAGAGTGCATATAGCTGCAATTCTTAGATCACTCAGGCTAGCATCTGTACATGCATACTTATCGATAATTTTTTTAACCATCTCAGCAGTGAACGGTTCTTTCTTCTTAACTGGGCAAGTTTTAGCTCTCTTTGTAGCCTTAAGAACATTACTGCAAACAGCGCTGTCAAAAGGATTTGGCGCTGGCACAAAAGAATGGACCACTTAAGTGCTGCATGCGCACAAATAACGGATGAACTTGATTTAGAATTTTCAAAGGCCAAAGCCAGGTAAATAACTGCTACGGAGGAAGGAAAAGGTAACTTGAGCGGAATGTACTTATCTTGACACCAAATGAAGAACTTTTTAATGGTTGCGAGATAACCCTTAACAGTAGATTCCGTCCTGGAACGCAAGAGCAGCTGAACAAGCCCTTGAGTGGAAGGTTTCACACCACTTGGAACGTCTATCCACGCACTGCTGGAATTAACAACCTGAAATAGATGGAGAACACACAATAAATAACACAAGCCCTGTATAGCAAGTCCCTCTTCTTTTTAAACAATCAAGATTTTATGATATCCACACCAATATTATGCCAAAACTGGCTTGAAACTCACACTAACGTCAAGCGATCAGTATCATCTTAAAATGCAAAGTGCCGGTCTGCGCCTAAAATGATCATCTATCTCAGAGGACCAGTGCCATCAAGTTAATGTGTTAATGCATGGCCAGCGCCAACACTAAAATTCTCACTACTTTCAAAAGCCAGTGCCAACCCTAAAGCGCTCATCAGCTGAAAAAGGGCCAGTGCCTACTAAACCAAACAAATTCAAGTTACCAAAAGGCCGGTACCTCATTCAAATTCTTATCCCAGGCTTATCCAATTCGAAAGGCCAGCGCATTCAATCTCGTAGAAAACAAAAGCGCAACGCGAGAACGTTGCCGTGAAAATCTTTCGAACCCAATAAGGAATTGGTGTTCCTCCCGTGCTCTAATACAAGGTCGCCAGGGAATATTTTGTAGGTCACAATGGAATCTGCATAGGTTCTGTCAGAAAAGGCCAGAAACTGGCCGAAGGCCAAAAAGGCACAACCAAAGTTCCGGATGCTTTTGATGTGAAAAAGCGCTCTTATAATTAAACCAACAGGATGTACAACTAAACAATTGTCTTTGCTGAGAGACTGCACGAAAAAATCAACACTTGTACAACCCGGATTCCAGAACCTCGAGTACATATGATGCCCGATTTAGGGTGTTAGCTCTATTGTACATTGTACACATTCATTGTATTAGGTAAAATTATGTATTCTAATATATTCTATGGTATTGTATTCTATTGTATTGTCGTTCTTTTGTGCTCTAATATTCTATTGTTTTAACAAAAGAATAAGTGTTACCCCTAAATCGCGCATGGTATACTCGAGTAAAATCTAGAGAGCTTTGTATTATAATAATTGGCAAAACAATCAATCATGTGCGGTCCCCAAAGACCTTCCAGCAATTGAAAAAACTGCGCTGTTATTTGCCAATCATCCGTGTCAATCAAGCGACTAATATAATCAGCTTTCTGTATTTCAGTGCGAGGAATCCATTGAATGTCAAGGAAAATTTTATGCAACAAACAATTCTGAAAAACTTTTAAGCAAAGAAATTGCAAATCTTTTCTCATGCTTCCGCACTCTATAATCTTGACTGCAGCCTGGTTGTCAGTAAACCACTTAACAAACGAATTTTCAAGAAAAAGCTGAAAGATTGCAAAACAAAATCAACAGCCGCTAACTCACTCCACGTGGAGCTTTTAGAACTTTCCTCCTCATTCCACATTCTGTGAGAGTAGTATAAGAGTTGGCGGTACCAGATCAGTTTTGCAAAACTGATCTGATACCAAGCCAACTCTATACTACTTACCATATAATGGCAAAAATAAAATGGAAATATTAAATGCAATAATTAATTAAAAATATTAAATGGAAAAATCAAATGAAACTATATGTTAATAAAAACAAAATGGTGCGTTCATTTCATTGCGTGATCCAGCATAATAGAATCCTTTGCGTGACACAATTCTCGGAAACATAGGAAGTCTACACAGGATTTAATTAAGGAAAGTTATTTTATAATGTCCATAAGCATATGAATTTATGCCATCATCTGATATATACAGATATACAGCTGAGTGATACTTTATTGATTTCATAACTTCCTAATTTATGGTTTTGACTTCTTATTGTTTTCATAGTGTGATGCATCTGTTTATTTCCTAATAACGTTTCTTTATAATCTTGATGCTTGATATTATTTTTGATAATATTCTTTTTGATTCCCTTGGCAGTCTTTCCTCCTTTTTGGTTGTCTTTCATGTAACTATACATTTTAGATCGTAGACCGATGAATTCAGTTATTGGTATACTTGCAGCTTCATCTTTGAATTTACCAATTACTTTTTTATTTGTCTTATCAAAATATGGAGAATCTTCTGGGTAATCGCTATTATCAAATTTATCTTTATCATTCCAAAAATCTTGATACACATCCTTAGCTTCAATTTCGTATGTGAGACTGTCAGTGTCTGTGAATAGTAGTCTAGCTTTGTCTCCATATTTCTTTTTGATATAGTTATAATGGAAGTCATACATCAAAACCTTACGAAGATCAAGAATACACATACCCACATATGCCGGCCTGTTTAGGGTTAGCGTTTCTTTGATCTTATGAACGGCTACAAGATTTTCATTGAATATCTTACTGCTTACATAAGTAGGTTTAGCAGCCATTTTTAATAGTTTTTTCTCATCAGTAACTAATCTAACATCTATTCTCTTTCTTATATTTTCCATTGTTTTTCCAAATACACTGTTGTTCATAAGTTTGAAGAAATCTTTCTCAAAGGCATTTTTGGCATTAGTTCTTTTCTGAGTGTTGAAATCAATATATTGCTTCAACCATGCTGACTGATTAAACTCTAGTACTCTATGAACTTTTGTTATTTTCAAACCGAGATCAGTGTATAATTGTAGGTTTCTGTAATGAAGAACATACTTTTCTTTGTTTCTTAAAGTTGGAATCAGTTTTTGTACAAGGCCTGTTGATATATTATATTTGGTAGCTATCTTTTGGCAATACCCAGATAACATATTACTAGTTACTTTAACTTTCTCTGGTCCTAATGGGTAGTCATTATGAAGGCTGTGCAATTCTTCAGGATATTCCATGTCAACTTCTAGTATTAAACCTTTGTTGCTATCTTCTTTATATTTGGTCAAGTCTAACTTCTTAATCTGATTTTCTGTCATCCATTTGAAACCGCCAGTTGGTAGGTATTGTGACATAGCCCAACCATAGAGATTGTTAGCATCAAGATACATGATATACTTTGAGGGCGCCTTCTCATTGTATGATTTCATGTATTTGTTGTTGGCTTTCCCATATCTATTGGCTATATAAGAAATACCACCTCTCATCCCTTTTTCAATGAATTGAAACATGTCAATATCAGTCATTAGTTCTAATTTAATATTAGTCATTTTTAGCATAGCATCCCAAGACAATCCTGGAGATGTGAAATAATGACATGGGTCTAATTTATAGTATTGCAGACAGGTCTTTCTAAAGTTTTCAAACACATCAGCTAACAGAAGGATGTCAGATTTAAGATATAAATCATGGTACTCACCCATATTTTTAAGCATGAAGGTTTCCCAAACAGTTTGAGCATGCTTATAGTCTTCATCTGATATGCATACATCATTTAATATGCTGTAAAATTCTGCTTTTGGTGGTAGTTGTTTATTGAATTTGTCAAAACTGTCCATGAAGTCATATGGATAGACTCCTTTTTGTGACATTAAATTAAGCTTTTCACCTTTGAATTGTTGAGAGGTATATTTTAATGATTCTTTTGGTAGATTGCTTACTAGTTTATCTAAACTAGAGCTCATAAACTGGAAACTATCAATGAAGGTAAGATGATTACCAAGCATGAAAGCCATATACTTTTCCATATTGTTTGGTATAGCATTTATGTTCATTTGTTTGTCTTCTCCTTTCTTATTTTTGTATGTGTGCTTCTTGACTATTTCACCAATCTCTTGCATGATGAAATGACTATCATAACCTCTGAGATTATGGAATATAACAGGAATTTTTATCTCTGCTGGATTCACTCTGAGTTTCAGATTACATTCTTGGTGAGCAGATCCTCTGTATTTACCAGTTATATGGCAATGATCTCTA
Organism: Dendrophyllia cribrosa; assembly: GCA_024195265.1. Taxonomy (NCBI): domain Eukaryota; kingdom Metazoa; phylum Cnidaria; class Anthozoa; order Scleractinia; family Dendrophylliidae; genus Dendrophyllia; species Dendrophyllia cribrosa. Next base: position 17,612,178 of record JAJLRJ010000003.1, on the reverse strand, counting down.
ACTTTAATATCTTTCTCTGCATACTTTTGATCACATATATGGCATTCTTCAGCTTTTTGAAATTCTTCTTCATCATCTTTTGTCATTCTTAATGGTTTATTGAATTCTTTTTTCATCACTTTCTTACAATATTTGACTTCCCCCAGCATAGCTTCCATAAATTTGTGAACAGCTTTTTCACCTCTATATATTTGCTCTGGTTTGGTGTATTGATCATTGTAGCAACAAACAACCTTATAACCATAACTACAGTCTGTATGCTTCTGATAAGCCTCTGTGTATGATTGATCATTGTCAGGCTGACAACCATGTATTTTTTCAGTAATTGCTTCAAAATCTGCATAAATAACAAATGGTACCGGTAGTTGTTTATGGCAATTGTTGAATTTTAGTGTATTATTATCCTTGTCAGGCATTTTTATAGCTTGTGTGCCATTCACTTGTATGCAGTTTTCTTTATGATTTAATAATACTCTTTCACTACTGAAACATTGTAAACAATACATACAAAAATGCTTTCTATGTTCATGTTTTGTTTGATTGTACATAAATTTATTGAAGTCTTTTATTAATACATAATGTTTGTTTTCGCCTTCTGTTATCAATAATAAATGCATTTGATCTTCAAATTTTTCTTGGGATATGTAAATAGGAAATGGTTGTTTTTCTTCATATCCAAATACAATGATATTGATATTATTCTGTTTCTCAATTTTATTATACTGTTTTTGATTGACTGGAAATTCAATTCCTGAGTAATTCAATTTTTCAATAAATTCTTTATCACATTTTTTAATTCTCTGTGGGTATTTTTCTTGAGGATTCAAATGTCTAATGTGACACCATCTAAAACACTGATTGTCTTCGTTTTTCATGTTGATCAAACCTTTGGCACTATTTCTTAGTTCTTGTGGTAGTTTAATATATGAAGAGCCTCTCATTGGTTGATATCTTACAACATTAAGATAATGATTTTCCACTGATTGAACAGTCCAACCAGATCCCTCTGAAATCCAAACTGCAATTTTGTTTAATATGTTCTGCTTTGATACTTGCAGTGATTCATCTATATCTAGGTTGTTTATGATTGTTTGAACTTGACTGTTGAAATAGGCAGTTTTATATACTGTGTCTCTATTTGACATTTTTGTAAATATTACCTTGAGTGTTTCAACAAATTTTAGTCCTTTCATGGATTTTAGTGTATTTGTAATATGATGTTCAATAGCCTTTCTTGTGTTCTGCAACTGCACCAGTGGGTCTTTGTTATTTTTTATATTGATTTCATAGGATTTAGTATAACCTTTTAGAGCTTTGTCTGTTTGTTCTATTTTAGTTCTTATAGTTGGAACTGGTTTTTCTGCAACTGGCTGTTTAGTTCTAGGTGCTGGCACTGGTTTATAGTCGTCTCTAAACTCCATTGGTGGTAAAATAATATGGTCTTCATACTCATTCACCATCTGTTTAACACTTTTTCTTGGTGTAGGAATTGGTCTCCTACGTTGTTTTTTGTTATCCACTATTGTCATCTCAGGAGCTGGTTTAGCATTCTGGATTTGCAATAACATTTGGATTAGTTGAGATTTACTCAATTTTTTCAAGTCTGATTTTTCCATTATCTATATATATAACTATAGATAATTCTTTAAATGGTTTTACGAATGTGCGTTTGAATATAGTCGAGAATTCAAATAATCCAATCATGGATCCTTTGAACTATAACTATGAAAAGAATTAATCTTGTGTGTGATTTGGAATATTTTTTCGTGTTATGTTGATGATTCGTTGCATTATGATGTAGATATTTAGATTCTTCACATGCTTTTTTGTTTTCTCATGACATGATTTCCCAGCAAGTGTATAATTTTTGTTGTTCTTACAAATCTTACAAAGCCAGACTTTATTTAACATGTATTGTGTCTTATGTTGCTTTCTTTCTTCATCGGTATAAACTCTTGGTCTACCGCGACCTCTCTTAACATTTTGATTTTCCATATATAATACTATACTATAGATATTATTTTAAATAGTTTCATAATAGTGCGGATAATATTGGTCAAGAATTATATATTTTGCATTATTGCGTAATAGCCAGAAACATTAATATTTTTGGCTACCAATGAATAGCGAATGCAAAGATATAAATATCTCAGAAATTTCTGGGATACTTGTAAATAGTAACATCTCTTTAAAACAATTTTGTATATCCCTTTAAATCCCTGATTAGTGTTCTAATGTTACTGATTGTATTTTTTAAACCCATGTGCCCTGGATCAGATGAATATTTCTACATCTTTCCAAATCCGCGTTGCTGCTTGTTTTTGTTGTGCTAGATATACTATTTTCTTGTTTGAGATATTTAATATTATCAACTTTGGTTTGTTTCAACACATTACATTCATCATCGTATCTATTGTTTTCTATCTCATTGCAGATAATATTCAATAACTCTTTCAATGTTATATCTTCATCAATTTCATGTATTTTTTTATGATAAAGTTTCAATAATTTCTTTTTATATTGTAACAGATCCAATCTACGCTCATTATCATATATTTTATCATGAAGATTGTCTATTTCATCTTCACATTCCTGAATTTGAAAATTTATTTTTTTGATATATTTCTCAATGCCGCTCATGATATATATAAACATTATATATTTTTTACATCTTTTAGCGGTATCCAGCTGTTAAAATCATCACTATATCCTTTCCACTTCACCAAAGCTTGTTTTTTCTTATAGTCTCTTTTGATAACCTTATCTATACGAAAAACATCTTGTTTAGCTTTCAATAACTCCTGTTGATAGAAAGATCCTTCTATTGATTCATCATTGAGATCTTTTAATTTGTAAGTTATAGGATTAGTGTATTGTATCTTATCGACTGTAAACACTTCTTCAGTCCAGTTTGGTGTATAAACCCTTGTCGAACACATTCCGTTTATACTTTGAAATTCTAACCTTATCACCAACTTTAAATTTTGGTTTATATGATAATAGTTCCGTATCATATAGATTGAAATAAACAGTTCCTTCATTCTTTTTCATAGATGCTTCAATAGGTTTCATTTTAATACTTGAATGCTTTGTACTGTTGTATTCATTTAATAGTTTTGGTAACATGTCTAAATATTGTGTTGTATTTTGAGCTGTAAATTGTTTCCACATTTTAGATTTTAATGTTCTGTTAAATCTCTCAATAATAACAGCTTTACCTTCATTGAAAGTAGAATACATCTCAATATTATTTTTCTTTAGCCAGTCTTTGAAAGTTTTATTATAGAATTCAGACCCTTGGTCTACCCAAATAAATTTAGGTTTCCGTTTGGATTTTTTAATAACATCATCAAATGATTCAGTAATTGTATTACCTGTTTTATTTTTAATAGGGATGCTCCAAGCAAATTTCGAAAACACATCAATGATGTTTAACAAATATCTATATCCTTTATTCCATTTTGAAAACTTCTGCATTTCTACAAGGTCAGCGCTCCAAATATCATCTATTCCATTAACAATAACACGTCTCTTTTGAAATTTCCGTTTGATTGGTTTATGTAGTTCATTTGCAAGGAGTTCAGCCCAATCATTACTCAACTCCTTTTTACGTTTTTTGACTTCCTTTTAACACCTAATCCAAGTTTTTGTTTTACATCAATCGTGTTTCTAGCCAACCAATGCCCCCATTGTCTTCCATTATACGGTACGTTGTCTAAAGCTTGAACCATTTTTCGGTCTGCCTTATTTTTACATTTCCTATCATCCTTGCAGACTGAATAATCGACATCATGTTGCATTGCTATTTCATCAGTTCTTCCTGTAGGTTGGTCATATATTTCTAATATTTGGCCAGTTGTTGGGTCATATTTCACTTGACTCTTTAAATCATTATATGGGCCAGTATATTTATGGCCGGGTAATGTCCAACCGCCTTTTGGTTTCGGAAGCTTCCCAATGGCCTTATGAATATCAATCCCACTACCTTTATGCAATGGATCTAGTTTCTTACTAATATCTGAAGTTAAACTATCTAAGGCTTGATCCAAATATTTATCAGCCATTCCTTTTATTTTTTGTTTAGCATAACCAGATTTAATTGCCTTTGATGCTCCGATTCTACCTAAATTATACAAACCTTTTAAAGCGCTTTTAGCTGCTATTTCACCAAGACTGTGACTACCTTCTATATTTAAAAAGCCCCCATCTTGTGAGGGCTCAATTAGTTTCCCTGTTTTTGTTTTATAAATTTGGTTTTTGTTATACCACATTCAGCGCAAGTGCATTTCAACATAGTTCGACCATTTTTAGTTTTCACATATCGTTCGCTTCCTGGAACACATTCAGTGACTTTATTCTGTCTAACACAATATGATTTTACCATTATATATATAAGTTAGATATTTCTAAAATAATGTTCGAGGAATCTCTCATTCTTCATTGTATCATATATGTCAAATACTTGCAATAAATTATAATATGAATTCCCTTTATTCATTTCATTCAGAAAGTATAAACAGAAGTAACCACATGTAGTCGTTTTTATGTTCTGGATTTGGTTGTTTTGATGTAACAGAATCAAATTCTTTCTTTTTGTATGATTTACGATCTCTTGAAATGGAGGCATACCGAAACTATCAAAATAATTTATCACGTTGTCTTTGACATATGTGGCCACCCAATGGCTTCCACTCATATATGAGGGTTCAAGATTGTATATGAATAACGCCTGTTTATGCTTATGTGGAACTTTCTCATCCCTCGATAGAACATCTTTGATTGGGATGTTCAAATATCTACACCATTTTATTAGATCATGATTACTTAACGGGATATCTTTATGGAATTTTGGTTTTACAGTATTGCCCCTAGTAGTGGTATGCCATTGAATGGGCTGTTTTTCCCTAATAGTATGCCTTCTCCCGACTTGTTTTTTTTGGTAGTTTTTTTTTTAATCCCCATACCAATTGGATTATCCCATGTACCTATAAATGGAGGTGGTTGTCTGTATGCACCAATTCTCGGAGCTCCCTTACCCCTTTTTTTCTTACTAATTCCCATTCGTGGAGCCCCACTACCAGTTTTACCAGTCAAAGCATTTAGAAGGAGTGGAACACCAATGCTTGCCAACAGAGTGCCTAAAAATCCACCTGATTGTGTTTTTGTTGGTTTTACATGAACACCTGAACCTGATTGAAGGGCATTCAATATATCCTGTTTTTGTTTCGTCGATAAAAGATGCTTATATTCTATCAGCTTATTAATTTTGTCTTGTGGTACGAGAAAACCACCCGACTGTACGCCTTTGCCAGATATTGATTTCACAATCTGAGAAGCACCTTCTGAAGCCAATCCAGCAAGAGCTGATAGCCCAAGGGTTTTACCTATAGTTGGTGCTAGTGTCTTTCCAATACTTAAGATAGAAGTTAGTAGACTACCTCCAACCTGTTTTCTGATATTACTTTTAACAAGTTTGATATCCATACCCTTATTCATCATACGATTCTTCTCCAATCTCTTCTTTACCATTGCTGGTACATATAGAATATCATTTCCGTTCAGAGATTCATTTGATAGTCTGAGAACAATAGTTTCCCTTTTTTTGAAAGCATTGCTAAGATTCTTCTTTTGATTGTCAGACAAATTTACTTTGATTTCAAAAAGCTGAGTCATTTGCTGTATATAATATATGTTATATAATTTTTCCAGTTATAAAACATATATGAAATAAGGATATTTATTTTTATTAGTAATACATTACTTATTATACAATTTTACACTATAACCAATTCATTACCCACCTTGTCAATGACAACAGATTCTTCATATAGGACTACAGCATGAACATTGAAGTTTGCAGCTGCATTCTGGCTTAGTCTATACCTGAAGATTAGCTGTTTCGGATCTCTTGTTATTTTTTCAGTTTGATACGTAAGATTAAAGTAAATCAACCCATACAGAGAACTATAGTTTGCTAAGTTCAGCTGAGTTCCGCTGTTATAGTCATTTTTCCGCATAGTATATGACATCAAATCGTTAAAGATTCTCACTTTTGATTCTGTATCATACTCTGTTTCTGGATAAAAGACTCCATTTCCATATTCTAGTCTACAGTTTAAAAGGGAAGAGTTATTATCAGCAACATTAAGTTTAAAAGTGTCCATTAGATAAGGACTGTCTTCTTCAACTGCATCATTAGGCGGGTTTGTTCTTTTCAAGTAAACAAAAATGTGTTTGACATTGTCAATACTGCTTGAAATCTGGAAAAATCCTGATGATTGTGTAGGAGCTGATGCTTCGTACATTTCCCTTAAATATTTCCACTGAGTTTCTTTAAGAAATGAACTAACGAAATTGTCATACAATGAATCCTTTGGAGTTAGTTTTGGCACCCAGAGCAAAAACCTGTTAACAACAATTCTTCCAGCATCAGTTCCATTAGCCATGTGAATGAGTTCACCATCGTTTTGTAGCTCAATGTTAAATTGTATTTGCATTGGTACAAGCATCTTATCTTCAAGTTCTTCAAAAAATGAGAACCTGTTCAATGGTATAATCACATTAATGTTTTTAGCACCACCAGCCCCATTGTCTCGAAGTGCTTGAGTTTGCAACCTGCGAGCTTCAAATCCTGTGTTATTCGCAGTCTGTTGTAGCATTCGTGTCCAAATACCAGAAACTGTTTTTAGCAACTGATCTACTGTAATCATCAGAATACTCTAGCAGGTTTTTAACAAAAGTGACTTTATGGAGATTGTCAGTGTCATAAACTATTTTTCCTGCAGATTTAATCATTATGTGGTCAATTAAGGAATGCCCTCCATTAATTACCGTTATTCGATCAGCAGCAGCATATCCTACTCCGTCTGCTAATTTCTGTAGTTGGAATTGGACTTCAATATAGGCATTGTACCAATCGTAGAAACTCGATCGATCATTAATTGTAAATTTATAACCATTTTTCGTTTGGTGTTGACCGTTAGCTGGAGACCTGATTACATCATCGAGTTGGAATCGCACCAACTCATTTCTTTGAAGAAAATTATCTGTTCTAAAAGACATATATTATTATGTTATATAATTTTAACAATTAAAAAATATATTCATTGATTCTATACAAATCTAACTCTACGTCTTCTCCTCAAACCATCTCCAGAAATGAGTCTATTCAGTATCATATCAGTACTTTCTTGATCTAGTTTTGGCTGATAATGTTGCTGCAGCTGTTTAATGGGTGAGGATGGAACAATTGCTGTTTGTCTTGTAGCTCCTTTTCTCAAATTTGTCAATCTTTTCATTATCAAATCACCAGATTTTTGAGATACCGCCTTACCCAGTCGCTCACCTGCATGGGATATCCCCGATTCTAACGCCTTCTTTGCTATTGGCTTAGCAAATTTCTTGAAAACAGATGATGCAACACTCTTCAACGGTTTGAAAATATTATCAACGATAATTCCCGATCCTTTGTGTCTGTATACCAAGTTTTGGATGGTAAAATCTTTTGAATTCATACGGTTTCATTATACTATTATGTTATATTATTCTATACTTTTCAGAATTAGTGAGAAAGATGTATCTGCTCCATTCAGGTCAACTAATCTTCTTTTTCCATCAGTAATGTATACCCTGATACTACTAATATTATTCTTATTGACTGGATTGAATGTGACTCTTCGTGGTTCGAGGGTAAAGGAGTAACTAGGTTGGAGTACACTGGTCGAGAAGGAATAAATGATGTCTGTATCTTGACCGTCGACAAGACTGTCGTTTATTAGGTTACAATGGATATTCAGGATATCTGTGTCTTGACTGAGATTGGGCACTTTCGGCCCTATATTTGTTTCATTAGATAATACTGTCTTATCAAACCCGATTAGATCATTAAAATTGGAATGCGTCAAATCAAGCTGATAATTCTGAGTCAATGTAATCGTAACCCTAAATGTTGTATTATCGAATTCAAGAGTGATAGGATACGTATCACCAGTCTTCGTTATATCCTTGATATATGTATTGAAGTCTGTATAATTCCATACTCCGGCTGGAAAGGTGATGTTGTTAAATGTTGAACCACTATCAGAGCTAAATTTAATTAATTGATTATTGTATCCAGCATTAACATTAAACCATGTAAAACTCATATTGATAATTCGGTTAAGGCCGATCACATATTGAGAATTACTATCCAATATCATTGGTCTAGTAAATTTTGTTGTGAAATCTTCAGGTTTATTATTCCCTTGATTTTTTACACTATAAGATGATAAAACTATCTCTCGTTCCATTTATATAATAAAGTTACATAAATTATATTTTGAAATATTGACTATACAATTTACTATATTGTGACCTATTGATTTTCGACATTTTCAATAATGTGTCCAATATAGTAACTCCCATATTTCGCATCTCAATGCTGGTATTCCCTGCCAATCTTTCACCAATAATCAATTCCAATTTTTTTAAAAGCTGCTTTACATCATTAAAAAACATAATATTTCCACCTCTCTGTTTTTTTCCCCGACTCTGGATTCCAGAACCTTTTATTGTTTCCAATTTAGTATTATAATGTTTTATGTATTCATTTAAAGTAACTCTTGCATTGTCTATTCTTTTGTTTCGCATTTGTCTCTCAGCTTCTGATATAGCCCCACTTTTGAACTGTTTTGTAACATGTGACTTATAACCACTTAATTGACTCCTTTTTGATTTTGCATCATTTATAATCTTATTAAGATAGGCCTTAGTCTTTTTATGTGTCATTTCTGGTTGATTTAACCTCATTTCCACATTTTCATAATCCGTAATACCAATATCATTCAAAATCTCATTACTTATATCTTCATTATCTAATCCATAATCGATCTCATCGTCGTCATCATATTCTGGTGGTAATTCATCAGGTTCATCACCAAAGTACTGAGGATCAACATAAATATTCTTATTTCCTTCCATAAGATCTTGTAAAGATTCTTCATAAGTAGGTGGTTTAGGTACAATTTGTTTATTTTGATTTGGTGGGACATAATCACCAAATAAATCATCAACTTGCATGTCTTCGAAAGGGTCAACTTCAGGCATATAATCAATACCTTGATCAGCTTTTTTAGGTGCTCTTTTCTTTCTTATGGGTACCCTTAAATCTACATTACTGTCGATAACATCATCTAATTTACTAGTCACAGGTTTGAATACCTTAGCCAATGACTCTTGACTTATCTTATGACTAAGATTATGTTTTGTGATTGCATCATGTACAAGATTAATCTTATTACCTAATAGAGATTTACTCTTTGCAAGTTCTTTCCATTTAAGTAAACTCATTTTTATTATATTATTAGGTTACATAAAATTTGGAAATCATATATAAAAAACAACGTTTAACACCGTGTTATACACCGTGTTATACACCGTGTTACACACCGTGTTACACACCATGTTGTATTGAAATAATATACCCATATTATATAATGATAATACCAAATTACGATATTGAAGACGATATGGTCTCGAACTTTAGACAGTTATATGATTTCATGCCAGATCAATCATTTAGGATGTTGGTTTGCGGCCCAAGTGGTTCGGGAAAAACAAATACACTTATGCATATGATTTACAATTTATTGTACTTTGATAAAATATACCTGTATGCGAAAAACTTAGAGCAGTCCAAGTATCAGAATCTTATGGATATATTCCAGCCAATAAGTGATGAAGCTGGTTATAATGTTATTGAAGCAAGCAATGATCAAATTATTCCTGTAAATGATATTGATAATGAAAGTCAGAAAATAGTGATATTCGACGATTTCGTATGTGATAAAAACCAAAAACCATTAGTCGACTATTTTATACGAGGGAGACACAAAAACTGTAGTGTGATTTATTTGAGTCAGAGCTATTATAAGACACCGAAAGACATAAGATTGAACTGTTCACATTTCTGTCTTTACGAATTCCCAAGCACCAATGAAAAGAGTCTAATTTGCCGTGAAAACAGTATTTCAAAACAATTATATGATAAAGCAACTAAAGAACCATTTTCATTCATATATATTGATAAACCAAAGAAATTCACAACCAAGAATTTTAATGAAAAAATATAATCAAAGTAATATAATGTTATTATATAAATGAGTTACTCAAACGGACGTTTACCTGAATCAACATTTAATAATCAATCTCAACGGGGATTACCTGGTGTCGGGTTTGTATTAACAGATGACGGAAATTATGATATTCAGAATAAAAGATTGACAAATGTTGCAGAAGCTATTAACAATAACGACGTGATCACAAAGCATCAGGTTGACACGCTTGGAACAAGTTTGGAAAACAAACTGATTCAACTGAGGGCTGATTCTCTTCAGGTTGACGGATCATCTCATATGACTGGAGATCTTGATTTGAGGGGACATAAACTAATTCTACCCGGTGAGATTGATATGGATAGAAAATTAATCACAAACATGGACGCTGATTTGAATAATGACCTGGCTGCTGTTAATTCGATAACTCTCAAAAATCAGGTCAATAACAAAGCAAACATTACAGATGCATATATGAAAAATGAAAGAATAGTATTGACTGATCACATGGATGCCAATTATCATTCTATATTAAATGTTCAAGCAGCTGGTGATAACGATGCTTTCCCTTTTTATCATGGGAAGACACATTTTTTAAATTATGATGGTCAACAATACGATGCGAAGAATAAGAAAATCGTAAATGTAATAACCGATGAATCCAATGATTTAAGTAGTGTAAACATGGTTACTTTGAAAAAATATCATCCTAATACCGATCCTTCACACACACACGAGATTTTGAAAAATATTGATCTGAAAGAACTTTATAATATTGTGAAATCAAAACAACAGACATATCTTGAATTAGCAGCAAATTATAACAATCTTGTATCTTATAATGATGTAAAAAACATTTTTCTCAGTCGTAAAGAAACTTTTCCAATGGAAACTAGTCTAGATATGGGATCAAATACTATTTATAATGTAAAAGATCCAACAGAAGTTGATCATGCGGTAAATAAAGAATATGTTGATAGATTATACGGTGACAACATCACGAAAATCGAACAGAACGTTACTGCTCTAGCTTTTTTAGGAACATCGAAACTCGATAAAAAAGTGGAAAATGATCTTGATATGCAAAGTAATAAAATTACTAATTTAGCAACACCTTTACCAAATGAGAATGGTGCTGCCGTCAATGTTTCATTCTTCAACACCGAACTCAATGATTCTAATACAAACTTGTACACACGAATAACGGATGATTATAAGAGTTATGTAAACAAGTCACATATAAATACCTCTACAGCTAAAAAAGATGTTTTTAGATACATGATGGAAGATGTTAATCAGAGCTCGTCGGAGAGTAATATTGTTGTTAATGGTATTATCGATTTTGTATCCAGTCCACACAAAATTAACAAGAAAGCCTATGATATAACTCTTACGACAGACAATAACGATGACTTCGCGTCAAGGATAGGTTTTAATGCACTAAATCTTTCTCAAGGTGAGTACACTATGGTGATTGAGTTTTTCGTTCCAGATAAAGCTTATATTAGTTCAACAACTGTCAGTGTTGTATCAACAGTCATTAATATTGGGCAGCAAACAACAAAAATATTTAACACTGAAGGATATACGAAAAGCATTGTTCATTTACACAAATGGCAGGTCTCTCCACCTGAATATATAATGATAGATCTTCATGGAAGAATAACAAAAGGAAATACAAATAAAGCACATCTAATTGTTTATGGTGTTCAAGAACATGTCTCGAGTGTCGATCCAGATGTATTTGATACTGTTTTTGTAATTGAAAATGGAAAATGGTTATGGAGACTGATATTGATTTAAATGGTAGAAACCTAATTGGTTTACCAAAACTGAAAAATAAATTCATATTTTTAGGCAATTATATGAAAAATAAGAACAGTCGTGATATAATGTTCAACGGTTCATCATCATTTATTGCGGTAACTAATTTGAAAATAGTAAAATTATGGTTGATTATATTGGACGATAAACCGCCTGAAGGATACAAAAAAATGGTTATATTAATCGGTAACTATTCATTTGGACCCCAAAATTGGAATAAAACATCAAATAAAATTTTATACACTTTCAATATATCAACATCAGTTATCAATTTCAATGAAGATACAGTTGTACGAATCAAATTACTATCAATTGATCATATTACATATGCACCTTATAATTGCCATATCAGTGTACTTTTTGAAGAGTTTTAATATATAATTATCTAATATATTGATATATATAAATGTCAATTCTTGCACAGTCAATTAATTTTTGTAATAAATTTTTCACAACCCAAAAAAACCTACATCCTAATACTAAAGATGAAATATTAAAATCGGCTTTAATATATCAATTTTTGTACGTTAACTATTTGAATAAGCCAATATTATTTAACCAAATATTAGAAAAACACCCTGACATTGGATTAATAGGACCAGGTTCTTGTACTCTAAATACCAATTACCAATTTTTAATTAAACATGCTATTTTTCATGATGCATTTGGAAGATTTTATAATGACTATGAAATGGGGCCTGGATACACATATTGCTTCCTTTCAATGCCAAAGAAAGTAAAAAGATCTCCAATAATGGGCCAAATAAGTGGTGTATTATATTGTCTTATTTCAAATCCTAAAATATAATATGTACTAATAATATATAGAATAGAATGACTAAAACAGATATCTTTCAATTTAATCATATCGATAAGTGTATAAGCAAAGAAAAATTATCTGAAATCAAAGCGTTATATAGATATTACCACAAACGCTTTTGGTGTTATAAAAAGGCTTTCAAATATTTTAAGAGATTGAATTTAATTGTAAATGTTACTTCAACAGGCTTAGTAGTTATTGGTACAATAGCTGGTAGTATCACATTAAATCCTGCTATACTAGCTTCTATTTCTGGAGCTGGTTTATTGCTTAAGACAATATCTGAAATCAAGGACTATAAGAGAAAAATTGAAATGTCTAAATTTTCTTATATGACTTATGAAAAAGTGTTAGTTGATCTACGGTCTTTTTTAAGAGGAAATCAATTCAACCACACTGTTTTCATCAATGAAATGAGACAGTTAGATGAAATAATCATCGATCTTTGTCCTCTTGCTGATAAATTCGAGAAACAGTATGATAAAAAATTCGAGTAAATTTTATTTTATAATTCATTCAAAGGGAAAAACCCTTCACATGACGTATAACTTCCTATTTTTCTGAGAATCATGCAACAGGTCACCTTTTAATAATTTTGTTGACATCATTCTTTATTAATTTATAAACATCATCCCACCATTGTTCATAAAATTTTAATGTCTTTTTAGAAGAAGTTATTTTTATTTTATCATAAGGTAATCCTAAAATTTTTAATAATCTTCTCAAAACATAGGTTACACTAATCATCCGTTTCCGGTTCTTATTGACTTCTGGTAACACGTTGTTTATTAATCCAAAAATCTTATATATTTTGTTACGGTCTTGATAACTCAAATGAATTTCTTTATTATATTTATTGATTATATTTTCGATATGATATTTTCTTACATACACACTCTTCGTCCTTATTCTATACATATTCTCATAAAAATCAACGTACTCTTTAACATAATCATAACCATGGACGGAACCGCAATTTAGACAGACGCTCATACCATCTATACTATTTATATCTTGTTCACAACAACATAACTCAACCAATCTAGCACTACTATCAACTTCTAATAATTTCATATCATAAAAGGGATATATCAACTCACCAATACTCATCATTTCCGTATTTCTACCAACATCTGCTAATCGTCGGTCACAAAAGGGACAGGTCAACTCTCCCATCTTCTCAAATTCATCATGAATTTCCAAATTACAATTCATTCTATACTATTATATGAGATTATATTTTTAAAACAATAGCTATAAGCGGTGCGTGTCTAAATTCCCAGAAAACAAAAATAGCGAACATGTTTTAATAACAGGAAATGAGTCATCATTAATAGTTATTGTTTCAGATCACGAGTCAGTCGTATGATTTTTTCAACCAATCAGAAGGTGGACGATGCATCATTCAGTTATGTGAGTAAGGCATCTTAACTTCACAAGCAACTTCACAATTGTGAACTTTTTCACTGAAAAAGTTCACAATTGTGAATCAAAGTGTGAAGCCTCTGATTGGTTAAAAATATCACACGACCGTCTCGTGATCTGAAACAATAACTATTAGTGATGACTCATTTCCTTTTTATCAAAACATGTTCAGACTTGTAAGCGGGGGATTCCCCGTTCTCTGTTTCTGGGTATTACATCCTGTGTTTCCGAGAATTGTATCACGCAATGAAATAAACGCACTTTGTTTTAATTAACATATAGTTTCATTTGATTTTTCCATTTAATATTTTTAATTAATTATTGCATTTAATATTTCCATTTTATTTTTGCCATTATATGGTAAGTAGTATAGAGTTGGCTTGGTATCAGATCAGTTTTGCAAAACTGATCTGGTACCGCCAACTCTTATGCTACTTGTGAGAAATCTTTTCCCCATTAAGTGTCACATGAGCACCACAACCCCTAGCGCTGGCGTCAGAGTACGCGACACAATTGGGACTAGGTGTTAAATTTGACGCTGTTTGTAGAATGATCTTTCTTTCCCGACGTTTCGGCAATGCTGCCTTCTTCAGGGTACAAAACTATTTTTACAAAACTATTTTTACAAAAATAGTTTTGTACCCTGAAGAAGGCAGCATTGCCGAAACGTCGGGAAAGAAAGATCATTCTACAAACAGCGTCAAATTTAACACTTTTTTCATTTCATCATTCAGTATAACGTTGCGCGGGTAATTTAAATATTTATCACTCACAATTGGGACTACCCTTGTTAAAGCAATACCTGATGTTAGCACGTTCTAAGTTGTGCTTCCAGACGGTGAATCCCAGTCTTGAGCAGCGGCAACAGATGGCACAATGTCTGGTCATTATTCTGCTAATGCAACCGACCAAAAAGGCACTGTTGAAATTATCTTGCCAACAAATGAAGCAAGAACTCTAGCAGAAATTAATTAGCTTATCGATATCAACCAGGAGGGAGGGGCGTCTCTAGGCAAAACATTGGTCGAGTCATCACTGCCAGTGTGACGTCACGTCATAGATCAGTGATTTTCAAAATGGCGGACAAAGTTGTTGTACGTTATCTTCCAAAAAATGTGGAATTTCCTACGGTTTGGACGATTCATTTACTTTATTCGATGTTACTCAGGATTCAAAAAATATAAGAGACTTGTTTGCGATAGTTTCCAGTAGCATAGAGTATTCAAAAGCGTCATATTTGGATTGGAAACCCATTACCAAGTAGCTAATGCGTCGGCGGAGTTTGTTCTCCTGTTACGTTTTCGGGGAGCTTGTACAGTGATGCGGAGATATTCTGATCCCAGAATAGGAAGTTTGGCACATGGTATATTAAGCTTCCTGTGTGCCGAGTTTCAATCCTTCAGTACTCGTGGTTCGTCTCATCAATCCCTTTAAAGTCAATGAAGTTGTATGTGAAGAAGACACCTCTACAAGCTTGTTTATATTACTGCTCCTTGTTGGCACCAGAGGTCATTAGCGGTAAGTGTTGGAATTTTGTTCCTAAATTACCGTCTGTGAACACTTCTTGAGTCGAAAATCAACAATACTTTTGAAAATTTTAATCTTCTCTACAGCTAGGTCTTTGTGTACAACAGTACTGTACCTCATGCATCATGTCCATGTGGTTAAGTTTGGTTAATTAAATGGCTGTCTCCTTTATAAAAAAAAAAACTGATGTTCAGTTTAAGATTTGGTCTGTATAGATTATTTTTCACTTTCTGTAGGTTCATCATCATCATTATTATAACTATCTTTATACAGAAAGTCAGCATCACTCACCGTTTCATAGGTGGTTTTCACAAGTCACTAAATATAATAAGCTAAAAATAATAATTAAAAAAAAATCAAGTGTATTTGTTAGCCACAAATCTGTGTTGTTTCTCCTTTTCCAGATAAATCTTGCTTTTGAGCATTGTTTGAATTCAACTGGGTCGTGGAAGTTGAACATTTTTGTTTTTCTTGAAACATATGTTTCAAGATTTTTTGTAGAATGTAAAAAGAAAAGCTGACATGACATATATACATAGCCTAGGTCATTGTGTAAATCTGTTTTGTTACCATTTATTTGTTTCATTTAAAAAGTTGCAAGCCACTGAAAACAGGTTATTAAAAGTGGTTATATTATGTTTCTTGCAGGGAAACATCACTGGTTGGGCAAACTTTATTGTTGCATTGTGAACAAAATATGCTACAATGGATGGTGTTGTCTTCAGAATACCTTGCTGGGCATAACTGTGTGATCTTGAAGAGCCCTCTGGGAGATAAACTGCTGTGATGTTTATCACATACTTTAAGGTTCTTGAGATATTCAAAATCAGATGTTATGACATGAGGGGTACATTTTATTTTATACTGCCTAATCATGCTATCAAATTTACAAGATCTGGCCTTATTCTAACACCCCTTCAAACAGCATTGTATATCTCCAATCAACCATCCATACGTGAAAACTGTTCCGGTTATTTCCTCCAAAAGTACAAAACCTTGTCATGTAAAGGCTTGCCACAGTATGACAGCCAGAACAAATCACCTGTTGTTTTTTAATTTGGTATTTACTGGAGATCTTAAGTCTTATAGTGGTATATGGTTCAAAAGTAAATAGTGGTCAGTCAAACCCAGTTAATACGGACACCGAAGGGACTACGTATTATGGGGATGTCGGTATAAAGCGGGTGTCCATAAAGCTGGGTTTGACTGTACATGTGATTTGCCTGTTATGTAGATGAGCAAGATGAGTTGACCTGATCCCCATGCTAATTAAAAAACCTTGATGGTGTAATTCAACCATTTTTGCACAAGAATAACTAACTGACAATACACCAAAGCAAAGATACAAAACTAGGAAAAAACAGTAGCATGTCTGAGCTATGTAGCATCAAAGTTTTCCCCAATTATTATTACAGTAATTACATATGAACCCACAAGGAATGGATATAGTAGGGCTGATATGGTCAAAACAACAGCAACAGTTACCAAGTAAAGAGGAGCAGAATGAAGCTCGCTGTCCAATACCAAATTATTACCAAATAATTATTACCAATACCAATACCAATTAGAGCGGTTTTCAATCGAGTGTGGTAAAACCAAAACCAAAGTAATTACTCTGACCAATCACAGCAGTCGTAAACAATCCAATGAACCAATCAGAGCTCGAAGCAATTACATGTCGGCGGCGCCAAGCGCGGGAAAACGCGTGCGAGCAAGTCACGATTGGTTTTGGTTTTACTTCTGATTGGTCGAGAAAGTGGCGCGAGATTTTTTAGCCAATCACAAAGCGTAGCAATGCAAAACCAAAGCAATTGTGTAATTACTTTCGACACTCAATTGAAAACTGCTCTATTACCAAATAAGGATTAACAAAATGCCATGAGAAACAAAAAGGCATACCGGTATTTGCCATTAGACTGGAAAGGAATTTTAAAACTTTGATGCTATACTCCAAAAATAATGTACCGTCCAGTGAAAATTTATATTGTGGCTGTATATATTTATTAATGTAACAAAATTTTGTAAACTGGATCAAGCAAAGATAAAAATATTCTCAAAATATTAACAGCAGGAAATAACAGCAAACAATTTAATGTTTGTTGTAAACAAATCCTTTACATTACTTTTGAGTAAAACAGAAAAATAAGTGTAATAACAATAGAAACATTCAAGGTTTGACAGGTTAATGTTTTGAATTAGCCATACTTTCAACTGTATTAAAAGAGGACAATAAAAGTGACTACCATTTTCAGCACATCCAGATTTTGCATTGTTTGACGTGTCATGCAATACCCCAGGGGTGAGGCATTTGCTTCTCAAAAGATTTGAAGGGAAAATAAAGAGAAAATTGGAGTTTTGAAAGCCTTAGGAAAGATAATGAAATGACTGCTAATACAACATGAGCATACAGGGCAGCCATCACCAGATGCACAATGTAATGAATATGAAAAAGCCAAGTAATACAGCAACAAGGCTGTTACCAACAACAAATTATTTTTATTCATCATTATTTTACACCATAAAATACAATATAAACGCTCAGTCAGTCAACAAGTCAACAGATTTAAACACAGGCAGTCAACAAGCTAACATATTCAAACAGTCAGTCAACAAGCCAACAAATTTAAACACACTCGGGCAGTTAACAGCCAGCAGGCAGTCAAAAGCCAGCAAAACTTTAACAGAGGCAGTCACGCCAGCAAAATTCAGAGCAACAAGACAACAAAATTTAAACACATGCAGTTAAACTAGTAAAGCTAGTAAAATTTAGACACAGACAGTCAAAAAGCCAACAAAATCTAGACACAGGCAGCCAACAAGCCAACAAAGTGTACACACAGACTCTCAGGGCTCTCAACAAGCCTGCGAAATTGAAACACAGATGAAATCAAAACAACACCTTCGCACTCGAAGGGATTGATGAGCAAAATGGCTGATTTGATTGACAAAAACTAACAACGGCTATAAACGTATATCATCAAAGAATAAAACCTCCTTTTATGAGGTCGATCTGTAGAAAACTAAAAAGAAAACGGCGATCGTTTTGGATCGACTACACTTGGCCGAAGTCAAGATGGCGGTCCCGCTTCTTGTCCCGAATTATATTCAACAGAATTACAAACAAACGCGCCCACAAAACAATAAACGATTCATACACACAGACAATATGTGCAACAAAGCTTACAAACTTACGATCAATTAGTGAATAAGAGCTAAATAATAGCCTGTATTATCATTCTCTTTGTGTCACTTCAATGGCGTCCCCACTCTAAACTGAGCAAGCCAAGCGAAGTCCTGACTCGTTGCTATGTGACGTCACACTGGTAGTGATGATTCGGTCGCGACAAATAATTGGAAACAATGGAGTCACCCCCTCCCTCCTGATATCAACGAAAATATTTTCCAAACGTCTCTTCAAAATATGGATAGAACCCTGTTTGGAATCCCAACGTGACCCGATTCTTAAAAAGGCACTTGTTCACATGTCACAAGTCCAAAATAAGCTTTTTCTTACCGTTACACTGTACCGAGACATGGGACGATCGAACACTTCAATAACACGGTCAGATAAGCATAATTCGGTAATCGCCTTATCAACAAACTCAGAATGCACTTTGGCCGACCTTTTATTATTCAAAAACACGCTACAGGGAATATGCAAGAAAGGCAACTTGTATCCATACTGTAAAATAAACTTAGAGGCGCCAATAGATTGGAAAAAGTGCAATTTTTTCCTCAGATTGCTTGCATTAGTTTGATATTCGTAGAAATCTCGTACCTCGACGACAACATCTTTAAAAATTTTCCTCCAACTTTTCATTTACTTGAGCATGATTCTGCTGCAGAATATCCACCACTTCTGCCGGGATAAAAGGACGTTCCCGCACCGTTGTACCTACTATAGGGTGACGGGACGACTGGCCAACCCGTCTTACAATCTCTGGCCCAATGCCCGTACCTGTTACACCTGTAACATCGGTTGAAGCCGCCACCAACGTCTGTACGATCTATATAAATGAATACAACAAACAGTAAGAACAAAATAATTCTTACTGACAATAGATAGGGGCGGGCGGGTGGGACTAGTGTGGTGTAAAGGCCGTATGGAACTGTGCGAGAGAGAGAACGAAAGTTCTCGTAATGGACTAATATAGTGCGATGAACCAATCATAGCTTCGGAACACCCACGAAAGCGTGCGTGGCTTCCAAAAAAAAACAACAACAAAGAATGCGCTAATGACTGCGAAATTATTCATCTCATAACTTACATAACAGTGCAAAATACATTTATATGTTATTTTGCAACTCTGGCGAAACATATTTGCAATTTCCGCATTTTTCCGATAAATTTGAATTTTTAGTAAAATCCAAGATGGCGGCCATCTTTGTGGCCATTTTGGATGACGTCACGGACCTACAGCAGCGCTACAACCCATAATATTTATCTTATCTTGTAGAGCACATCACTGGCTATCTACTAGACGTAAAATATTTGCAACATCGCAAAAAAAAACCAGGGAGGTGGGGAGGGGGTTGCAACAAACCCCGCCCCCTTGTACCACGGTGGAGGTATAAGTTTGCGTGTACGTCCGAAGGTTAAAACAACTCTTCATCAGATAATTCACGATTATCGGTAAATAATGATGTATAAGATAAAAGAATTCACTAGCTTTTTAAGTAATAAAATTGAAGTAAGAAGCATAAGTTGTTTTGAATCATGAAAAAGGGAAAATTGGAAGTATATCAAATTAATTCTATAGATCTCCAGTTAGTTGGCGCTAGTACTTTTTCAACTGTTTTTCCGAGAGCTGCTAGTACAAACAATATCCAAACATTTGCTCGCCCAACATGTGAGGAAAATAAAGTAGCTGGATGTCTTTTTACTTTTGACATTTAAAAGACAATGCATGTCAACATAAAACAATGTCTGCTTTTTTGCAGTTCATCCTCGCGTTTCCCTTCATCCGGGACCTCATCACGCCATTGAAGGAAGCAGTTATACTCTCCCCACCTGTCACGTGACTGGGTACCCTGCACCAGTGGTCACTTGGAGAAAGTCATCCGGTCAATTACCCCAGGAGAGGGTCAAGTACAACAACAGTGCGTTACAAATTCTACATGTTCGTAAAGATGATTCTGACTTCTACTACTGTTCAGCAGCAAACCTTTTAGGACGTGTCGAAAAGAAAACTCTCTTAGTTGTTGTGTCCCATCCTCGGTTCACTGTTAAGCCTCCTGCCAAAGTTGTTGCAGAGGTTGGTGGCACTTTGACGTTAAACTGCAGTGCTACTGGTGACCCACAACCAGCCATCAGCTGGAAAAAACAAGGAGGTCAACTGCCAGTTGGGCGGAGCCAGCAGATTAATGGCGTGTTAGTGATAAGAGACATAACAATGAACGATAAAGGGATTTACATGTGTGCTGCAACAAGTGCGGGAGTGTTTAAGGTGGAAACTGCGACCTACACTGAAGTTCAGAAAACGCGTAAGTTACATTTGGAGATCACTATAGCTTAGAACGATGTATAGAAATTACCCAATTGGAGACGGAGGTTGTGATCAGGATACTCTGAAAGGTTTTCACGATCACTGATCGTAAGTCACTAGTTACTCATATCAAACTTTGCCTATTGTTATGGTTTAAATTTTTTAAGACAATGGCCCTTTTGTTGTCCGTCCTTAGGGATTTCTCTGTCCTGTTTCGCGAAATTGCACTCGGATCAAATCGGATTCAATCGGCAAACTGTCGATGATGAAAATTTGTTCCCAACTGTACCCTAGTTGGGAAAACAATGACATACCAACAGGGGGTAGGTTGGTAAATGTCAAAAGTACGCCACACAGAGTTTGACTAAACTATTGTCATACCTCGCGCGCGTGGACCACATGCGTAATTTAGCTTGTGGTATTTCTCCGTAAGCTTATTTCTTGATGTTTTTGCGAGCAAGCGGCCGTCAACAGCCGAGTTGTGGCGATTAGAATGGCGGCTTCTCGCTAATAAGAAAAGTCTAAGGACGCTTTATATCAGTTATGCGGTGCACGCTTTAAATTTGCTTTAGTGCTTTGAAATTAACTTCTATTTGAATTTACTTCGTGCATGGCTTTACAAACAAACTTTGTTCAACGATTTTATATATGCAATACATATACTACAGTACAGCTAATTCAGTACCAACACCCAACTTGAACATTCAACTGGGCGAAGTTTCAGGGAAGCAGTTCTTTTTTTAACATTTTTATGACAAATTGCTATTTTACTTCCATCTGTCTTACAGTACGACTACAGTAGCCGGGGCCACTTGAACAAAATCAACCAATCAGATTGCAGGGAACTAACAATAAATTACAACTAAACTCATTTGAGTAAATCTGCTATGAGTATTTAGGTCAATAGTAATAGTTGGTTTCTCTGACGACCAAACACACGAGACCTCATCTGTTTTAATTTTATATCGAAATTTAGACGCTTTAAAAAGCACAATTGTCAGGACTTCAAAGTTTTAACGCCGTATAGGACAATACTTCATTGGCTCAAAAGAATTGAGTTGGAATTTATTGTTAGTTTCCTGCAATTGGTTTGTTTTATTCAAGTGGCCCCGGTTATTGTAGTCATAATGTAACAGCTTGTTGTTAATGTAAAAAGACTTTTTTACAAAGTCTGCATGTTTTCATTATCGCTTGCCTTATTTGATGAGATTTTAACTTTTCCACCAATGTATAGTTTTGTCCGAAATTTAAACGTCCGAAAAAATTTCGAAATCAAAGTTTAAAGGGACACTGTCACGAGGGCGCATGCGCGAGTTTTTCGAATCGAAACTTGAAAAGTTCAGCCTGAATTTTTCAAGTTGAACCGTCAATTTCAAAATGGCGTCGACTAGTGGCGGCGGTGGAGGGAAAAGAACCAATTCGGGACGGAATAGGAAGTTCGAGGATCAAGCAGAATATAAGATACCGTGGTCTAGAAACCACAAACGAATATATTTGGAAAATCGGATATTTAGGTCGTGGCTTCAGGCTAAATTCGATGCCGGGTATGAAGCTTCCAGTGACAGCGACTTCGTCGCCCATTTGTTGTCGTTGGAATATCGTCGAAGGTATGCTATGTTTTCATGACTTTGGTTTGCCCTCCTCAGGACGAGTGTCTCCTTGACGGAACCAAAAAAATGAAAAATGAAAGGGAGTAAAGGAAAGAAAAATGATGAGCCTACGACACGAGGTATTCCCAGGCGGTCACCCATCCAAGTACTAACCTCGCCCGACAGGGCTTAACTTCGGTGATCGGACGAGAACCGGCGCATGTCAACCCGTGACACTGTCCCTTTAAGTACAAACAACAACGCGTGGATGCCAGAGAGAGAAAGAAAAGTACAACGAGCCTAGTCAATAATGAAAAACTTTAAACAGCAGTAAAAACAACGCGTCCGTGAGCAACAAACTCCGGCAAAGCAGTACGTGATTAACTGACACGGCACGGATTAGACAAATTTAACATTAGCTGGGTGAAAACAAAACTAAAAGGAGAAGTTTTTTAACTTGAGCAATTGATAAATATTTGTATGTTCCTTGTGGACATTAAAGCAACATAAATCGCAGCTAATATTCTTTTTTAAAGCCGGACCATTTTCATCGCTTTGTTCGAGATTTAGTTAGATTTAAATGATCTTAAATGTCATTTTGAGAAAATCAGGCATCACGCCGCGTGATGCCTGATTTTCTCAAAATGACATTTAAGATCATTTAAGGCGCTGGTACACAAGGCAATGTTCTTCTGCACTAAATTGCAACACAACCCGTTGCTAGGCGATGAAATTGTACGTGTAACACACCCTCTTTGCAATAAAAAATTGCGTTGCGAATTGCATCAGAAGATGAACAATTTCAGTCTCTACTTCTTCCCGTCTTGCACACCACGATCTCATTCAATTTGTCCTTCGCCTTAGTCCTTTTCGTTTCCATTTCAATTTCTTTCTCGAACTCCTGCCTGCTCTAATTCGAACTTCCTTAAGGTTACTGTGTACCTTCAGATCGAAAATTTATTGAAATTTTTTTTGGCGTCAAAATAAAGTTTACAGAATGAACTTTCATCCAAAAAAAGAAATTATCGAAAAATAGTGAAAATTGACGGAGAAATGACGGTATAACTTTTGTGGACGGAGTTTGTTTATGAAGCGATATGTTTTTCTAAGCGCTGTTTTATCAAAGTTAATTTTTCGCTTGTAGGGGACACTTTAAAGAGCTACAACTCAAAGGGAATTTGTTCGATTTTTCTCAAATTTGGACAGAAGCTAGGCTAACATATAATCAACAAAACCTTGTCGGCGAATTTCTTATTTCCGAAAACTTTTTCGTCAAGAGCCATTTCCGTGCATCACTCCAATTTGTTTTCTCCCTATTTCGAAAATATTCTGTAACTTTTCACTGCAATTGAATACGGGAAATTACCGACACGTGTTTTTAGCGCTTCGTGTCCGGAAACTCGAGAACAAATCAAATAGCAAAATACAATAATCGCTTTGAGTTATAGCGTTTTAAAGCTGATTCGGACGTTCCATATTTAGATAGCCAGCTCTATAAGCTTTAATTTGATATCTGGGTTTAGGTATATTAAGTGTAATCTTAAGACGCTAGAGCTGTTATACTGGAGACACCCCCGAAGGTACACGGTAACCTTAAAAGTGTTTATTGAAAGCGTTTTATTTTTACCTTTGTTTAGGTGCCCTCGTTTCATCCAGTATTCTTGGCAGCCTCGACAGCAAGTACCTTGACAAGTTGAATTCTTATTTGAATCCAGTCCTCCAGAGTCCAGGCCGTAGTAGGTTTGTGAGGTGTTGGCATGCTAAGACAGATGGTTGGGCAGCATCTACATTTCATAGCAACTGTCGTGGAAAGGGTCCCACTGTCACCATCGTCCAAGTCGGTAGTTACTTATTTGGTGGATACACTGATAAGTCTTGGGGTGGTAGGTATCGATTAATGACGGTCGAGTTGCTCAGGTTTTCAGATAGGGAATATTGAGATTCACTTGTTTCCGATCGCCTACGAGCGGCGGGATAATCGAGACGACGAGCAGCGCGAGCGAGACACGGAGGAGACTGGGTAGAGAACGATATAAACACCGATTTAAATAATAAGATTATCCTTAAGAAAACAAATTAACATTTTCTTTTGCATGGTGTTATTTTAAATCGTTATCAAAATAACGGTGCTTTTATCTGAATAACTTTATCTTAGATGCAATTTTTTCAACCATCTAAACATGTAATTATTCAGTTGTTATGCATTTTTTTCCAGGTTCTTGTCGTTGGCGCTCATCCAGTAAATTATTATGTAAAATGTGTTTTTTCAGGTTCTTGTCGTTATGTCTCATCCAGTAAATCGTTCCTGTACTCTCTTTACAATGTAAATGGCTACTCTCCTGTTCAGCTGAAGATCAAGTCAGGTCGTTACAGATACGCTATATACACATGTTCTGGTTACGGACCAAGGTTTGGTGCCGGAACAGACCTGCTGATATCCAACAACGCTGCGAGCAACCAAAAGTCTTTCACCTATTGTGGCCACACCTACCTCCTCCCTCCTGGGTACTCTGCTTCTGGTTCTTCCTGTAGATTTTATGCAGGAAGCTACAATTTCACTCCCAGTGACATTGAAGTGTTTTACGAGACAACAACTTAAAGCGTGTAGATTACCTTTTTTACCCATTCAGGCAGCTTTACACGGACGGGGTTTCACGAGACTCCGAATGAAGGTCTTCAGTTTTCATTTGTCAGTTGAAATTCTCTCTCTCGATTAACATTTCCAACTAAAATGTTATTTACAATCTCAGTTGAGAGTCAGTGCTCAAGTAAAAATGAAATTCAGAAATTCATTAACTTTGCACTGATTTTACGTGGATTTGAATGGTCACTCTTTACTATTTCATCCGGTTACTCAAAAGTTACAGTAACCATGTTCAGCACAATAAACAGTACCACAAGAAAGTGCTACTCGTTAGCTTTTTTGTTTGAAGCGTGATTTCATCACACGCGCGAGAGTAGATCACAGAGCCCGGCCCGAAGAGATTAAATAAGGTAGTCAATATTATCAAAAACGATCCCTTTCAAATCATTTGCAAGTGTTTATCATTTTGTTGGCCATATAACAAGAGCAGAGCTCTTGGTAAACGATTAAATATCACAATTGGCACTTTTCGATCTAAGATCATACGTCCGTTGTCGCCATTTTGGTTTCAACGGACACGCGTCCGTTCAATGCTGATATTCAGATAGTCTTAAACTGGGTCTTTGTGTGTGTGAACGGTATGGTTTTCAAGCAGTTTAGCCTGGAATAGGGTATAGAAATCGGAGAGTTTTGGTCTAAAATTAGGTATCATTTACTGGGAAACTGATCAGTGGTATGAAAATAGAGTTTTTGAGCAATGGCGAGTCTGGGGTAGGGTAGTAATTTTTGGTGTCTAGTCTAGAATATGGTTGCAAAATGCAGCTTAACATGGTCTGGTATATGGTAAGAGTTTTTAAGAGTCCCAGCGGCACACCCCCACCCAAAAATATACAGAGTATCCCCTCCGGGCATCTTCGTGAAATTAAAACGAGAGTGACCACGAAACTGATGATCGTTTTCCTCAAAGAATTGAAGTCTCATCAACTTCGCGTTCTCGGGCTTAAAGGGGCTGTCACAATTTTTAGTGTTACTTTAAAATGCCCAAAAGACCTCTTAGTGAAAACTCACAAATGATGGTCCAGTTTTGTTTAAAATTAATCTACCAGTGTTCAAAGAGTAAACATAAGTGTCTTGGGCTGCAAATGGTCAGGATATGATAGAGAAGGATTCGGCTATTTGGATTCGGAGTTTATCGCATTGTGGCTAGGAAAACTCCCAAAAACTCTGCTTATGGCTGATTCTCTCTTCCAAAATTCACTTGATATCTAACCTCTTAGTATTCTATAAGCATTTTGTACACGACAAAGGTACTTTGCTTTAATTTGGGGGCAGTTTAGTTTCAAAAACGTCAAGATCCTCATGACACAGCTCCTTTGATCGAGTGAAACGTGGTTTCGTAACAAGCAGACAGGAATTCTGTTTTGTAAAACAAGACCTAAAATTTGATTCTGAGTTTAGCCTGTTTAGTCAGTCCAATGTTAAGACTCCTTAGTACAGTTGAATCTCTCCTTACGAACACCTCCATAATACAACATCTCTTTACTACGGGCAGTAAACTTAGAAACTAGAGGACAAAACAAATGCAATGATGAATCTCCGGATGAACGGAGGTCAGTTTAGAGCATTGCTTGGTCATTTAGTAATACACAATAAATTAGAAGCTTTGCGCGCTCTGATTTGTAAAAGAAAAAACAGTTTCTGTTATCAGAACAGTATAAAGAAAAGTATATCTTTTTGTTTAGGTAGATGTGTTTCTTAGATAGAAGGCAACTCTGCGGAATATTTTTTTAGATGATGAGTGAATTTTATGAAAAGTAATTTAGTTTCGTTTACCTTAAATGCTATATTACGAACAAGATAAAAAGGGTGAACAATGTGTTATATTTTCATAAAACACCTCTCATTTGAGAATTAAGACAAGAAAAATGTAGAAATCACGCGCCCCCAGCTTGTTCTATATACATTTCTATTGCGTACTCAAATATAAGTCGTGTTCGATGATAGCATTATTTATAATATGGTTTGGCCGTTTTTGATTTATGTAAGTAATTTTATGTATACTCGCTGTGTACATTTGAACTTGTGTTCACTTAGTCTAGTTAGCGCTAGTAATAGTGAAACTGGCATTTTTAACAATTTGAAAGAAAGACTTACTCAACTATTATTGTGGCTGTCTCGAAATTTGTACTTCTCAGAACATGTATGTGAGAAAAATCATGTAAACTGGCCTTTACAGTATCTTTTTGATGATTTAAATGTTATTTACATACTAAGTAAATTTTCAACTCTTCCTCATTGTATGGGAAGATAGTTTCATTGTATCTAACACCAATAATTGATTATTTTAGCGTAGCTGTTTTATGTACGGTATGACAAAAAGGAACGAGTGAGGAATAAGAAATAAACTTCCTGCTTCTAAAACCTGCCTCAGTGTCTGTTCATAGGAAGCCCACACAAACGGTGTCAATGTTCCCATTTTTAAAATTTAAAGGAAATCGGAATACCAAAAGGTTCGCATTGCCGTAAACTATTGCGATGATGAAGGGTTTAGTTTTGGTCGTTTAAATGGGCATGTAAATATGGGTATTCCCCTACTTTCCATTTAAATTTTAAAAATGCAAACGGCCACACAGTTTGTGTGGGCCCCATGTGGTCTATTTACATGGTAACTCAAAATGTTATCAGCTCAGTCTTTCTTTCTTTCTCCCACAACACAACAATGCCCTTTTTGAGCTTCAGTTTTGGTAAATCAGTGCAAGACAGGAAATTAAAATGAGATAAAGGCTTAAAATTATAATAGTATTATTGAAGATCTCACTAAAATCCCATTCTTCCAATTTTCAATATTACAACTCCCAGACTTTTTGCATCCACGATTAAAACGTTTCGGCGTTTATGCTTTTTATGAGTTCTAGGATACTGCAATTTCTATTCTCCCCTCTTAAACTTCTTCGATTCACCTTTTGTTTGATTCTACTATTTATTTAACAATTCTTCGTTTTTCGATTCTTTGATTCACCGATTATTGGATGAAAACACTCTTTTTTAATTAAATTTTAATTTTACAGTTACTGTTAAATCGTTCCTTGTCAAGTTCAGCCGAAGTGCACGATCACTTCTCCTTTTAGTCTAACAGTTTCCCGATGTTATTTTCTGCACGTGATTGTATCCTAGTCTTATCCATAGATAAGCTGTCTTCCAGTTCAGGCGGCTTGAACCACGTGACGTTAGGGACGTTGGGTAATATCTTCATGTGTCCTACATGCAGCACGGAGCCCTCAGTTTTGTCAATGTTAATGACAACTTCCTTTCTTGGCGAGCGTTTCCCGGAAGAGATTGTTTCCCATACATGAAAACCATCTACAGGCAGGTCATTAGTCTTTCTAGCTTACACGTGATAAGCACGTTCAAAGTGGCGTGCATTTGTCGTGTGGTAGCTTTATTTACTTTATTCAACAAGACAGGAAAACGTACACTATTACTGCGATTGATAGATTGTAGTGAGATAGTTACGTACTCTTACATTTGCACAAAGCCAGATTATCTAAACCAAAAGTGTTGCGTTTTTGGCTTTGCATATACGCGCTTAACAAGTCGAGTGTGCACTTTGTAAAAAATGTTCAACTCTTTACCAAGGATTTAAGTTTGACATATCCTCACCTGCCAGCTTGATTAGAGTCGGATACCAGTCGGTCACGTGCAACAATTCTCTGCTCTTCACTTCTTTTTGTTTCAGTATATTACCATAGACAAATCCAGCCCCTCGAGCCCCTCCCTCCCAAACAGTGTGTTTTGTACCATACTCTTATAAAGGGTGAGTGTCATAACGAGTTTGAACTTTGTCTCGGATAACATGGCAATTAAAATATAAATAGCAGAACAAAGTTGGCAATGATACCCACACTCGTGATCTCGTATAACATCACAGCTTTCGTTCTCTCTGTGCGAATTGCTGAAATCACTGACAAATGGCTGCTCAGAAGCAGAGTTTACCTACATTTGCTTCCATTCTTTCTGTTTTATCCATTGTGTTCTACTGCGCTGGGTTTCTGAGAGTTGAGTTGGAGCTGAACGAACAGAAAAAGAGAATAAATACTCTTGAAAGCATTGCAGAGACTAAACCATCGACCTACGTTCCTGACCTCGTAAAGTTAACCAAGAATGCTCAAGGTAAGTTTGTGTTAGTTAACTTTTAAAAACATATTAGATAGACTGAATTTATAATTCTGATAATGCGGTTTCTTTTTTTTTTTTTTTCGCAAATCATAACTCGTGAGTCCAAACTGAAAGTACATTATTAATGAGCGAAGATGGAAGCCTAGACTTAAACAAACAGGAACATCTTGGCTCTGCGTGTTCCTGTCCCTTTGACAAACAAAACCGAAGGAGAACAGGTTACACTCTTTTTCTAAACCAAATCACGTAGAGAAAATTTGAATTCAGAAGAAAATAGATTATGATTGAAATCAATTCTCTCCAGCGACAAACCAGTCGGTCGACGGAGAAAATTACTCTTCGTGATATATTTTTAAACCCGAAAGTCCTAAAATATTGATTTCTATTTCCCTATTTCCATTTTTTTAGACGGCCTGAATGTTGACTTCTAGTATCGGTCATACTTGTCTCAAGAGTCAGTACTGAAAAATGTGTCTATGTTCGCGACTAGAACCGGCTGAATCACGGACAAAAGCACAGAGGAGTATTTCCCTTCTTGCTGTACAAAAATACCAAGTTGTTTCATAAAAAAAATTAATTTCCGGTCATCTGACTCCCATATGGAATACTATATTCCATATTCCCACATGCCGATATGGAATCTTTCTGGTGACGCGTGCCAAGGCGAAGATATATGATTGATTGTACATCTGGTACATCAATAGCATCAAAATATTAAAGGTTAGATCAGTTCTTAGTCAAGGTTATATAAGAGTTATGATTAGTGGACATCAACGTGTCAACACATTTCCAATGATGTTTAAAGAATTTTTTTTGCTCTCCTGGTAATTTCTTAACGCTGCTCCTACTTCTTACACCGAGAGGGGAAGACTATAGTTGAGGACAAGCAATGCTCTTCGAAAGGCAAAAGAGATGATCTTAGTACAACCTTGTTTTGTTTACCAACATATTTACATTATTTTCTCATGTTTGCTGATCAAGATCTTATTTACATCATACATACGATAGGTTGATGGCACACGCCTCTTTGTAGTGATTTTCAGCAATTATTGACACAAGTCAATCAGTTGCATTGACATCAGAGTTCTTTAATATTTTTCTTTGTAGAATTTGAAACTATCAAGTTGCATAGGAACAGGCGCCAAGCTAATTCAGTCAAGAACACAACAGAGGATGCGGTCGCGATTCTGAAAATAAACAAACTTTTATCAGAGTTAAAACCGCATCTCTGTCGTGCCAAGGGAAATATGTGCCCTCCAGGCCCTCCCGGTCCACCTGGACCGAGGGGAGAAAAAGGATCTCGGGGACGAAGAGGACAGAAAGGAAGAATCGGAAACAAAGGAGACGGAGGCATTATAGGATCGCCTGGAAAGAGCGGAAAGCAAGGCATCATGGGACCTGTTGGTCTGAAGGGAGAAGTTGGACACAAAGGACAGAAAGGTGATATGGGGCCTTCAGGCATGCGGGGAGCTAAGGGGGAGCCTGGTGAATCGATTTCAGCTCCTGTTGTTGCTGTTTCCCCTAAAAAGTTGACAGTTAACGAAGGTGAATCAGCTTCGTTTCAATGTTCAGTCAGTGGTAATCCTGAGCCTGCAATAGTGTGGAAAAAAATGGACAATCGATTAGAAATACATCGGTCAGCAGTTTCAGGAGGAAAGATGCTGTTAAAGAACGTAGCAGGAAGTGACTCAGGTACATACAACTGTTCAGCGGCTAACATCTTAGGACAGGCGCAGGCCCTGGTTCAGCTTGTAGTAAATGGTAAGCTTTTTATGAATCATTGTTCCAGTTTTGTATAAAATGACACGTCATGCTAAAGGTTCCTGCACAAATGCATATAGAGATAAAAATATCTACAAAACCTACAGCACAACACACATAAGATACGTTACTAGTCAGGGAAAACGCACTATACCGGAAGATAATTCGATTTATTTTTTTTTACAAAATAACTCAATTAAAGAAAAACAAAATATAAAATTGAAATCATAACATGACAACTACATGTATATATTCAAAGTGAAACAAAGAATCCCACTTATCTGAATAATGACATTTAACTAGGCCTATAATATTTTTTTTGCAAAAAAAAAAATTCCATCGCCTCCTTTCTAAATGACAGGTATTCTGTTTGACTTCTCTCTAATTAATACACGATTGCAGTTACCATGATAATGTATAAGATAAAAGAATTTACGAGCTTTTTGAAATAGAAGCACATGTTGTTTTGAATTATACAAAATGTTAAAACTGGAAACTGGATCTCTAGTTTGAGCATGCCGGCTCTCTTTCAATTGTTTTCCAGGGCCGCTAATACAAAATAAAGCCAAACATTTGCTTTAAAGTAGAAAGAAACCAACCGCAATTAATAAAACTGTTTCACTTTATTCTAAATATCTTCCAACATGTACAGACAAAAAGTAGCAGAAGACCTGTTTACTATTGACAGTTAAAAAAAACAAATAACAAACTGTCAGACTGTACATATTCCGATGCCGCAAAAGAACACAACATTAAACAATTTCTGCTTTCTTGCAGTTCATCCTCGCGTTTCCCTTCACGCGGGACCTCATCACGCCATTGAAGGAAGCAGTTATACTCTCCCAACCTGTCACGTGACTGGGTACCCTGCACCAGTGGTCACTTGGAGAAAGTTGTCCGGTCAATTACCTCAGGGGAGGGTGAAGTATAACAATAGTGGATTACAAATCCTTCATGTTCGCAAACATGATTCCGACGTGTACTTCTGTTCAGCAGCAAACCTGTTAGGACGTGTCGAAAAGAAAACCTTTCTAGTTGTCGTCTCCCCTCCTCGGTTCACTGTTAAGCCTCCTGCGAGAGTTGTTGCACGGGTTGGCGACACCTTGACGTTAAACTGCAGTGCTACTGGTGATCCACAACCAGTCATCAGCTGGAAAAAGCAAGGAGGTCAACTGCCAGTTGGGCGGAGCCAGGAGATAAATGGAAAGTTAGTGATTAGAGACGTGACAACGAACGATAAAGGGATTTATACTTGTGTTGCAACAAATGCAGGAGTGTTTAAGGCGGAAACTGTTACCTTCACTGACGTTAAAGGTAGGTTAATATAAGTGATATTATACTGTGAATTCTGACAACTTACACATATTTCAGTAAAAATACGATTCCGACATGTACTTCTCTTCATCAGCAAATTGTTTAGGACGTGTTAAAAAGAAAATCTTTCTAGTTGTTTTCTCCTACTCGATTTACTGTTAAGCCTCCTGCCAAAGTTGCTGCGGCGCTACTGAAGTGATCAGCTGAAATAAAAAACAAGGAGGTCAACTGCCAGTCGGGCGGAGTCAGCAGATTAATGGCACGTTAGCAATACAAGACATAATAATGAATGATAAAGGCATTTACGTGTGTGTTGCAACAAGTACAGAAGTGTTTAGGTTGACTCCTACGACCTACAATTAAGTACAGAAACGTAATATACGGCATTTTGAAGACACTAATTTAATTATGAAATATCCGTAAAGCTTAAAACGATTGTGTGTAGAGAGATTATCCAATAAGAGGAGGGCCGGAGGTTGTGATGTACAGTCTTCAACGCAGCCGTTATTTGTGTCGTCACGCAACGCTCCTCTCCAGGAGCGCTGTGTAACGACACAAATAACGGCTGTGTAGGAGACTAGTTGTGATGAGAATGGTTTGAAAGGTTTTTCCGGCAATGAAATTCCTAAATAAGATATAAGAAGTCGGCTCTTATATATTACTGGTCGTAACTTTTTCCAACAACGAATTGCCGTACCAACGCTCAACTAAAGCATTCAACTAGGCGAAGTTTTTTAACTTTTTTATGACAGATAACTTTTGTTACTTCCATCTGTCTTACAGTGCGACTACAGTAGCCGAGGCTAGTAGTAGTAGTAGCCGAGATCGAGCTTTTCATTCAAATGTAGTTTTGCTTGACGTTTTCACTCTTTTTAAACTGCATTTGAATGAAAAGCTCGATCTTTTTATTGCCGAGGAATTAGTCAGAGCTATTTGCAGGGAGTAATAATTTCATCTGAGGAAACTTTCTGTGGTGATTTAATGATAATTTGTGAGACCTATGGAATGTTTTGACCGCTTATATTTCAAACATGAAAAAACACGTGTTAAAAATGTTTTAGCGAATTATTCAAAATCGAACAGTTAATTTGTTTGAAATTTTCCCATTTAGTGTGCTACACTGTGTAGAAAAAAGAGCATTTATTCGCTTGTCGCGGGTAGCCCCAAAATCGAAAGATATTTTGGAAAAACTGTTTTCGCCATATTTGTTTATCGTTGCTATGGAAACGCTGATTAGCATAAAAAGAGCATCATCCAAAACTTTCATCCAAGCCTAACAACTGGTATCAAATTCAGATTTATTGAGCTAAAGTAAGATTATGTATAAGCGCATTCAAAAAGAGAAGTGTAATAACTACTTGGAGCCACCTTAAAAACGGGTGGTTTAGCTGGTTGAAGGCAGCGGGAAATGAAGTCTGAACAACACGAAATTGACATGACGGCTGCTCATTTCCTGTAAACTACTCCAATTGATTCGGAGTTTCGCTGAGTCGACGAACTATTAGCAAAGATTGTTTGTATTGTAAATGGATCATGCAAGCAGTAATTTCTAATTTCTCTCCGGACGGTCCGTTTTTGTCCACGCTCTTGTTAAAGCAACTGAGAACTAGCAAACTCTCAAAAGAGTTTGTTGGTTTCTCTGCCAAACAAACAAACACGCGAGGCCTCGACTGTGTTTATCTCAAAGTTTGCATGTTCAAAAAAGCACAATTATTGCCAGCACTTGAAAGTTTTAACGCGGAATGGGACAACACTTTTAAGTTTAATAGTTTAGTTAAAATTTATTGTCAGTTCCCTGCAATTGACTTATTTTGTTCAAATGGCCCGGTTATTGTTGTCATATTGTTGCTGATATATAAAAAAAGTCTGAATGTTTTCATTTTCGCCTGTCCGTTATTTAATGTGGCTTTTAATATTTTCGCTGCCTTATAGTTTTATCCGAAACTCTAGTAAACGTCCGAAAAACTTCAAAGTTTAAGTACAAACAATAACATGTGCATACTAAAGAGAATTAAAAAGAAACAAAGAAAGAAAATACAACGAGCAATTATAATGAAAACTTCACTGATCAAAAGTAAAAATAACGCGTCCGTGGTGAATAAACTTCGGCAAAGCAGTCATTAATTGACAGCAGTCATGCAAGACAAATGTACTATTAGCTGGGCGAAAACAAAAATCATTAAAGAAGAAGATTCTGAACTTGAGCAATTGATAAGCATTTGTAAGTTTCTTGTAGACATTAAAGCTACATAAATCGCAGCTAATAATCTTGTTTAAAGAAACATTTTCATCGTTTTGTTAGAGAAGTGCGTGCTACCTGGTGTTCTCAAAATGGCATTTAGTGCCTTGTGAGTTGCAAATACATGTAATGTTAATACATTCACTTATCACTAAAGCTTTAAAGTGCCCCTGTGATCAAATTTTTGATTTTGATTTTTTTACATTTTCGTGTACTATTAGACTTTCTTACTCATCTTGCCAAATTTCAATTCATTACGAACACCAGAAGTCATTTTATTTTAACATTTATTTCCGAGAATTTACGGCCGCCATTAATCAACCTTGTTCCAAGGCTTGGTTGCAAATGGGAGAAAGTGACGTCAAAGACTCAAACATACCTCACGGGTTGAAATTATAATAACAATAAGTATTGAAAATCACGCAAAAAGCAACAAAAACTTTGGACTTGTTCTTCGTGAAATTTTCTATGCTCAGCTCAGCTCAGACAGCTTCTCAATGCGCTAATGGTACGCTTTTTGTTTTGAAACATAAACTAACGGATATTTGAATAAAATTGGTCAAAAGAAGATTTCGTTGTTCATTTTGATATGTTTGTTCATTCATTACATAGGTTGAAAAGCGATTTTATGTAAACAAAACAAGACTTGGATTTTATAGTTACCTTCACTCGCGTCGCCTTGCGCAAATATGTTTTGTGTATTTTTTGCAATTTTGATTTCCAAATCAGTTTCTCGGGCAATTTTCGATACTCAACAGGTGTATTTTATTCGGAAATTAGTCACACTAGTTATTCTAGACCGAGAAAACATTGTTTTTGTGAGCTTTTGTGCAGTCTAAATGTACTGTGCAGACGGTCGCGTAATACAGTTTTTGAGAATTGCTGAAATTGATAAATAGGCCGGTCGTCAATCTTAATTCTAATTTTTCTTGTGCTTCCGACCTTTCACTCGATTTAAGCTTATCATCATCGTTTCTGTTCAGAGAAAGCTACGCTGTTAGGCTAAGCCTATCTATATATATTATTTATCATTGTTCCTGTTCATTGTTCAAATAAGCTGGCGCCAAAGAATATTACGAATCTGTTTACTAATGTTTCCCAAGTGCATTCTTATAATACCAGATCCTCAGCTTCTAATAACTTTTACATTAAAGGTGAAAAATTGAAAATTCAACGAAAGTCCTTTTCGAGGGTAGGCGCAAAGGTCTGGAATGCGCTGCCGAACGCCTTGAAAACACTCCCAAAAAATGCTTTCAAAAATAATATACGAAAATTATTCCTCAAAACACTTGATAATGCTGATTCGTTAGCCTGTGAACAGGCTTCTTTTTGGGGAATTGGGTTAGCTTAAAATCGGCGAGCGAAGCGAGCCAAGCGCGGACTGGGGAAGAGGGAAGGGGCGCCCCTTCCCTCTTCCCCAGTCCTCGCTTCGCTCGCCGATTTTAACCTAACCCAATAGGCCATTTGCACGATGACATCATATGACTACAACTACCAGAATCCTTCAGTTTTTTGTTTTGTAGTGCAAATTAGGGCTATTGTTATTTAAACCGCACTGGGATTACAAAATTTAAATAAGAAAGGAAAAACGAAATGAATTCTGGTAGTTGTAGTCAAATGACGCCATCGTGCAAATGGCCTATTCCCCCAAAAGAAGCCTGTTCACAGGCTACTGATTCGTATATTGACGTGCCCACAATAATAGACATGATTTCTTGATGTTCTCCTTTGTTTTATTTTATTCCGATGTGTGAAAATAATTATCCGACTTGTTAAACGTCTCACTCAAAATCTTGTAAGACTCAGTTTATTTATTTATCTGCCAATTTATTTATCTCCGTATATTATTTGTTATGTGATTTCTTATTTATTTATTTATTTATTTATTACTAAAAGCACCCGCCTCGATTAGCTTGATGCTACCTGCGGGTGCCTATAATTTTGAAAATAATTTATTTGTTTAATAAAAGATTGAAGATTGATTGATTGATAGCGTTTTACTTTTACCTTTGTTTAGATGCCCTCGCTTCATCCAGTATTCTTGGCAGCCTCGACAACAAGTACCGTGCCAAGTTGAATTCCTATTTAGACCGAGTCCTCCAGAGTTCATCCACTAGTAGGTTTGTGAGATGTTGGCATGCTAAGACAGATGGTTGGGCGGCATCTACATTTCACAGCAACTGTGATGGAAAGGGTCCCACTGTCACCATCATCCAAGTCGGTAGTTACATATTTGGTGGATACACTGACAAGTCTTGGTCAAGTAAGTATCAATTTACATATTTGGTGGATACACTGATAAGTCTTGGGCTGCTAAGTATCAACTAATGACAGTCGAGTTGCTTATGTTTTCAGCTAGGGAATATTGAAACTCTCATTGACATTCGCATATTCGCAATAGACAATGGTATACTAAAGAAATAACACGGCAGATTCACTTGTTTCCGATCGCCTACGAGCGGCGGGGTAATCGAGACGACGAGCAGCGCGAGCGAGACACGGGGGAGACTGGGTAGAGAAAGATATAAACACTCCCGACCCAGTCTTTAATTTTGTAACAAGATTATCCTAAAGAAAACAAATTAACATTTTCTTTTGTATGGTGTTCTCTTTAATTATTTTAAATCGTTATCAAAATGACGTTGCTTTTATCTGAATAACTATATATTCAGTCAATATTGTTTAATTTGCTGTTTTTATCTTTGTTGCAATTTTTTCAACCAGCTAGCAGTTTAGCCTGTAATTATGTAAACATGTAATTATTTAGTTGTTATGCATTTTTTCCAGGTTCTTGTCGTTGGATTTCATCCAGTAAATTATTATGTAAAATGTGTTTTTTCAGGTTCTTGTCATTATGTCTCATCCAGTAAATCGTTCCTGTACTCTCTTTACAATATAAATGGCTACTCTCCTGTTAAGCTGAATATCAAGTCAAGTCGTTACAGACACGCTATATACACATGTTCTAGTTACGGACCAAGGTTTGGTGGCGGATCAGACCTGCTGATATCCAACAACGCTGCGAGCAACCAACAGTCTTCTTACACCTATTGTGGCAACACCTACCCCCTCCCTCGTGGGTACTCTGCTTATGGTTCTTCCTGTAGATTTTATGCAGGAAGCTACAAATTCACTCCCAGTGACATTGAAGTGTTTTACGAGACAACAACTTAAAGCGTGTAGATTACCTTTTTTACCGATTCAGGCAGCTTTACACGGACGCGGTTTCACGAGACTCTGAATGGAGGTCTTCAGTTTTCATTTGTCAGTTGAAATACTCTCTATCAATTAACGCTTCCAACTAAAATGTTATTTACAATCTCAGTTGCCCAAGTAAAAATGAAATTCAGAAATTCATTAACTTTGCACTGATTTTACGTTGATTTGAATGGTCACTCTTTACTATTTCATTCGATTACTCAAAAGTTACAGTGACCATCCACAATAAACAGTACCACACGAAAGTGCTACTCCTTAGCTTTCATATTTGAAGCGTGATTTCATCACACGCGCGAGAGTAGATCACAGATCCCCGAAGCAACCTCGTTCCCAGAGCTTTCCCTTTGAGAGAGGGGCCCCGCCCCTGTGTCAAAGGGAAAAGCCCTGGGAACGAGTTGTCCCCAAAGAAATCGTAAAAGGTAGTCAACATTATCAAAAAGGATCACTTTCAAAGCATTTGCAAGTGTTTATCATTTTGTTGGCCATATAACAAGAGCAGAGCTCTTGGTAAACGATTAAATATCACAATTGACACTTTAATTTCGTCCGTTGTCGCCATTTTGGTTTCAACGGACACACGTACTGTCCGTTCAATGCTGATATTCAGATAGTCTTAAACTGGGTCTTTGTGTGTGTGGGAGGGGAGGGGTGGGGGGGGGGGGGGGGTACGTGCCGCTGTGAACGGTATGGTTTTTAAGCAGTTTAGCCTGGAATAAGGTATAGAAATCAGAGAGTTTTGGTCTTGAATACGGTATCATTTACTGGGAAACTGATCAGTGGTATGAAAATAGAGTTTTTGAGCAATGGCGAGTCTGGGATAGGTTAGTAATTTTTGGTGTCTAGTCTAGAATATGGTTGCAAAATGCAGCTTAACATGGTCTGGTATAGGGTAAGAGTCCCAGCGGCACACCCCCATCCAAAAATATACAGAGTATCCCCTCCGGGCATCGTCGTCAAATTAAAACGAGAGTGGCCACGAAACTGATGATCGTTTACCTCAAAGAATTGAAGTCTCATCAACTTCGCGTTCTCGGGCTTAAAGAGGCTGTCACAATTTTTAGTGTTACTTTAAAAAACCCAAAAGACATCTTTGAATCAGTCGAAACTCACAAATAATGGTCCCGTTTTGTTTAAAATCAATCTACCAGTGCTCAAAGAAATAGTTAACTTAACTGTCTTGGGCTGCAGATGGCCAGGATGGAGATGGATTCGGCAACTTGAAAAAATTGGGTTTATCGCATTGTGGCTAGGAAAACTCCCAAACACTTTTTATGGCCGATTCTCTCTTCGAAAATTCACTTGATATTTTTCTCTTGGTGTTCTGTAAGTATTCCGTCTATGACAAAGGTACAGAGTTTTAATTTGGGGGCAGCTTTGACTCAAAAACGTCAAAATCCTCATGACACAAGTGAGTAACATGTGGTTATGTAACAAACAGACAGGAATTCTGTTTTGTAAAACAAGACCTAAAACTTGATTCTGAGTTTATCCTGTTTAGTCAGTCCAATGTTAAGACTCCTTAGTACAGTTGAACCTCTCCTTATGGACACCTCCATAATACAATACTTAGTCTTTACCACGGGCAGTAAACTTAGAAACTAGAGGACAAAACAAATGCAATGATGAATCTCCGGATGAACGTAGGTCAGTTTAGAGCATGGCTTGGTCATTTAATAATACACATTAAATTAGAAGCTTTGCGCGCTCTGATTTGTAAAAGAAAAAAACGGCTCGTGCAATTTTGAGCTTTTTGAAAAACTCACAAGCGCAAATTAATCCCAAATTGAACGAGAAAACCGTATGATTACTTATTAATAATTATCCGTGAAAAAATTTGCATCCATTTTTGTTTGGAATTTTTTTTTTTTTTGCAAAAAATTTTTTTGGGAATTTTTTTTTCTTTTTTTTTGGCAAAAAAAAGAAAAAATTTTTTTTTTCGATTTGTAATTTGCACTGGTGTTACACTTTTTGCACCGGTGTTACACGTTTTGCACTGGTGTTACACTTGAACTGCACTGCTCTTAGCCAATCAGAATCGAGTAATTTTTTCATGTATATTATTAATAAGATAAGCGTATCTTTTTGTTTAGGTAAATGTGTTTCTCAGTTGGAAAGCAACAATTTTGACGTATAACTCTGCGGAATAATTTTTTAGATGATGAGTGAATTTTATGAAAAAAGTCATTTAGTTTCGTTTACCTTAAATGCTATATTAAAAAATAATATAAAGAGGGTGAACAATGTGTTATATTTTCATAAAACACCTCTCATTTGAGAAGACAAAAAAAATGTAGAAATCACGCGCCCCCAGCTTGTTCTATATACATTTCTATTGCGCACTCAAATACAAGTCGTGTTTGATGATAGCATTATATATTATATGGTTTGGCCGTTTTTGAATTATTTAAGTAATTTGATGTATACTCGCTGTGTACATTTGAACTTGTGTTCACTTAGTCTAGTTAGCGTTAGTAAAAACTAGCATTTTTAACAATTTAAAAGAAGCGCTTACTCGACTATTATTGTGGCTGTCCCGAAATTTTTACTATCTTCTCAGAACATGTATGTGAGAAAAATCATGTAAACTGGCCTTTATAGTATCTTTTTGAGGATTTAGCTTTATTTACATATACTATGTAAACTTTCAACTCTTCCTCACTGTATGGGAAGTTAGTTTCATTGTATCTAACACCAATAATTGATTATTTTAGCGTAGCTGTTTTATGTACGGTATGACAAAAAGGAACGAGTGAGGAATAAGAAATAAACTTCCCGCTCCTAAAACCCCGGGGGGGGGAGGGACTCCCATATAAAAAATGACGGGGGTGCTCGTCGTACCTTTTAGGGGTCAAAATTTGGAGATTGGTACCGCTTAGGGTACTAAAATCTAAAATGACCATCATTAGAATTATCGCGGTACCTTTTA
The DNA here is from genome assembly GCA_024195265.1 of Dendrophyllia cribrosa. Classification (NCBI taxonomy): domain Eukaryota; kingdom Metazoa; phylum Cnidaria; class Anthozoa; order Scleractinia; family Dendrophylliidae; genus Dendrophyllia; species Dendrophyllia cribrosa. The sequence continues at coordinate 17,571,197 of JAJLRJ010000003.1, read as the reverse complement.
GAGTATGAGCCGAAAAAATATGACAGAATACGACATGTGTTGTTTTAGAATTGGTACCTCTTAGGGGTAAAAATTATTTTGAGCCACGCCCATCAAACGAGATTCTGGTACCTTTTAGGGTGTTTTTCGAAAATTTCCGACGAGCACCCCCGTCATTCTTATATGGGAGTCCCCCCCTCCTCCCCTGGCCTAAAACCTGCCTCAGTGTTTGTTCGCAGGGAGCCCACACAAACTGTTTGAGCGCAGTCCATTTTTAAAATTTAAAGGAATTGTATCGGAATACCAAAATGTTCGGAGTGAAATATTGTTATGAGATGATGAAGGGTTTTGCGTTGTTCGTTTACCTGGACATATATGGGTATTCTCCTACTTTTCATTTAAATTTAAAAAAATGAAACGGTCACACAGTCTGTGTGGGTCCCATGTGGTCTGTTTAGATGGTAACTCAAAATGTTATCAGCTCAGTCTTTCTTTCTTTCTTTCTCCCACAACAACAATGCAACACAGAAAACTAAAAGGAGATAAAGGCTAAAAATTATAATCATATTATTAAAGATCTTATTAAAATCCAATTCTTCCAATTCTCAATATTACAATTCCTAGATTGCAGCCACGATTAAAGCGTTTCGGCGTTTATGTTTATGAGTTCTAGGATACTACAATTTCTATTCTCCCCTCTTAAACTTTTCCGATTCCCCTTTTGTTTGATTCCGGCTATTTATTCAATAATTCTTCATTTTTCGATTCTGTGATTCTCCGATTACTGAATGAAACACTCTTTTTTAATTAAACTTTAATTTTACCGTTACTGTTTAATCGTTCCTCATCAGTTTCAGCCGAAGTGCACGATCACTTATCCTTTCAGTCTTTCCAAGGTCCCCTCGGGGGTCACGTGGCTGATTGAGTGGTGTGACTGTGCTGCTTATGTAATACTCCATTCTCTTCTTCAGTTTCTTAACAATATCCGGGTACTTGCTGCTTAGGTCGTTGCGCTCATTAGAGCAATCGTGGCTGCAATCTAGGAATTGTAATATTGAAAATTGGAAGAATCGGATTTTAATAAGATCTTTAATAATATGATTATAATTTTTAGCCTTTATCTCCTTTTAATTTTCTGTGTTGCATTGTTGTTGTGGGAGAAAAAAAGAAAGACTGAGCTGATAACATTTTGAGTTACCATCTAAACAGACCACATGGGACCCACATATGTCCAGGTAAACGAACAACGCAAAACCCTTCATCATCTCATAACAATATTTTACTCCGAACATTTTGGTATTCCGATACAACTCCTTTAAATTTTAAAAATGGTCAGCGGTTATATTGTAAAGAGCCACTTCAATCCTTTCAGATTTTCGTTCCATATTTCGATCCTGCAGCAATTAAAGAAGAGACTAAAAAAGGTATCAGTGTTACAGGTTAAAAAGGGAGGGGAGAGCGTTAACTCCCCTCTCGTGCTTGCGTGAGATCCGAAACGTGAGCCTTTTCGCAAGTTATATTTGCACTATTTTCTGCCAAGACAACCCAAACATAAGAAACAAAACATAGCTTACTATTATAGGGGAGAATATCAGTTTTCCGCTTTGATTTTCTGCACGTGATTGTATCCTAGTCTTATCCATAGATAAGCTGTCTTCCAGTTAAAGCAACTTGAACCACGTGATGTTAGGGACGTTGAGTAATATCTTCATGTGTCCTACACGCAGCGCGGACCCCTCAGTTTTGTCAATGTTAATGACAACTTCCTTTCTTGGCGAGCGTTTCCCGGAAGAGATTGTTTCCCATACATCAAAACCGTCTACAGGCTTTAGATAAACAGGGTCGAAGGTTCCACCTGCGGACGGACAATAAAACCATGTTTTTAAGAGAACAAAGCAAACAAACACCATAGTCACAAGTCATTGGTTTCTCTAGCTTACACGTGATAAGCACGTGCAAAGTGACTCGTATGTGTCGCGTGGTCAGGAAAACCACGAGACAGGAAAACCCACACTATTACTGCGATTGATGATTTGTAGTGAGATTCAAACATTTGCTGACAGATTATCTAAACCAATGATCATATATCGTAAAGTGGTGCATTTTAGGTTTTGCATACATGTATACGAGTTTAACAAGTCAAGTGCAATTTGTAAAAAAACTCATTACCACGGATTTAAGTTTGACATTTCCTCACCTGCCAGCTTGATTAGAGTCGGATACCAGTCGGTCACGTGCAACAATTCTCTGCTCTTCACGCCTTTTTGTTTCAGTATATTATCATAGACAAATCCAGCCCCTTGAACCCCTCCCTCCCAAACAGTGTGTTTTGTACCACGTACGACGTGGCCAGTTACACCCTCCAGAGCTTGGTAACCCGCATTATCAGTACTAAATATAACCAGCGTGTCATTCCATAGCCTGCAAATCAGAAGAAATTGAAAATTCATAATTGATTGACAAATTGCGTGTCTGTGTTGTCCCTAAACTCCTACAGCGGTTGTCACAGCAACATTGATAAGTCTGAAAGCATTGTTTCCCATTTCTCCCTGTCTCCGTCCTCAGTCACTCCCCTTTGACGAGAGTGCAAAAGCCTGCTCCATTCTATGATGTCATGTCCCAGTTATTCTATAGTTTACCTCGTCTCCCACCCTCTTGCACCATCCGCGGCATCTCTCAAGGTATCATCCACTACGGTTCAAGGCAGTCAGATGATCGTCTGACACCAAGGTAAATGTCCTTACCATACTCATTAGAAAAGAGCTTTTATGTAAAACTTATTGGCTATAGTGATGAAATATGAATCTCTCGCTTTACGGATCATGTCTCTATTAGAATTACAGTTTAATGAGTTCTAATGGGATGATTTGGAGGACGGTAATAGAGTGTCCGGTGAGAAACTGATGGGAAATTAGAAACTGATCTTTACGTCAAACCTGCAGACAAGCACCAGTACCTCCTAAAATCGTCCTGCCACCCCTCCCACACCAAGCAATCTATCCCATATAGCATGGCTTTTCGACTACGCAGAATCTGCTCAACAGACGCCCTTTTCTGCAAAAGAACCAAAGCCCTTACAAGACATTTGGTCAAGAGAGGGCATAATAATCACTTTGTAAAGGAACAAATCCAGAAAGTAAATGCTATCCCACGTAGTACAGCCCTGGAAACAGCAACTACACGAAAGAAACAAACAGGATACCATTTGTAGTAACATTCAATCCAGCCCTCCCTAATATACCTAAAGTGATTCAAAGAAATCTCAACATCCGTCATTCTTCTAAAAGATGCAAAGAAGCATTCCCTTTCCCTCCTTTGATTTCCTACCACAGATCCAAGAACTTGCGTGACATTCTTGTCAGAGCTGTACACCGCAGACCACCCCCTTAAACACCTGAAACTTTTCGTTGTAACAGAAATCGGTGTAAAACATGTCCTTTTATCAAAGAAGGAACCACGTTTTACACCTTCTTTTCTACAGGTGAAAAACGACAAATACGACCTCGCATTTGCTGCACATCCACGAACGTCATCCTCGTGATCCAATGCGCCAAATGCCATACATGTACATAGGTGAAACAAAACGACAAGTCAGCGATCGATTTGGAGAACACAGACGCGCAGTTGAGAAGGCCTTGAAGAAAGAACATCAGGATCAACCAACTGCCGTGTCAGAGCACTTTGCTCTCACCGGACACTCCATTACCGACCTCCAAATCATCCCATTAGAACTCATTAATTCTAACAGAGACATGATCCGTAAAGCGAGAGAATCATATTTAATCACTATAGAGTGTTTGCACATGACGTCATAAAAATTAAAAAATCTAAAGTATGCATCCTACAAATCTGTTTCTAACATGGTATGTGGATACAAGTGTTATAATCTTTCACAAAAAGTTTCAGGTTTAGACGATGTTTTGCTTTCGATTTATAAAGGTTTGAAATGTGTCACGCAATTCGTCACGCTATTTCAGATAAGCCGTAAAAATAATCAAAATTGAACCAGTTGAAAGTTATTTTTTAACTATATATGCTTATAAGCCGATTTAATGGCACTAATAGTGAATAAAATATTCTGTGATGAGATTTTTGGTGTTATTAAGACTTTGAATTTTTGGCCGCCATGTTGGTGTCCCTAAGTGGAACACCAAGATGGCCGTTTCATACATTTCTTACTGAAAATGTCTCATACTCATTCGCCTATAACTCTAGCTTAAACTAAATGGTCTGGCGCTTCAAAATTTGTCCCAGATGTGTAGGTTTAACCTCTCTACAATTTCATAAACATTTTGGAATCGAGAACTATTGTTTAATGCTTCTGAATTTTCATATGGCGTAAGTGAAAACACTCTATAGCCAATACACTTGAACCTAATGGCATGAACAGACGCGACGAAATTTAATCTTCCACTTATTTATTTTACTAGCTGTTTCTAGTTTTCAACCGTTACTTGTTTATTAGCCTAGCATGTATCAACATTTTATCTTAGCCCTTTTTACTCATGCGCATACAGGTATAAAATAGGCTCCGTTTCTTCGTGTTTTTGTCACATTGTGCATGTTAATTTATGCACGCATATTTTAGTGTACGCGAACTCGCCCCTGCCTCCCGTAGAAAGTTGGTTTTGTCCCCTATTGTTATAAAAGGCTTCAGGAAGGCTAAACCAATCAGAATCCGACTACTGAGCACATGTCTGGGTTTTAGGGGGGACTAGAGAGAACCGGTTTGTCACTCGGAGAAGACTATCAGATTTTAAACAAACATATGGCCTCTTCTGTACTCTACACTTCAATTTTTTAGACGTTCATTTTCCATTACCAAAATGTAAACACGCCTTTTAAGACTTCGAAGCGCGAAGCGGCAGACTTTACTAAGAATTTTCAAGCATTCCTGGAAAACTACAGTAAAGAAAATAACATTTTTGAATGTCCATTTACTTCAGTTGTAAGAAACATTTCATTGACTGTTCCTTTGTGTTTTCAGTGGATTTTAAGAGAAATATTTAGAAAACTTGGCCACACGAGAAATATTTCGACATGTGCTAAACAAATTTGTTTGCGTTTGCCGACAGTTTCCTCGATGCGGTTATTTAACGCGTTTTGCTCTTGAGACTAAACTAATAGATATTTGAATAAAACTTTCAACTGAGAGAATTCGTTGTCCTTTTTCCTGTGTAAAGGCAAATTGCGAGTAAACTTGTTCGAATGTTTTCTTCGTGAAGCCAATAATCACGGTAAAGGCACGCTAGTAAATATAATTAAGTTAAAGTAAAGCTTTCTGAAATAAAGTTTGCTTTCAAGATTTTTTTATTCGCGAAAACATAATATGCGAATCATCTTTACGGATAATAATAATAATATACATGAAAAAATTACTCGATTCTGATTGGCTAAGAGCAGTGCAGTTCATGGGTTCATGATGCGTCACGCAATATTTATTTTCATTAAACTGTTTCACCAATAGACGATTTTCGTATTCTCGGTATTGAACTGGAACTAGCTTGCAGACGAGGCTAATGCGGGGGATTCTTGTCACATGGAAATATTTTTAATGATATTCCTCCGCATTAGCCTCCATTGCAAGCTAGTTCCAGTTCAATACCGAGAATACAAAAATCGTCTATTATAAATTATAAAATTGCTATTACATTATAAAAGCAGAATCTCCTGAATCCGATTACATGTATTATTTTTCATTACCTGTAAATTTAAGGCTTCCAAAAATTTATTGAAAATCAGGGCAGGAGGAGGGGTCTCTGGGCTTGGAAATGCAGGCGGGAGGGGGGGGGGGGGGGGGGGGGGGTCTAGCGGGCCAGAAAATCCGGGCGGAGGGGGAGGGGTCAAACAATCTTGCCATCCGTCGGTGGGGGAGGGTGAATTCTTTCTGGAATAACCCAATGTAATATAAATAATTCACGGTTTGGAAAGTATTAGACTAGTGTGGGTTTGATCGGGAATCAATTAAATATTCAAAGCGACTACAGAAAAATTGGTAGCTTCAATTAACATGTCTTGAGTGATGGTGCAATGTGTGTCACGCAAAATTCGTCGAGGGGGGACGGGTGCGTGACCCGTTTAAAATAAACCATAAAACTTTCTTACGCATGCGCATGAGTATAGGGTACCGGTAGCCTCTTGTTAAATATTGTGACCGTTTGTTTCCATCGTCACTTAGCTTTCTTAGCCCCTGATGAAGATTAGTTTTGTCAAACCGAAATATTGGGCAAATATTATTAAAAGAAATCGAACGAATTCAGCTGTCTGATCAGCCTTGCATGTTAATTTTTTTTTACTTAAATGGTCACACTTTAGGATTTCATCCACAGACCTCCTTGTACAGTGTAATAAATAGCACCACAGGAAAGTACTGCTCAATAGCTTTTATTTGAAACGTCACATTTCCAAGGCGACAGAAGTTGAAATTAAAAAGTGTAAATCAAACGGACTGTAGATATTAAAAACAGAAACTAAATTAATCTGCTGGCTGAGTTTTTAATGTTATCACATATGGCATATCAGAGGAAATGCATGTAACGCGTTCAACGGCATATCCTAAAAGCTGTACTGGATCCTTGACCCTGGACTCTGGGCTCTTCCCTCCTAGAAATTTATTCCCCCACCCCCCACCCCCCCGAAAAAGCCCTACCCCCCTACTTTTTGTACGTGTGTTTCGGCAAATTACCTATTTTTTTTGCTAATAAATATTTGAAATCAATTCCACCATTTAAGCTGCGCGCTCGTACTTGATTGGCAGCTGATAAGAGTCATGTGTTAGAACTTGCACATGTCGGAGAAGAGACTTTTTGTTCGTTTGTTTCAAATCACCTAACATCTTATGTATTACCGCTAATGAATATTTGAAGTTAATTCCACCTACAAGTTTGTTCGCCGCCCTGTTTATCTACTCGGCGTCTGTGCGCTCCTATTAAGATTGGCACCTGATAAGAGCTTGTGAATAGAGAATTTTATCTGATCTGTGCTTCGATAAGGACGACAGCAGTTCCGATTATTTTAATCATGGTACAGGGTTGTGTAATGCAATCACGTTCGCACGCCAAATACCTTTATTTAATAAAAAATTGGGGTCGGGTCGTTCAATGGCGTTTGTGATTCAATGTAGCAACTTCCTTCTCTCTCTTCCCCTCCCTGTTCTTCCAACTTTCGCAACGAACTCGCGCGGAAACGCTAGATTCAATGCCGATTTGCGGTTGATTGGTAAAGTGTTAGTGATGCCTATCTTATCTCGAAATGTCACCAGCACAACGTAACGTTTAGTCGTTACAGACAATCCTTTCCTTGACGCTATTATATCCGTTTTTTTGCACCTACTCCAATTACCACCCAACTCCGGTTTGGGACTTTTGGCGGGAGTCTATCGATTTAGTCTATCGATTTTGCGATTTTCCGATTTTTTTATGTCAGAATATTGAGATGACACTTGTTTGAATAGTTTAACTTTTTTCCGGGGGGTAGGGCAGGGGGTGGGGGGGGGGGGTAAACTTCAGGGAGGGAAGAGTCTAGAGTCCAGAGTCCAGAGTCCAGAGTCCAGAGTTCAAAGTCCAGAGTCCAGGGTCCATCCAGCTTTTAGGTTATTCCGCGTTCGACAGCCGATCAGACCTCGAAATGAAATATTTAGCCGCCTTAAAGCGCAGCAAAATGCTCACAAGCTTGATGATGGTTGGTTTTGTTTTATTGTGTGTGTTTTTTTCCTGATCGGTTGACGTGATGTTACATAGTAAAATGTTTGTGCAATTTTTATCACAATCACCCAATCTGCTTTGAAGCTGTTGCATGAAAGAGTGCGTGAAGGCTGATTTAGACAGCACATCTTTGTCGCATGCGATTTTTTTGTAGCGCGTGCTGCTTGCGTCAGGCGAAAATTGTATACAACTCGCATCATATAACATTGAACGTGGCTACAATTGTCGTAGAGTTTTAAAACATGTTTCAAAATCCTACAATTCTTGGATAATGTGTACTTAAGGCACCCGTCGACCGACTATCGACCGTCACTATCGGCCGAGTATCGGTCGACATATCGGTCGACATATCGGCCGATACTCGGTCGACAAATTGGCCGACACTCGGTCGATCGATATGTCGACCGAGTATCGGCCGATAGTGACAGTCGACAATGGTCGGCCGAGTGTCGGTCGACATATCGACCAACATGTCGACCGAGACCCGGCCGATATGTCGGCCGATACTCGGGCTACATGTGACGGTCGGTATGTTGACCGATACTCGGTCGACATATCGATCGATAAGCCACCGACATTTGGCCGATACTCTACCGACACTCCGCCGATACTCTACCGTTACTTGAGTTTTCTCTCTCTTCTCAAACTATTTTTAAGGGACTTTCGGAGGCTTTATCCAGTCTACAGAGTATGGCAAGTGCACGCGCGAGTTTTTTGTTTAAACGTTTACTCCGCACGCCAAAATGGCAGCATTGTATGCTGCACCACTGTGCCTAATCAAAACTTGCCCCTTTACTTGATGGAGGAAGCATGGAGGGCGAGAGGAGACGACGTTGATTCGCAGTCAGATGTTTGGAAATGGATGGCTTTATTGAACGTTGCTATGACCTAATGTTTGTTCTAGACGCCGATGTCGAACAAGTAAACGTACAATAGCATGAAAAGTGACATTTCGGCAAACGAAGACGTTTAACAAAATTAACACAATACTGGCAGTCGACCGATATGCCACCGACAGTCGATCGACATACCAGCGACAGTCAACCGATATGCCGCCGACAGTTCATCGTAATGTAACACTTGAGGTATCGTGGAAAAGTGTTAAGTTTAACGCTGTAAAAAGTGTTTAAAATGAAACTAGACGTTTCGGCAATGCTGCCTTCATCAGTAGTAAAAATGTGTTCCTTGAGGTATCGACCGAGTGTCGACCGACATACTGACCAAGTGTCGACCGCGCATCGGTCGACATATCGATCGAGTATCGGCCGATATGTCGACCGACGCTCGGTCGATATGTCGGCCGATACACCCGTTAACATGACGGCCAATACGCGACCGACATGTCGACCGACACTCGACCGTATGTCGACCGAGTATCGGCCGATATGTCGACCGAAATGTCGACCGATACTCGGCCGATACTCGGCCGATAGTGACGGTCGACAGTCGGCCGACGGGTGCCTTAAGTACACATGATCCCAATTCTTTACGTGTTGCATGCAACATTTGTGAGCGAGTTGAATTGTAGACTGATTCAGACGACGCGATTCGTGTCGTATGTATGGCGAGAGCAGGTTGCAGCGATAGTTGTAGGCAAACGTTATGCTGTCTAAATCAGGTTAACACAAGGTACATGTAACGTTTCTTGCATTCTTGTCCCCATAGCTACAGTTTCTTTTCACAAGCGGTTCAAGATATTTTAAAACACCGTGGAGCTCTGGAAACGAGGATGCGAATCGTGCAAATTCCCTAGCAACAAAGGCGCACGCACACAGAGTTGGCAAGCGAATGAAATCGAACTCAGAGCTTCTAGACCGCCCAAGCCGTCTTAAAACAGTAAATCAGGATTGTTGAAAGGTTGCTGATTAAACAAGCCAAGATTAGCTTATTGACGTCAAGTTTAAATCGATTCACATGACTAATCAACTCTTTGCAATCCGGCCCGGTTTAGTAAACAGTCGTCTTTCTACTGTAAATCAGTGTTCAATGTAAACATTAAGGCATATAGAAATGCGTTTAGAAATACAAACTACAAATGACTCGGAACAGACCTAAGGATCACATCATAGAGTTTCGACTTCAGCATAAAAAAAAGTTGGCAGGATACCCACTCTTAAAAAGGGTGAGTGTCGTAACGAGTTTGAACTTTGTTTCGGATAACATGACAATAAATATAAATAGCAAAACAAAGTTGGTAATGATACCCACACTCATGATCTCGTGTAACATCACAGCTGAAGCAGCTTTCATCAAACCTTCCGTTGTCTCAGTGCGAATTGTTGAAATCACCGACATGGCTGCTCAAAAGCAGAGTTTACCTTCATTTGCTTCCATACTTTCTGTTTTATTCATTGTATTCTGCTGCGCCGGGTTTCTGAGAGTTGAGTTGGAGCTGAACGAACAGAAAAAGAGAATAAATACTCTTGAAAGCGTCGTCGCAGAGACTAAACCATCGTCCTACGTTCCTGACCTCGTAAAGTTAACCAAGAATGCCCAAGGTATGTTTGTGTTAGTTAACGTTTACAAACATATTAGATGGACTGGATTTATAATTCTGATAATGTGGTTTCTGTTTTTTCGCAAATTATAAGTCGTGAGTCCAAAAAGCGAAGATGAAAGCTACATAGACTTAAACAAACAGGAACATCTTGCCTCTGCGTGTTCCTGTCCCAATGACAAACAAACCGAAGGTGAACAGGTCACATTTTTTTTCAAAGCTAAATCACGTAGAGAAAATTTGAATTTAGAAGAAAATAGATTATGGTTAAAACCAATTCTCTCTAGCGACAAACCAGTCAGTCGACGGAGAAATTACTCTTCGTGATATATTTTTAAACCCGGAAGTCCTAAAATATTTATTCCTATTTCTCTATTTCCATTTTTTTAAGTGCTGAACGTTGACTTTTAGTATCGGCTATATTTTTCTCAAGAGACAGTACTGAGAAGTGTGTCAATTCACAGTCAACAAACAAAGAATCATAAAAATTGTTGGGGTTTATGTTCGCGACTAGGGACTGGTGAATCACGGACAACAGCGCAGACGAGTGTTTCACTTCTTGTTGTAAAGTAGTTTCTAAGAAATATTTCAATTTCCGTTCATCTGACTCCCATATGGAATACTATCAAGAGTCCAAATTCCCATATACCGATACGGAATCTTTCTGGTGACGCGTGCCAAGGCTAAGATATATGATTGATTGTACGTCGATAGCATCAAAATATTGAAGGACGTTAGATCAGCTCTCAGTCAAGGTTATGGCACGTTTCAAATAGTGTTTTAAAATCCCTTTTGCTCTCTTGGCAATAACGCTGCTCTTTCTTCTTACACCGAGAGGGGAAGACTAGTTGAGGACAAGCAATAGAGGTTTTGCAAGGCAGCCATGTTGCATGGCAGGAACAATAGATTCTTTTCCCTATGGGAAAGAATGTTCTTTCTAAACATTTTCATTGTTCCTGCCATGCAACATGGCTGCCGTGCAAAACCACTTTTGAAGGCTAAAGATCTTGTTACCAGTAAGATTGATTACTGTAATAGTTTACTATATGGTCTTCCAGTCTTGCATGTTGTTAAAATTCAACGTGTTCCGCAAAACGCTGCGGCTCGACTTGTGACTGGCGCACCTAGATTTTGCCATGCAACACCGCTGCTGAATTCTCTTCATTCGCTTCCGATTAAGTATCGTATTTATTTTAAAATTTCATTATTAACTTTTAAATGTCTCAATGGTTAAACTCCAGAATATCTTATGAATCTTATAATAGTTAAGAATCACACGAGATATAGTTTGAGATCACGTAATGCTCCGACACTCTTCCCACCTAGTGGCAAATCCTATCCCACGCTTGAAGATAGAGCATTTCAGTCGGCCGCGCCAAAAATGTGGAATAAGGGCCTGGTCGCACTACAGTCAAAAACAAAAATCCGCCCGTGCAAAAATCGAGGAAAACAAAAGAAACCGCTCCAGTGGGACACGCTTTTTGTGGAATGTTTTTGTTTTTATGTCATTTTGCACGGGCTAATTTTTGTTTGACTGTAGTGCGACCAGGCCCTAATCTGCCAACATCCATTCGCTCTATCATAAGCATTTTAGCATTTAAAGTAGCATTAAGGACGCACCTTTTTAGGCTAGCTTTTAATAACTAATTTTTTTATTTACTACTTTTCTTTTATTCGATAGTACTGAATTCGTTGATGGTTTTAAAATTTTAAAATTTTTTAATTTGTAATATTTATCTTGTAACTTTTATCTTGTCTGATGATTGCTTAGTGCGTGAAACCTGAGTTACAACTTTTCGTCCTTACATTTGTATTTTGCTCTGCATATCTATGCATAGATCACTCATAGAAAAAGTAAAACAATCTATACATTGTTTATTCATTTATCTTGTCAATATAGATTTTTAGTTAAAACAAAAATAATGTGATGCGTGTGTGAACATATTCAAAAGTAACACGCGCAATATAAATTGATTTTATTTTTTTTTTCTTGTTTACCAACATACGCGCATTAGCATTATTTTCTCATTTTCGCTGATCAAGATCTCATTTACATCATAGATACGATAGGTTGATGGCACACGCCTTTTTGTAGTGATTTTCAGCAATAATTGACACAGCACAATCAGTTGCATTGACATCAGAGTTTTTTAATAATTTTCTTTGTAGAATTTGAAACAATCAAGTTGCATAGGAACAGGCGCCAAGCTGATTTAGTCAAGAACACAACAGAAGCTAAAAGCACTGCGGATGCCGTCGCGATTCTGAGAATAAACAAACTTTTATCAGAGTTAAAACCGCATCTCTGTCATGCCAAGGGAAATATGTGCCCTCCAGGCCCTCCTGGTCCTCCTGGACCGAGGGGAGAAAAGGGATCCCGGGGACGAAGAGGACAGAAAGGAAGAACCGGAAACAAAGGAGACGAAGGCATTATGGGATCGCCTGGAAAGAGCGGCAAGCAAGGCATCATGGGACCTGTTGGTCTGAAGGGAGAAGTTGGACTCAAGGGACAGAAAGGAGATATGGGGCCTACAGGCATGCCGGGAGCTAAAGGAGAACCTGGTAAATCGATCTCAGCTCCTGTTGTTGCTGTTTCTCCTAAAAAGCTGACAGTTAACGAAGGTGGATCAGCCTCGTTTCAGTGTTCAGTCAGTGGTAATCCTGAGCCTGCAATAGTGTGGGAAAAAATGGACAATCAGTCAGAAATAGGTCATTCAGCGGTTTCAGAAGGAAAGCTGCTGTTAAAGAACGTAGCGGGAAGTGACTCGGGTACCTATAACTGTTCAGCGGTCAACATTTTAGGACATGCGCAGGCTCTGGTTCAGCTTGTTGTAAATGGTAATCTTTTTATGAATCATTGTTTCTGTTTTTTTATATAATTACTTTAGGTTTTCTTTAGAAAGCGAATGTCATGTCATGCTAAAAGGTTCATGCACAGACATACAGCACCACATACATACGATACGTTACAAGGTAGGGAAAACGTACTATACCAGGGGATGACTTATTTGTTTTACAAAAGAACTAAACTAAATTAATACAAAATATGAAATTGAAATAATAAGATAATAACTTTTCAAAGTTACATGGGAGAACAGAGAATCTCACTTATCTTAATAATGACAGTTAACTAAGCCTATATTTTTTTGCTATATTATGGATAATAAACATTTATACATTTCTATAGCTCTAAAACTATAAATATTTTAAAGCGCTGTTTCTATAAGACTATATGTAAAAGTAATATAAAAATATAAAAATAAAATGAATCTATGTACTAAAAATCAAGAAACAGTATAGTGAGATTGAAAGTTAAAAACGTTTAAACGCAGAATGTTTTCCTGAAAAGGAAAGTCTTCAGTTGGCTTTTAAAAGTCTCCACTGATGACGCCCTGCGAATGTCAACAGGAAGCTCATTCCATAGGGACGGACCTGCCTTGGCAAAGGCTCTATCCCCAAAGGTTTTCACCACTAGCATATCCTGATATTCTGTTTACTCATTTTTATAGTACTCTGGACAGGTTAAACTTACTCTTCACCGGGTAATTCAATATTACCAGTCATGAAAATGATGTACCAGATAGAAGAATTTTGACGAGTTTTTTAAAGTAATAAAATTCAAGTAAAACTGAAGCACATATTGGGGTAAAACTGGAGACATAACTCATGGAATGTTAGTCTCCTTGGTTTTAGTACAGAAGTAGTTTTTGAACAGTTTTTCAGGGCTGCTTGTATAAAAAATATCCAAATATTTGCTCGCCCAACATGTGAGGACAATAAAGTAGCCGAATGTCTTTTCACTATTGACATTTAAAAACAATACAATATAATAAACTGCCAGACTGTATTTCGCTGCCGTAAAAGAATTAAACAATTCAACATTTAAATGTGTTCTTTATTGCAGTTCATCCCCGCGTTTCCCTTCATCCGGGACCTAATTACGCTGTTGAAGGAAGCAGTTATACTCTCCCAACCTGTCACGTGACTGGGTACCCTGCACCAATGGTCACTTGGAGAATGTCATCCGGTCAATTACCCCAGGGAAGGGTGAAGTACAACAACAGTGGATTACAAATTCTTCATGTTCGTAAAGATGATTCTGACTTCTACTTCTGTTCAGCAGCAAACCTTTTAGGACGTGTTGAAAAGAAAACTCTCTTAGTTGTTGTGTCCCATCCTCGGTTCACTGTTAAGCCTCCTGCCAAAGTTGTTGCAGAGGTTGGTGGCACTTTGACGTTAAACTGCAGTGCTACTGGTGATCCACAACCAGGCATCAGCTGGAAAAAACAAGGAGGTCAACTGCCAGTTGGGCGGAGCCAGCAGGTTAATGGCGCTTTAGTGATTAGAGACATAACAGTCAACGATAAAGGGATTTACATGTGCGCTGCAACAATTGCAGGAGTGTTTAAGGTGGAAACTGCGACCTACACAGAAGTTCGGAAAGGTAAGAGTAAATTTGAATACACTATTTTGATATGTAACTGATCTTATATCTGAAAACAATCTATAGAAATAATTATCCATTAGGAGAAGGGAGATTGTGATGAGGATATTTTCAAAGGTTTTCCTGATCCCTACAATTTTTTATAATATAATACGTTCGCTCCCATATAACATTTTTTTACTTTCATCTAGCTTAGTAACCGGGCCACTTGAACAAAATTCTGACCTAATCAGATTGCAGAGAATTGTTTGATTTGATTTGATTTCTCTTCGGTACCTTTTATCCACGCTCTTGTTTATGCAACTGAGAACTACCAAACTCTCAAAAGAGTTTGTTTGTTTCTCAGCAGAACAAATAGGCGTGGCCTCGTCTGTTTTAATCTAAGAGTTTGCATGTTCAAAAGCACAATTATTGCCAGCACTTCAAAGTTTTAACATGGAATGGGACAACACTTGCCTGGCTCAAAAGAATTGAGTTGGAATTTATTGTTAGTTTCCTGCACTTGGTTAATTTTGTTCAAATAGCCACGCTTATTGTAGTCATATTGTAACTTGTTGTTGATGTAAGAAGTCTGCATGCATGTTTTCATTTTCGCAGAGCCTTATTTATTTAGTTCATATTGTTTACGAAGTCTCCATGTTTCTATTTTCACTTGCTTTATTTCATTAAACTTTTAATTTTTTCACTGACGTATAGTTTTTTTTCGAAATTGTAATGTCCGAAAAACTTCGAAATTAAAGTTTAAGTACAAACAATAAGGTGTGCCGGATGCTAGAGAGAACTAAAAATAAATAACAAAGGGAAAGAAAAATACAACGAGCCTAGTCAATAATAAAAACGTCAAACAAAAGTAAATATTACGCGTCCGTGAGCAATAAACTCCGGTAACCTGAGCAGTCATTAACTGACAGCAGGCATGCAAGACAAATTTACTATAAGCTGGGATAAAACAAAACTAAAAGAAGAATGTTTTAAACTTGAGCAATTGATAAGTTTTTGTATGTTCTTTGTGGACAGTAAACCTACATAAATCGCAGCTAATATTCTTGTTAAAGAAACAGTTTCATCGTTTTGTTCGAGAAGTGCGTGATACCTGATTTTCTCAAGATGACGTTTGGTGCCTTGTGAGTTGTAATAAATGTTAGTTCATTCACTACAGTCACTTTGGCTTTATTTACACTGTTTCATTTCATCGGTTTCAGCTAGCTTAGAAACAGGTCTTAAGAGCGATTGTGCGGAGCAAACGAATGTCAAAGAGCTTATTAGAAAGG
Organism: Dendrophyllia cribrosa; assembly: GCA_024195265.1. Lineage (NCBI taxonomy): Eukaryota > Metazoa > Cnidaria > Anthozoa > Scleractinia > Dendrophylliidae > Dendrophyllia > Dendrophyllia cribrosa. The sequence goes on along the minus strand of JAJLRJ010000003.1, from coordinate 17,555,303 downwards.
AAGAGAGTAACCTAGGTACTGAAAGACTGAAGTGAGAACAATCGCTCCCTCGCGCCCCTCCTCGATCTCTTCCACAATAAAAAGCGGCCAGTGGCTAAGGTTCCCAAAAATGTAGTGAACTAGATACTGAAAGCAAAACCTTTAAAAACGGCCACTCGGCCGCGTCATCTGAGTTGGACCTTATTTTCATCCCCTACGAGTCATTTTGTATAGTTTTATACTTTATAAGGGGAAAGCAAGATGTTAGTTTTAGGCTTTTCTGTTCGGTCATTTAACGTATTTGGATCACGGGCGGGGCGCCCGATTATATAGCTGCTTTATACACTGAAATTAATTACTACAGCTTCATATAATTCTAAGCTCTTTTGGGCTGACCTCTCGTAAGCGACCACCTCCTGAAAGTGAACACCTTAGTTTGGCTGGTCTCTTACGGGAGGTTGGACGTATTCAATAGGGCCCCACAAGTTTACAAATAAAGCCTTCGCAAGTTTTTGTGCATTGCCGAGAAGTCACCAGGAAACGAACAATCACGAATGTGTGAGTTTTCCATGTTGCATTTCATCTGGGCAAACTTGGTTCATTTTAAGTGCGTATATTTATTGTGTTATTGTGCTAGTCTCGTTCTCTTTTTTTTACATATTCTTAGTGATCATAAAAATTGAGAGTGGTCGAGCGTGGTCGCCTACGACAGGTTTAAACAATAGTGGACTTCAGTAATTCTTCTTCTTATCACTCCAGGAAAATAAAAGAATGACCCAGAAATCAGGAGTTCAAGATTAACAGTCACACAAGTTCCAATTATAGTGAATTTACTGTAAATTTGTAAAGACGTAATTTTTTTTCTAGATAACAATACGTGTGATATGATCGAGATTTGACTGAGGAAAGTTTTATTTTCTTGGACTACCGGCCACAGAATTGATAGCACTTCTCTAGAAAACAATTTTTTGCATCGAATGGGACAATAGTTGACATAGTTACATTAAATAATCGCTATAACTGTTCATTGAAAGCGTTTACCTTTTACCTTTGTTTAGGTGCCCTCAGTTCATCCAGTATTCTTGGCAGCCTCGACAGCAAGTACCTTGGCAAGTTGAATTCTTATTTAGACCCAGTCCTCCAGAGTTCATCCCGTAGTAGGTTTGTGAGGTGTTGGCATGCGAAGACAGATGGTTGGGCGGCATCTACATTTCACAGCAACTGTGATGGAAAGGGTCCCACTGTCACCATCGTCCAAGTCGGTAGTTACATATTTGGTGGATACACTGACGCGTCTTGGTATGGTAAGTATCAATTTACCTATTAGATGATTACACTGACAAGTCTTGGTCTAATCCAACCAACTATCAATTTACATTAATAGGTAGATTCTTGGCTTGCACATGACGTCATAAAAATTCAAAATATGTAGATACCAGTGTTACAATCCTCAGTTTGCTTTCGATTTGTAAAGGTTTTAAATGTGTCACGCAATTGGTCACACTATTTCAGTGGACAAGCCGTGAAAATAAACAAAATTGAACCATTTGAAAGTTATTTTTGCATTATAGATGCTAATTAGCCGATTTAATAAAACTTTTAGTGAATCCAATATTTTGTGATGAGATTTGTTTGCGTAATTATGGCTTTGACGTTTTGGCCGCCATGTTGGTATATACTCCATGGGAGAATGCCATGGATGCACCGAAGAGTGCATCTATTTACAATACTTAGCCATACTTACCCACAACCAAGGACAAAATTGAACCACAACAGATACACTGACAAGTCTTGGGGTGGTAAGTATAAATTAATGACAGCCCGAGTTTCTTACAGGTTTTTAGATGGGGAATATTGACATAGCCATTGACATTCACAGATTCGCAGATTTGCAATAGACAATTAACTTTAATTGTCTACCAAAATAGCAAAGAAAATTTTACTTTAATTTATCGCCTACGAAGGGCAAACGAGACGACGAGCAGCGCAAGAGGGACACGGAGGAGACTGGGTAGAGTAAAACTTGTGCACTCCCGACCCAGTCTTTTTGTAACTAGATTATCCTTAAGAAAACAAATTAACACTTTCTTTTGCACGATGTTCTCTGTAATTATTTCAAATTGTGATCACAATATCGCATGTTGGTATCTTCGCCATTTTATCAATATTCTTGGACAAGAGAAAATGATTTCATCATCTCTGTTCTTCAACTGGTTCAGCTTGTAATTATGTAAATATGTAATTAACACATGTTATGTAATTTTTTTTAGGTTCTTGTAATTATGCCTTTTCCAGTAAATCATTCCTGTACTCCTTGTATAACGTCAATGGCTACGCTCCTGTTAAGCTGAAGGTCAAGTCAAGTGAATACAGTTGCGCTATAGACCCATGTTCTGGTACTGGTCCAAGGTTTGGTAAAAATGACCTGTACATATACGACAACGCTGCAAGCAACCAAAATTCTCGCACCACCTGTGGCAACGCCTACCCCCTTCCGCCTGGATATTCTGCATCTGGTTCTTCCTGTAGATTTTATGCAGGAAGCTACAAATTCACCCCCAGTGACATTGAAGTGTTCTACGAGACAACAACTTAAAGAGTGTAGATCACGGTATCTTCTTGCAGATTCAGACCACTTCACATGGACGCGTTTTCACGAGGCTTTGAATGGAAGTGTTCAGTTTTCATTTGTCCGTTGAAGTTCTCTCTCTCAATTAACTAACAACTACAATTTTCCTTACAATCTCAATTGAGAGTCATTTATTGATTTTACGTTAATTTGAATGGTCACTCTTTAGGATTTCATCCGGTTACTTAATAGTTACAGTAACCATGTTCAGCATAATAAACAGTACTACAAGAAAGTGTTACTCGTTAGTTTTCATTTGAATCGTAACCCTTAAGGATTTCATCACACACGCGATGAGAGATCGCGGATCCCGAAAAGGTAGGATAAGGTAGTCAACATGTTGTTTTACCGTATGTTTGGAAAGTACGTTTCTTAGTGGAAAGAAAGTGATTTTGATCTATAATTCTGTGGGAAATTTTTCTGCAGATGATGTATGTTACAAAGCATATAAAAACGCCAACAATATATGTATTTTCATTTAAGAACAGGAAAGAAATGTAGAATTAAACGTTAAGTACAATTATTAAGAATGCTCTTAGATATTCTATTATAAATAGACAAATGTAAATTGCAATTAGTTAATAACTTTTTTGTAATGTTAATTTCATTTTTCTTATTATTCTATATTTCTTTCTCGGTGAATTAGCATAAACTTGCTAGAGGCCTAACCTGCCAAATCAACCCAGATAAAATAAAGTTATTTGTCTTGTATTTAATAGATCAATTTCGATATATTAAAATTCATACTTGGCCCCGAGGCTTGGGGGAATAAAACAAAAGAAATCACATTGAGGTTCAGCGTTGAATTATTCATTTCTTTTGTTTTATTCCCCTAAGCCTCGAGGCCAGTAAGCGCTGGTAATGGCAAAATTAGCATTTACAGTAATTTGAAGACGGCTCTTACTATCCTTCCCACCTTCTCTATATATAGGTAGTTCTGATTCTTTGTTGATAAGACTCAACTATCGTTATTCATGTCTTGTAATTTATATGTCCTTATTGTATGGAACGTTTGTTTCATTGTATCTATTTTATTGTTAATAGTATAGTTGTTTTATGAACCGTATGATAAGAAAGAATGTCACCGTTTGCCTTTTTAATAAAGTTTAATTTACAGTTACTGTTTAATCGTTCCTCGTCAGTTTCAGCTGAAGTGCGCGATCACTCATCCCTTCAGTCTTTCCAAGGTCCCCAACAGCGGTTCTTTTTAGCGGCTTCTCTTGCTCAGGGGTCACGTGGCTGATTGAGTGGTGTGACTGTGCTGCTTATGTAATACTCCATTCTCTCCTTCAGTTCCTTAACAATATCCGGGTACTTGCTGCTTAGGTCGTTGCGCTCATTGGGGTCAGCGGTTATATTGTAAAGAGCCACTTCAATCCTTTCAGATTTTCGTTCCAAGTTTCGATCCTGCAGCAATTAAAGAAGAGACCGAAAAAGTTATCAGTGTAACAGGTTAAAAAGAGCGGGTGTTAACTCCCTTCACATGCTTGCTTGAGATCGGAAACGTAAGCCTTTTCGCAAGCTACATTTGCGCTATTTTCTGCCAAGACAACCCAAACATAAATAAAAAACAAAACATAGCTTACTATTATAGGGGAGAATATCATTTTTCCGCTGTGATTTTCTGCACGTGATTGTAGTCTAGTCTTATTCGTAGATAAGCTGTCTTCTAGTTCAGGCGGCTTGAACCACGTGACGTTAGGGACGTTAAGTAATATCTTCATGTGTCCTACACGCAGCGCGGACCCCTCAGTTTTGTCAATGTTAATGACAACTTCCTTTCTTGGCGAGCGTTTCCCGAAAGAGATTGTTTCCTATACATCAAAACCGTCTACAGGCTTTGGATAAACAGGGTCGAAGGTTCCACCTGCGGACGGACAATATGACCATGTTTTTAAGAACGAAGCAAGCACCATAGTCACAGGTCATTGGTCTTTTTTAGCTTACACAAGATAAGCACGTGCAACGCGGTGCGCATGTGGCGCGTGGTAGCTTTATTTATTTTATCCATCAAGATAGGAAAACCCATACTATTACGTATACTACGATTGCAGTGAGATAGTTACGGACTTAAACATTTGCACATAGTCAGATTGTCTAAACCAACATCACATATTGTAAAGTGTTGCGTTTTGGGCTTTGCATACACAAGCTTAACGAATCAAGTGGACTTTGTAAAAAAATGTTCAACTCTTTACCAAGGATTTAGGTTTGACATTTCCTTACCTGCCAGCTTGATTAGAGTCGGATACCAGTCGGTCACGTGCAACAATTCTCTGCTCTTCACACCTTTTTGTTTCAGTATATTACCATAGACAAATCCAGCCCCTCGAGCCTCTCCCTCCCAAACAGTATGTTTTGCACCACGCAGTGGCCAATTACAGCCTCCAGAGCTTGGTAACCCGCCATTATCAGTACTAAATATAACCAGCGTGTCATTCCATAGCCTGCAAATCAGAAGAAATTGAAAATTCAGAATTGGGCCACAAGTTGCGTGTCTGAGTTGTCCCTTAACTTCTACAGCGGTTGTCATAGCAACACTGACAAGTCTGAAAGCATTGTTTCCCATTTCTCCCTGTCCCCGTCCTCAGTCCCTCCCGTCTGACGAGAGTGCAAACGCCTGGTCCATTCTATGATGTCATCTCCCAGTTATTCTTCCGTTTCCCTCGTCTCCCACCCTCTCGCACCATCCGCGACATCTCTCAAGGTATTATCCACTCAGTCGGTTGAAGGCAGCCAGATGATCGTCTGACACCAAGTAAAAAGCTTGTAAATAAAACATATCTAAAACACGCCTAACTCTGTTTCAATTTACGAGTTCGACGAATCCTAAAATAGTAACATTCACCGCAGGACACTCAAGCTAAAGCTTGCCGTGAGGAACACTCGAGTCACTTACATTACTCTTGCGCACATTACCCGGATATTGACGTTGGCTAGTAGCACAGTACCTTCAAGAATAATACTTCATTTTATTCCATACCCTGCTTCTATAAAGGCCTTGGTAATGTTCCCCACTGCCTCGTACAGTATATCCACCATACCAGCGTACATTCTCCTTACATCGTTCTTAATAAACTTGTATTTATCGACATAATATTGAGGAGCTTGGACTGGAAAATGCACGTTCTGAAATGCCATGTACAAAAACAAGGGCTTTGTAGGGTCGTGTGACTTGACTATTTTCTTTGTCCTCTAAAATTCCAAACAAAGATTATTTGTAGATGGCATTTACATTACGAATCTTAAGAAGAGTACAAGGGATGTGTAGGGTCGTGTGACGTGACTATTTTCTTCGTCCTCTAAAAATCTAAACAACGGTATTTGTAGATGGCCCTAAAAGAAGAGGACAAGGGGGAGACTAAGAGGATTCTGGCCATTTGTAGACTTGGTCAACATAGCGTATGTATACAAATTCATAAGTTGTGACAGAGTTCGCTGTGTTTTCTTCGTTTTATGTGCAAGACTAGAAAACTGTTCAAATTCTCGACTCGTAGAATTCTAATTAAAAATTGCGGATATAGAATTTGGCCATTTTTCTGTCGTTCTGTCAGTTCTGAAGCGGTTTTGTAGATCAAGGCATGTTTAACATAATAAAATAAGTTCGTACAGAAATTAACGCAAATTTTGATCACACATTGACCGCACTAATGTTGTCAAGTTACCTCCATAAATGCAAACATGGCGTAAGTACCATTCCATTCCCTTGCAGGTTCTGCTCCATCACGAAAATCTAAAAATCCTTCCACTGAGTGGTTATAGTGATCCTCTGCTCCGCCCAAGAATCCGAACGAAGAATCAAGTCCTCTTCTTGTAGGAACATAAGGCCACTTGTACGACCCAAGATGCCACTTGCCTATTAGGTGCGTGGAGTAACCTGTTGGTCATGCAGAACAAATTGTATGGTTTTCTGGTCATGCAGAACAAATTGTATGGTTTTCTAGTGTATGATACACGACCGGCTGTGAAGCTCATATGACTACTTATTCATTTTAATATGGTCATCAACTATTTCGACCAATTCGACCTGGAATTCGAGGGCCACAGGTTTGTCAGTCGCATGACTGTTAAGTATTACCCTCTCTAAACAAAGTTGATTTATTTTATTCAAAAGCCAAAAGACAATGGAACACGAACCATAACGGTCCAGTTTTGTGTTAGTAAGTGCACCGAAACTATTCAATTCAAATGGACAGACTGCAAATCACAGTAGTTGCTAAAAATATATATATATATATATATCTCTGTGTCGTAACTGTTCATCAGTAGGATGCCTAAAATGTGTGCAATTCTACAATTGGTTTCGGCTCCATTAAATCCTATACCAACCGCAGAACATTTTAGGAGGAGCCACCCACAATGTGAGCACAGTCACGGACAACACAAATAAGTAAGGAAAACAATGCAAAGTGAAATTAAGACGTTATTTAACGAATTAAATGCACACGTCAATTAAACAAACAAATAATGCACGCGCACAGAAAATGCACCAACAATGCACGCGCACAAATAATTAAATTAAAGAAATAAAAACGCGCACGTACATGTGCCGAGATACGACTGAAATACAACTGCATACAAAGTCAAACAACAGCACAAATTTGCTTTGTATGATGCAGCCACTAAATAGAAAAGCCACATTGATAGCGGGCATTTTTTAGGGGCAGTACGCAGCTCTTACAAGGTCTTCTCTGATTTGCTGAGAAAACAATAGAACAAACAACACAACAATGGACCCTAGCCCTGAAAACAATAGAGCTGCGTGATACCCAGGTCCAATCAAATTAGAGGTTGTTAAGAGCTGCGTGGTATCTGACTTATTAACCGCTTCATCTGTGCTTTTGTATTCTCATTGGGTATTCTTTAGCTGTGTTTGGTTACAGATGGTCAGAATGTAAATGAATTGCGGCATAAGCAATTGTTTGTCCCTGGTGTCTTGGACAAATCGCTAAAAATGATAATTATGGTTAGAATCCCCAAAGCATACACCCTTCCAACAATAATGTGCATGATGTCCCTTTTGAAGTGAGACCTACCAACTTTCTTTAGCTCTTGAGGTAGAATGCTATAATCTAACGGCAATCCATAAGGGGCATCAAGGTGTATTACACCATGTTGCAGACCTAAGAAAAAAAAAGAAAAGAAAAAAAGAAACACAGTTGTGAATAAGTTATCGAAGTTCCTATGCTATGTCCCGCTGTGCTGGCAAGCCTAAAACAGACTCATAATGAAGGGATGCTGGCTATTTTAGCTTATCACTTTCAAAACCGAAAGGTTTATTTGCATCAATGAATGTTGGTCGAAATTCTCACAAATGTACGGAAACAGCTTTCAAAAGGTGTCTTTGTTTACGGAAAGCTTGTGTACAGCTGTCCCTTCCAGACCTGTCTTTCCATGAAGGGAGCGCCTGTACAAAGCGGGATGGATGGATAGAAATGATTACAAGTTGAAAGCGTTAGGACAGCCCTTTTATTTCACCTGTTGCCGATGTGTATTAAAACAGAAAAAACTCTAAAAGTTAACTGTGGGCCGTGCTATCTCTCCAAGAATTCACCTGTAAAAACCTTCCAGAAAATAGGGCGCCTGCTTGCATTACATTATCTGATTCACAGGTAGCTACCTGTTCCAATTTCTTGGATAGTGGGGACAGAGAAGTATAAAAGGGAATGGAAAAGTAAAAATAAAATACAACGCGAGGAATACATGTAAACATGAGATAAGAGATTTTGAAGTAATTGTTAAGTTGGGTGAACCCAAGTGAACCCAGTTGAGCTGCATGGAATAAATTCAGTGTCAACACAGCTCACACACCCCACCACCCCCGCCCCCAGCTTTCGTTTATCACGCAGAGTTGTCCATTGACCTGTGACCAGTGTCAACACAGCTCATAGCCGTAGCTTTCGTTTGGAACGCAAGGGTGTCAATGACTAAATATTAAACCTCATGTTCAGATGTTTTGACACCGACTTTATATGTAGTTTACCTGTGTGTATGGGGTACCTTCCTGTCATCAGAGCGGACCTTGTTGGGGTACATAGTGGCTGAACATAGTAGTTATCCAAGATTACTCCTTCTATGGCCAGCTTGTCGATGTTTGGAGTTTTTATGGTGGATCCATGAAAGCCGACATCGCTCCAGCCAAGGTCATCCGCGATGATGAAAAGAATGTGAGGACGTTTTGATTTCCTTGGGTCATGTGACAATGCAGGGTTGGAAAACAAGGCGATAAGAAGAGATAGAGTGGCTTGAAATAGAACAAGCGCCATACTGAAATGCGAGGTAAACATACGTACGTCGGATATAGACAGATATCACATGACAAATATTTTACTGAAACGGTATTATTCAGTGACACTTTGTTGTCGTTGTCACGTAACGTTAGCGATCAAGAATAATTATAGAGACACTGTCACGCCCAAATAACAAAATTTCGCTTACCATATTGTCTTGTATCACCAAATGCCCCCAAATATACAACTTAATTAAACAAAAGGATTCTATAGTTTGGAGATCAGTGCAGAATTGGAAGGACCGAAGTGGATTACAGTTCATCAAATACACAGTCGTGACAGGCGGTCTGAAAAATCAAAATTGTCATTCTTGTGCAGTTTTGACTGTTTTAGCCGTTCTTTTGTCTGTTTAGCTAACATTTCTTTGCTTTCAATGTTTTATGTCACCAGTGTGAACAGCACATCATAATAGGAATATAAGAATAAAAACATAACGACATAAGGAAACTGTGCAACCTTCGCTTCACTTAATGTCTCAGCCGTGACACTGCCTCTTTCCTGACTCGTCCCCAGTCGTCTTTCTAGGCAAGACGCGGGAGACGCGCGTGGGGGATAGACGCGGAACGAGAGAAGCGCGACCGAAGGGGGTGATGGGAAGGAGGAAAAGGAAAGGGAAAGAGTCTCCCCTCTTTCCTACTTCCAATCACACCTCGCGTTCCCCACTGCCGCGCTCCTTTCGCTAATTGAGAGACGACTGGGGACGAGTCAGGCCTCTTTTAGTCGAAACGGGAAAACACATTTGTGTTATGATGGACACCATACCGGTTACCATAGAGACCACGGAAACTAGACCCAAGCTTCCCTGCGGACGAAGTGTCCTTATTTATTCGGGAACTTATTGATAAAGTCATTTATGCGTTTTATGGCTTTAAAAGAAAATTACAGTACAATTCCACAAATTACAATTACTTACACCACGAGCAGCTTGCTCACACAATAAATAAGAATCGAACTAGAACATGTATTGTTTATCAAGCGAACTGATGATCTGGTTTACGTATGTAACGCATTTGACAGATCGTATAGTGGTTAAAAAGTCCAATTTTTCGAATTAAAACTTTCTAAAAGATCGTTTCACTCTGGATGGAAAAATGTTCTGTAGTCCGTCTAACTGAATGGTTCTTTCCGTGTGTACCGGAGCACCGTGATGACGTAAAACAAAAGGAACAAAGAACAACAATAATACAAATGCAAAACAAGACCAAAAATACAATACCTCACAAACAATAGAAGACAATGAGTATAGGTACGTGCAAAAAGACCCAACTGATGATCATGAATGAAAAGTGGAAGGGAAAGAAAAGGCAATAAGCTGGCGTTGCTATAGTAACCGCTGTAGCTTGTATACCAGTGACACAAAAAACTTTGATCGCATTTCATAAACGAGTTGAAGTATGAAAGCTATCGTAGCTTTAATTTTCCTTCCAAATTTTGATTTCAAAACATACACCCCACGGCTAAAAACTGAGTCGAGCCTCCTCTAGATAAAAATCAACGTAATAAATAATTTAATTTCCTGTCGCCACATTAGCCTAATTCAAGCTTTTCATGTGTAATCCTTGTACACTTTGTGACCGCCGAATTTGAGAGGGTGGATCGTGGATGACAATGCAAAAAAATATTTGTAAAAGATGTAAACTATCCGTGTTTGCCTGTTTTTGTCCCCCAATTGACACGCAGCTCGATAGAACCTCTAATTTCATTGGACCTGGGTATCACGCAGCTCTATTGTTTTCAGGGCCAGGGCACATTGTTGTGTTGTTTTTTCTATTGTTTATTTGTTTTTCAGCCAATCAGAGAAGACCTTGTAAGAGCTTCGTACCGTCCCGTTTTTGTTTGCTCCACACAACAGAAAACAGCAACATGATGGCGATGAAAATATCCCTCGCTTTTCTTTGTTTAACTTTTGCTGTAGTAGCTGCAGCTCCTATGGGAAGAAAAAAGGTTTTAATCTTGGGAGCTGGAGCTGCAGGAATCACTGCTGCTAAAACACTTCACGACAAGGAAATTACTGACTTTATTGTGTTGGAAGGACAAGATTATATCGGCGGACGAATGAAACAAGCATCGTTCGCGGGCATGAAGGTGGAATTAGGAGCGAACTGGATCCAGTACGCAGACGAAGAAGACAATCCACTGATGCCATTAAAGAAAAAGCACAACTTGACGGGGCATAGGTCAAACTTCACTAATGTTCGCATGAGGTAAATCCATTGTATTATGATTTATTAATACCGTCAATTCAGAGGTTTGAAAACGAGATGTGAATACGTATGAAAAGAAATGAAAAAAAAAACACTAAGCTACTTTTAAGGTAAGGAACACCGCACTGAGTGCGTTTAAAGTCAAGTTTTGGCAAATATTGCCTTCTGAGATTGATTGTGTAGTGATTAAATCAGCTATTAATTTTCATGTCAATGATCATCAGTGCCAATTATCAAGTCAATGGTCAACTGTTTTATTATGCACAGGAGTTTGGTTTTATCGACTGAGTCGATAAGGTAAATTAGCCACCGTAAAAATTTTCGAGAAAGCTGACGTTTCGAGCGCTAGCCCTTCGTCGGAGCGATTCGCTCCGACGAAGGGCTAGCGCTCGAAACGTCAGCTTTCTCGAATCTTTTACGGTGGCTAATTTACCTTATCGACTCAGTCGATAAAACCAAACTCTTGTGCTTCACCCCCACCGACGCAGCACCACAGTTTCTCTAGAAACTAACCCCTTTCATTTGTTTTATTATGCCATGGCCAATAAGTGGTTTGCAACCATTCCCTGAGGATTTAAAAGACAAAAGCCCAGCGGCCATGCTGGTGGACGGAACAAAAGAAAGTAATAGATGCTAATGAGAGATCTTTTGTTTCGTACACCAGCGTGACGTCAGGTGAAAACTCCTGCTCTTACTTATTCCACAAATTAGCACAAACTCAACTTGTTAGCGATAAACTGGCTTATGAATGTTGGACAAATCGTGAAAAATAGTTTTAAATGATTCCGTTTATGAATATTCTCCATCGAATGCAAATCATGACTGGTTCCCACTGCACTTGCGAAGGACCGACACAATGACATAACGTCGTCGTCACGTAAATGCAAAACACAACTTCGATGTTTTATGTCACCAGTGAACATCATATTAAGTGTGAACATCATAATAGGAACATAACGACACAAGGAAACTATGCAAACTCAATTTTCATTGATAATTAATGCCCTGGGGATGAATATTAATGTATGTATAAAAGACTTGCATGCCACTCTATTCAATGCTCTTTGCTGTAGTCACGGTCAGTGAATGTTTGGCGTCCCGCCCACCCTTTCCGCGAAGACGCCGGGTTTGAGATCCACTGTATTTCTTTTTCGCCTTGGTTTGGGCTTGTCCCGGGCCAGAGCGAATTTACATGTCATAAATAACAATACCCAGGGCAGAATATTACAGTGTGCAACCTTCGCTTCACTTAATCAATTCTTGGTTTTCACTTACGTCATATCAAAATTCAGAAACATTAAACAATAGTTTTCGAATCTAAAATGTTTATGGAATTGTAAAGAGTTTAAAACTTCACATCTTGGCCAAATTTTAAAGCGCAAAATCATTTCGTTCAAGAGTTATAGAAGAACGAGTATTAGACATTTTTAGTAAGAAATGTATGGAGCGGCCATCTTTGTGCCCCACTCAGGAGGCTTAAACTAAATGATTACAACTTACACTAAATGATTACAACTGTAAAAACGTTATAGTTTAAAACTCATGAAATACAAAAACAATGAATATGATTGGTGAAGGGTTTGACGGGTGACAAACTAAACTGACAAGTGATGAGAAAGCTAATACAGTTAAAACGTAATATACCGTGACAATACATCGGACAAACGAAACTCAAACTTTATGAACTCTTTGCGTGGTGCATCGCCGCTCTGTAGAGAATCCGCATCATCTCGGCTGCCCTACTCCTATATCAGAACACTTTAATCTACTGGGACACGGATTTGCAACTTATACCGCAGGAATTAATACGTTATTACAAAGATTCTGTAAAAGAAAAGCGCGTGAAGCATACCTAACAGACCGGCAAAGCAAAAACGTTAGAACCACTTGGAACCAACAGACTCGCGACGAGCTTCATTAACTTTATGAACTTCGTCAAACCCTTACTAATCATATTCATTGATTTTTATTTGTATTTCCGTTTAGTTCCAGTTGTAATCATTTATAGTGTTAGCCCCCGAAGAAGCTCTTTTTTGCAAAGCGAAATATGGGGCACCATTATCCGACTATTATATTCCACTTTTATTTTATTTTATTCGCTTTTGTTTCTGTTTTTCTACCCTAAGGAACGGTTAATTGTTTCTTTCGTTTTACTTTAAGTATTAAAGAACCTGTACAGCCTGTTGACAAGGCAAGTTTGGTGGCGTAGAGATCCGAAAAATAGCGCCCCCGAAAGTAACGGCTATCCAAACGCTAATTTTCGGACGTTTCTCTGAGTAAAGCTTGAACTCATGACGTCTTTAACCCATTGCAGTCAGATTCCTTTTACGGAGAAACATAAAACTAACTATGTCTGAAAAGTAAGACTACATTACATTCATTGCATTCAGTAGCCGACACTTGAAACCACGATCGCATAAAACACAAGACTTGTCGGAACAAAAATTTCACATCATGAGCGGCGAACACAATATCAAACGGTCCACTGAGCAAAATACGGAGTTTGGGATAATTTCCCACTTGGAGTATGAACGAATTTTGTATTCAGTAGTGTTGTGTTCTTTTCGAGGAGTAAACTTGGACATAAGATCACTAAATATTACGATATATAACTATATATCAAGATCGGTCAGGACAGTGTCCCTCTAAGAGTGTAACCACTTAGCAAAATACCACTGAGCAAAACGGGAAAAAAGGAGTTTCGGACAACTTCCCACTTGGAATATGAAGGAATCTTGTATTCAGTGTTTTCTTTTTTATCTTAGAAACGATTCCGGAGTTGATGTATCAGACATGAAGCTGTATAAAGAATGGGAGAAGACAAAGGATGCTCTGTTTGAGATGGGAGAAGAGAGAGGCGAGGAAGACATCCCACCAAGAGATATGCCCGCCTACACAGCTTTACAAATGCTCAACTGGAGGTCTAACACTCCACTGAAGAAAACTCTCTCGTGGTTTGACATCGATTTCGAATACGGCGAAGGTGAAGAGAAGGTGTCCTTAAACAATATGGGTACCTTGGGAGAGGACCTGTTTATTACTGACCAAAGAGGAATATGGACTCTCTTTAGCGATTTCTATTCAGATTTTACAGACAAAATATTACTGAACAAAACTGTGTCCAAGATCAAGTACGACAACAATGGAGTTGAAGTCACCACAGCCGGAGGTGAAACTTTTACTGCAGACTACGTCTTGTGCACTTTCAGCTCTGGGGTGATGAACAGTGGCTCAGTACAGTTTGACCCACCCTTGCCAGATTGGAAGAAAGAAGCCATTTTTCGCCTGAAGCCTGTTTACTATACAAAGATTTTTCTCAAGTTTCCGAGTGAATTCTGGGATGATAGCGAGTGGATGTTGCATGTTTCAGTTCCGAACACGGGCCATTTCCCAACATTTTTGGACCTCGATCGGCCTCATTTTTTTCCAGGTTCAAAGTCTTTGTATGCTGCAGTGACTGGTGATGAAGCGTTGAGAGTAGAAGCGCAGGATGATTCCAAAACGATGGAAGAAGTGATGCAAGTTTTGAGAAACATGTATGGATCCAGCATACCTAATGCCACAGGTAGAATCTTATGTACATGCATAACAAAACGTTTAATTTTGATGAAGGAGCTATTACTTATGTATTTATCTATTTATTTACGAGGGTTTATTGATTGATTGATTGATTTAACCCTTTGCAGTATTTATTCCAAAGTCAAGAGTGCTTTTACGAAAAACATAAACTTAAAATTATGTCTTAAAAGTAAACTACACTACGTTTGCCACATTCAGTATCCGACGCTTGAAACCTCGATCGCTAACCAATTGGTAAGTTGCATGAAACACAAAATCTTGCCAGAACAATATCTCTATCCGAGAACCAGGGACTGTGACGGGTCTACTTAAAGATCTTAAATGGCCCTCCCATGAAACGAGACGTAAAATTGCAAGACTCACCATGTTTTACAAGATGGTAAATGGTCTCGTGAACATTGATCTCCCAGATGACCTCTTGAGAACATCTCAACGCTCTACGCGCTCCTCATATCACAAGAGATTTATCAACCTGTATAGCTCCACTAACACCCGTAAATTCAGCTTTATAACAAGATCACTTAAGGAGTGGAACCTGCTCCCGAACAATATACTTGAGGCCCCCACCCTTGCTAAGTTCAAGGAGATGGTCACCATGGAACTTGTGAAGTAGTTTAATTAATGAACACGCAACACCTGTCAGTTTGTTTTGCTTTATTTTATTTTACATTGTATTTTTTTTTATATATCCGCTTTCATGCCAACAGCTTTGCGGATTATAATATATAAATAAATAAAAATCCCACAGCAATAAGCGGGGAACACAATATCAAGCGGTCCTATCCATCCATGAACGCCTTGCACTGTCTTGAAAACTTGTACGCTGTAAATCTTCCTTCTGTTTCTCGTAATATGACGCCGGTATTATAGGAGTTGTAATCCAAAACAGTATTTTTGTTTTGAGTAAATTGAAGTTCTAAAAATGTATTTGAATTTTGTTTCCTTCCTTCAAAGAAATTGTGGTAAGCAAGTGGACGCAAAACCCCTACTTCCTGGGATGCTGGACAGACCCAGTAATCGGCACCGATTCTTCCGTGTTTGCCAACATGGCCGGTCGGCTCAACAATTTATTTTTCGCTGGTGAGGCTACTGATGCCGACTGGTATGGCTACATGCAGGGAGGGTACTTCAGTGGACTCGAAAGGGCCAATGAGATCGCTGGTTGTATCCAGGGTCAGAAGTGCGAGCCGTACGAGCCTTCCACAGGCCTACCAGTAATCGTAAAAACGCAGGACTGCAAGGCGAAGAGCAAAGCGTCCCAGATAACAATGCGATCCAGTATCAGTTTGCTGGTTGGGTTTCTTTTCCTCAGTTGTTTTTAATTTGTTCGTTTCAAAGTCGATTTTTTCTTCCTCACTTTTAAGCCGTATAAAAACGTCAAAGTTAAGTTCAGATTGGTTAAAAGAGGCTCTTGAAAACACGAATGCGAGTTCGGTTTATTCGCGTTTATTCTGATAAAACAACAAAATGGAGATGCTCTCTTGATAGCATCCAAATATTGTTTTGCCCAGCTCTCCCTTTTCACGGTCTTGCAGTATCTCGAATTGTGATGTTTCATGTTTTTAGAAGACTAATGCCGGGTGAAGACAAATTAATATTGAAAACCTTTTTGTGTTAATTATTTTTCTGTGGCCATGGCCATTCCTTAGTTGCAGTTTATTTCGTATCGTATGTTTTAGCTAAATAATGTGAACGGTTATAGTATCAGGTACAGCTAGAGGCTATTTAAGAATCGGTTCATGCTTAGCGTGCGTCTATCGAGTTATGGATGCACGTGGGAAGTTTGGAGAGCACGAGAGAAGCGTAAGAGCGCATCCATAATTCGATAGATGCACAGCTAAAAGCATGAACCAATTCTTTTATAACACTGAAGCGAAAGGAAAAGGAAAAAAATATTGATCGCATGACTGAACGAAAAAAGGCGCGAAAAGTATATTGCCGCGTATCGCATTTCACCTTGGTGAAGCTGAATGCAAGTTCACCTTGGCAAAGCTGTTCAAACCGCTTGATCTGGAAAAAACGAACAAGCACAATTTTCTGAAAATGTCTTCTAATAATTGGCTTTGGAATATGGTATATGCTTTATGCTTCTTTAAAAATGTTCGGCTAAACATTGTTTGAAGCGGATTGGAACCGAAAAATCTCACTACGCGGCTGTAGGAACTAAAAGGAGCAAGTTTGTATTTTTTTCGCATCATGGGTTGTTGATGAGTGCAAGTTTTGTCGAACTCTCGGAGACTCGCTGTGCAGTCCAAAGCCGAAAACAACTTATGCTTTCAGTATGGATTGACTTCGGACTTAAAATGTGTGGACTAAAGATGGACTAAAGATGCGAATGGTCCATGTCAAAACAACAACAAGAACAATTCAACTCGCTTAAACTTGTAAACTTAATTTTCTGGAAAGCTGGGTGCTAAAGGAAGGGACTAAAAAACTACATCGAGTGCAGGTACCGTTTTGTTAACGTTAATTTGTGTCAAAATATATTAATTTTTGTAAGACTGCCTTGATTGTGGTTTTTCCAAATCGGATAGCTTTCCGCTCTGTTCAGTCGAATGCTTGTTCAGTTTGGTTTTCAATTCTGAATTGAGGTCTTTACAGACACGATTCTCTGCCATTTTACTGCTGTATTTCATGTTGTTTGTCGTTTTATAATAGGTATAATTTCCGTAGAAAACCTCGGTTTGTGAAATTTTAGCGTTGCGCGGCCACGGGTATTAAAACTTGTAAACATCGCGCCGCCATACCCTGCGAGCATCCGTTCGCTTTTCCATCGAGCATGCGCAGCCACGTGACGCCCCATGTGGCGCCCCACGTGACGCCCCACGTGATGCATTTGACGTTTCGCGGGAAAATTATAGCACGTGCCGTTGTTTCGTGGCAAAAATGTCTTCGTCACCTTGGACGCCATTTTGATTGTTACACAGCGGGCTCGCATAAACGCAGCAGTTACGTGGATGAGTGCATGCGCGAGAGGCTTAACAAGTTTGTAAACTTGTTTTACCGGTTCAAAGTTAATTTTTCCTCCACGTTTCTGGACGGCGGCTTCATCAAAGAAACGAACGGATGTTCGCAGAGGTTACTTTTTCGTCCGGCGTAGCTTGGCGCAAAAGAATCCTCTGCTCGCAGGATACGCCGCCAAGATAAAAAAAACTAACATTAATAAGCTAAGTTTTTGACATTTTCGTACAGTCAATGGCAATAAATTAAGACTTGAGGTTTGATTTGTGTAGATTTTTGTTTCCACCCGGATATTTACGATGTTGTTCTCCATTTAAAACGCGTTGAAAAGGAGTGAGCAAATGAGTGAGCGAGAAAAATTATGCTTATTGGCATTAACACACGTCATTTCTATAATAAATTTTTTTATATACGCACGAGCGTGCGTCCATCAAGTTATGGATGCACGCTCGCGCTATTGAATTAGACTGATTGGGCGAATTTCCTAGCTATGTTATAAAAAGTGTTCATGATTTATATTTTTTTACCTGGCAACGGTTTATTCAATCAGCAGTTAACAATTAGCCTATTTCAGGCTCTCAGACTGTGGGGGCGAGCAAAAAATGTTGGAGCGAGCTAAGAAAAAACGAGGGAGGGAGGGGGCGGTGGAAGAGGCCTCCTCTCCCTCTCCCCAGCCCCCACGCCCCTCCATCCCCCCGTTTCCGCTCGTGTTTTTTTTGCTCGCTCCAACATTTTTCGCTTGACCCTACTTTCTTTCTTCCAATGAACTTCATCAATGTACGGATGTTTTTGCATCAGCAATTTTTAAGAAATTATTAGCGAATCCTTGTTTTACATGTGTATATTTTATGTAATTCTTAGCTTATTTTTTAGCAGTTTTAAGTTATTCTTTTTTTTTTTTTTGTAGTGTTTGTTTTTGTTGTATTTTAGATTTAATGTATATTCATATGTATGGCCTATAGACGATCATTGAGCTGAATGGGTTACCCTACCTGCCTAACTTGCTTATGTTGTTTAGCAACCTTTAGTTCTATCACCTGCAGTCATGGAAGGTCTTCCTCGAAATATTTTAACGTTTTCTTTTATCTTTTTTCAATGAAACCCACTTTCATTTTCATCTTTTTTGGCTCCAATTCACTCTAGTGATAATTCTTTATTAACAGTTTTTGAACAACTAGTAACTTCAGTCTCGCAAGTACTTCATTTAAGGAGGATCGTAAAATAAAGCAAAAAGATATATAGATAGGCTTAGCCTAACAGCGGAGCTCCCTGAATTCTCATATTCTAGAACGCTTCTTTAGCTATAACTGCATTACCTAGACGAAATCAGGTTTAAAAATAAGCACTTTGTTCTATATCCCTCCAAAAACGCTTAACTTGCAGAGTTACGCAGCCACAAATGCGGTCTTGTCCTGTCTTGAGTTGCAAACCGCGAAAAAATGCAGGGAAAAACGATTTTGCAAACCGTTTTCTCCGCTAAACACTACAAAAGTGTTTACTGCAGCTGACGTTACATCGGCAGTGTAGCCGCGGGAAGCGCGCGAAAAATAATGCCTCGTTTTTGTTTCAAAATTCCTAAAATCCCGGATGTTGCGCTACGTCGTACGCGCATGTTAGGCGACGTCGTACGCGCCCGCGAGCTAACCCTGCACGACGTCGTACGCGCCCACGAACATTTCGCTAGCCATGACCATGAAATTTGACTGGCATGGTTCTAAAAGTATGTAGCTCCGCGAGCGAGCCTTCGGCCCGCTGGAGCTCCGCTTTAAAGCAAAATGTTTCCAAAATACTCTTACATATTATTTAAAAACAGCCAGACATTAAAATAATGATTACAAAGTAATATGTGAGGGCATTTTGGAAATATTTTGTTTCATGCAAATCATTTGCTTATTTTTAATTATTATTGTTTTGCCCGCCATCATGCCCTAAAAATGATTTTTGATTTACTCGAAAACAGTCTTATAATTTTTCTTGAAACTTCGTCTGCAGCTAGCAACACGTGAGAACTACGAAATTGAAAGTTCATCATGAAGTATCTGACAAGATTTTGAAAGAAACGACATTGCTAAAAACAAATAAGCTGGTGTTGCTATGGTAACCGCTCTGACTTGGAAACCAGTGACACATAAAACTTTGATCACATTTCATAAACTTAATGAAGTAAGAAAGCAATCAAAACATATCTTCCCTGCGAAATTTTGATTTCAAAACATACACTCCACGGCAAAAAAAGCTGAGTCGAACCTCCTTAAAGGTCTGCCGATTGGTGACTTTACTTCTCAAAAGTTCAGTGCATTTTTTAAGAAAATTGCCAAGGATCTGAAAACAATTTGACGGCACTTATAGGTTTTTCTCATAGATAATATAATAATAAGTTTAATTTATCCTGATTGTAAAGACTTTTTACGTTCATTTCAAATAGCCGATCCTTAAACAGCTCCCCATAGTAGAATGTGTGAAAAATAAACACTATAGGAAAGCTACACAAGCCTGGTTAAATGTCTGGCGAAATAAATGGGCAAATAATCTGGCTCACGTGCAATTTTGAAACTTTTCAATTCAAGGCACCATAAGTGACCATAAATCACGAAATGCACTCGCGTTCAGATGTTTTCCTTACCGAATGGAATAAGATACCCCTTTCCTAGACTTTCTTCAGCTCGCTTTATATGTCCTTGCTTATATTTCATTTGTCACACGCTTTCTTCATAATACCCACTCAAACATCAGCTGTCCTAAATTATGGAAGATTTACAGAAAACAAATTTTAACTTGAAAATAGCAAACACATCCACTTCCCATTTTCCTTTGTCCACCGTGTTTTATGGCCGCCAGCTGGAGATTGCTTTACATTTACGGAAAACTTTTGGTTAAATTATGGATTTCAATGGTGCTCTTCGGAAGGTTCTTTGGTCCAGAGTTAAGAAAACGTGAAATGTAAACCCAAACAAAAAGAGGCACTGGAGGTGATTGCTGCTAACAAGCGGGATCATGTTTAATTGTTTTCCATACAGGCTACGGTAAATAACTTATTTTTCAATTAGTTTTCAGTACAGTACAATCAGTACGTCTGCCGCTACGTCTGATTACATTGTTTAGATACAATGTCTTTAAATGACGCAACACAAGTTTAGTCTGGAAAACTTGACGCACCACTGAACGACTACACCACCGCGGTAGGAATTAAACCGTACATCATAACCAACCAGGCGCTTTTTGGAAGTGTCGGCATAACAAAGACTGGGACTGAAAATCGTTGAAGTCCTCACTGAAAGCCCAAAGGCTCAAGGGAAGTCTGATGAAAAGAAGATCGAGCCTCATTTCCATTCTTCCTGCGCTTCCAAAAGTTCCCCCTTGAAAAGAAGGCACCTGGGCACAAGAACTAAACACAGGCTGTGAAACAATCTGTGAAAAAAAAGCGCATGAATTGATCGTGACAGTTAAATAAAAGCGGCCCAATAACTGCAATTTTATCTTGTAATTATTACAAGGATTGAACTTCTTAACGTTATTTTACGCGACTGTAATACAGCAAAATCGTTTTTTAATAGCCATGAAAAACACTAAGACAGTGGATTGAATATTTATTAGAAATAAACACACAAATACTTGAAAGGCGCATGGAAATACGCACTGTCGAAATTGCAAGGCAATAGTTCCTTCATTGAAACGGATTGAAAAACTAGAATCAGTCGGACCTACAACGTTGACAACATTTTCTTCAAGAACCTGCAATTACCTTAACAAGTATAGAGCTCAATTCTCAAGGATATGTGATTGAACCATTCCACAGGAAGAACTCGAACATAACGAGCTTCAATTAGGGGGTTTAGTTGATGAGACACAACTGTATTCTTGTCCGTGTTCCCCTGAAAAACCTGATTGTGATGAAAAACAATAAGATATTTGCATCTGAAATCGAGCACATATTGGGAGAATTAACATTACTTCTAATCTTGTCTTAGATATAGGAATTTCTTTCTTCGTGGTTTTTCAAACAATCGAGAAAAGTGCGAAGCTTTGATGACGCGAAAATTTCCTGTAATAAGGGTGCGTGTCAATGACCTAATAAGGTTGAGTCACGTTTTAGACTAGCATGCTTGAGCAGTAAGGAGACTTCGTTCTCAGGGCCATTTTGGCGTGAAAATAACCTGGCAAGTAGTAGATCGCGTGATCTCCCAATTTACCAAGCCTACCGCCAATTTCATATTTGGATATCTTATCTTTAGGTCACTGATGATCTACTATTTCCCATGATTACCTATCGTCACCATTTTTAATCCCGAGTTAACCCTGGAAGCGAGATAGTCATACCGTGTCTGAATTATCTCCATTTAATCTGTAAAACTTGAAAACGTGGCCGTCTTCACGATACTGTAACTTGTACTTTGTGACCCACTGACTGTACCCATTCCTTCCTTGCGTCGCTATGCGTGTCACTCTTGTCGTATTAAGAAGATCCACCTGTAGCCATTGATTTAAATTGTTTCTCCGCGCTGACCAGCCACCAGTCGCAGTTGCTTTGAAATGTAGCCTGGCCTGATGGGCGGCATGACTGCGGGCCCATTCTGACGAAGCGCTTATCTGTGAGTTCAGAATAACGCCATTTTCCATACCCAGAGGGACTGGACAAACTAAGAGAAAGAAAATAAATGGGTTAGTTTCTAGAGAAACTGTGGTGCTGCGGCGGTG
Source organism: Dendrophyllia cribrosa (assembly GCA_024195265.1). NCBI lineage: Eukaryota > Metazoa > Cnidaria > Anthozoa > Scleractinia > Dendrophylliidae > Dendrophyllia > Dendrophyllia cribrosa. Next base: position 17,532,966 of record JAJLRJ010000003.1, on the reverse strand, counting down.
GGGGGATGAAACACGAGAATTTAGTTTTATCGACTGAGTCGATAAGGTAAATTGACCACCGTAAAAAGATTCAAATAGTTAGAATCGAATTGAAGGGCACTAGATATATGAAACTATTATTCTTTGTAGAATTCAGAGAGAGAACCGCTGGCAGTTGACAGGCCCAGTACGGGCAGTACGCAGCTCTAACAAGGTCTTCTATGATTTGCTGAGAAAACGATAGAACAAACAACACAACAATGGACCCTAGACCTAAAAACAATAGAGCTGCGTGATACCCAGGTCCAATGAAATTAGAGCGGGTTGTTAAAGGGAACCTCCATTGTCAGAACAAATTGACGTTAAATTGTTGGAAATAAAGTCGAAATTTAAAATTTTTAAAAGAACAGGTGCAAATATAATTTTAGTGTACAAATAAAATTGATATAAATATCGCCTATTTTCGCTTTTAAATTTCCCGCGCGCCGCCATTTTGAATATTTATGACGTGTTACGGTTGCCGTTAATGTTAAGAATCGAAGTTCTTGTGTTTGCAACAATAGGTGGTTTTCACGTTACGTCACGGCGGCCATGTTGGTGCACACCTACAAAAGAATTTTAATGAACTTCTTTTGTTATGTGCACCAACATGGCCGCCATGGCCTTTGTCATTTGAGTCCCACAGGACTGAAGGTCACGTGAGTGAAAACCATCTATAGCCCAATTTCGACATATTAAAATTCAACTTAAAACAAAAGACATCACTACGAGGCTTAGGGGAATGATAGTAGGAATTTATGTGGTTTATTCCCCTAAGCCTCGTAGTGATGTCTTTTGTTTGAAGTTGAATTTTAATATATCGAAATTGGGCCATTAGACAACCTTAACACGTCATAAATATTCAAAATGGCGGCGTGCGGGAAATTTTAAAGCGAAAATAGACGATATTCATATCCATTTTTTTGTACACTAAAATTATATTTGCACAGTGTTTTTTGAAAAAATTTAATTTAGACTTTATTTCCAACAATTTAACGTCAATTTGTTATAACAATAGAGGTTCCCTTTAAGAGCTGCGTGGTATCTGCAAAGTACGATGAAAACTTGCCTTTTTCACATTGTTTGCCGATAAATCGTCCTTCAATACACTCGCATTTGTAGTCATCAGCAAGATTCCTGCATGATCCACCATTAACACATGGACTTGATAAACAACGGTTAGTGTCTACAAGAGATAAAAGCTGTTAATTGTATTTGATTTCTGAGAATGTCTAACATCTGATACAACGTTAAAATATCGTTATATAAGAACCTGTTATAGAGTGTTTTCACTTACGTCATATCAAAATTCGGAAGCATTAAATAACAATTTTCGATTTCAAAATGTTTAAGTAATTGTAGAGAGTAACTACACATCTGGCCCAAATTTTGAATTAGCGCAAGAGCATTTCGTTCAAAAGTTATAGGCGAAGGAGTAATAGACATTTTTAGTAAGAAATGTATGGAACGGCCATCTTGGTGCCTCACAAAAGGGCACCAGCATGGCGGCCAAAACTTCAAAGTTACACCAAAAATCTCGTCTCAAAATATTGTATTAATTATAAGTGCCATAAAATCGGTTTATAAGCATCTATAATGCAAAAATAACTTTCAACTGATTCAATTTTGTTTATTTTCACGGCTTATCTGAAATAGCGAGACGAATTGCGTGACACATTTAAAACCTTTACAAATCGAAAGCAAAACATAGTTAAAACCTGAAACTTTTTGTGAAAGATTGTAACACTGGTCTGACTGGTATCCAAATACCATGTTAGGCCCGGTTCAAACGTCGAACTTCACATGCATGTGCCGAATCTAATGCAAATGAGCGAGAACAATAGATTTTGCTGATTTGCATTAGATTCGGCACATGAGAAGTTCGACGTTTGAACCGGGCATTAGAAACAGCTTTGTAGGACGTATTCTTCAGATTTTTGAATTTTTATGACGTCATGTGCAAACACTCTATAAATTATTGGAAATATATAGGACGCATCTCAAACTGTTTCCTGCGTTAAGTTCTGTCATTGTATGACAGAATAAAGCGTCCTTTTTATTCTAATTTGTTTTAACAAGTTAACACTTTTTGGACGAGAAAAGTAAAATTATTTTCTCTTTTATACACCACGAGTTTTAAAACATGAAGTTACTCTTTTGTAGATAAAAACTTTTTGTTTGACCTCAAATAATTTCACTCTCGACCCCGTTTGGCCTGTTGTCACAATACACTGTACGCAAATTCCAGTTTATGATCTCTACACGGCGTTGCCATGCTTAATTACGTAGCTCTTATTTGGTCACCATTCTTCCTACAACTACTGTGCTTTTAAACGGATGCCTTTTTTATAAATATATACTAAATAGATCACCTTTGCAATCTGCACCACTCCACTGCGCCTTGCATTTACAGCGGAAGGCTTTCGGAGCTTCAGAAAAAGTACACGAGCCTGCATTCAAGCAGCCGGTCAGCTGACAGTCGTGCTGCAGATAAAAAGAGAACTGAGGCTGGTTTTAAATGGGATTATAAAGACCTCGGTCAATTTTGGTTTCCTTGCAACCAACCGCTGGCTGAGGAGTAACCTGAAGTGTACCCTTCTGGGTCAACCTCGTTCCCAGGGCCTTTTCCTAGTTTAAAATTGCGGTGGGATCGGAGAAACCCCTGGACAAAACTGTCAAACTGTACTCCAAAAATATTGGAGTGTTATGTCGTGTAAAACATGATGAAATGTCCTCGTTTCGTTTGAACAACGGTTTCAGAGTACCAGAAAATAAACACGGCTGCAAATAGGTGGAAATAACCTACAAAAACGCTATTTCGTCGCGTGTCACGTGACAAAATACTCTACGGTTCTTGTTGCATTTTGGCAGTCATGCCCAGGGCTTTCTACACTCGCCCCGCCGTTTGAAAGGGTTGAGGGTCCTGGGGACAAGATTGCTTTTGAGCCCGTCAACTGCCGCCGGTTCTCTCTTTGAATTCTACAAAGAATAATAGTTTAATATATTTACATTGTAGTGCCCTTCAATTCGATTCTAAACAGGTCGTTCCCGAATCATCAATGAATTTATGACTAATGAATTTAAGCCATTGAATCCTTTCTTAAATCTGCAAATTGGTCATTTCTTTTTAATGTTTATATTTCAAATTCATGAACGCAGGTTTTTTTTTGTTAGCTATAGATCATTATTAAAAATGACACTTTTTTAGTTTCTTACATTAACGTCTTGATAAATATTATGTTTCTAAATTATTATTTTATTCCAATCCTGAACAGTCGTAACAAGATTAAGAGTCTTGAATTTCTTTTCTTTTTTAAATAATAATATATGCTAGACATCAACAACAATAAGCCCGGTTCTGGTCATTATGTTGTGACGATTTATTTTCCATCGAACTTAATGAAATATTGAAATAAGGAAACAGTTTTGAAAATTTTGACATATGTTACAGCACGAGTAATTGCCAATCTTCCAGACTAATACTAAAGGTACTAATACTAATGCATTCGGATTTAGAGAAAAATAATAAAAGGAAACAATTGTGATGAGAGAGTTGTTCCAGAGCCGTTTTATTAACGTTTGAAACAGGAAAAATACTTTAACAGACGTTTTACAAAAATACATATCTTATTTTTTTTTAAGAAATTCTCTTTAACTAACCTTCATGTCGCGAAACTGAATATAGATTGTTTTCTTGTCATATTCCAGGTCTTCATCTTCTTCGATGAACGACTGTACGCCCCGCTCGTTCAACTCACAAACTCCTCTTTCTGTTTCGTCGAGACTAGAAACTAAGCGAAAATTCGAAGAAACACATCGAGGGTGTCTTTGGCACTGCAATCCACAGGAAACCAGACTGACAGAGTGAAATGACTTGTAGGTGGAGCTTTTAAGCCGGCGATGATTCCGAGTTATAATGGGGGAAGACAGGTAGTCATCACTCCAAGCTGCCGTTTGAGACATTAAAATTTGACAACTTAAAACTAAAGCAAGGAAATGTGAAAAGTCCATGATGAGATTACGGTTGCGCATTCTCAAATTCACGTGTTTTTATTACGCACCACAAAGTACTACTGTTTACTTTTTACTGTCTAATTAAATTGAGAAAAGCAAATAATGTTATGTTTATAGTTTTTCTTTTAATAAGGATAACTCAATTTAAATTAAATAACAGTGGAATCCTGATTTTTTGAACTTCTGGATTATTCGAACCGAAACTCGTTTTTCTTGGATTTGATTTTAGTCGATGCCATCTTCGATTTTTCGAACCAATTTCGTTTCCGTTTCGAAAAATCGGGATACCGCTGTACCAGGAATACGTGGTAACTCTTAAAAAAGACCAAGTACTAAGTTTTCATGATGATTCACTTAAAATAGGTTAGTCACCAGGCACGGCCGGGTCGTTATTTGTCGCCATTTTGTTTCGCTAATTTGGAAGCCATGGCACTGCAGCTTATTATCTCAAATGTTCAATGGATTGAATTTTTTAAGTTGGAAAATCCATCGGTTGTCTGCTTTAAGTTGTTGTAAGTTCTTAAGAGTTTATTTCCGCTCATTTTGTCTTTTTCGCCTCGATCGATTGTTTATGAAGCGGTCATTTCCAATTTTCGTTTCAGACTGACATTGTGCCTGAAGTCACTGCTTGACGTCAGTGCCGGACACCTTCAAAATACACCTTAACGATATCGAGAAAAAGAATAAACCAAAGACGACACTACGCAATGAAATTCCGGGAACAAGGAAACTAAGTCTCGCTTTCGTTCCGTTTATTGATGTTTACGATTTATTCCTTCCTAAAAGTTTTTCGGAGGATGATTTGGAGCATGCTTTATCATAATAATGCCGGTGCAATTTATCAAAGAACACATTATCATTTGATTCATTATTTCTTCTTTTTCATTGGCCGAGAGCCCACCACGTGACCTGCGAATAACTTTGAGATAAAAAGGCGTTCATTAGGAGAGTGTAAAAATACCATAAGAGGAACAAACATTAGGCAATGTTCGTTTGCATCTATCTTTCGTCCAAAATCGGTTCCAGTATTCTCATGTTGATCAAAATGGTTCTCCGATGTTTTTAAACGAGTGTATTGCTTAGCGCCCATATCACATGTCTCATGCATGGCGCTTTACATACACTATTGAGAATGAGATAGGACATCAGTACCATGAAGGCGCCTCAGGGCTGTAAGAACGGTTTTCAATTGACTGTCGAAAGTAATTTCGTAATTGTTTCAGTTTTGCATTGGCTAAAAAATCTCGCGCCACTTTATTAACCAATCGGGAGTAAAACCAAAACCAATCGCGACTTGCTCGCACGAGTTTTAATTTCCCGCGCTTGGCGCCGGCTGCATGTATTTGCTTTGTGTTTTGATTGGTTTATTGGATTGTTTAGGAGTTCTGTGATTGGTCAGATTAATTACTTTGGTTTTGATTTTACGACACTCAACTGAAAACCACTCAAGCGGAACTTTATTCGTGACGTAGGTGGTCACAGTTTTTTCTACTTCTGGCACTCGTTTCCTTGCATTAATCTACTTTGTTACCAATAATATACTGCAAAGCGGGAGAATAGAGTGATTTTACTTAGACCGTGAAACAGTATCTAGCAATTAATCAAAATTAGCCAAAATTAGGTACGGTGGCAGTCTTGAGAATACGCCAATTCACATACTATATTTTTTTCGTGACAAATGCTTTATGCGGCTAATTTCATTCTTGATACTCTGGAACCAGGGTATCCTCGAATCTGCATGGAGGAAACACAGGCCATAGACTGACAGGTATGAATCGATATGCAACCTACCGCTCAAAAAAAAAAACTCCGTTCATCCACGAACGGGGTTTACGAAATGAACAATGAGTGCGGGCAGGCGTATTTTTCCTTCCTCTCCCCCTTATCCTCCGTTCGCCTTCCAGCCTGACTCCTACACCCTTGGTCGCGTCTTTTGACTCGCCTCAGTCCGCGGCTTTTAAAACGCAACACTCGTTCGCCCCCAAATACGCCTGCTTTGCAAGCTACGATCCAAGACGTTTTGCGCAATTGTTTCATGATCAAGAGGATTAAATGAACCGACAAAATCACTTTCACTATGATTTCCGGTATGATTCGACTTGCAGATTTTCTGTAAACAAGAAATCTCTTTCTCTGGGCTTAAACAATCAACGAACTCCCGGCGAACTGTAAAATGTAATTTGGAATATGAAACTGAAAAGGAATGACTTTTACAACTGTCTCAACTCTGAATCATTTTACGTTTCTGGATCGAGTTGGAAAGCCAAACATTCGATGTTGTTCGATAATTTTTGCTCTGCGTTCGATTTTGTTCGATGTCTGAACAAAATCGAACTTTATCGAACGTTCGATTTTGTTCGATGCGCAAATTTTTTTGTGAGTTCGATTTCGTTCGATGACCGAACAAAATCGAACCCAATCGAACGATTGAGTTTGAAAACCGAACGTTCGATGTGATACCCCGGGACTGAATGACCGACGCAATGTCTCGGTGACCGTTGAAGTGCTTGCTTCCACTTGAACGATGATCCGGATTCTAAAGCAGTTTTTCACTAGTACTGTTGCCACCTCATTAATTTTGCTTTAACTTGAATCAACTCATTACCGAAAGCTTTCTTTGGTGTTCTCCGAAGTTTCGCTATAGATAAGCTAGTAATTAATGTTGGATGATGTTAAGCAAGCTTAGGTCAATAGCGCATCCAAACTCCAGACTACATCGTAAGAGGGAGGAGTGAATAACGGGAGGGAGGGGTGGCAGAGTGGTTTATTGTACCAATAAACCATTTATATGGGACCCGGGGAGCCCTCCCCTAGATACGCTATTGTAGGCATGCAAGACTGATTTGTTTTTTCAGTTCTTTGTACACCACCTCGTCCGTGACGATTTTACTTTAATTCTTTGTTGTCATTTGAAACATGCTTTGGTTTCATCTTACTGCAGTGAAAGCTCCCCAAAGCGGCCGTCTGAACACTTTGCATTCCAGAAAAGAGCCGTGTGAATATTTTACTGCTCGTTCATTGCACATGCAAGAAAATCCCGCGACAACAACAAAATGCATATAATGAAGTACAAATAGCTTTTATTTACAAAATTACCAGCTTACATTTTCCTTACACGTTTTTCTATAGCAAACACATGAATTTCTTCTCTCTTTACAAATCTAAGTATGTCTTTATGCCAATAATGACGTTTTTCTTACATATCTTACGGTGAACTTAATCCTAATGACATATTTTAACTTTCCCTCGATTTGAGCATGCGCTTTACATTCAGTACGGCCGGAATCTGTGTGATGCAGTTCTGTACAATACTCTCGCGGGCTCAACAGGGCTAATCTTGAACTGGTCCGGGTGGAACATGGGTAACGGGAACGAATGATCGCCTCTTAACTGGTTTGGCTTGACTGACAAATGATGGCTGACTGGTGCGGTTGGTTTGCTGTACGGTTCCACTGCTGGACAGCGCTGGCGTTCACCTTTCTTCCATTGGTCTAAAGGGGACTGGCCAACAAAGTGTACTAGTGGAGTTGTATGCGATGCTCTTCTAACAGGTAGTACAAACTGGTTTGACGGGCTGGTCTGATAGACAGGCGTCGTCTTTCGTTCTAATTTTCTCGTCTTCGCTCTCCGGTTCTGGAACCAAAACTGAAAGAAAAGGGCAAGAAACATCAGTGACAGTTAACTGACATCAAAGGGATAATTTACTAGAACTTCCATTAGTGACTGGTAACTTTTCACGACGATTGTATCATTTCATAAATATTAAAAAGTACATAGCAGAACACTATGAGGTAAAATTGTGAAAACAACTAAATTTATTGAGAAAAAATGAGAAAAATATTTGACGCAAAAAGTTTTTTCATAATTTATTGAAACTAATGTGGAATAGAAAAAACTTCAAATGTTGTGTTGTTAGACTTGAAAAAACATCAAAAAGAAGGAACGAGCGTCTTTAATTTCAAATTTCGTTATTACAACTTCCATTATTGTCGAGTAGACAGGGAGTTATGCGAATAAAAAAGATTCCTTACCAAAACTTGATAATCAGAAGAAACTTAGATTAAGAACTTAGATTCGGAGAGTGTTTAGTTTTGTGTTGTTTCAAAATGTAGTCCAATCAACAAGGTTCTTTTTCGTTGTCAGTAACAAAGCACAAAATCTTTATGAATTATATATCTTCAGCAAAGTGATCTTACCTTCACGCTTTTGGCAGTGATTCCGAGTTTCTGTACCAGTTCCTCCTCGTCATGGCCTACCAGATATGGCCGCCGCATGAACGCTCGTTCCAGCTCCCACACTTCAATCGGCGAGAAGGTCGTACGCTGCCGCTTCTTCTTCTTCGCCTGCTCGGAATGAGTTGGTATTTGATCGGGCTCGCTTTCACAATCGCTTTCGGAACTTGCGATGTCAGAATAAGGAGTAAACGGTGGGCTGGTGTCTCTGTGGCTGTGGCGAGGACTTGTGCAGTCGGTGTAAGGCGATAATGGTGGACTGGTATTACTGTGGCATTCTACGAGAAAAATGCAATGCGTTATAGATTGTTCGTTTTGAAACAAAAATTCGAATAATGAACCATGATAAAGGAATACCAATGGTTGAGCAAGTTGAAAATGTATTAAAAACTCAAAGGGCAGAAGTTTTTTAAAACAAAGCTTAGATCTAGAAGAGATGTAACTATGGCAACCTGAATACTTAAACATCGTTTACAAGCATGACAGCAGTGTCAAGATGGCATATAGCATATACTAAGAAATATTTATCTACTAAAACTGACTTACTCATCAGCGGGTGTAAGAATTTCATTGGATTCTTTTTAATCAGGTCTAAGTTCAACTTCGATTTAAAAACATTTGCCCTAAAATCTCACTAACAAATTTAAATGGATCTCGCACGTTTCAGCAGTTGTTACAAGAAAATACGTTGAGTTTAGATCAATGATGAATTTATACCTTTCTCATACATACATGTAACTTGTAAGAGGTAATTAAAGCTTGGAGTTTCGAAAAAGGTTTTTCTTACCGGGACTTGGTAAAGACTGTGTTGCGTCAGTTTCTAGACCCAGGATACTGCAGATGGAGAAGTCAGTCGGCGACTTTCTGGAGATTGGGGCCATGGACGGCGCGCGTATAGGAAGACTGGACAACAGCATTCGTGACCTTCTAGCATGCGCAGAATGCACAACGGAATCTACCAGTGAAACAACTGATTTGAACTGATTGCATTCCATTTCAACTGATCTGATGAACTTGTTACTGTAACCGCGTTACACAAACTGAGTGAAAGCCAATTTGAACTCAAACCTTATTTATACTCTGACAGCTGTCAATCACTGAACAACAAGGCAGACGGTCCGAATACAAGTTTCTTTGTCCATCGTTGCCGATAACAAGACAACTTTTAATAAATAATAATAACAATAATAAATATCAAACTTTGGCGCGCCGCCCTTGACCTTGAACGGCACCGACCGCGCGCGGTAGAAACACAGTAGAACCTCTACTAACTGCCACCTCTCCACAACAGCCATGTTTTCTTGTCCCGACTTCTCATTTACTCACTCAAATCCTCTAATTGGTAACCTCCCCATAACGGCCACCTCTCTACAACAGCCATGTTTTCTTGTCCCGACTTCTCATTTACTCACTCAATTCCTCTAATTGGTAACCTCCCCATAACGGCGATCTCTCTACAACGGCCATGTTTTCTTGTCTCGCCTTCTCATTTACTCACTCAAATCCTCTAATTGGTAACCTCCCTATAACGGCCACTTCTCTGCAACGGCCAGAAAGGTCGGTCCGAAGGTGGCCGTTGTAGAGAGATTCGACTGTATAATACGATTCGCAAAGCCAGCTTCGGAAAGAGTGTAACAAATTTCAATTTTAAAACCGATCTTGTAGTATAGACGCACTTTCAGATTTGCAAAGCATTTCAAAACCGCATTGTAAACGATAAGTACAGTTTTAAACTTTTTACACGGTTCCGATTTTTTCGTTTGCACTGATGACGGACAAAGAAGTGTTGGTGGCCCATTTACACACTTTCTTAGCTAGGCTTCGCTTCGCGACCACTGCCGACCTTGCCGCTAGACAAAGGAAAACAACTGTTTTTGATGGATAAATGAGCTCTAGTTTTCCGTGATGTCGTGGTTTTTCACTGTAAATGAAACCGCATCGTTTTTAAAGCGCTTCTCTTAATTCCTCTGACAGCGTTTTCAAAGCGACACAGTTTAAGTAACGCCGGGTCTCGTTATTTGTCTCGTCACGCAACGCTCCTCCCTACTAACTTACTACCACTACTTAGTGGGGAGGAGCGTTGCGTGACGAGACAAATAACGGCTGCGTAGGAGACTAGGTCTCGAACGGCGCTTCGCAAAAAAAATAATAATGACCGACAATAGCATCAAGACGCTAATGCCTGCCGCACACTTGAGGAAAGCGCTGAGCAAAATTCCTCGCGAGGTAGTTAGCTCAGCTGTTTCCTTAAGTGTGCGCTGGAGTTTTTGTGAGTTTTTCGCCCCTCGAGGTCGTGAGACAAATATCTGTCGTGCGGTTTGATATTTTTTGCCTCGTGAGACAAATTCCTCATCGTGTGCGGGCGCCGCGAGACCTGGCTGAACCAAATTAATCGATTAGCCAGGCATTTGCCTCACGATCTCGCGAGGCGAAAAACTCACAAAAACTCCAGCGCACACTTGAGGAAACAGTTGAGCTAACTACCTCGCGAGAAATTTTGCTTAGCACTTTCCTCAAGTGTGCGGCAGGCTTAAAAAGGTATTATAGCCGCATCGAATTCATAACTTCATTGAAGGCGATGCGAATGTAACCACATCTTCGGAAGTTTAACGCTGGTTTTTCACAAATTAAAGTAAAATTAAAGTTGACTTACTTAACGTCTAGATCAATACAACAAAAAGGCAAATGTATGTAATGCCGCGTGAACAAAAGATCGGCAAACTTCATAGCTCAAGATAGCTTCGGAATGCATGCAGGTAGACAAAGCAGGCGGGCACAATCGCATAGTTCAAACGCATGGCACACATCCGTTAGTTTTGATTAATTATATTTCCTTATTTTTATTATCTTTCTGTCTCACACAAATTATAAGTGTTTTGAAGAGTTTTAAGTGTCAATTACTCTCGATTGATACATACAAAAAGTTAAGGGAACGCCGAAACGTAAAAGACAGACTGCGTAATATTGCACGTGCAACATTAATATTGCAACTACAGTATAATTGTTAAATTGCATTCCATTTCCAGACAGAAAGTGTTGCGCGTAATATCGATTTAAGAGAGAGAAAAAAAGGAAATCTAGCGCGGGCACTGCTAAGGTCTGCTACATAGAAACCGGCAAAGTTGCATACATGTAAATTAATTTGTTTGTGGTTTGAGACTTCAATTTACTGCATGTCACCTCCTCTGAAGGATGTTTACTTAGTCATTGGCCAGAAACGCACGGTTTATCAAGGTGGCTCCATCTAGTTATTGGCCAGTCTTCCAAATAAACTGTTATACATGATCTTATTGCTGTCTTTCGAAAGCTTTTTTTTTTATTGCGCTCTTTCGATACTAGGCATAATATACGCATACACATAACTTAGGCTTTCTCCTTTACGGAGAAATCTAATTTGACAGTCTAGTCTTGTTACCGTGGCAACAATGATTGAAATGTTTGGTTTGTTGTTCAAGGCTAGCAAACCGCTGGACGGATTTTCTCGATTTTCACACGGTCAATATTCACGATTTTTGGTGAAACAGAATTTACATTCAGTAAATCTAATCTGACAAAGCCAGACAAACATCCGTAAATAATTTTCGGCAATTCACTCACTTTTCGTTTTTTGCGTTTATTGGGTTTGCGTTTGTACACATATTTTTGTCTTTTGTTTTTGTGATCGCGAACCAAGAAAATCCTGCGAATTTGCCAGTTTTTATAAAAATTTACCGTGTGAAACGTGCGCAATAAACGTTTTAATAGCTACCGTAAAAACCTATTTATAAACAAACGCGCACTCGCGCCATTTTCGTGATCGTGCCTCGCGCCCCAAAAAACTATATGGAACCACTTTAAAAAGTACTCTGCTCGTAATTCGGTAAAAATCACTCAAAGTCCTCGGTAAACACATGTCTAACTCTAGTTGGCGGCTAAACAAGCCACTGAAATTTTAATATCACCAAGCTACTTTTAGCAAGCAAATGATCATATCAATTAGCTATGGAGCTGAAAATAAAGTGTGGTCCGAGAAAAAAGAAACATCCCTAGCCATATTATAAGGCAGTTGATGAATTTGACAGAAAACCACTTTTAACAAATTTCATAGTTGTCGAAACTATAGCTACCAGTCTGGAGGCTTTTCAGCTTGCATTGCCTATACTGCAGCCGTAGCAGTTAGCATAGGGAGTTGCAAGAGCAGCATAAAAACTAATAGTACATTACAAGAATTATGCTCCAGTAAATTCGTAATTTTACAAAATGGCGCTTTTATTTAATAGAGCAGCGAAAAGATCGTGAAAGTCATGCGGGTGTTTCTTTTAATAACAATAATGTATTTACTGCTACCCTTATGAAACAGCAAACTTTATGGCTGTTTATTGTCATTTTTCGTTCGCTTTAGCTTATAAACCAGCGATAATGCTCCATACAAATCCTTATATTTTGTTCTTTTCTTGAGCCTGGGTACACATTGCGCGCTTGATCATTTCATGGAAAGCGCGCAATATAAGAATTAAATTATTATTATTATTATTCAACAAACTTCAGTGATGCAGCAGAAATAGCCACAAATGGAATACATTTCGCTTTGATGTTGTGCAACGGCTCCTTTGCATTGATGGCAAAAATTGGGTGGCCAGTTGCTCCTCGACCCAAGTCTCCTCTTGCGGCCGACCCTGCGGTCAATATCGATGCCTGGGAGGTTTCTTGCCGGTTTCGTACTGCTCTACAATACCTTCCTTCTCGATAGGCCACAGGTTTATGTCGTTTCGAGGTACAACTTTGCAACCTTTCGGTGTTTCGGGCAACTGGCTGTACACTGTAGCTACATGGGTTCAAACAAACAGGCAGAAAAAGACCGCTTGATAAATGAACTTCCAAGGGTAAGCCCCTTTGCTTCGTCTTCTTCAGCTGTTGTACGGAATTTGTGGCTTAGCAATGATTAATCTACAATGTGATAAAGCTTCTAAGATAGGTAGACTCACGATAACCGTTTATTGTATCCAAACGTAACCTTTATCGGTATGCATAATAATCGGTAATCAATGCATGTATTTCTTTTAAAATATATGACCCGGGGTATAGTGGTCAATCAATAGAATTGATAATCGATAATATTCGATAAAAATTAGTTAATCACATCGGAAATCGAAACAAATCGATAAAAGGGTTCGTTGTGAGTAATTCATTTTTTTTCAAAACTCCCTGATGTAGGCCGCGATAGTTGGACGAAATGCACTAGGAGCATAATGAATCAGTTTTACAAACTTCAAGTTTGTAAAAGTGCTGCTCATTAGTTTAGCTTCTCAAAAGCATAAACCAACAAACAAATACTAAATTTCAATCGATTGATCGATAAATCCAATAAAATCAATAAAATTGATAACGTTGAAACTTCACCAGCATGTGAGTATCGATTTCGGCTTAACTTCAGAATACCTGGCCACTTATTTGCATACATACATGTACCGTATTTCCTTGAATAATAACCGTCCCTCGATTTATCACCTCCCTCAAAAAATCGTCCCCCCCCCCATCCCTCTCACCAACTTCCCTTTCTTTTATCCCCTCCCTGTCAAGTTAAAAATTGACACCTTGGATAACAAACAAGCTTTCATTTAATTGTTTACAACTGAATAGTTACAAAATCACAGGTTTTGTTACATTTTTTCTATGGTAATGTTCATCTATTTCACTTTTTCCTTTATTCCTTGGAGATCCTTATTTAGCACATCGGAAACATTCTTGTTCCTTGTACGCAAGGAATAAACTCCTGGAACTGACACAAGTCCATTTTCTAGAGTCTGCTTTCCGATAACCTTGGTATTGCCTTCATTGATTATGATTATGATTGATTCAGTGATTATTTTTTGATTTAATGGGATAATAAAACCAAATATTTAATGCACGACTTTCAGTGAGCAATATTTGAAATAATCGCCTCCCTCGAATAATCGCCCCCTTTTGGTGCGAAAAATAATAATAATCGCCCCCGGCTATTATTCGAGGAAATACGGTACATAACTTTATTTGGTAAAGCAGGTTCAAAATGGGCAACTTTACAGCTGATGTGGACCTACTGCATGTCATTGAATATGAATGGTTTCTAGAAAACATTTAGGGACATGTGAATAAGTGGCCAGTTATTCTGAAGTTGTTCCTCGATTTCTATTGATTGATCAAAAAAATCAACGTTTAATTTTGATTTTATCGATTTGTCAAATGGTTTTCCGATTTTGATTTTTATCGATTGACTTCCCCGGGAAATATAAGCTCGCATATACAATGATGTAGTTTAAGTTTATATAATGCACTTGATAACTGATCCAGACAGTATGCAAGGAAAAAGTTAATCAGTAAAGAAAAGGTAAAGTCGCACACGAGCCACGGATGGCCCACAAAGCCGGAGCTTAACACGGTTTATGTAGCATAAAGCAACTAGGAATATTGCTTCTCCTCCTGGATGGGATGCTAGTCCATCGCAGGGTTACCCCCAGCATTTTGTCACCAGTACCCATTTATACACCTGGGAGGAGAGAGAGACAGTGACAATGTGGAGAGAGACAATGTGGAGTAAAGTTTCTTTGTCTCAGCAGAGACCAGGCTCAAACGACCAACCTTTAGGTTGAAAGGCCGACGTGCTAACCACTAGACCAATGACCTCTACAAGGAAAAATCAGTAGGTTAATTAAACTTAAACGTATTGCTAGAATAAATAATGTCGGGTTATAACCTGATTGACTAAGTCTAACATACATGCAAGGATGGCAACACTCGGGTCTTATACATGTAATAATATTTTGTTTTGTGCAGTTCTATACAGCAGATGCAGCACCAAGAAAAGCTCCCAATTTTCATCCTAAAACCAAAGATGCATGTTCTTCAGGAAACACTGGCAATGTATCGTAAGTCTTTCCAAGTACTTTATCCCTTGCCACCATTCACCATTGATCTACAGTGTACAGCTGTATGCCTGTCCCTCCCCCCTTAAAAAAGAAATGCACCCACAGCTTCCACCATAGCTTGGTAAAAGCATTTTCTGTTAGACTGTGTAGTTTCCTTTAGTAAATGTGGAAGAAGCATGGGAAATTTGTAATCTCCTACATGTAACTGGCAAGAAGTGAAGCTGCAAGCCAGAATAACATTTGCCTTTGACTCTACACATGTAGTCTAGGTTAGTGCCAGAAGGAAGAAATTAAGAGAAAGAAAGGCAGAAATTTAGATGCGTATTAAACCTTTGCATGCATCTTCGGGTTTAAAGGGACTGTATCGTGCCATGTGCATGCTTTCACAAATATTTCCATTGCTTGGCCAATATACATGTAATTAACCGATTGACTCCTAAGAATTTTTACGTTTTTGAGTGATTTTCTGCATATAAACGAGCCATAGGATTTCGTGACTCCATATTTGGGGTTACCATCGAAAGTGCTGCTGTCATAAAACACTGAAGGCTTGAGTTTACTGGAAACGTCATTCTGACGTTGTCATTTTGCTTCGTTGAATTGCAATAAAGGCTCAAATATGGTGTATCTGTGATGTTTGGTAAGTTCACAGCCATTTTTCATCTTTAGTAGCTGCCTGATGAGCATCATTAAGCTTGAAGGTAGTTTAGGGTTCACTTTCTCAATAAAGCGAGTTAGGTGTTGTACTTCGTTTACGAATTTGGCTTGTTGCTTGTTGAACTGAAAAAATGGCTGCCACGAAACGAAGTAGCCTTGGGACTCGACTCTGGATGAATTTCTCGACCTACCACGGCATATTTTGGAAGTTGCGACCACTGAAGAACACAACAAGCACAAAATTTCGGTGGTAGGTCGGAGTGGCTGTGGACTTAGTATAAATATGAAATGTATGGGGAAAGGAACGAATGCTGTCAAAAATTGTGGGTATTTCCCAGCATGCAGTGCGGTGGTGATGTTGAAAATCGAGGCAAGGTCAGTATGCACTAGAAGGAGAGGCTGTAGCTCGGCCCAAGCAACGAATAAAAGCAAAAAATTCACTGCTAAGCTAGGACTAGGACTGAATATTGCTGTGAATGTTGACTTTTGGGTTTGCCATGACGATTTGAATAAAAAAAAACTAAAGGCAAAAACGTGATTTTTGTTGTTTTTCTATGACATTAAAAATGGTCATTTTTGTTATTGTCCAAATTCAAACGCTGATATTCTGCAAAAATCGCTGACTTTTTTGTGTTTATTGGGTATCTCAATTTGAGGGACTTTCTATAGTCAATGCTCGCAACTGCTAGTTAAGGCAATGTTCGCACGATTGAGAAAGTTGCATTTTTTTAAAGGAGTGGAGTCTTGTACGGGCGGTTTCGGGTGGTTCAGGTGTCAATGGGTTAAAGACTCTAAAAAACAGTTAGTATGTCAAATACTTGAGGTAAGGCACAATTTTGCAGAAACCCTACAAGAATGGTACCGATGGCTTCATTTCGATGACGACTGAAACACATTGATAGCAGTTATGCGTGCTAAACCATTGAATTGAATTTGGATAAAAAAGTAAGGGACCAGTGGTTTGCATTGTATGAAACAACCAAGACACTGTCCATTCAACGTATTAAACTTTCAAATTCTCCAAAACTCCCTGTCATGTTTTAATCAGACTGTGTAAGCAGCATTTATGCCATTTTCTATAATTCTTTACAATAATTAATTTGTTTTGACTTCTGATCTTGCCTTTTAGATTGAAGGTGGCTAAGTCAATTGTTTTAGGTGACAGTGGGGTGGGAAAGACATGCCTAGTCAACAGGTAGGTGAATGCAAAAATATACCTCAATGTACATGTACATGTGCATGTGTCTATAGATATCCAAGCAGCTACATGCATGATTGCTGTTCTCACAAATACATGTAGTGATAGGGTGCCTTAAAGTCTGCTGCATAAAACATTGAATGCATAGGTAGGGGGCCTGAAGCCAGTTGCATCGAGACTGAATGTCAGTTGCACCAGTTTAGTTGGCAGGTTCGTAATCTTACCACCAAGACCAGTTTTAGATTTGGGTATTTTAAAAGGTATGCTATGTTGCACATTCAGAGCCACAGGGTACCCACATGCCAGAGCTTTACCTGGTTTCTATAGCAGCAAGTCTTCAGTTTCATTGCATCACAACAAGAAAATACAGTTTACATGTATTATAGCTCGGTTCAAGTGGTTTTCTGTAAACATTAGACCAATGTTTAAGCTCAAGTTGTTTATTTTATGGTGCTGATACTGTCGCCAAACTTTTTATAACAGTTCGTGTCCACAAAAGGCCAGATAAAAAGCAGTGATCTCTCATTAAATTCATCTCAAAGCTACATGTCAAGCCATTCAAAGCAACAATGAAACACCAACAACAGGAAATCAATGAGCTAGCTCATACATAAATGCAAGTTATTGGTGCGTGTCGGAAATGGGTAGATGCATTTGCACACATTTTTCTGATGCGTGAAACGGGAACATTTTGGGTCTCTGAGTGGTACTGTAGGGGTATTGGTACTCCCCCCTTGAAGGGTCATGCTAGTCCATGGTGGCATTACCCTCAACATGATGCATGTCACCAGTACCTATTTATACACCTGGGTGGAGAGAGACAATGTAGAGCAAACTGTTTCTCTGTTTCTTATCCAAGGAAATAACACAGTGGCAGAGACCAGGGCTCAAACCATTGCGCTACAGACATTTGAGTGCATCCAGTTGTAGCATAATGCCGGGCTCGAAATTGCACCTGTATCGGGCGCATTTGCGACTAAAGATTTCACTTTTCGACTAAAATTTGTCTATCAGTCGCGATTTTGCAACTGTTTTACAGCCTACAGGCTGTAGCTAATAAAGGAATTATATTCAACAGTCATGTGTCTTACTTGTAACTGGTAGTTGTCATAAGATTTTATCCGAAAAATCCTGCAAAATTTGCATTGAATGTTGTGTGATTTAATCATCGATTTCATGCCCCATTAATGCGGTTTCCAAGAAGTGTATCATAGGCGCACTTTTTCAGACATTCTCAGAAATTTCTCATTTCTCATTTCTGGTTCCAGTAGTAGTAGTTTTTTTTTATTTATTTTTTTTTGCGACTAAAATTTTCCGGTCATGTTAAAACGCAGACTGCAGACCGTGCAGACTGTGCAGACTGTGCAGACTGCGTCTTTTTTTATCCTGATTATTTTGTTACTTTTCCAAAAACCGTGAACGCTTTGATTTGATTTTGACATTTCCCATTATGCAGCAACCAATCAGAAGCGACTCGAAACCGCAAGAAACCCAAACAAACGGTTTATAGACACGAAACCATGCTTCTCTGTTTCCTTGCAAAAGAATCGTCGCTGCCTTGCTGTAGTTTTTTTATTGCTAGTTTACCTTTCGTCCTTTTTTGTAAATGAGGTAGAAATCTGAGCGATTTTACTGTAACGGCTAAAAACCAGACAGACGTTTAGCTATACGTTTGCCTCATGCTCAGTTGTCACGTTTATCGGTTTGTCAGTGTTCAGTGTACACAACACTTGTCCGTCGTGGCAGTATCGCAAAAACATTTAGCGAAAAAGCCGGAAAATAACACAACAGTTCCTGAGGATTAGTTTCCCTGGAAAAAGTGAATTTTCGAAAAAGCTACTGAGCGAGGACAAAATCAGCTGTTCCGGCGAATGAAGAAAGTGTTAACTTACGAGCATGCAAATATGTAACTACAGTACCGCTTAAACTTGCCGTAAACTTGTCAACTTTTATTCCCAGCACGGTAAGTTTTACAGCTACTGCACAACGTTTCTTTTGCTTTGATCTCTCGCTGATCAGCAGCTAGCTACTTTGCCGTGTGTGGCTAATTGCAATATGGCGGAGAATATTTAACAACTATTCACCGAAGTGGAGGTGGGTAGTGGTGGATATTTACTGAGCCGCGAAGCGGCGAGGTAAATATCCACCACTACCCACCTACACTGAGGCGAATAGTTGTTTTAGTATATACTGAAACAGTAAGATAATATAACGAAAATGATGCTTTTTAACTCATTTATTCCTGTCAACGATTACAATTTTCGCGTGCAAATTGCTGGGAGGTGAATAGCACTTGCTATTCCGAGTTTCAGTAGCCAATCAGAGCGCGCCAACAATGCTATCCACTGTTTCAGTATATACTAATCAATGATATCTGATAATCATGAGGGTTTCTGTGGATCGAAAAATAATCGCCACCTGCAATATTCTTAATAAAGTTTGAAAACCTGACCCACTGTTTTTTTTTCTTTTGCTTCTATAGGTTTTAAATTTCTTAACTTCCGAATCAAACCTTGGCCGTTTGGGTGATTTTTTCTCAACGAAATGTCACGGGGGAAAGCTTTGTACGGCATGACATAACCGTTGAGAAGAAAATCGCGCGCAAACCAATCAACCGCGAAAGCAGAAAAAACAAAAATTTTAAATTTTACGACGGTATAACTGCAAAAGAGAACAGAAGCAAGGGGTACTCGTTTGGGTTGGTTAGTTACAGAAGTGTCTTTAGGTGCAAAACTACAGCGAAGCGGCTACGATTCTTTTGCAAAGAAACAGAGAAGCGTGGTTTCGTGACTATAAACCGTTTGTTTGGGTTTCTTGCGGTTTCGAGTCACTTCTGATTGCTTGCTGCACAATGGGAAATGTCAAAATCAAATCAAAGTGTTCACGGGTTTTGGAAAAGTAACAAAATAATCAGGATAAAAAAAGACTCAGTCTACATGGTCTGCACAGTCTGCACAGTCTGCACAGTCTGCAGTCTGCGTTTAAACATGACCGAAAATTTTCAAACTTGCGACTAAATTTTAGGAAGTACTCGCAAATTGCAATTGAGAATTTTTTTTAATTTCGAGCCCTGTAATGTTCCTATTGATAAAAGCAATAAAATAGCCTTTGAAAACCTAAATGTTGTAATTAATTCTTAATTTCTGAAATATTTCCCAACAAATGCAACCCATGTTGACACTCCTTACATTCTTTTGCAGATACTGTCGCAATTTATTTGACAGAGACTACAAAGCCACCATTGGTGTGGACTTTGAGGTTGAACGATTCATGGTCCTGGATCAAGAGTTCAACATGCAGATGTAAGCTGTGCAAAATTTTTGCAAAAAATCGTTTTCATAATTCATAACAAAGAATGTCATTTTTTTGTGATTTCAATAATTATTACCATGAGTATTAAAATAACTATTACCATATGACCTATACAGCCCTCCAAGCCTTTTCTTTGCAAAACCATTTAATAATGAAAGGCCTTTATGTGGGCCATACGTAATGACGTAAATGAGCTGGAAAAAGTCATCGGGCCCTGCAAGGATCGCATAATTGGTTCCATTAACTCTGTGTTTCTTTTATTCATAACAAATCGCAGTAGTGGTCATAAGATAAAATGCTTAATATTGATTAAGTTAGGTCGGGCTGAACAGGAAAGTATTTGGCTCTCAGTCATGGCATATGGACCTTGCTGCACTCGGTCTGTACACCATGGCCTTGAGCCAAATATTTTTCCATCTGGCCCTCCCACTCAGTCAATAAGTTCATATTAATATTATTATTACTAATTTACAGAAATACACATACACATGTACGTGCATGTAATTAGCCCTTAAAAGTTAATCCAAAGTGCCTTAAAAGTTTACACATGCAGTTTTTTTTATATTAGCAATAAAATTTCCCTACGTTGTTACTATGTAGTTGGGATACAGCTGGTCAAGAGAGATTCAAATGTATGGCAGCATCATACTACAGAAGAGCTCATGGTATGTCTGTGAAGTGAATGATTGCTCCTCAATGTGATTCCTACATACTAGGTTTTCAACCCTTTAAAGTGCCACTATGATCAAAAATATACATTTTCTGTTCTCTTCATATTTTAAAAATATAAGTACTCGTTACTTACCTTGCGAAGTTTCAAGTTAAAACTCGTACGTGAAGTGCCATTATTTAAACTCTACATTTCGAATTCGGCTTGCCGCCATTACTCAATTAAAAAATGACCGGGATCGAATCCTGAGAGTTGGATCGAGTTGGCCTAAAGATTTTGTGACGTCAATGACTCAACACGTGCCTTTTGGCTTTGTTGTCTGTGTCGCGGAGGGAACCGCGTTGAGTCATTGACGTCACAAATCAAGTCACATGTACCAGATCGCAAACCAGTAGAACGTGGGCTCAGATTTATGAACGGAGTAATGGCGGACGGATTTTACGTGATTTTCGTGGGTTTTCGGCCAGCTATTTCTGGGCTGTGTAAGAATATATCGACCTAATTTATAGCAATTCACATTTGTCTAAACCTATTAGATACATTTGCATTAAAAAAAGCGGAAAAGAAATACAAAAATTTTCGTCGTAGTGGCACTTTAAGTTCTCCCACAAGTGTAAAAAATCAAAATTCAGAAAAAATCCCAAAGTTCATTTTGTAAAATACATGTACTGTAAAACAAATGGAACCATGCCAAAAAACTGCCAAAGAAGTTTCATTTGCATGGTAACACCATAAGATTTTGTCAACAGACTCAAAAGTTAGAACTACACTACATGTCCCCATAACTGTCTCTGGGGGTGAAAGGGTACTTAAAAAAAACATGCCAGACCTTTCTTTTCCCATTTCCATTTTTTAGGAGGGTGGGGTAAGATAATGAATAGACTAGTACATGTAAACAGCTGCCAAATAGACAACATTTGTATTCTCGGTATTATTATTATTATTACTAGAAATACGTGTCTCGCAGAACCTCGCGAAGCTCGGGGGAGGATGCATTGCAAAATTTCAGCAATGTGGGAGGGAGAGATGGAATTTCTGATTTGACTGGAGAGGTTGAGTTGCATGCCGGCAATGGCCCGAAATTTAAAGTTGAGACATTTTCGTTCCTAGTCGCTTCCATTTAACTTGTACTTAGTACCCTGTCTTCCTAAAATAAAATAAATAGGAGCTGGTATGGTCAGGTTTTGAGCTGTGGGTCGCTGTAACTGCTATGGGACTGGGTATCAAAAGATCCTCAGGCCCTTCTCTCTCCCCCCCCCCCCCCCCCCCCCCACCCCCCCCCCCCCCCCCCCCCCCCCCCCCCCCCCCCCCCCCCCCCCCCCCCCCCCCCCCCCCCCCCCCCCCCCCCCCCCCCCCCCCCCCCCCCCCCCTCCCCAAACCTATCTTCATTAATTTTTGTCAGAAGGAAAATTGGTCTGAAAGTGGATTTATAGTACTGTTGTTGACATGGGTTGTGGACATGGGTCGAGGACAATAGGCAGTGCATGTGTTCTGTTTATTTTGATTGGGTGAGAGTTTGTTCATCAGGAATACAGCTAACACCTGCTGTCTCGATTAAATTCCATTTTTGAAGCTTGTGAGTGCTATCTCCCAAATTAACCTGTTCCCTTTAGATACTGCTGATGTTTTTGTTCTATATACTGGGTATCAAATAATTGCCAACCCAATAGGCCATTTCCTAGTTGCCTTTAGCCTCTCTATCAAAGCGAGGCTAGGTGCGAAACCTTTCATATGAAAATGAGTTTTCTTTTACATGCAAATAAAACTTATTTCCATGTGAATGAAAACTCATTTTTATATGAAAGGTTACGCACCTAGCCTTGTTTTGAGAGAGAGGCTAAAGGCAACTCGGAAATGGCCTATTCACTATTCGCTTGAATGGTTGAGATCGCAGGAGTTTACTGTTGCTGAAGAGTGATGTTGCACAAAAAAATAACAACTCAATGGTGGTACAGTTGTAGTAAAAATAATAATTTAATCTTACTCAAAAAGAGCAATGAGACTACAGTAACATAGAACAGTAAAACCGGCCTCCTAACATACCATAGATGAGCATAGATAATAGTAATAAAAGTAGCATTGTCATATGCATACAATGTTATGTAATTTAAGTTTATATCAAGTTTCTTAGTGAGAATTTCAATAAACATCAATTTACAGTATGAACTTAGAGAATAGTTTCCAGTGTTTGAGTACTAATATATTATATTGAAAAACAGGTCCTCTTATCATCTACCTGTCAATTTTTAGGTACTTTAAATCTTGTTTTTTGCAAAAGTTAAATTAAAGAATAAGCTTAATTTATAGAGGGTTATGCGTATATAAGCTTTAAAGGCTTACTTGCCTGTAAATGTAGGTTGTTTGAATTGAAGAGCATTGGAGAGCGAATCACTAAAGTGTGGTGATTTGAGCTAGATTTCTTAATCGTTCTTCTTCTCTGAGCCTTTCTTGTAATCTGTGTTTGCTTTTCCCTACCGTATGAAAGATATTCGTCACGAGTATTTAGCTGATCGTGCAATTCTTGCCGCCTCTCGTTGCGTCTATAAACAAAATCATTTTGTCCAACACTTTCAGTCGGTGTCGCCTCTTCTGATCGGTTTCGTTCAGAAGGCGTTCAAGGCGTTTGAACCTACTCAAACGGTGTGCCTAGGCTGTTCGAAGTCTTTGTAAACGATGCTCACGTTGTTTCTTCGTTGCTCGATCGCGGTGAATTTCAAGTCGCTGTTCTCGCTCCAGCAGAGTTTCAGTGGTTAATTGTCTCGGGCAAGGATTTCCAGCCACTTTTTGAAGCCAGTGTTTTTGTTGTTTCTCATTTGCATCAGAAATTGGTCGTGTTTCACCGACGATGAGTAAGGATAAACTTGTCAGCCCGGCCGCCATGAATAAACATGAAAGCGGCCGTTGTCAGCGGGTCGCGATTTTTGTTGCCAGGCAACTGCCAGACACCATCAAGTATATAAATATATATATATATATATACATATAAATATATTTTTCGCTCGAATTCTCGTGGCTCAGCTCCCGAGGGCCGACACATTTATAAACCTCGCTGCGCTCGGGCCTTCGGCCCTCGCTTCGCGAGGAATTATTCTCGGTATTATTATTATTATTATTCTCGGTATTAAACTGGAAGTAGTTTACAGCAGTTGCAGTTGATGCTCAAAGGGGGCAACTTTTTCACGTGCAAATATTTTTAATGATATTCCCCCACATGAGCCTCCATTGCAAGCTAATTCCAGTTCAATACCGAGAATATGAATATTGTCTATTGTGCGCCTAGCACTTAATGTACATGTACTTTATTATTGTAAAGTGCATTTGAATATTTATATACAATGTGCTGTGACTACATGCTAGTTATATTGCCAATACAATATCTGTATTAAGAGCAGTTCTCTGTAAGAATCAAGAAAATTGGGAAATGAAAATTTTTGCATGCAGATGGGTCTACAGGGGGGATGTTAAAAAATGACCTTTGGTAAGGTTGTTTCTTCTTTGTTGCCATGGTAACACTGGATGTTTGTTGGTGCCACTAAACCCAATTTTGACCTCAGAAACTGCTTTAAAAAGTGCAAAATGTAAGACATCATTTCAGCAGCCCATTAAAACTCTACAAATCAAGACTTTCACCAGATGTAAAACCTTCATTCTAGTTTACATTTATGCATGTGGCATTTTGTTACATCAACTGTACATGAACTTAACGGTCAAACAACTTGATGGTGTTTTAACCATTTTAGCTGATGGGTAAAACTACATGTAGCAATACCTTTTCTTGAATTTTTCCAATAGTACGCCAGTTCCCACT
Source organism: Dendrophyllia cribrosa (assembly GCA_024195265.1). NCBI lineage: Eukaryota > Metazoa > Cnidaria > Anthozoa > Scleractinia > Dendrophylliidae > Dendrophyllia > Dendrophyllia cribrosa. Next base: position 17,508,173 of record JAJLRJ010000003.1, on the reverse strand, counting down.
TTTCTCGATTCTTACAGAGAACCATGCTCTTAATTACCATTCCATTTATTTTATTGCACAGATTTAAGCACAGTGGTAATACATGTATATTACATTGTTGTAAATTCAAATAACCGAAGCGGGTTTGTGGTAGGAATAATTGTTTCTTTTTATTCCTGCAGTGATTATTTTAGTGTTTGAGCTGACAAATACCAGGTCCCTTCAAAATACAAAGTAAGAGGATACTCATTACATGGACTTTAGTTTTTTTTTCTTTTCCTTAGTTAGTTACTTGGTTAGTTATGGTTTTTGTAATCTTTATAATTTTAGTTATCAATTTATTATCCATTTTCAAACCAGTTTGATTTTTGTTTTCTTTAGTCTCAGATGAAGACAATAAATTGAAGACAAAGGAAAATAAAAAAATTAAACTGGTTTGGAAATTTTCAAACCAAAGAAATATTTAAACCACAACATACATGCAGTTCTTATTCCTATGACCAATGGCAGACCAGACTGACCCGACAAAGCAACAAAAAGGCTAAATTAAAACAATCTTTTATGTTTGATTTAGGCAATGGTTGGAAGAAGCTTTGGAGCAAAACACAACAACATTTCCTGAGATTTTTCTTGTTGGCTCCAAAAAGGATCTATGTGTAAGTAACTGTATAAAGTACTTAGATTGTTTTCTTAAATATTGTTTGCCCACCTAAATGCCGATTGACTCCTCCAGGTGGAGGAAAAGGCATTCATAATGATGTGCAGCTGGTCCAGTTAATGCCCCCCTTTTTTCACACTAAAGTCCTCAATTGACCTCGCTCAGGTTTCCATATTTGCCATATGAATTTCCTTTTTGCTCACAGTTCACTGTCATATGTAGGGTTCATTTTTTTTCTGCAATTACTTCCCTATGAACACACAACCATTGTTCTGACAGAACCCCCACCCCACCTCTCTGCCAAAAAAATATACATTTAACCATATATTTTGCTGACTTTAAGAAGGTTGAAGTCACTTTTCTGTCTAATGTCTTTTAATTTTAAAGCTGCTAAAAAAATTGATTCATCGGTATAAATGATGGGAGAGAGGTATTAAACAATAGCCATGTAGAGTTCTTTAATATTGTGTGACAAATAATCTTATTTCATCCGACTACAGAATCAATATATTTTTTTCCATATCTTTCTCTTTCATGGAAAAGCAATGAAGTTTCACAGAATGATGGAGATAAAATTTTGACATCGGTGGATGAAATAATAATAATACTAATCTATTATTATTAATTATTATAATAATATCTTTCTCTATCGTAGAAAAGCAATGAAGTTTCACAGATGGAGATAGAAGCTTTGAAAGTGGCGGAAGAAATAAACGCTGAATACTGGAGTGTTTCAGCCAAATCAGGTACAGTCTTGTGTTATTGTCAGGTACAGTCTTGTATTATTGTCGGGGATTACAACTTTCACTGACAATTTACCAGTGCATTACAAAATTGTCCTGTCTTTGCAGCACGGTGACCAGGTTTACTGTGATTGGGCAGTTTAAAGAAAAAGTCACAAGTTGGCTGCATGGTGTACATTCTAACTAGTTATCAATAGATGTTCTGTACTGTACGTCCAATGAACGGAGATACATGCTGGAATCTTATGATTGTCAATTGTATAAAAACCAGTACCATTTTTATGTACCTGAGCCACCGATTTTTGGTAGTTTTATTTGTGTGTATTTGTGTTCTTTTGGCCGATTGCCAATAGGCTGGATATTCCTTTACTACAGTTGTGATCCAGGCAGTTTTTGACAGTAAGGATTCCGCCAAAACTATTCATGTTTTTATGTACAAGGACCTGTCAAAACCAGGCTTTTGTTTTGCGACTTTCAATTGAAATAACAATATAAATATAACTAAAGAACTATTTTTCATGCAACGTCTTCATGCTAGGAACGAGAAAAAGCCCAATAATTAAATTATAACCAATAAAATTTTCGTTCATTTCGGCCGTCTATCGGGTTCTGACTATTTTCGATTTCTTCGAACTCGTTCATTATCACTAATTCTTGAATGATCACCTGTGCTTTGTCCATCAAAATGGGGTGTCAGTAAAACGCGAGGTCGGGGTGGGATTAGGTCTAGGATTAGGTATGGGATTAAATATAATCCTATACCTAATCCTAACCCTATGCCTAATCCCATACCTAATCCTAGACCTAATCCCACCCCGATCCCGGCCCCGACCCCGCGTTTTACTGACACCCATCAAAATGCCATACTTTTATTATTGTTATGCCTTTTCCAGTGGCTTTAAGCTATCTGAATCACCGTCGAGAGTTGGAAGAAGTGACGTTGTTTGATGTGTTCATAGGTGAAAACGTGAAAGAGTTTTTCCGTCGTGTGGCGGCAATAACCTTTGAGCAGGCAATCCTACGAGAGCTCGAGTCCCAGAAATCAAGAACAGGCATACAGCAGATTGGAGCAGGGGGTGGTCTAAGTAAGTGTTTGCATTAGACTGCGATCTGCATTATTCTGTGATGTGTGGATTGTCTTTTGAGAAGCGAAAAATGACCAACGAAAACGTACAATGGCGTGTAGTTTGTTTCTCGCTTTACAATAATATTCATAAGTGAAAGTAAGAAATGCTAGGACCCGGGGGGACTCCCATATAAAAATGACGGGGATGCTCGTCTGAAATTTTTGAAAAACACCCTAAAAGGTACCAGAATGTCGTTTGATGGGCGTGGCTCAAAATAATTTTTACCCCCTAAGAGGTACCAATTCAAAACAACACATGTCATATTTCTGTCATATTTTTTCAAATCGTACTCTAAAAGGTACCCTAAGCAGTACCAATCTACAAATTTTGACCCTTAAAAGGTACGACGAGCACCCCCGTCATTTTCACATGGGATCGGATCCCCCCCGCTCCCCGGGGGGCTAGGACCCTGTTCACTTCTTCCAGTTACCCCTCTCTATATCTTTACGGTGTCCAATTTACCTGTTGATAAAACCAAATTATCATGTTTCACTCCCTGAGCACTATAGTTTGTTTAGAAACCAACCCCTGTATTCACTTGTTGAAATTTATCGCCTTGTATCTTACAAAACTCACTAAAACTCTGATTATGGTGTATTCTGGCTCTCTTCGAAAATTCTCTTGATATCTTTCTCTTATTCTTAGTTTTCTATAAGGATTTCGTGTATGACAAAGGTACCTAGTTTTAATTTGGGGCAGTTTTGATCCAAAAACCTCAAAATCACCATGACATAGCTCTTTTAAGTTGAGGATGTCAAAAAGTGCAGTAAGAGTAAGGAGAATTACAATTTTGTGGCAAAAGTGACATTTGAAAACTGGTGTATCTTGCATACGACTCATGTTTGCTGTCGCATCTTACACAAGGGTTGTATTTACTCATTTTTATTCTTATTACAGGAGTCGAAAGGAGAAAGAAAGAAGAAGAAAAACCCCAGAAATCAAAATGCTGTACGGGTGGTCGCGGGCTTTAGCCACTTGAGAAATACGAGGCATGCGTGACTGATAGCAATGCAGCTGGTCTGTGATATCGCTGACGCGTGCAGTAAGCTGCCCAGAAATGATTCGGAATTATTATGAAATGCAACTTGACCATGGAAATAACAATGTGCAGAAATGTACAATTCTTTATCTCCTCTGATCACTGTCTACAGTGTCTACATTCTTGCAATTTCTCAAATGTTGTATTTATGGCAAACAGATCAAAGCAAAACCACAACTTTTCCAGAGGGGCTTTTAAGGCCGTGTTATGTGAGGGCATATTTTCTCATAAGCCGATTTCTTGTGGGCCACAAATTGGCCCACCCCCTTTGTAAAATTCCTGGAATCACCGCTGTCATTTGATAGATGAAGTCTTCTCTGTAGGCCTGCCTCAGATATATGATAAATTAAATTAAATTATGGCCACCAAGAATAAGCGGAGTAGCTTAATTACTCATTGACGCAAAGCACTTATCTCGTTGTAATCAATGTTTTTATGTCACACAGAAATGTAATTATTCTTTTCCAAGAAAGTTGTAAGTAACGCAAATTTTATTGCTTGACATTCAATAATGTAAAATAGCTTAAAATGCTGACGTGTGATTAAATATAAAAATAAAATGCGAAAATGTTAATATTTTTTTAGAATTTTAGCATCATCTTTGTATCAGTTTTTCTTTTCTTATATCCTTTTATTTATTTGTTATCATTATAATTTATTTATTTATTTATTTATTGTTTACAGAGCCCACATTGATAGCAGTTCAAGGGACACTGCCCTGGCTAATATCGTGTTTTCATGATTATGGCCAGGAGATTTCTTTAAGCTTACTTTATTATCTTGAAATTGAAATAAACCATCGCCAAAAGTGATAGAAGCAAAAAATATGAACTAAACAGACAAGATAACGGCTAGAAAAGTGAAAAAATTTCACAAGAATGGCAAGTTTGATTTCTTAACCACCTGTCAATAAATCAAATGTCATAAACTGTAATCCACTTCAATCCTTGCAATCCTGCACTTTATCTCCAAACTACTGCTTTTGTTTTTCACTATAGAATCTTTTTATCCAACTAAAATGTATATTTGGTAGAATTTAGCGGTATAACAAGGAAATCAGCTGAGAAAAAAGTGTCTGACTATAGATGAGCAGAATGGAAATGGAATGCAACTTGAAAAAAATTGGACCAATTTCGTGAAGTTCGTTCCATGTGTTTTGGAAAATTTGCTAAAACCGAATGAAACCGTACCGTAAATGCGGTGTGTCTACCTCAGTCATGCATGGGGTTGTTTCTGGATTTTCCCGAAAATTAATTAGTATCATATCTAACGCACGTTGCGGCATAAAATAATGTCTCAAACGATGAATTCAGTTCGTCGTTAAAAATTTATCTGAACAAAAGGAAAGACTTCTAAGTATGATCTGTACGCGCGGAAAAGAAAATAATACTAAAAACAGTATGTATCAGTGCATGGATGGCAGAACACATTCACTTATGAAACATAAACGCCACTCGTATGCATAACGTTGACTGCTATGTATGTAGCGGCCAGTGCCGTTCGTAACCACAACAGCCCTTGGCAATCATATAAACATAGGTCAGTGCCATTCACATACAAGTTGGCCAGTGCCGTTCGTATACACATAAATATATCGGCCAGTGCCCATCGCATGAGTATATATTTATATAAGACCAGTGACACTCGTATACATCTCAATCAGCGCTGCTCATGTATAAATCTCGGCCGGTGCCATTCAAACACTGGTGACGCAACAATATAGAATCAGCCGGTGACATCCAGCGAATTTTGAGGGTCGGAATATAAGACGTTTGGTTAATTGGTAATTCGATTAGTTATGCGAGAGAGAGAGAAGTAGTCCCTTCCAATACTAATTTTCGGTAAGTTAGGTTCTTCGTTGGAAGGGACTTGTCCCACTTGCAGCGCGGGTAATTTACCGGTGGATTTTTCCATCGGTGACGTAAGAAGCATATTAGCCAATGAACAAGCAATTCTTGATCTACCTCATGGGCTCGCGCGCGGTCAACACGCTGAAAAATCGATCTCATACTCGGACAAGAATAATATATATATTTATAAAATGCTCAAGGAAATGCGCGCGCTATGATTGGTCAAACCGAGTTCATTATAACTCGATAAAGCACGCGCGTGACGTAAGATTCATTAAAACCGTTTTCATTTTATAAAAGAAATAAAAAAACTTGTTCCTCGTGCATTGTTGAGTTATATAAGCACTTGGGAATTTTTAAGAACACTCGAGAAGTGCGAAAAGCACTCGCCTTCGGCTCGTGCATTTCTGCACTTCTCTCGTGTTCTTAAAAATCCCCGCGTGCTTATATAACTCAATAATACACTCGGCGCGTTTTTTTATTTCTTTAATACACTCGTTTTCAAAAAGGTTGACGTTTCAGAAATATATATTTATTATATATACCTTTTGTATTCACATCAAAAACGTCACCTATTAGATGGGAATACAAAAGGTATATGTAGTTATATATATTTCTGAAAAGTCAACCTTTTTGAAAACGAGTGTATATATATATATATATATATATATATAGATAGATCTGATAGGCTGAGCCTAACAGCGTCGCTCTCTAAACAAGCTTAACTAAGGTGAAAGGTCGGAAGCACAAGAGTTAATGTATCATCGTCGTCATTATCAGTTTTAGGGATGCTAAAATGTGGAAAAGAACTACTTTACTGTCTTGTAACCCTAACAATGCATTATGTGACCTCCCCCTTCAAGAGAGGAAGGAAATTACGAGATCGTGGCCATGACTTTGTTCTCCTAAAGGTGCGCACTGAACGATATAAGCGTACATTTGTAAATAGATGCCTTTTTAACTTTACTTAATGTTTTAATTTAAATATAAAAGGATAAGAGACTTATGTAGCGCACATATCACATGTTCCAAGGCGCTTAACATACACCGACTTCATGAGAATGGAATCGGACGTCAGTTTATGAAGGCCCCTTAGGCCGTTATCGGTCTATTGTTGATCTCATTTTCTCCACCCCACCCATGAACAACAGGCGCGTAGCCAGCCTTTAAGCCATTACGCCCGGGCTTAACAGGAACGTCCAGACGCCGTTTATGTCCACTGTAAGGCTCACTCCTTAAACCTGGCAATTGGACATGCCTGTAAGGAGACCCTGGTGAGAAACATGCTCGGAACACTACAGCAGATAGCTTTTGCGTTCGATTACTCTGCAAAGAGACTGTTGGCGTTTGAGGAGTGTTTGTCTCAAGATATGGCAGTAATGAATGAGATGCAAAGGCGCGCCAAGTTACGAACCCTCTGCGAGACGCGATGGGCAAGCAGAGCTGACTCGTATACGTTCCGGACAGCTTTTCCAGTGGTAGTACAGGCACTAGAGCGAGCGTTGCAGAGGATGGTGATCATGCCAAAGCGAGAGGGTACTTGTGCTCCATCCGGCAGTTCGACTTTATCATTGCGCTTTGTGCCACAGAGCATGTTCTTTCAAATACAGTTGCACTGTCGACCACGCTTCAAGGTCAATCTATCGACCTCATCGAGGCAGCCAAGGAGTCAAGGGTAGTGATTGGCTTATTAGGGGATGAAAGAAACGACCAAATGGTTTGGAACAATCTGTTTGAGCGTGCAAAGGAGTTGGCAGCAGGTTGTGATATCGAGCGCAGTATGCCAAGAGTGTCTGCAGTCCAGCGTAACCGACCCAATGTTCCCGCAGCCACGCCACAGCAGTATTGGTACAGAGCCCTCTACTTGCCCCTTGTCGATCATCTCATCCACGAACTCAATGACAGGCTGCCCCCAGACTCCCACAGAGGCTCGCGCCTTCGGCGCTCCTATTTTATACCCCAAATAAAATATCTCGGGCTTAAACGGTAAAAAGGTCTGGCTACGCCCCTGAACAATGTATGGCACTGAGGGTGGTCAAAGCCAGGGTTTTTGTTACGTCCTCGGTGGTTCTTTTAATTTTATATGCGTCCCCAACGAATTCGAGATATCGAAGGTTCGAGTTATCGAGGGAGTAAATTTGCAAACAATCTTTAGTCAAGGGAAAAAAGTTTGGTTCGAGTTATCGAGGGTTCAAGTTATCGGGATTCAACTGTATTTTCCAATCTCGTAATGAAAATAATTTTCGGCCCTTCGGTCATTATTTTTTTGGCGAAATAAGGGGGTGGGGGGAAGGGGGTGGCTCAGTTTTCTTCTCAATTCTACACTCCGGGAACATATATATTCAGATGAATTTAAATCAACATAACAGTTGACCTGCATGATTCACTGTGGAGCTTGAGGAATAACTTTGTGTAGACACAGCAACTTTTGTTTGCACTTTGTTTTAATCTATTTGGTTGTTTAACTTATATCCGCTGTAGACTTTGAGTGCCACAAAAAAAACAAATGAAAATGATTAAAATATTGGCATTTGCCGCAAATGTCTTTTTCCTGCGTGTGAAAAACATGAAAAACAGAAAAATAGTCAAACATTTTGTCACGGTTTTTCTCGACTCTGGATTGATTAACCTTATAATTAACCGGTCGTTAATATGCCATTTTAGGCTCAGGGGTAAACAAGAACTTTGAAGAACTTTATCTGATCGTGGCATTATTGACTTTTGGCCTTTAGCGGTTTTTGTGACTGTCAGTAATTGAATTTTGGGGATGTGAGGTCACGATGACGTAAGTGGAGGAAGATGTTGATGTTGAATTTGTATTGAGTTTCCCGAACAAGCAATTTGCATTGTCTAATTTGAAAGGCTTTTGCTTCATAAATAGCAGCGAGCTGTCATCAATTGTGAAGAAAAAATCACTGTCTTCGAGTCGTGGGACCTCATCTTTATGTGGTTTTTGCTTAAGTGGAAGATAGCGAGCTGAAGTTCCTTTGGAATATTGAACGAATTAGCGAAATAACTTCGTTTTATGTTCAAGTGTTGAATCATGGCCATGGTTGGTTGAGCGCATTATTTTACAAGCCTTTAATTTGGAGAACTTGTCTTCTCAGAATTGTGTATTCTTCGTCGCTAACAAGCATGAAGAACGGATTTCTTTTTATTTGGTTGCTTACAATTTCAAGCTGTGGTCTCAACAGTGGTGTGGAAATGAACTTCAATTTCAAACGTGAGTATTGAGTGAAGAAGCTAAGCTTTTAATTCAGCGGAAGCCGAAGAAGAGGCGATACGTTTTTAGTTCGAGTAAAATTTGTTTATTGTAATGTCAACAAGCCTTTCGTTTTATTCTTTTATTCGTAGTTTGTAAGCCGAGGAGTCTATTTCCAATACCGAGGTCAGCACCTCCTTTGATTTTGAAGATAACTAGAGAGAAATGTCAAGGTTGTTCATCTTTGGAAAATTGCACAACATACGAAGGAAGCATTCAAATACAGATCGTGAGACAAGTAAGCGAGGAGGTTATGAACCAACTACGCTTTCCCAAGCTTACAGAAATCACCGGCCATTTGCTGGTTTCATTAGTGTATAGCCAGCGGAGTTTAAAAGATATATTTCCTAACCTTGCGGTGATTCGAGGACGGGAAGTTTTTCTAGACTATTCGCTCGTTATTTATGAGAATGACGGACTCGAGGAAATCAACCTTCCATCGCTAACTAAGATTCTCGATGGAGGCGTACGCATCGAGAAGAACATCAATCTATGCTACGTCGATACAATACGATGGAAGTCGATTATGAGAAATGACAAGAGAACAGAAGAGATAGATGATAAATATTCCTTGGTTTTGAATTCCAACAACAATGATTGCTACGATGCGTGTTTTCAACGTCCTGGAGGAGAGAGAAAATGCTCCCCACCGGCAGGTCACGGCATTTCAACAAAACAATATTGTTGGGCACCGGGCAAAGACGATCAAAACTCCGATTGTCAGTCATGTGAGTACCAATGCTTTATTATTATTTTCTGCGTTCTTTGTACACGGAAAATTGTTTTGAAATTAATCCAAACGTCTTCAACTACTTAAGCTTACCTGACAACTCTTTACCGCCTTCCGCTCTTGAAAAATTATCAAATTTTTGAGTGACCGTCGTTTACTTTTTCAATTACTGAGTTTGAGTTTTCTTCAGCTGTCTTTAGCTACTTGTCAATGTTAAGCATTAGATTGACTGCCTTTAATCTGTTGCTGTCGCTCTTCAGCTTACAATTGTCATGAATAGAGATAAAAATGTTCACGTGAAATGTCTCATGAATTTAATTCAGTTTGTATGAATTGTATATTTAATATTTTTCCTGTTAAATATTTATTTAGTCAGCAACTTTAATTACAGAACGTCATAATGAGTATTTTAGTGGCATATTATAAATATTATTTTCTTTAGAAAGTAAATTTATAATTACTCTGCCATTAATTTATTATTAATTTTCTACTACATGTATGTATTGATTTTAATTAAATATAATATAAGACCTATCTGCACTAGCAAGGAAGATATTTGTTTAGATAATTTTTTTTTGCTGCCACCAACGCTTAACAAATGCAGATGATTTATTGCGACTTGACAAAGTTTGTTCGGGGACAAAAATCTTCAAGTGCTGCCATTAAATAACTGGACAAAATTTAGTTTACAAAAAAATGTAGTTATGAAACCAGATTGATGTCCCAGAGAACATGCGAGTCACGCTTTCCTTTTGAAGCTACTGAAAAGTCACAATTGAAGCAAAGGAAAAACTACATACAATAAATAGATTGATGAAAAGCATAGATTTCTCGCCAACTTGCAATTTAGGGCCGGAAAATACAAAAAAAAACAGGTGTTGACATTATGGAAGATTGTAGAGTGTCATGAATAGCTTTGAGGGAGGACACAAACGTTTTAGGCAAAAATTTCCAAAGTTCTTTAGTTTTGTTGCAGACAATTTGTAATTTGAGTGCTAGAGCAGATCTCACTTTTTTTTCTTTGAAAACTCTCCAAGTTCTCCACACAAAGCAATATAAACTGGTTGCTATTTCCTCCCAGTATCAAATTTTGGTGTTGGTATGTGAAATTCGGAAAAACTTCTTGACCGTTTGAACCACTAAGCTATTGAATTGTCTCCACAAATTATCACAAAGAACTTGAAAAATATCAGTGCCATCAAAAATTGAGCACTTTTCTAAATTATGAAGTAATTAAAGATAAAAAAATCAAACCTTTTTTATAATTAAATAGGCTTCATTGCTGCCTCTCACTGTTTTTAGCACAAACATTTTAAAATCCCAATGTTTGGTAGGTTTAACAGTTAGCTATTTACATCGCGTGGTCTAGGATTTGAACACAGGAATTTATAGCCACATTGCAAATCCATCTAGTCATGTCAGAGAGGAAGACTAAAATAATAGACTTCCTCAAGGGTGAGCATGGGCTTAATTTTTCAAAATGCAACTGGCAGTCAAGCTTTCAAGTTCTGCCAAAAGTGGCTTACATTAATTTTTAATACTAGCTTAGGAGACAACAGTAACTGCAGAGGCCAATCATACAGTAGCAACTGGGTTTAAGCCAGTTATGGCTAAATACTAATATGTAAAACAGACCAGTGACTCCTATGAGTGCCAGAAATAAAAATTCAAGAAATACTCCACATTTTATTTTGTGCAATATTAAACAAATAGTACCATGAAAAACTACTGCCAAAGAGGTTTCATTTGAATGGTCACACTATAGCATTTCATAGACAGACTCAAAGGTTAGAGCTTCATAACATTACGATCTCCTTATTGACTCTGGGAGTGAAAGGTGTAAAGAAAATGACTTTGGTCTTAACAAAATCCTCTTAGCCCTAATTACATTAGTGTGCCTTACACTGCCGACATATTAAATCCAATTAATAATAATTATTAATTGGATTTATGTCGGCAGTGTAAGGCACACTAATGTAATTAGGGCTAAGAGGATTTTGTTAAGACCAAAGTCATTTTCTTAATTATTAATACTGAGACAGGAAGACTATGAATTCAAATACCTAGCAAGGCAGCGTATTACAGCCCTGTAAAAAGCGCTGGCTCAAGCCATGTGGTTTAATTGGGCCTATCAGAGCAAAGGTTTACATGAAAATGTCAATATTAATGCTTGCATTCCTCTTCAAAATTCTCTCATTGTTGCACATTTCCAAGTCAGGAATAAATGTTATTAAAGTTAACTCAAAATATTTATCTTGTGAGTTGATTCAGTCTGTTAAAGGTCATAATAACATTGTTAGTAGAGTTGGACATCACGTGTCCTTCTTGTTTTTGTTTTTTTTGTTAACACTTTTACTCCCAAAGTCAATTATGGAGACATGTAATGGACAGGTAGTTCTAACTTTTAAGTCTATCAATGAAATCTTTTGGTGCAAACATTCAGATGAAACCTTTGTTTTTAACAACAATCAACCACCTCTACAAAGCAACCGCCATTTATTACATTTTGGGTGGTTGCAATACAAACGCTTTAATATAGCCTGGTTTACTCAGTGCTTGACCTTAACTTTTTGGCTTACTAGTCCTTGGGCTAGTGGGGTCTGAAATTCACTAGCCAACAGGCATCATCTGCTCAAATTTTACTAGCCCAAACCCATTTTTTACTAGTCCTGGACTAGTGGACTACCGCTAAGGTCGAGCACTGTTTACACACAATTTTGGGCATGGCACCCCTAAATTTTAGCAGGCAGGCCAATAATTTATGGCACACTATCCTAATTTTGCTGTCTTAAAGTACATGTAAGTTGCATTGGCTGGTGTGACCAAAATTTAGGCGGGCCGAGACCACCTGGCAAGGAAGTCTCAGCCCAGTTAAAAATAGGCCCAGTCTCTCATGGGTAGGAAATGTTAAAATGTGGCTCTTCAACAAACAAAAATGGCGTTGTCTGCTTCAAGGTCAGTCGACTCTGTGACTTGCAAGAACCGTGGAAAATCATGGTCCATGGAAGCAACCACTATTTTAATTGGTCTTTGGTTGGTAGAGAGTACATGTATATACAGTGTAGTTACTGCTGGAGAACAGTAAAAGTTTATGTGAAACCAGCAAAGTGTGCATACATTTCTCAGCCATGGCTGGTTTGGACAGGCCAGCAAAAATTGGCCAAAATAATATTGCACTGACTTAAAGCATTATATAATTAACCATTCGAGCCCTTTTAGCTCTTTGCTTCTTCAAAACGTACCAGACAATATTGCGTGCTGTGCTGTGCTGCATCTGCCACTGTCAAACTTGATCCAGATGTACATGAAGGTTTGCCAAAAAATGGTTCAACTGCTGGTGGATTTACTGAAATGCTTAGAAATTGTGGGGTACCATATCTTATTTTAGGTGTTCCCATCACAAAACTAATAGTACCAAATTTTGTTGTGTAAATTGAACAGTGGTGAGCCAAAACATTTATCATGTAAACCAAGCTTATATAGGACAAACAATGATTTTGGTGTTTTGTATTACATGGGACCCTCATGGTGCGAGGTCAGTAAAGAATGCTGTCTTGTTAGGACCACTGTGTGTTTTAAGATATTGATCATGCAGCTTGCCAAGGTGACAAAAGTTTCCATGGTGTCAAAAGTAATTACCAGATTTTCATTATTTCAAGTTAATAAATGCTTCTCTAAGTTTCCTGTGACAGTACTACACCTCCACTAGTTTGGTAGCCTGGTGGTTGCCCAAGGCTTAAATACAAATGGAACATTTGCTTTGATTTCCTGAGTTCCTGTGAAGCCCTCTATGACAAAATCTTGCAGTCGCTAAGACCAGACATCTTCTTCGCTTTTGCTTTCCGAGTTGCTCTCGCTTTCACCTTCACCTTCTTCATCGTCATTTTGGATTGAAAAACCTTCAAACTTGATGTCCAAATTGTCTGAATCATTTAATATATTATCTGAATCTATCCCGAAAATAGCTCTGAATTCTTCTACATCTATATCTTGAGGCTCGGCCATGATGCCTGCCGCATGAAGTTGAAATTTCAAACGCTTCTCTCTCTTCCCTAATATAGAAAATTTATGCACAGTTTGTGGATTCTGATTGGTCAGAACCTCATAGAACAATAGCCCACATGTTTGGACACATTCTGATTTCCCTTGGGTCGGGTGAGTCGAAAGCATCAACGCATATTAATGCTGCTGCTTTTGGCCGCTTTAGGAAATGTCACATTTCCGGATGGCCGCTTTTCGCCGCTCTAGTAGTGAAAGCACTTAGCACTTAGATCTCTCCGCGCCAGGAGGCGCATAAGGCCGCAACCCTCGTCTTCCAACACGCTCTGTCTTCCGCTATGACTTTGACTTCTCTCCAGCTTTTCCACCCTTCGCACTTTCGCTCTTTTTCCACAGTTCGTCTCCACGTGGTCTTTGGTCGACCTACTGCCCGTTTCCCTTCCGGTTGCCACCCTAATGCTACCCTGCAGTTATCGGTTGCATCTTTTCTCAAGACGTGCCCGATCCAATTCCAGCGTCTCCTGCGGATCTCATCACTGATCTTGTTTATTCCTGTTATCTCCTCTATCCTCTCGTTGCTCACTCTCTTTGGCCACCGAATTCCGAGGATTCGTCTGAGGCACACAAACTGGAATGCGTCCATCTTCTTTTCCTCCACCTTTGTCATTTTCCACGCCTCGCATCCGTAGAGTAGTACTGGGCGTACTAGAGTCTTGAACAGCTTGATTTAGTCGGTTCCTAATATCTTCAGTTCCACCACCATCTTTCCTGACCTTTGCTCCGAGGTATACGAATTCTTCCACTTCTTCGACTTCATCTTCTCCAATCTTAACCCGGTCCTGCCGTCTTGCATTCGATCTCAACATCTTGCATTTTGCCGCGTAGTAGTGAAAGGGTTAATGATTATTTTGAATAGAAAAATAATGAATAGCATTGAATAGCCTATTGTTTTGTTATGTGTTGTACTGGCAGTGATATTGGTTGGGACTTCAAATTTTAAACCAAAAGCAAATATCAGATGTTTTGTTTACAGACTGTAAATACCAGTATTTGTAATAATTTTTAAATATTGTGTTACTAACAGGGCATTGTTTTTTAAAAGGATTTTCTGCTACATGTACATGTAGATTCAAATTCCATTAGTCAGATGAAGTGGCAAAAATTCTTTTAATTTTATAACCAGTACTAATTATTAATTATTCAGATGATTATTTTGTAAAATAATAGGCAAATTTCTCAACTTTTTAAACCTTTTAACAATGCGAGAACAGTATGATCCGACCAATAATAACTGAAAGGCAATTTAATCACACATGCAATTAGACTTGCATTTTCGCCTGTGAGCCCTAGACCTTTTAAAATACAAGAGTTGTCCTGTTTGTTCTGTTGCAGTGTGTGATATGAAGTGCGGTGACTGGGGCTGTTTGAAGGGAACCAACCATCTCTGTTGTCACAAGCAATGCATTGGTGGATGCTTCAATTATCACAACTCTCCCCATCATTGCTATGCCTGCATGCATTTCCGTCAAATGTCAAATGGCGAATGTGTTGAAAGGTGTTCAGAGGCTGATCCGTTTGAGGTACAAACATTAAGACTATTTATATAATTTGGTTTTGTTATAATCAGTACTGGGCAGAAGTAAGAAGGACTTGGAGAAGAATGCATTTGCACGCAAACCGCAAAATCAGTAAAAACTGGAGATCCACAAAATTAATTCTATAGGTACAATATCTAGAATTAATTTTGTGGGTCTTGAGTTGTTGACAGGTTTGCGGTTCGCATGCAAATGCAGTCTTCTCTGAGTTCTTGTTTATGTAGGTTACTTCTGTCCAGTACTGTATATATTACTGAATATTGAACAGCTCATTTTTATTGTCAAATATTTCCGTGGCTCAGGTAATGTGTATTAATGCATGTGTGTTTGACCTGTGGTAATGTTTATTGTGTTGTGCAAGGTGGCTCTTACTTTTGAGTCTGTTGATGAAATCTTTAAGTGTGACCATTCAAATGAAAGCTATTGAGCAGTATACTTTCTTGTGGTGCCTGCACATGTGCTTATTGTACAAGGTGCTTGTAACTTGAGTCTGTAGGTAAAATCCAAAAGTGTGACCATTTAAATGAAAGCTATTGAGCAGTACTTTCTTGTGGTGCCATATGTACTTATTGTACATGTACAAGGTGCTTGTAACTTGAGTCTGTAGGTAAAATCCTAAAGTGTGACCAATCAAATGAAAGTTATTGAGCAGTATTTTCCTTTGGTGCTACGTATTGTACAAGGTGCTTGTAACATACCGTACTTTTGAGTCTGTAGGTAAAATCCCAAAGTGTGACCATTCAAATGAAAGCTATTGGGCAGTACTTTCTTGTGGTGCCTGCACATGTACTTATTGTCAGTACAAGGTGCTTGTAAGACTCTAAGACAGAATTGCTTTAAATTTTAACACGCAAGGCCATGCACTTTTGTTGCAGGGCCAAATGGCTTTTTCCAGCTCAGTTTGTGCTAATGCAAATTGCCTTGAAAATAATATGCGCTCAGAACTGACTAAGGGTCGTATTATAATAATTATAATTTAATAAGTGTGTTTTCATTTTCAGATTGATGAGTTCAAATGTGTGAATAGATGCCCTTGGGACTATTACAAGCTTACAATTCCTGGTGAAAATAAGAAGTGTGTCAAGGTGTGTCCAGCTGGATATGAGCCTAACCATATAACAAAACAGTGCCTCAAGTGTAAGGCTGTTAAATGCCCAAGAGGTATGCTATGCTACAAATTCTAGAAGGTTGTTGACCGTTACTTCAATCGTACTGAGTTTTTCAAGTTTTTTGAGAATTTGTTGCAGTTTCTGATGAATTTCTTCAGACATACTTAACGCAATTAAGACTTCGCCTTCTTCTTCGTGTGCGTAGGTAATTTCGCCTTCGGTACAAATTATAGAAGTTGTAAATAATAGAACAACAAGTTGCAAACAAAGCTTGAAATAATTCAGGCCTCCATGGGATTGGAACCCATTCTGGTGTAAATGCTCTATCACAGAGCTACAAGGTCAGATGTAAGCTTGCATGGTCAATAATATGTACTTATGGACTAAGTGGAAGGGCCGGATGGGAAAATATTTGGCTGGAGGTCATGGTGTACGGACTGAGTGCCATGACCAAGTGCCAGATATTTTTCCGTCCGGCACCACCTTGAAATTTTAATGCCAAGGCCATCCGCTTTTGCAAACACGTACGGCCCTCATACGGGACTTTCATCAATGGTTTTGCAAAGAAAAGGTTTGCACGGCCGTACAGGTCATATGATAATAATAATTGTTGCGAGTTCTATTACACCCATAAAATGATGAATATCATAATTCAGAATTTTTAAAGGAGGTCCTTAACACTGGGTACTAGAATTTTTTTTTGTTGGCTGGGTATAGCTCCAACTTATTTTACCCCTGACA
Organism: Dendrophyllia cribrosa; assembly: GCA_024195265.1. Classification (NCBI taxonomy): domain Eukaryota; kingdom Metazoa; phylum Cnidaria; class Anthozoa; order Scleractinia; family Dendrophylliidae; genus Dendrophyllia; species Dendrophyllia cribrosa. The sequence continues at coordinate 17,491,341 of JAJLRJ010000003.1, read as the reverse complement.
GGAAGTACAAAACAAAATTGTGCCACAATCGGCGTGACAAAGTAACTCTTTCATTCCTGACTTTTTCTACCATTTTTTCCAAACTCGTAAGTAAAACCTTAATAGCCATGAATGATATACCATTTGTAAGGTCTTGATGAGTGTGGTTTTTATTTCATATCAAAATTGGGGAGGGAAATCATCGCTTTGACATAAACAGGCTGAAAATGTCAAAGTCAAAAAGTTCAGAAATGCCTCAATTTTCAGACATACTAGGTATACTCCCAAACTATAACTTATTTTTTGCAGCTCTCAGTTAATAGTAAGAGTAACATGACCTATGTCTCACACTGCAAATAATTTATGTATAAAAACAAAAAAATTGTCAAAAGTTCCAGGAGTGGTCAACCATTATCATAGATAATAGGAGGGTCCATTTTTATTGTGGAAATGAACTGATCTTTCCGAGACTATTTTTGTGGCAAAATTTCATTGAAATAGACCAAATGTATTAACAATTTTACAAACTTTTTATGTCGGTTGACATAAACAGGAGTGAAAGGGGTAACAAGGGCAGTTTGGTCCCCATTCTCAGCTCAACTCCTTTTAGTGATGTGTACAGTGTAAGATGTAGAGCAGTCCACAGTGCACAGAACTTACTGTTAGTAGTCTTAAGTCTATTTTTCGCATTTTGCATCCTGCAGTCTGTAGTCTAAGCTAAGGTTCCCTTTCCACTTTGCACATTCCACATCTCACAATCCTCTGTACTGATACTTTGTGACAGGCCACAATACAAAAATTAATGTCATGGTCTGCAGTCCACTAGCCATAGTCAACACTCCATAGTTGTTTTGATTCACAATCAACAGTCCACAGTCCAGTCCACAGTCCAGTTCACAGTGTACATAATAATGTCACTGATAGCAGCCCACAGACAGTAGTCCAGTCCACAATCCATTTTGTAAAGTCCATTTCACACTTAAATTGAACAAACATTTTTCTTTTATGCTTTATTAGTTTGTAAGACCACCAAAACCCCACTACCTGATAGTGATGATAGGCCACCAATCGAGTCACTAGCATCATTGGCTTCATACAAAGGCTGCACTGAAATTGATGGAAACTTAATTATTAACATCAGAGGAAGTGGTGGTTCAGGTAAGGACATAATGGCACTTTAGATCGGACTACGATCAAAAGTTCAAACACCAAAGTTTTCAAAGAAAAGTATGAAGCTATATTGGAATTTCCAGAGGGGTGGGGTGGGTGGGGGGTGTCCCAACCAAACATTCTTTCAGTGGTAGGGGTATGGATATTTTCTGGAACAACATATTCCACACCTCACGAGGAGCTTTTCAGGGATAGCGAATGGGTATACACCAGGCAGGTATTTCTTGGTTTTGTGGTAACTATTATTTTTAGCTTTTGTGTTGTGGTGTGGGTTTGTGGTTGTGTGTTTTGTTTCAAGTTTTAGTACTACAATACATGCCTGCATAATTGACTCTGAAAGCAAAAGGGTTATAGTACAATGAACAAGTCTAATAGCCATAAATTATTTGCAAATCCAAAGACTGTCTAAATGAATGTTATTGGTAAAATATCATCTGACCAAGGCCTAACAACACATTGACTTTTAACTTTCTCAGTGTGATGGCATGCACAGTATCATAAAGCAGTGGTGTGTTGGATATACAGTCATGTACATGTATATTACATGATTGTACCTATACTCATATTTGCTACATCAAGCAAAGCTATCTTTTAATGTTACAACAACAGTTTTATGTGTTTTCCAGGTATTGGAACGAAGCTTGAAGAAAGTTTGGGGAAAATTGAAAAAGTCAAGGGTTACATTGTGATCCGAGAGTCTACCTCTCTCACATCTTTGAATTTTCTCAAGAATCTGAAGGAAATTGAACCTAAAACGCCGCCTTTTATTCCGATCCCGGGTTATAAACGCCCTAAACCTGAGTTGTATAATGACAGGTAGGTTTGAAAGTAAATAAGATTTGCTATGGTATATCTAATTTGCTCCTCAGTCTTTTTGAGTTCTCAGCAGACTGCAGTAACTGTATTTTTTTTCTAATTAACTGTTTCAAGATGCTTTCATAAGCAACCATCTTTCTTTAGCTAACACTGTCAGAAAATCCTGGTACAATGTAGATATCAGCAGCACTTGCATAAGCTGCGCCCTCAGTTTTAAAGTTTTTCTAAATAAAAAAGTGAAGTTGAGGAAAATGAGAAAACTTTCAAACCACATTCATACTTACATGTACATACATTCATGTAAACCATACATAGGGCATAACTGACCTGTATGTTACTTTGTAGGTTGTTTTATTTTTTATTTTTTTCTCACTCAAACCCTTGTCGAATTTGCACTAACCCTAAGGAATTTGACTTATTTCACCTGAAAAAAGCAGAGTTCTGGCCCTCTAGTGCTTTGACTGTAAATTCAGAGCGTAATTTTGACACCATTACAAAGCAGATTGGCCGTGAGAATATGCAACTGCAACACTTCTGACATACCATCATATAGGCAGTTCATGTTGATTGAATTCTTAATGTCCACGCACAATTGAAAGGCACATATTTTGTGGGAGAAGGTTGGGGGATAAGCGTTGTCCAGGACCCAAGTGCTGCCTGCCGCGTGCGAGGCCAGTCAATGGGGCTAGCCGGTCAGCGAGTGGCATATAAACCATGAGATGGGTGTCATGGAGCACAGCTACTCTGAGCAGCGTGTACCTATGCCAAGCTCCTAGAAGGTCGCTTAGCAAGGGGAAGTGGACGTCACCACCGTTTTTCACCCAAGCTAAGGCAACACAGGCATCGCTTCAGTGTGGGACTGAAGGGTTGTCGCCAGCAACGCTTCCCCACAAACCATTTATTAACACTAAAACCACATAACGAATTACAAATGTATATTATATATATATAATTTTGTTTTGAAATACAGAAGAAATGTTATAACCAGAGAGTGGTAACGATAAGTCTGTATACTTCAGTGGGTGGGCGGGTGGAGAAATAAACACTTGACTTAGCGGTGAAACTGAGCTGAATGGGGAGATCAGCCGCGACCGATGTACATGAATTAAACACGGCAAGTTTTGGTTGAAGCTGATTGGCTGATACTCTCTGAACATGTGCAGGCTAGAAGTCTAATTGGCCGCTAAGAATAGAGCGCGGGTAAAAGTACATGTTACAATGCAAAGTACAAAAAGTCGATTACCAGGAAAGCACTGGCAAGCAGCGGGGAGTTTTAGGGCGCGGGTAAAAGTACATGTTACAATACAAAGTACAAAAGGTCGATTAATGGGAAATCACTGGCAAACCGCAGAGAGCTTTTAGGTTCAATTGAGCTAAACATTAACTCCAGTTTATGCTCGGGCAGAAACAGCCAACAACTTGAGACAACAACGGGGTGAAGCGGCTAGTTTTAGCCATGTTTAAGGCCCGCCTGGTGATAGAAGGACATAATGAAGTCCAGAAATCCTTAAGTCCCTGGCACCATTCGAAGAACTGAGTGTGTTTCCTTGCTTCACCTAGGCCCAAAGTGCTATTCAGTGCTCGAGGTTAAAATGGGCCATAGTGGACAAGACGAGCCGGTGGGAAAGTCTGGGATCACTTGGGATCAGAAAAGCGGCAGTGTTGTGAGTTGTGGGCCATTTGCTATCCTGTGGCGTGGTCGAAATGCCCGATATCTGAAGTGCTTCCAGACTTATAGTAATTTTGTATAATTTTTGGGCGGGAAACTCCATTTCGGTTTTGCCTTAGAATTTCCCGACATGCTTTGTGACAGTGGCAGATAGGTCCACTATGTGTGGTCGGGCACTTGAAATACAGCTTTAGGAAGCTCAAAGTGAGTTCTTGCTGGCCAGCTGAAATTGGGCAAGGTGGGCAAAGGCTATGAGCCCGCAGCACTTGGAGGACCGGGAGTGCAACTGCTTTCTGAGAGGTCTGTAAGGGAGTTAACATGTAACTTTGTGGCAATAAAATGAAGTGATTTTGAAGGAATGAACTTCAGGATTGTTGTTTTTTTCTTGAGCAGGATTTAGCGGCACATGTGGGTATGTTGTTTATGCTAAATTGTTAGGTTGTATAGTGAACTCAGATAATAATAATAATTATAGTTTTATTGGGAGTTCAAGATTCACTAAACCCTGCGAGCAGTGGATTCTCCTACACCAAGCTGTGCAGAACGAAAGAGAAACCACTGCGACCAACTGTTAGTTCCTTTGATCGAGCCGCCGTCCAGCACCATGGACGAATAAATTAACCTTGAACCGGTAAAACAAGTTTGCAAACTTGTTTAGCCTCTTGCGCATGCACTCATCCACATAACATCTGTGTTTAAGCGAGCTCGCTATGTAACAATTGAAATGGCATCCAAGGTGACAAAGACTTCTTTGCCAGGGAACAATATGGCACGTGCTACAGTTTTCCCACAAAACAACATCAAATGCATGATGTGGGGCATGACATGGCTGTGCATGCTCAATGGAAAATAAAACGGTTGCTTGCAGTGGTTTCCCCCTCATTCAGAGTAGCTCGGCGTAGGAGAATCCACTGCTCACAGTGTAGACTCACTAAAAGTTCAATCAGTGTTTTCCCTAATAATGCACTTAAAGCTTTGTACAATATTATTTCTTAATATAATAATTGTATCTTGTTTTTAGGTATGCACTGGCTATCCTTGACAATCCAAAGCTGGAAGCTATGTGGCCGTTTCAGCAGAACCTAACCATCAGTGTGGGTGGAATAATTGTACATTTAAATCCACATTTATGCCCTGGCAGGATCAATCCTCTTGTGAATGATATTCTTAAGTGGAATAGGAGTGACACAAGTAGAAACATTGCTATCTCAGACACCACCAATGGAAATGCTGTGGCATGTAAGTTTATAGAGTGCAAAGAGGCAGTGTGGGCAATTAATTGATTGCAGGCGCTGAGTGGAAATCCAGAGGCACAGGGATATTAGTCTCATAGCTTTAAATAGGCCACCCTGCCTTAATCTCTGTGTGACAGTCTGTAGGTTGGTTGGCCACCTATGCCTCCATCTAAGCATATCTGTGGCTTTGCCCATGCCTTTTCAGCTTCAAAATGACACATTAAAATGGGATGTCAATGAGCAGAATTTTTTACTTACATGTACGAGGCTCAGTGAATTTCATACTGCTTGAAGGTGCCATTATCAAGGTACATGAACCAGACACAAATAACTGAGTGAAAAGTGGCTGTTGTTTGTTGCACAGAGCATTCTGTTACAATGTAGCTAGCACAGGACATTCTGGTAGCTTAATATTGTGCAGTTCATTCTCAGCTAAAAATCCAGCAAAGCTGCTCAAAATCAATGTTTAGAGCTGTATGTTTTTTCTTTTCTGTTATTCCTCAGGTGATGTTCGTCAAATAAATGTGAGTTTAGAGGAGATCAGTCGACCGCCAGGAAAACTAAGGTGTAATCCAGTTTGTATGAAAGTGGAATGGGATGAAGTTATCATTGAGGATGATTACAGAAATGTTTTGTTTTACACTCTGTCCTATAGAGAAGCGTAAGTGTTAATAGCTTACTATTTCCCATGCTTTAACAAACATGTATATCAACTAGGTAATAATCATTGATTTCTTTCCATTGGGTTATTCCAGAAAAAATCCACACCCACCCCCGACGGATGGCAAGATTTTTTTACGCCTCCCCCCGCCCGGATTTCCTGGCCCGCTAGACCCCCCCTCCCACCTGGATTTCCAAGCCCAGATACCCCCCCTCCTGCCTGGATTTCCAATAAATTTTTGGAGGCCCTAAATTTACAGACAATGAAAAAAAAATACATGTAGTCGCATTCAGGAGATCGTGTTTTTATATTTTTCTAAATTGTGGTGATTGGTGCTATAAATTGGTGAAACATTTTTTAAATAAATATTGCGTGACACATAAAAAAACCCCGTGATTTCAAGATAAAATCGAATGAAATGTTTCTTTAAATCTAGTTTCTTAAATAACTGCTTTGATTTTGGTATGTTTTAATTTTTTCCAGGCTTCACAGTTTCTTCAAAGTGTTGTCGCAAATACACAATTTTGTTTCATGCAAATTTTGAGTAAAATGTAATTTGATCGCACCCAGCTTTTTCATGATCATGAATCCAAAACATTTTTTCTTAAGGTCAAAACTTTTGAATGAAAGTCATATTTCCTTGAATGAAAATGTCTTACACTTGTCAGAATTCAGTGATTTCCTGCTTCCGGAAGGCTTGGCGATTTATTTATGACATTTATCCTAATTGCGCGCCGAGTGCTTGTGTTTGCGAAATATTGTAAACATCACAAAATATTATTTAAATTCAGCAACCTATTTTTATTACATCTAGTGTTTTCTAAAATTTCCGACTTTTCCTGTGTATATAGAATGCCATTCTTATACGTAAGAATGATTCACATAATGTTTACGCGAATCAAAAAAATCTTGAAAGCAAACAAATTCAGAAAGCGCTATTTAATTTAATTATATTTACTAGCGCCTTCACCGTGATTATTGGCTTCACGAAGAAAACATTCGAACAAGTTTGATCGCAATTTGCCTTTAAGTATTAAATTGGAAAGCTTCTTCCAATTATTTTATATTTCCTTCAAGGTTTAACGCATCAACTAAATAGTACACTAGGAAGAGCGGCATAAAAGTTTGGATATTTGCGTAAGCCGTATATTACTAAGCTTATATCAGATTACAGGGAACGTGCACGAAAGCAAGCTGAAACAATTCTACAAATAGAAAACAATGCGTACTTGCATAACGGTACATTGATTGTTTTTGTCAAAAATCTTTTGTCTTTTTTCAAATCGGCTGATACTTTTTAACCTTTCCCTGACAATTTGTTGCTGGCAAGAACTCGGACACGAGCTTTGTTGTAAGGTACCGAAGCACGCTTCCGGTTACGTTAACCACTGACTTTCTCCATATTTGAGTTGTATTTTCTCCCTTTCATCCGGTTTATTCTCTATGAATAATGTGAAACCGACGAAGTTAAACCTTAACTAATTGTTTTGAACACAAAGTGTTCTCTTCAAATCATTTTCAAAAAATCGACCTCTGAGGAAGGATTTTTAGGTCCAGACCCCCCCTCCCGCCTGGATTTCCAGAGCCCTCAACCCCCCCCTCCCGCGCGAATTTCCAGCATGCCATCCGTCGGGGGGTGTGGATTTTTTCTGGAATAACCCAATTTGCTATTTATTGTAAAACCTATAATTAAAATTATTTTTGCTGCTGGCTACAGTCCTCGCAGTAGTCCTTTTCAACTCAGATGCCAGTTTGATTCTCAATGTGTGTTAGTGGAACATTTTGCCTCGTTTTCATCTGGTTCACCAGCACAGCTGACCATTGCAATGCTGGCTCAAACACGTGCTTTCCCTTTGCAAGCTCTTCCATAGGCCTGTCGATTCATGTAGGATGAGTATAATTTGTACTGCTTTGCTACTGTGTCACTTGAGGAGTTGTTTGGTCTTTTCTTTCAAAGCCTCGTTGATTGCAAATCATGCAAAAGGAGAGACATAAAACGACATACAAACTGAATTACGAGTTGAGCCGATTTGCTCTCATCTGTGGCAAACAAACTGAATTGAGTGAATGTGCTTGGTGGCCAATGTGCCAAACGATCCATTGTGGTCGCAAACAAACCAAACTGAGCCAATGCACCAAACAACCGATTGTGGTTGAAAACATATACATTAAAAGACATTTATTCATGCTTAGCTTTGTTGTCATTGTTCTTCTTAGTTTATTTGGCCTATTATATTTTGACTAAATACCTAAATCAAAAGACACCAAAGACTTACTACATCTGCTAATGAACACATTCCTTTCTCTTTACTACAATCAATTTTGGATATTACTACCGAATACCTCCCAATATTTTTTTGGCAATTAAGGAATATGATGCTTTATAACTAGACCATCTGCTCGCAGCACTTTACCTTCCATTAGGAACCACTGGTCATTAATAATCATTGTGAATTAAAACATACATAATTATGTAATTATATTTTTGTCATTTACAGTGCATAAATTGAGAACAAAGTATGGCAAACGTTTTTGTAAACAGACCAATAACATTGAAATAAAAAATACAGACAAAAGATCTACATATTAATTTGAAACCAAGCATTTTGATTGGTCACTTTTGATCCTATGTTTCGAACACTTCAAAAGGGTCAAAATATCACGCACATGAGTTTTTAGCCTGCATGTGAAAACAGCCGCCTTTCATGATCACTCCAGGCCGCGGGACGCAATTTCGGCATAAAGCATTCCTTTATAGACTGTTTTCTATTGAAAGTAAACCCTGAATATTTGCATGCGTAACAGCACTATGAATGATGGCAGTTGTTGTTATCTACACCAAGTTTTTTTAAACCAATTATAAAAAGATATTTTCTCTTGTAGACAAGTGCTTGATTCAATTCCTCTCAAATTGCTCCCAGACAAATTTGCTTGTGTGATGAGCTTACCAAAAATGCTTTTGATTTGGGATTGAAACCTACCAATCTAAAAATGGGACTATTTTCTGAGAGGTCTGCAAACTAGCCAGGATGGTTTCAAAGAACTTTGTCTGAATGCTTTAATGTTGTTGGTCTGTTTACGAAAAAGTTTGCCGTCCTTTGTTCTTGATTTATGTTGTGATTGGTCAGTTTTTTTTCCAAGCAGCCCGGTTGGAGTAGTCGCACTGCAATACATTGTAGATACAATGAACAATAACATTTATCAATTTTATTAAGCTGTTTTTCTTGCTAGTATTGCGCCTAATATATTTTGATCATTGCAAAGTGATTTCATTAGTAAATTATAGTAAATTAGTAAATTATACCATGCAAAAGTACTGCCAAAGAGGTTTCATTTGAGTGGTCACACCATAGGATTTTGTCCACAGACACAAAAGTTAGAACTACATTACACGTCTCCATAATTGACTCTGGGGAGTGAAAGGGTTGACTTTGAAATTCACTATGTAAATGAGACTGAATGGACATAATAAATTTTTAGCCCTAATAGAAAAATTACTGAATATGATGACCAAGATGCTTGTACCAAGGAGAGTCAAAATGTGTAAGTATTATATATTATGTTATGTTTTTTAACCCATTATCTACTGTCCATGACTCTCTACCATCAGTGTTAACATGAAGAATGTAAGAATATGATTGTTTTCATTAGCAATTGCAGCCTTTGGCAATCCAACTATTGTTAAAAGTCAGTACTATTAATTATACATTATACTTAAATCAATAATTAAATGTAACTCCAGGAAAAGATAAAGATCACACAGACCTTAGAAATTTATGTTTTGGTTGATACAAATATACAGTTGATGGTACCTGCTCTGAATTGTAAATTATTTATTTCATCATCATCTTCATCATCATCATCATCATCATCATCATCATCATCATCATCATCATCATCATCATCATCATCATCATCATCATCATCTATACAACTTTGTGTCATGATACAGTACTGTACCAATAGTGCGAGTATTCATTTTATACACTAATAATAAGTAATGGTAATCATATGGTTTCAAATTCAATTTGTGGTTTATTTGCACAGCAAGTAAACTTTTTGAGAACTCACGAGTGCAAATAAATCACAAATTGAATGAAAAAACCTAATATGATTACTTATTTACATTGAGGAAGTGAACATTTCACCTGTATTTGACACTTAATTTACTGATTGGTTGATAAAGATTATTACAGCTGTACATGTATAATAGAAACTGAAATGTTCGTTTGCATTAATGAAATCCTGAAAGAACGTTTTTTGGTGGTATGGTCATTTCAAAGGCAGAAAGAATATACCAGTGCATAAAATAAAATCCAAATAATGTTATTTAAAGTGACATGGTCATTATAAATGTGAATAAATAACCAAGAGTTATTTGCATGTTATTGTTTACTCAGCTGGACACGAGTGGATCATTCTGTGGACACCCCTGAGTAAGTTCATGTGTAGTGATCATTAGATACAATACAGCAGTTTTCAATCGAGTGTCATTAAACCAAAACCAAAGTAACTACATGCACTCTGGCCAATCACAACTGACAAGTGCAGACAATCCAATGAACCAATCAGAACTCAAGGCAAAAAATAAATATGATCACAGCCTGTTCCAGGCTTTCAGATAGTGGGGGCGAGCGAAAAATGTTGGGGCAAGCGAAGAAAGAACAAGTGGCTGAGTGGCCCATGTTTAGTTTAGTATTTGTAATTTACCCCCCCCCCCCCCCCACCCCAAAATAATCAGCTCCCCTAGGGTGATTGAACAAATTCCCCCCCCCCCCCCCCCCCCCATCGTATTATTTTAGGCAATATCACTAATGGCAATTTTGCATGGGTATAATGAGGTCTGATCTGGAGTATGTTTTTTTTATATTGCCTCGGTAAAAATTTTTGTCTGACTCATCCCTGTGTATCCATGAGCTGGCATTTGAATTGTTATTGTTAATAATTATACAAGTTGCCTCATTCTTTTTTGTAAATTTTCTTTAGCGTCAATGTCACTGGTTTATCATCCAAACCGCGCAAGCTTGTAAAGTACATCCCAAAACTGAAGCCATTCACCTTGTATGCATTTCTTGTGGAGGCAGTGGTGCTTAAGGATCAGGGAGCTAAGAGTGATCTGGCCTTTATACAGACTAAGGAAAATGGTGAGTGAGCATCAGTGATCGACTCCTAGCTTCTCCTAAGCATTTCATATTAACCAATTCAAGCTGGCAGGTTAGAAAGATTCCTTGCAGTGTTTTAGTTAGGTGAAAGGTGAACACAAGTGAATTTGATATTTATAATAAAAGTGTATTGTGAGTTCTGTGAAGGAAGAAACCTTGTTACAACATTTTTCTGAATACAGATTTGAGATAGGAAAGTAGTGGTAAACTAGGAATCAGAGGGAAATATTTGACCCCAACAGGAATCAAACAAAATTAATGACCTCTGGATTATGTCTTCCAGGGCTCTAACCAACTGTTAGCTACGAGGTCAGATGGAAGCAGGTCTTAAGAATTACTGTCTTTACTAAAAAAGCCATCACCCCAAAATGAGTGCTATGCCCAAAAATAACAGCACAAATATTAATAAGTTTGTTGTTGGTTCTCTCCTTGCTCCGAGAGGTTTTTCTCCGGGTACTCCGGTTTTCCCCTCTCCTCAATTAGTACTCGCGTACTAAATACTTTGACACTTAAATAAATTGATTTGATTTTTTTTTGCCGCCCTTGAGTACAGGTGTAAGCGCCATAACCATTAACAAGAGCGTGGCGCTATTTCAAAGCACTTACTTGAGTTTAAGAGTGGTGATTATATTATTATTTTAATTATTTAACACTTAATGGTCCCGATGGAAACAGTGAATTTTGTTTCCCGAGAATCTCAATGTTTCCCGAGACAAAGTTGAGGGAAACATTGAGATTTGGGGGAAACAAATTCACTGTTTCATGAAGGATCAGTCATTAAGTGATTTGTTATAAATTATAGCAACACAAAAAGCACAACACAACGCAGTTTGAAAACTGCCCCAAGCACTCGGGGTAAACATTAATTGCATCATAATCATGCCACCTTTTGTCACGGTCTGATCACATGCATTAGCGGGCAACAGGGCAGTGTTACCCTCTGATGTCAAAATTGTTGTCCGCTTTCGCAAATGTTGCCTGCTTAGGATAATTGGCTCAGGAAACAGTTTGTTTGTTAGATTTCATGTGACTATGAATCAACCAATGTATGCGCGCATTGTATTGAGAAAAACTCCAGCTATATAACAATATTTAAATAATTTGCTTGTTTTGACAGTGCCTTCCCAGCCAGTTGGCCTTGAAGCAAACTACATCAGTTCATCTGCATTGCTTGTCAAATGGAAACCACCCTTGTTTCCAAATGGCAACATAACCAAGTATATTGTTAAGTATGACCTTAGTTCTTACTCGCCATGGAAGCAAGAGTTGGACTGGTGTAGGCGGCAAGTGTTTGCCAATGGACAAGATGAAAGTAATAACATAGATAAGGAAAACAATAAAGCACCTGATGGTAAGAAAGCTACTATTCTGCACAGTGTGTTGAAAGTGTATGGTGTCTATTTTAGGGTTGAAATCCAAATTGCTCCAAATAAGTTCTATTTTGCAGTTCCAGAAAATATCCATACTACCCCCACAGAAGGTTTTTTTGTTTAGCACCCCATCCCCCCAGGAAATTATCATCATCATCATTTTTTTTTATCATCATCATCATTTTATTTCAATAATTTAAATTTAACAAATTAGAGAAATATACAACCCGCATATAGCAAAGCTAATCGGGGCAGGTTGTATAATTTACAATCAAATTTAGCAAACACAAATTATGAAGCAAACACAAAGTATGAAGCTAAACAGGAAATTCCTGTTTAGCTTCATTCTTTTCTTCTGAAATGTTGACTTTTAAGCCCCTCCTCCCCCTAGGAATTTCCGCTGACCTTCCATGGGGTGGGTATGAATTTTTTCTGGAACTACACATTTTAGCGCAGTTACTTAGGTTATCATTCTGTTTATTTTTTGAGCAAGGGGATTTAATAAATAATAGGAATTACCTGATTCGTTTTACCTAAGAACTGAACCGACTAAAGCAAAGCATTATTGATTTCCTTTGTTGTCCGTTTGAACTGAAACAAAAGAAATCAATCAAGGATCAGCTCCTCTTTAATATACAGTTTATGTACATGTACACGTTTATGTACACATTGTATGAGTTGCTTCACTTTTGAGCAAAAATAAATATGCTTATTCAGGACATGTTTGACCCTTTTGCTCAAAAATAAAAACAGAACTTAGTTTTATACATGATAACCATGCAGTCTGTGTCAATATAGAGCTGATTTGGAGCGATTTGGTCATGGATTTGAGCTTCAAATCATTACAAACCCTTCAATTCAAAGAGACAATACTGTCACGTCCTGGTTGATATATCGTGTGTCCATGAACATGGCCAGGAGGTAATTGGTTTATCTTTAAATTGGAAGAAGAAAGAAAAGCTAAAGAGACAAACTGTTGGTCAAAAATTAAATTAATGGTTAAAAAGCTTAGTTTCACCAGAATGGTAATTTTGATTTCTGCCATGAAATCAAATATGATCAATTATTATCCACTTCCATCCTTGTAATCCTGCACTTAATCCCAAACCAGTTGTTTTGTTTTGCTCTTGATTTTTATCCAAAATAGCATGGTAATGTCAGTAGTGGTTAGCCCTTTGGTTCGAGGCCCGGTCTCGGCCATCATGTTGTTTCGTCACACAAGCAACTTTACTCCACATTGTCTCTCTTCACCCAGGTGAATAAATGGGTATCGGCGACATAATGCTGGGGGGGGGGGGGGGGGGGGGGGGGGGGGTGTCCTTGCGATGAACTAGCATCCCATCCAGGGGGGAGAAGCAATATTCCTAGTCACTTCATGCTACAGAACCCGGGTTAACCTCCGAATGTATGGGTCTCCTGTGGCTCCTGTGCAACTTTACCTTTTCCTTTGGTGCCGTTTGGCAATATAACCTGGAAATTTTGATATTTCAGCAGGATACTAGCCTCTTACTTTCCTTAAAACATTTTAGCATTTGAGACCCCCATCCACCTTAGAATTTACAAAATCAATAAATCTCTTTTTTGGGGGGGAGGGGGGGAGGTCAGTATACACTGCATTAACATTAAAGTCTGTCAAAACAAATTGTGCCTTACCATATCTTTGGTCTTTGCTCCCCCCCCCCCCCCCCCCCCCCCCCCCCCCCCCCCCCCACCCCCACCTACCCACCCTTCACCCTAATGGCACTATTATGACACACCTATTATTTTCTTGCCTTTAATAAATTTCTTGACAGGGACTTGTGCAAACATAACTTGTAACTGCACCGAGAAGGAGGAGGAAAAAGACAAGCCAGAAAAGATTTCAGCAAAGTTTGCAAAAGAGTTCCAAGACAAGTTATACAGAACAATCTTCACAAAAGATAATGATGACAAAGATCCACCAACAAACAAATCTATACTGGCATCTACTACACCCATCCCCACCACAAGCTACAACCAGAGTAACTGTAGTAATGATGCACAGGTGAGAATGCGTGGATTAGAAGAAGTCTGTAGTGTTGCTGCTGGAGGGGAAGGAAGTTAACCTTTTCATTCCAAGAGTCAATTATGGAGACATGTGGTGTAGTTCTAACTTTTGAGTCTTTCAATGAAATCCTATGGTGTGACCGTTCAAATGAAACCTCTTTGGCAGTACTTTTGTATGGTACCATTTGTTTTCAATATTTTACAAAACGAAATTTGGGATTGTTCTTGAATTTTGAATTTTGTAGACTACGAATATTCCTTCATTTTTCCTCAGGGATAGTAGAGCGAGTGAAATGCGAGCGTGTGTGAAAATCACCCCACGCATTCTCTCTCCCTGCCGCGTCACGCCTTTCTCGTGTGGGGTGATTTTCACATGCGCTCACGTTTCGCTCGCTCTATGACTATTATCACTGAGGAAAAATGAGGGGCTACTCGTAGTCTATGAACTTTGGTATCTCGGGAGTTTAAAGGTTAAGCCGATACGAGAGATGGGAAAACAGTTTGTCCATGGCCAACTCTATGGGGAAAGGGTTTGTGTGGACAGTACCCAGTCTGTTTTCCTCTTCTTTGAACTGCTTTAAATAGGACACTTTTTGTAGATTCAATCTATAATTCTTACTCACTATAGGCTTAACCTGCAACGATTTCTTTTTATTTCAAAGGATTTTTCTTCAGTATAAGAATTGAATGTAAGGGAAATTTTATTTGCAGAATTGTTGGAAATGGATTTTGTGCTACAATGGGTTTTGGAAATGAATCCCCAAACGCCATATTTTTTTCTTTTTTACTGCAAAGATATTGTTATCTCATGGAATGGTTTTTCAAGTTTTTCAAGTCTTGTGACATTATTCTTGTGTGACGTTTTAGAACCCTTTATGTCAAGTAACCACCACACCATCAGATGGAAAAACGGGCACAGTACCTGTTACAGTTCCAACCACAACTAATAAACCAACCACTGGAAAGCCAACACTACCAACAGACAAACCTTCATCTTATGTTACATTAGATCTGAATGGAACAAAAAACAGTGTCATTCTAACAAAGTTGAAACACTTCTCAGACTATACCATTACGGTAAGGCAATCCGTTTTTTTTTTTTTTTTGGTGGGGGGGGGGGGGGGGGTGGGGAAGGGGAGGGATACCCCCTAAGGGTCTGTTTGCATGGAGGGACGGTGACCCTTCTAGAAGGGTCAAAAGATAGCCCCCCTTTACATGCAGAGAGTTATCTCCAGGGCTATCTAACCAATTCAAGCCAAGAGAAACCAATTTGGCAGGAATGTGTCAGTAATCTGAGCCCTTTAAACTTGAACCTCCTACGAGGGTGACCCTAGCTTGAGCTTTTACATGGCAAAAGTTGGCCCTCCTAGGAGGGTGACCCTAGCAAGCAGATAGGGAAATACAATAGAGAAGGGTGACACTTCTAGAAGGTTTTTTTGAAATTGCTGAATGAGCTTAAAAGTGGTCGTTTTTGTCAGGTGGTCGCATTATAACCTGACTTTGAATGGTCTGAAAAAATTGAAATGGCATTTTACTTTTGGCTGCTGCTAAAGTTCAATTATTTTTTCTATTATTATTTTAAACAGGTCTGTGCGTGTACAAAGATCGGTTGTGCCGTTGGATCGTCCTGTGCTGTCACAAAGGGGATGACAAATAAGAAAAGTAAGTTGCGCAAGCTTGATAGAACGGTTTTCAATTGAGTGTAAAACCAAAACCAAAGTAATTACTTTGGCCAACCACAAACAGGTGCAGACAATCCAATTAACCAATCAGAGCTCAAAGCAAATACATGAAGCCAGTGCCAAGAGTGGGAAATATGTGCAAACAAGCCATGATTGGTTTTGGTTTTACTTCTGATAGATCGAAAAGGTGGCCCACTCGGCCAGAGCTTAACCCAGTTTTCATAGCATGAAGCAACTAGGCATATTACTACTCCCCTCTGGATAGGACGCTAGTCCATCGTATGGTAACATCAACATTTTGTTGCCAGCACCTATTTATACACCAGGGTGGAGAGAGACCATGTGGAATAAAGTTTCTTGTCTCAGAAAACAACACGATGGCCTGGGGCCTGGGGCCTGGGGCCTGGGGCCTGGGGTCTGGGGAGAAGGACAAGAAAAAAGGAGTTGGGGAGGGGACTACTCAGTCATATTTTTGTTCTCTTTACCAGTCTCTTGTCTAGCTCTTTACTTGGCCTCAGAAGCCGGCTTGGAGCTGTAAATTCACAAGTTACTGAGGCCGTTGGCACTTTCTTTGACTCTTTCTTTATTATTTTACCGTTTTGAATTAGATAAAGCTGACAATCTTGGAGGACCTCTCAAAGTGATAACTAACAACGACACAAGAGAGGTAAGAAATTTTATCTCTTCCCTCTTGCAACTGAGTTTTTTTTTAATATTTTACCCATTCAAAAATTTTCATTTTGCACCAAACAAATTTGAAAAACCGTTTGCCGTAGTAGAACCAGTTACTGAGAAAATAAAGTAAAGTAAAGTTTAATTTGGGGTATATATTTTTTGTCAGCTGGACAGAGTCGAGTTAATAGTATTTATTGTTTTGATATTAACAAATTGACTGCATTTTCCATGGTATGCACTCTTACAGACAATAAAAAGACGTCATAAAATGTTCAAAACTGCTGTTAATAAACCCTTTGACTTCCAGAGTCAATTATGGAGACATGCATTGTAGTTCTAACTTTTGAGTCTGTCAACGAAATCTTATGGTTTTACCATTCAAATGAAACTTCTTTGCCAGTACTTTTGAATGGTACCATTCGTTTTTCAATATTTTACGTAAAGAAATTTGGGATTTAATATGAATTTTGATCTTGGGGGTCCTTGTTGTTTCACATACTAAGACATATATTGGTATGTTTTGCAGTTTTCTCTGTCTTGGGAACCCCCGAAAGACCCCAATGGAGTGGTACTCAAATATGACATTGAAATAACACTGGTAAGTCCATCATGGAGCAATTTATGTCTTCTATAATATTGCTAAAGAAAACATGCATGAAAGCAAACTGACAGTAATGTTCGTAGATACAAATACAGTCATCTCTCATTTAACGACAAATGGATATAAAGGGGTTAGTTTATTCAGTAAAATGTGGTGCTGCGGTGGGGAAATTAAATAATAAAAATTGGTTTTATGAAATGAGTTGATCAGGTAAATTAGCCAACCTGAAAAGACGAGAAGCTGACGTTTGAAGCGGTAGCGATTCATCAAAGCAAGCAAGTGATTCGCCTGAAGTGATGGAAGCAGACATGAACTAAAAACACAAAATAACAAAATGGCAAATTTGATTTCTTGACCACCTCGTCACGAAATCAAATTTAATGAACTGTTATTCCCTGTCATCCTTTACAGTGCGGCTACTGTTACCGGGGTCACCCAGACAAAGTTAACCAATCACAAAGCAGAACGAGGACAATAGATTCCAACATTTTTAACTTCAGCCAATAAAATGCCGAGTACAGAACAATGAAATTTCAACTTGTTCATTCGTGAAGCTTGTGTTGAATAAAGCTTTAGCTAGCGTTGACTTTTCGATTTAAAAATTTGAGTAGTTTCACATGCTACATGAATGAATGTCATTTGTCATGCAAGTGAGCGAGAACTGATTTCAAACTGTATGAAAGCAATGAACGCGACGGCCGTATGTTTGGGCGGATTTGAATTCTCGGAAAAAATAAAAACTCAACCGCCGGCTGTTTGCAAATGTTACAAGGCACACTGCCAGAGTAGCAGATATAAGCATTTATTTTCTAACCGTTTGAAAAAAAGCCGGCTCCTTTATTTCAATTCTATTTTATTGAATTGTCAGAATTTTTCCGTTGCAGATTTTGTTTGCGATTTGAGCACTAGATGGGTTTCTTTAATCTCCCAAGGCGGTCGTGATGGTTTTGAAGAAATCATTTTGGGAAAAGTATTAAAAGTCTATAGTTATGTATGCCGAAAAACAGAAACAATTATTAACCAAACCTCGAACTATGTGAAAAAAAATTCTAGTCTGGCGGTTGAGTTTTTTTTTGTTAGGAATTCATCTCGAGGGAGTTGGAATTACTGTTTTGAATCATCTGGAAAATTATAAAAACTCAACTGGCGAACCGCGTAATATCGATAGATTTTCCGGCAGTGAAATACATGTTGAAGAATGCGCCGTTTCTATACGACCGATACTCTTTTTATGCAGTTTTGAATTTCTCTTTTACTTAATTTTATTTCAGCTTAGTCCGACTGCCGGAACCCCGCGTGGAACTCAAAGCACATAAAACTTAATTAATCACGGCGGCGAACAAGCCGTGTTTTCGTTGTTTTCAAATCCGTAGGGCACTTTTCAATTTGCCTAAACTATAACCGTCGCTTTCACTGGTACTTTTACAGTTAAGAATGTCTTCTTTCGCTGGCATCAAGTGTATTTATCAGTTCCAACCCCCGCCGTTGACGCCGTAGAGAAAACTTGAATCTGTTACGAGCGAACAAATTATTTTAAATCCACCACCGGCACTTTTATTGGTGTAGACATACGGTACCGTCGCATTCCATATTTTCACACAGTTTGGAGTTTCTCTTTCATTTGAATCGCCGACATTAACCTTCCAAATGGTGCTGTTTAAACAAGTCAAGTTCAAAAGGGATGGAATCGAAATTAATTGAAAATCCAACGCTTACAGCCGAAACTTGTATCACACAGTTTGGAGTTTCTCTTTCATTTGAATCGCCGATATATACCTTCCAAATCGCGCTGTTAAAACAAGTCAAGTTCAAAAGGCAGTGACAAGGGATGGAATCGAAGTTAATTGAAAATCCAACGCTGTACAGGCAAAACTTGTATTGATCTGTTTTCATGGGAAACGAACAAGTTGAAATTTCATTGTTCTGTACTCGACATTTCATTGGCTAAAGTAAAAAATGTTGGAATCTATTGTTCTCGTTCTGTTTTGTGATTGGTTAACTTTGTCTGGGTGGCCCCGGTAACAGTAGCCGCACTGTAATTGTAATCCTACAATTTATCCACAAACTACTTGTCCTGCTTTGCTCAGTGGAATACTTAAGTATTATTTTTTATCCAATTTAGTTGTATATTTGGTGGTATTTGGCAATATAACAGAAATTAGTTGTCCTTATTATTTTCCTTACTTATTTGTGTTGTCCGTAACTGTGCTCACATTGTGGGTGGCTCCTCCTAAAATGTTCTGCAATTGGTATAGGATTTAATGGAGCCGAAACCAATTGTAGAATTGCACACATTTTAGGCATCCTACTGATGAACAGTTACGACTCAGAGATATATATATTTTTAGCAACTACTGTGATTTGCAGTCTGTCCATTTGAATTGAATAATTTCTACAGTTCGTTGAGATACCGGCCCTTTAACAGGAATAGCTTACAATAGTTTGCATTTGAATGGTCGCACTTCAGGATTTCATCCACAGAAGTACTAAAAAAATAGATTTATTTTGCATGAACCAAGCCTGTGTGACAGAAATGTTTTAAAGCATAGACATAGGCAAATATATGCCACGTTTGAATCTTGGGCTGGAAATTCCAAGCTTCTAGCTTTGGATAGCCACGCACCAATTCTTCTGTTTTTCAATGCACAGGACAACAATCCTGCAGTAATGCGGTGTAGGCTTGGAAAATTCGCATATTACAAGGAACAGATTTCGCATAGTGCTGATGGAAACTTGTCTGCTCGTGTGCGAGCCATTACCCCTGCAGGAAATGGCTCATGGAGTCCCACTGCTTTATTTTCTCTCCAAAGATTTGAACCAGAGGAAGCTACAAGTGAGTGTGTTAACTTATTTTCTGGTTTGTGAGTTTAGTAACTGCTGTTGATAGACCAGTTAGGTTGAGGTTGCTTCGGTTTTGCATTGCTACGCTTTGTGATTGGCTAAAAAATCTCCTGCCACTTTCTCTACCAATGAGAAGTAAAACCCAAACCAATCGTGACTTGCCTGCACGCGTTTTCCCGCGCTTGGCGCCGGCTACATGTTTTTGTAACGAGATCTGATTGGTTCATTGGACTGTCTGCCTCTGTTTTGATTGGTCAGAGTAATTACTTTCGTTTTGGGTTTACGACACTCAATTGAAAACCGCTCTATACTGACAACAGCAAGAAGTGTTAGTCCATAGAAAGTAAACCTATCTAAACCTGATTTCGTCAGGTAGTACTAATGGCATCAGATACCGGTATAAAAGAACCTTAATCGTATCAATAACAAAATTCTCGATTGTTTTTGGTTATCTGCACGCCTATTTCGTACGTAATCGGCGCGTGGTCACAGCTGTCCAATTACAACTTTTTGTTGAACAGCTGTAATTGGACACCTACGTTGCGTGCGCGTCAATCAGATGAACTTAAATGGGTTCTTTTTTGCTGTTTCTCCACTGTTTTCAAAACTGATAGAACATATTCATGACGTTTTGAGCAAAAAAAGTCCACGTAGATTACACCTCGAATTTTGTTATTCATTGCACTGAGCGGAGTACAATTCAGGGGTAATTGTGTTCGTTATTTCAAATCGTCACGACATTCGCTGAATTGTACTCCGCTCAGTCCAATTACTATTACTTATACGCCTACTTGCAAAATTGCAAGTTCTTAATTTATGTATGGGTCTTTACTGTTGCGGATTCGTACAATGTAAAATGCCAGTAATAATTGCTGTGTTTATCCTGTATTGTATTGAATATTTCAGAGTCCCCCGGTGAGGAGACAGGCTCTTTACCCCTGGGAACAGTTGTCGGCTCCAGTCTTGCTGCTAGTGTTGTGTTTGTGTTAGCCTGTGGCCTTCTTGTCTGGTATATTTCTCGTAAGAGATATAAGAGGTAATCACTGCCTTGACATATTAATCCCAGTTACACGGCTTTAAAGTGCCCCTGTGATCAAATTTTTGATTTTCGTTTTTTTACATTTTCGTGTACAATTAGACTTTCTTACTCATCTTGCCAAATTTCAATCCATTACGAATATCAGAAGTCATTTTATTTTAACATTTATTTCCGAGAATTTACGGCCTCCATTAATCAACCTTGTTCCAAGGCTTGGTTGCGAATGGGAGAAAGTGACGTCAAAGACTCAAACATACCTCACGGGTTGAAATTATAATAACAATAAGTATTGAAAATCACGCGAAAAGCAACAAAAACTTTGGACTTGTTCTTCGTGCAATTTTCTATGATTATTGTTATTATAATTTCAACCCGTGAGGTATGTTTGAGTCTTTGGCGTCACTTTCTCCCATTCGCAACCAAGCCTTGGAACAAGGTTGATTAATGGCGGCCGTAAATTCTCGGAAATAAATGTTAAAATAAAACGACTTCTGATGTTCGTAATGGATTGAAATTTGGCAAGATGAGTAAGAAAGTCTAATAGTACACGAAAATGTAAAAAAATCAAAATCAAAAATTTGATCACAGGGGCACTTTAACACTCTTTACGTTGCTTCGAGAGTTCTGATTGGTTCATCACACTTAATCATGTTTGTTTAATATTATAGAAAGTCTGTGAATATCTATCATTCTGCTGCGTGCAGTAAAAGGTCGTAAAATGTAACCTCCGACATATTTTTAGCATATTTACTCGCGTTTCCTCTCTCCGACAACCTTGGAATGGCTGCTAGTGTTTCTTGATCACATAGTAATAGATAACTTTGCTTCAATATCTCAGGTACACTGATGAGCAGATTCCTGGGGTGCTGTATGCTTCAGTAAACCCAGAATACATGACTTCTACGGATGGTATGTAACAAATTTACCACGATTTTAATATCAATGTTTTCGAGCATTACCTTGCATGATTGCACAAAACCCTTGCCAAATGGGAATGCAAGTTATCTTGCGACGACTCCCTTTGGCCAGGACTTGGGTGTATTTGCATAGCGTGCGTTGATCAGATGTTACTCACATTTATCCCGCAAGTAGGCGCAAGTTTTTCACAGTTTGACCATGCCGACCAAACTTGAGTTAGCCTGTTCCAGGCGTTTAGATTGTGAGGAGCAGCGAAAAGCGGCGCGCGGCGTTTAGATTGTGGGAGCAGCGAAAAGCGGCGCGCGGCGCTATAGGGTCGGCGTGAGGGAAAACTGAGAGAAAGGCCTCTCTCCCCAGCCTTCCCTCGTGTTTTCTTTTGCGCCCGACTTTCCTTTCGCGCGCCACAAACTTAACGCCTGGAACAGGCTAAACTTGAGTGTACGTGCGAGTCAAAATTGCGACTCCATTTGGCCACCCAGTGCAAGTCAATAAACACTTAATGACTTCGTCTCGGGAAACATCGAGATTCGAGGGAAACAAAATTTACTGTTTCCCGAGGGATCAGTCATTAAGTGATTTGTTATTTTGCAACACAAAAAAACACAACACAGTTTGAAAAACGCGCCGAGCATTTGAGGTAAACATCAATCGCATGATAATCATGCCATCTTTTGTCACGGTCTGATCACGTGCGCTAGCGGGCAACAGTGCACTGTTACCCTCTGACGTCAAAAATGTTGCCCGCTCATGGACGTTTGGCGGGAAACCGTTTGTTTGTTAGATGTCATGTGATCATAAATCAACCAATAAACGCGCGCGTTGTATTGACAGTAGAACCCCGTTAACTCGAACTCAGATAACTCTAACGCCCCCGCTAACTAGAACTAAGTCCCATTTCCCTTGGATTTGACCCCACTTTTCAGTCATTTTTACTCGGTTAACTCGAACTCGGATAACTCGAATTCCCCGCTAACTCGAACTAAATTTCGTTTCCCTTGATCAAAATTTACCCCGATAACTCGAATTCTGGTTCTTGCAACTCACCACGGATGCCCATTGGAATATCCCATCAGCTCTTCTTGTCATGTAGTCGGATTTAAACAATAAAACTAACACTACAGCAATTTGATTTTAGTGCAACGAACAGATCACGTATTTGACAGTCATTTTCCGATCTTATGAGTCGTACCGTACGAGATAAGTTTAATTTGCACTGTACTGTTTTTCGTTTCCCTTCAGAGTTCGAGTTACCGAGGTTCTACTGTAACAACGCAAGTTGTCATTTCCCAACTTGTATGACTTTTGTCCCCGTTTGGCCAGGGCTTAATGGTATCAGTGACATATGCTGGGGAGAATATTCTAGTTGTTTCATGCCACAGAAACCGGAGATTGATCGGGCTCAAAATAGACTTGAACCTTTGTTTTGCTTTGCTTGCAGTTTACATTGCTGACGAGTGGGAGTTTCCCCGAGAGAAGATCAAGCTTGTTCGTGAACTCGGGAATGGATCGTTCGGAATGGTGTATGAGGGAGAGGCGGAAGACATTACTCCAAACGTCCCCAGCTGTAAAGTGGCAGTCAAGGTAAGAGATGAAAAAACAGGTTTTCTAAGTTACAAATTAAAGAGCCTGTTTATAAATGTTTCTAGCCACTGCCCGAGTGGGGGAATCCATCAATGTAAAAGTGACGATGCTCATCGTTCCCTTTAATGGTTAAAGATTTGGTTTTGGTGGGTAGCTTTTTGGATGAAGGAAAGATAGATGTTTGAACCATTGCATCCATCTCATATAAAAGCAAAACGTTTTCGATCGGACGACTTTATCGCCGATAAAAAATGTGAAAATACTTGTTGTTTTCTGCTCGGTAGCTTTCATTCGAATGGTATGGTCACTCTTTAGGGTTTCATCCATAGACTCAAATGTTAGAACCACTTGTACATCATAAAAAAGAGTACTATAGGGAAGTACTGCTCAGTAGCTTTCATTTGAATGGTCACACTTTAGGGTTTCATCCACTGACTTAAAAGTTAGAACCACTGGTACAGCATAATAAACAGCACCACAGAAGTACGACTCAGTAGCTTTCATTTGAATGGTCACACTTTAGGGTTTCATCCACTGACTTAAAAGTTAGAACCACTGGTACAGCATAATAAACAGCACCACAGAAGTACGACTCAGTAGCTTTCATTTGAATGGTCGCACTTTAGGGTTTCATCCACTGACTTAAAAGTTAGAACCACTGGTACAGCATAATAAACAGCACCTCAGAAAAGTACTGCTCAATAGCTTTTATTTGAATGGTCACACTTTAGGGTTTCATCCACAGACTCAAAAGTTAGAACTAAAGGTGAAGTGCAGTGGTTAATAGCCATCATAGAAGTAACCTTTTCTTTCTCTTTCTTGTCAGACTGTAAGTGAAAACGCGTCATTACGAGACAGAGTGGAGTTTCTTCAAGAGGCCTCTGTTATGAAGTAAGATTGTGTTCTGGGATAACCAGTTCATGATGGATTTGCGGTTCTACCACGTGGCGGGGAGATAAATTATATGGAGCAAAAATGCTAAATGCACCCAAGAACATTCTCACAATCATGCTGAAAGTTTTATATTTCTTCTCCCGTACAGCAATTTTTTGTGCGATCGGTGAAGATAGTAGCGCTACTCTAATCGTTGTGCCGGAATATTTCAACTTACCAGGTTGTATCCATTACAACGATTTCCCGTGGTTCGAACTGTATGCAGTAACAAGCCAGAGGCGGATCAAGGGGAGACCCTAACATTTTCATTCCACCCCTTCCCCCTCCCTCCTTATTCACTCCTTTTGAGAAACGGGCCCGCGCTCCGAGAATGGCCATCGTACAGATCAGGTGGTCTGGAGTGTTAGCCGTTTTCTCACCCTACCCCCTGTGGGCGCCGGCAAGAGAACTCTCTCGCTAACACCCACAGGGGGTAGGGTGAGAAAGCGGCTAACACTTCAGACAAAACAAATCAGGCTACTTGACTTCTGGTGTTTATTTACTATGTCGCTTGTATTTCGTATATTTTTGGATTGACTGCTACAGTGATATGTATAGCTTACTTTCCTTCCCCGCTTTCCCCACAGGCAATTCTCCAGTAACCACGTGGTTCGGTTATTGGGCGTGGTCTCTGAAGGGCAGCCTACTCTTGTTATTATGGAGCTTATGGAGCTTGGAGATCTCAAAAACTTCTTACGATCTCGCCGACCAGGGGTAAGGAACATCCGCAAAATGCAGAATCACGTCGATCAATGATAATGATCAGGAGCCCTGTAATGTAATATCAACGTTACACTATTAGCATAGAAATTCTCCTCACTTGTCTCTTAAATTTCGTATGGTACTTGTTGGGGGAAGTTGTTTTCATATCAAGACAATTTGTCCTTGGTGATCGTACATCGTTCCCATGACCTGTTTGTTTGATCATGTAGTGTTGATGCTAATCACAACTGGGGGCCATGTCATGGAGATTTGGACGTCCTTGGGCCAAAAATGCCCCACATGAAAGCTTAATACCTTTGTCGTTTGGCTTTTTAAAGTAACAATAAAAATGGCGAGTAGCCCCTTTAATAAGATACATCTTTACTTTCTTTCCCAACATCAACAAAACAAATCCTGACAATATCAGAAGCCTGTCACCATTTAGCCATATTAAAACAATTATATTCATAACAATTTCAATTGAATTAAAACTGCCGGAGTGATCGGTGTAATCTTTTCCTCAATCTTAATTAGTCATTGTATTCATTTTGTTTTGAGCAGGAAGGATCTCTCCCTGCACCGACTCTTCAAGAACTTCTTCAGATGGCTGGGGAAATTGCTGATGGAATGGCATACCTCGCAGCAAGGAAATACGTTCACAGGTATTGCACATAAGGAGCATTTGTTATATTAGTTGTCTGTATTAGATGTGTCGTGTGTAACTATGTCCAACCTAGCTACACATCTCCAGCAACAAACTGTTTTCTACTTTAACCAGAAGGTTAAACACTGATTTCATTCTCCCGTCGAGTTGATTAGCCAAAGTAGCAGCATGGTTAGTGTAAAGTGAACTCTGACTTAGCCGGACACCTTCGAGACTAGCTCTAGCTGCCCTCTATAGAGAGGTGTCTGCGTTATAAAGGGGTAGTCCTGCACTTGTCCAAACGATGTCTGTGATTCGCTAAGAAAACAATAGCTTTGTCCCGCTGGGATAGGGATTAGGGATAGGGGCATTGTTCAAGTGATATATCAATTGTATCGTTCGCCAATCACAGACATCGTTTAGACAGCTACGACCCCGCTCTTGTAAAGAGTTTAGTTACAGACGAACAAATGAAGTTCGGTCAGAACTAGCCAATACTGATCGGTCTGTCTAAGTCCGCCTTACAGGGGTGTCTGTCGTAAGAGAGTTTACTTTGTAGAGTTCCACCTGCTCGTTAAACACAAATATTGTTGAACCTCGTTTTCTTCTTTCCACTCCTCTGTCGCTTCAGAGAGCGCGGAGGAAAAGATGAATAACAGTAAAAAACAAGAACAACAACAACAACGATCTTAAGTCTTAGTCTTAGTCATAAGACGTATCCAGAGTAAAGTAAGTGTAACCTTCAATATTGACAGTGCATACGATTGGAGCGTGCATGGAGACAGAGAGGAAAGAGACACTCTACGCATTGTAATGAGAGCTTTTGAAAACCTGCAGTGTCAAGCGAATCCTGTGATTTTGCCCTGTAATTTTATAAAATGATGTATTTTATTTTTTGTAACAGCATGACATGTTTCCTTATTACAGGGATCTTGCTGCACGAAATTGTATGGTTAACGCAAATTACACAGTTAAAATAGGAGGTGAGGCCATTGAATAGACTAGAGTGTAACGTCATCTGTTGAATTGTGTTTGGTATTCGTCTGTTTTTTGGACAATAATAATGTTACTTCTTTTGACAGATTTTGGAATGACTCGCGATATTTATGAAACAGACTATTACAGAAAAGGAGGAAAAGGTAATGTGCTCAGTCCATTCAGTTTCAACTGATGCAATATACTATTACCCACAATCACTGTAGCCATTCGCTGCTCTTTCAAGTCATATGAAGCTAACAAGGTTTTCAGCATGGTTTTAAAGTACAGGATCGTCTCCGATTCTTTTCTTTTCTTGTTGCTGTCGAAGAATAGTAAATTGTATGAGTGGTTTTAAAACTGCAATTCCTAGTAAATGGCCAAGGTCCCCACGAGTCTCTCGTAGGCCGTAGCTCAGTGGTTAGAACATCCGACCGGTGTACGGAATCATCCGACCGGTGTACGGAATCATCCGACCGGTGTACGGAATACATCCGACCGGTGTACGGAATCATCCGACCGGTGTACGGAATCATCCGACCGGTGTACGGAAGGCCATAGGTTCGATTCCTGTCGGGCACTCAGGTTTTTTTCCTGTGACATGATGGACTTTACAATTCCTTTTTAGGTTTGCTTCCCGTACGGTGGATGGCACCAGAATCATTAAAAGATGGTGTTTTTACGAGTAACAGCGATGTTTGGTGAGTTAACGTTAAGAATTTCTCCCAGGTTTCATTTAACTTTTCTGTCTTCTTTCATGAAGAGAATTTCGCATTTTAAAATGTGTTTGGCTGCAGCAGTTTGCGTATAACCGTTTTTAAAAATTGAGAATTTTCTTAGGAATTTACCTTCTTAGCATACGGAGATTAAAAAGGGAGGACAAATTGGTCTGATTTAACCCTGAGCAAGCGTCACACCTTTTGAAAAGAAGATGAAGAAAAATAATTGACACTTCAGTTTACAAAAAAATAATTAATTTTTGTTTAAGTTATGGTCCTAGTAAGAAGTAGGCAACCAAACGGCAGGGAATGCAGAAAGGTGTTAATTGTGTTATTGTTGAAACCGTCCTCCTTATTGGCTAAAACGTGAAAATCTACCATAACTTAACCAGGTAGTGCATTTATTTCTCTCTAGTTTACTAATTGATTCCCTTTTAGTGAAAACTATTCTGAGTTTTAATGCAACCAAAATTCTATGTGGGAAACATGTAAAATTAGAAGCCTTTCTTTGCCATTGCTTTGGAGTTTCACGATTGGATGAAATCTTGCAGCACAAAAGAAACATCACTTTAAAATAAAGTTCCAGTACATTTTATTTAAAAAACATGTTGTCCATAGGTTGATGCATTCTCAGTAAAAAAACCTAAACGATCTTATGTGGGGAAAGGGAAATGCCGCGGAACAATAGAGCATTGCCTACTTCTTACACGCATTGTTACTTAATAATCAATGTGCTTATACTTTTCTAATTTCATTCCACGTTACGAGTGCTTGGCGACTCACACATACTTTGTATAACAAGGGAGAGGAGGAGGGTAGGGGAGCTTATTTACCGAACGGGCGCGTCTCCTCAGGGCTGACGATGTTCGTGCGCACTCACAGTGATGTTTCATTCGCTCGACTGTCCCTGACGAGAGAAAATCAGGACTTTTCTAAGCCTAACATGGAGTGAACTAAGTCCTTTTTATTTTTGTGGACAGGTCATTTGGTGTGGTGATGTGGGAGATGGCTACATTAGCCTGCCAACCCTACCCCGGAAAGTCTAACGAAGAAGTGCTCAAATTTGTGGTGGATGGTGGGCTCCTGGAAAAACCAGAGGAATGTCCCGACAGGCTGTAAGTCACTGCTCTTTGATTTGTTAATACGTAGATGTTTGTAAACTAGTGTAAGATCCGTATTGGGAAAACGTTAATCGAAGTACGAAAAAAGGAGAAAGAAAGAAAGATTAGCAAGAACGAGCGTAATAATTTTTTCCCAATACATACTGAACGGGCTATTTTGCAAGGTTTTTCTATTGACTCTTGCACCAATTTACTGCATCGGCAAATGCAAGCGCTTCAAAGACCGGCCGACTGGAGGCTCGTATTGGCTCGGCGATGTCAAAGAAATCGCGCTTCCCCAGAGGCTTTTCTCGAGGATAAAATATGAGACAAGAGGCGTGTAACATAAGAGAAATGAGATCGCGAGAAGAGCCTCTGGGACCAAGGGTCGGGTCCGGGTCGGGTCCGGCCTCGGCGCCATATGTGGGTTGAGTTTGTTGTTGGTTCTCTCCTTGCTCCGAGAGGTTTTTCTCCGGGTACTCCGGTTTTCCCCTCTCCTCAAAAACCAACACTTCTAAATTCCAATTAGATCTGGAAAGTGTCCCCAATTAGTACTCGCGTGCTAGATACCTTTGACACTTAAATAAAGTGATTATTATTTCCTGAAGTGTGTTTCAGTCACGTGACCGGCGGCCATATTGGAGTGCTAAAACAATAGGAAATGTTTGAATAAGAATAGAGCTAAAGTCCCATAGGATTCGTTTAGGACACCAATATGGCCGCCATTTCATTATTTTGGGACACCAATATGGCCGCCGTGATGTCACATCCAAACGCTCTATACCACTTCCTAAAAAGTTGGCCTTAATTATAGAACAGTCGTCCTGGACAAAGTTTCTGCTTGCGGAGTTAGGAAAAAGCAACTAACGTATTTTATTTTCGTTATTTTCATGGCTGCTGAAGGTTAGGGGGTGTTTACATGACACCGGGGCGACTTTCGCGCCGGGGCGAGTTCACTCCGGTTCTCTCTTATGGCTCTACATTTGTTTACATGATACTACCACAAAATGTGGTGGTATCATGTAAACAAATGTAGAGCCATAAGAGGGAACCGGAGTGAACTCGCCCCGGCGCGAAAGTCGCCCCGGTGTCATGTAAACACCCCCTCACTCCGCGCAATGCTCTCCGTTTCGTGTTCTCAACTTTTTGTTTTGACACTAGCAGTGAAACCTATTTTATCATGTGTTGTTTCAGGTATGATATGATGGCGCTTTGTTGGCAGTTCCAGGCTAAAGCTCGTCCAACCTTCGTTTACCTCATAAGCCTTCTAGAGGCAGATATGGTGGACACATTCCGCGAGGTTTCTTTCTACCACACTCTTCCAGAAGACCAACTTAAAGGACTTTTAAGCAGCCATTACAAACATAAAAATAAAACCGGGACTGCTGCTGACTCTACTCTCAACGTCGAATCTGCAGCTTAGAATGGAAATGCGACAGAAGCCGTGCATTATAGTTAGAACGTGCCAATCTACAGTAAATCGTGTGGCTAATGACAGTGTGGTTCCTTCAGCATCGCACTTACGGTTTATTATCTCCCTTGCAAGACGTTTCAGCTGACTTCTGCGATTCGTAGGAAGGCTAATTCCAGTTAATAGCTGTTGATGAGTGGAAGATGGTTTTACCACATAAAAGTCACCCAGCTGGAAAATGATCTCAAGCCCGGTACACAGGAGAACGAATGGTGACAGCTCAAAATTTAACTCTCGTTTGACCTGCAACTCTCATGCGGTCTATCGTATGGCATCAACTCTCGAGTCTTCGTAATCTTTCGTCTATTCGCGTCGACTTTCGCCACTCTCATCGACTCGGATCAACTCAT
This sequence comes from Dendrophyllia cribrosa, assembly GCA_024195265.1. Classification (NCBI taxonomy): domain Eukaryota; kingdom Metazoa; phylum Cnidaria; class Anthozoa; order Scleractinia; family Dendrophylliidae; genus Dendrophyllia; species Dendrophyllia cribrosa. The sequence goes on along the minus strand of JAJLRJ010000003.1, from coordinate 17,461,024 downwards.
TAACTCTCGTTTATTGTCGTCGACTCTCGTTTATTCTGTTCGACTCGCGTCAGGTGTCGTCCGCTCTCGTCTATTCACATCAACTTCCTTCATCTCTCGTCACCTTTAGATCTCGTTCGTACCCAGGGACTTGTGGGTAGTGTTTGCCTGAATAAAAGGTTTTCTCAAGTGAATGGAAAAACCACGGAATAATTATTGCAGCTTGCCAGCTTGCTGCTAAAATCCTATAACAGTAAAAAATAATAATATAGAGTGATTTTTGCCGTAAACCCCTGAATAAATCTAACCAGTGATTGTTAGTCACAATTTTAAGAAACAGTGATTGAGTGATTTACATGAAATACTCAAAAGTATACAAATATAAATAATGAATTTAACGTCAAAAAGTTTTTTTTACGGGTTGGGTAAAACCACTCGTAAAATTAAGCGTATCTACTGCGAATGCAACTCAAGTTTAAAAATCGCCTTGCGATACTTTATGGAATTATTTTCCTTACTCAACTCGTTTATTCTTTCAGAAGTTATTTTTGTAAGTTTTTATACGTTGTTTGTACACTGAGTTCAATGCAATGCACCTCGTGATAAAAATGTGATCATTCCAAGGAATATAAAGCTGTGCCCTCCCCCCCAGGATCTGCGGCAAAAGGACGGGCAAAGAGCAAAACGAAAACAAGGAGGGGAGTGGGTAGGGAAGATGAAGTGAGAGCAAGAAAAATTGCAACTTTTTCTTCAACCCCCCTCTCCTGCTCCCTTCCCACTCAGTCAAAGTTTTTTCCTCTTCTCTAGTCTCCCCTTAACCCTTTCTCTCCCAGAATCAATTTTAGAGACATGTAATGATGTTCTAACTTTTGATTCAGTTGACGAAATCCTATGCTGTGACCATTCAAATGAATACCATGGTACCATTTGGTTTTCCATATTTTACAAAATTAAATTTTGGGATTTTTCTTGATTTTTTTGGCACCCTTGGGAGTTAAAGGGTAAAACCCCGTTCTTTTCTTTCTTGCCTGACCTCTTTACCTAAACAGTTGCTAAACAGTCTTGTCCTCCTAAATAAACTGCAGAGAGGGGAGGAGACGGCTGTGCGCACGCGTAGGTATGTTGAGACCATTTCTTTTTTATTGTTCGATATAGAGCGTTGTCACTCACGTGACCTTCAGTCCCGTGGGACTCAAATGACAAAGGCCATGGCAGCCATGTTGATGTTCCTAACAAAAGAAGTTAATTAAATTTTTTTTGTACGGGAACACCAATATGGCGGCTATGACGTCAAGTGAAAACGCTCTATAGGGTCTTTCTGCATGTACCGGTACCCATGGTCTTCTATTGTTTGTGAGGTATTGTATTTTTGGTCTTGTTTTGCATTTGTATTATTGTCGTTCTTTGTTCCATTTGTTTTACGTCATCTGTGCTCCGGTACACAAAGAAAGAACCTATTTATACATCGTGCGTATGTGTAAATTACATGTGAAATAACTGCTTTTTTAAAAAGAATCGAAGAAAAGACATTTAAAATCAATGGAGTCGTTCCTTTTATGTGCACATTAGTTAAGACTTTCCTGATGCATTCAAGCTGTCTGATCCATTCCCGAATTAGCCTGTTCCAGGCGTTTAGATTGTGGAGAGCAGCGAAAAGCGGCGCGCGGCGCTAGGGTCGGTTCGAGGGAAGACTACGCCCGATTTTTCTTTCGCGCGCCACAAGCTTAACGCCTGGAACAGGCTATTCCCGAATCACTTCAAAAGATCACCGAACTAATTTAGACAGTTCCGAAGTTTGGTGGAGAAACGTTACTGCCTCAGTCAATATCACGAAAAAAAATTCAGCATTTGTTGAGCCTGCGACCAGGCTTTTATTTCCATTTAGTTCGGCTAACCATTCCCTGTTTTGGAAAACGCGAATAAGAGAGTTGCTGAGTGTACGAGCGACACGTTCCTCCGATCAGTCGAGCTAATCGCGCGTGTTAGCGCAGATCACGCGTGACATTCACTCTTGCACTCGATAGCATTGTCCCCATCACTATCCACAGAAATGACTACTTGCATTCCAGTAAAAGAGTCAGAATTAGACAATTAGACTGTATCCAGTCTCTTATTTTTCTTTTAGTATAGTTAGTCGAGCGAGAGGAACGTGGTGGCTCGTACAGCGTACACTCGCTCGATTAACTAAAAAAAAAACTGCTAACCAGGTGTGCGATCAATGGATGGTTCAGTTCGGTCCAACGAAAGCAAGTTGCAGAAAATCATTTCCACCTTTTCGAGGTGCACCACTTTTTTTTTTCGGTTGGAGCTAGCCGATCCATTCAATCAGTTTTGGAGCGAAACTTTCATTCTTTAGTCGCGTTCCACATTTGTCACTAAAAAAAAATGGAAATTCTTGTTGAATGGATCATGCCCTCCTACGCATACCTTCTTTTGTCTCGTGACGATATGATGCATCATGTCATGGGTATTTTGTACAAACGTGAAACTGAAATATCGTTTTTCTGCTTTTGGTTCACTTTCACGCTATAACCCGTCGACAGCTGGAGCGAACGTCCTTTTCTGCAAATTGGGCGTTCCCAGTTCCTCGCAATAATTTTTATAAATGTACGGAATAGCTCGCTTGTTGGGTCGATGTTGCGCACAACTTCTATTTTTGCTTCCAACATTTGCCCAACATCTGGACGGATGTTGAACCGTTTGAACCAGCAAGCTGTGCATGTGACAACCTGCACTACACGGTACGGATTGTAATTTTGTTCACAACATTGCATCTGGTAACTGAGAATGGAAAATGTGATCTGGATTCGCCTGGAACATATAGTTTAGGGACGGACCATTTATTTTTTTAATTTATTTTTTTTTTTTTTTGGGGGGGGGGGGGGGGGGCAATTTCTTCCGAGTATGAATTTTTTTTTAGCATCACAATTTGCAAGAACATTTTAACCAAAATGCTTGAATTTTTTCACGTACTTTCTTGTGCACGATTTTTTTTCTCTTAAATTTCTTCTGCAGGAATTTTTTTGTGGTAATTGTCCAACCCTTCCCCTCCCCCCACAAAAATTAAATGGTCCGTCCCTTACTTCACCCATTTCTGATACAAACCAACCCGTGCGTAAATACCGTACACCCGCACTGCCCATGCTGTAATTTGTTTATTTTATACATTTGTGATTGGACGAAACGCTTTTTTCACGTGTGAGAAAGTCGTTTCGCCATTCTGATTGGCTGCGAACCCCGAACGGGGTTTTCACACGCCACATTTCAATGGAAAATCTCGATAAGTACGAAATAAAAGATGTTCGCTTTTAACCAGCGTATTTAGTTTCTTTATATCGGCCAGAACGCGCAAGCGAAAATTTCCTTTCCTAACCCACCCACTTACTTGCGAGTGCTCCCGGCCCCACGAGGAGGAGAAGCCGAAGGGGGAGGGGGGCGGGATACTTGTGTCAAATTCTGTTTAGAGTTTCTTGGGATCAGTCGCCTGGGGTAGAAAGCTCCTGGTATGGCAATCGGTGACTGAAACCGATGAATGATTCAAGCGCACGACCCACTACCCGCTCGCTCTCCAGTTTTTCGCCTACCGTGCGGTTTTTTTGCCTCATATTTGATTCCCAGGTCAGACAATTATGTTTGGGTTTGCACATGTTCATTGTAAATTATAGACTCGAAAAAAAAAAAGAAACGAAAACAACTATTTTTAGTGGTGACTGGTTTATGCAAAATAACCTTCACTTTCGTGCGTTCAAAAATGAAACCTTTACGGAAACAAAGAGAACACTTTCGAATACGAAAGAAACGCAAGAAACAGAAACACGTTTGCTCAAGGCAGATCAATTGAAGACATGGGCAAAGTACATGAAGGTCATGAAGACAAAACAAAAGAATCGAAAGTACACAGAGATAGATAATCGGGGGGTTTTATAAATAGCGCTCGAAACAAACAAAACTCAGAAATCCGTTTCGGCTTGGATTCCACGGCCTCTCGCTGAAACGAAACCAACATCCCTTTGATTTAACACCCACAGACAAAAAACAAGTGAGAATAGCAGCAAATGTTGTTAGATTTATTGTTAAAGAACGACTGGTTTCGCGAAACTGAAGACCGGTGGTCACGCAAGACAAACAAAACACGTACGCACGAATGACACACGTCCAATTTCCGGCCAGTATTAAATATAACCTTTAGCTTTGTACAAGTAGCGTTTTATAATAACTTAACCAATTTTACAGCTCTTATTTTTACAATAGCGTGTCTGAATATTTATCTACATGTTCTCTTTTAACCAGCATTTACAAATGTACACGCAACGGCCGGGTTCTATCTGCTTTTCATATACTGTACATCACTTATTTTACATAAACACCGACCAATTGCTTATATTTCTGTTATTTTTAAAATAATCGCAATACATTAAACAACTTGCTAGATTTAAATCATAACTGATATCAGACATAAAACTGCTGTAAAGGAATCATCCCATAGGGATTTTTTCAAGCAGCAATCTAACTCTTTCTATAAATAAGAAAGTATTATGATTCTCACTTGGGCCAATCGCAGTTTGACAATTGACCGTCGCCTTGGCCGATCACATCCCAAGGGCACGTGAATGTAAATTGTATAACAATCCAAACACGTCTCTTGATGGAAAAATTCAAAAGAAAGCGAAATATCGACGCTAAAGTCGCATTTAACTTAGCTTGTTAAGGTTCCTCCGAGCCTCAACATGTTCATGTACAGTTCCCTCCGAAATCCGGCGGCAAGATTCGGGCCTTGTGTACAACTTCTCTTTCACATTTCCACTCGTTTGATCAGTTTATCCATTCTTGCTGATCCTTATAGGAAACTTGAAATTGTCATTTAACTCATCTCCTAGAGCTCGCAAGATTTGCCCAATCTGACGGGCACTAACATCGTTATTGTTCTGCAAAATCTCGTCAAAATTTAACTGCGTCACAGATAGTTGGCCGTTTTCCACATGGTCGGATGATCGCGTCGTTTGTTCATTTTGGCTTCTTGGCAAGTTCTCTGTAACTGTTTCATCGTTGAGTCCTGTAATTCTGCTAAGCTGCGACTCCATGTTTAAGTCTGTTTATTTCTCAAAACTCAATACTTTGTTTTTCCCGGCTCCAAGCGTTGATGATCGATATAGGTAAGCTTTTGTTGTTATCTGTCACGATCGCGAGTTAAACGAACTGAGCTTACTTCTTTGTTGCTTGAGTTGTTTGGTCGTCCGTTTACTCCAACTAAATCAAATTCCCTTCTCAGCTGTGAAATATAATTCCGATCGAGCGATTGTTCTCGTAGCAAATGTTCTTTTCCGCTACCCACTCAACCGGTTAGCGGCGAAAAACACGTCTTCTCTCAAAACACAGCACTGCTCCGCACAGCGAAATCGATAAAAATAACAAACTGCGTATCTCTCCTCGGAAGAGTTTCTGGTCCTCAACTTCAGTGGCAAATGATAGATCTGCTTTAGATATGTTTAAAAATCAAAGTTCAGTTATTGGACTTCTTGTCTCTCTCGATCGCCGTCGCAAAATAAATTGAAACAAACAACGTGCCACTGTTCCAGAAAATTTTTTGACGAAAAGAATGTGGGTAAATTTAGACTTGACGCAGCAATTACTAGTCCGGAATCAGCCAATCAGAAGGCCAGAAAATGAGGATATGATTGGACATGTGAAAGAGCATGTGAAGGACATTGTTTTGATCTGAAGGCGCATTTCGAACGCGTGTTCATTGCGTCACTTTCGCGGGAATTCAAATAAAATAGCCTGCCAATATTGTTCGAACGACGGCGCCATATCGTAACAACATTGGTGTATTTAGACCAATCAGTGTGAGTCATGTGTTTAAATTCTTGTCAAGGTTATAAATAATCACCGACATCACGGAGTTCCTTTCGGCTTTTCGGATTGCGGAGATGGCAAAAGGTAGCGTTGTGTTTACTTTTGAAAGCGTCGAAGTTTCCGAACCTTTTGCGCTTTCGAACGCAGCATCGAAACGCTGCAACCAAATGTTTCACTTTCTAACTATAAAAGTTCCTTTTCAGGCAGATGGGCGAAGAAAAACTTCGCTAAGAGGCAACGATGAGGGCTTCATAGTACGTCGATTAAGTGCGTGTGGCCGTTCGGATAAATGCTTCTGAAAAATATATAGCCCTATGGCGAGTCGACTTAAACTGCCGAAAGCTGAAGATTCGCCGACAGCTCAACAAACCCTAGCCCTTGCTAAAGATTTTATCTCTTATAGACTCGGAAATGGCCCGATACCCATGTCAAATACTGCTGCAACGCTTCGAAAACTGGCGGACCAGATTGAAGAGCAATACCCGTCACTGTTGAGCCATTTGTGTCATAAATTGAACATTACACGGACTACTGCCTATCCAACATTTTACGAAATCGCAAGCGAAGTCTTCGTGGATGGAATTAACTGGGGAAGGATAGTGGCGTTGTTTGCTTTTGGGGGAAAACTGGCAATGTATTGTGATCAACATCATATGGAAGACCTTGTTGCTTTAGTCACTGAGTGGGTAGGAAGATACGTTGGTGGGCTTAGTGAATGGATCGAGAATCATGGTGGATGGGTGAGTAGTAATTTTTCTGATATTTTTAATTTATTTTTGTTTACCCGTGTTTGGCGTATTTGAACCTGGGGCAAAAATCGACCACAGAAATACCTCGTGTATTTTTTCAAAACCCAGGTTACGGGTTCGTAATAATTGAAAGTTCTCGCGTAAAACAAAGCCAAATGTTGAAGTTTTGTGTCCTTTTCAGCTGCCACAGACTGGTATTTATAAATAATGAAAACATTGGGTTCGTGTCATTGGTTGAAGTAAGGAATAAAAACCTTCCAAGATCGGACGTAATAAGCTGGAGGGTTAAAAAAAGACAAAATTGCAAACAAAAGAACCAGAATAGATGAGCGTGTATTTGTTTGAAGAGAACATTTTTGGAATTTTTGCGTCAATCAATGTTCGAGAGAAATCATTGAGTTCCGTGGGCGGAATTTTAAAACAATTTGTTGTGCAGTTGGGTACTACAGCTTCAAACCGATCACTAAAACATCCTTCTAAATAGTAAAATTTCTAGCTCTTTTTTGTTAAGTGGGCTTGGAGCAAAAGTGAAGATCTAACAATTGTACAAGTTTGTACATCTACGTACATAAACACTCGGTAATTAAAACTAATCACATGCCGACAAAACAAAGGGGATTAACCGATTACTTTGTCAACGTAACTGTCGTGGAATTTGGGGGTTTTTGTACATCAAAGTTGCTGAGAAAGCAAATAATTTTACCAAACAATGTCACGAAGTTTCTTTGGCTGTTAATTAAGTTTCAAGTCATAAGACTTTCTTTACTTCCTTATCCTGTCATAACATGTTATAGCATGGACATGTCCAGTCGCGTTTTTCGCTATGTTATGTTCGGAGTGTCAGCTATGAAAAAACGTTTTACAAGAAAACCACAACTAGTTTTAAATGATGGCCCCGAAGGCAAATACATTGTTAACGATTGGCATTTATGTAAGTGATGACTGAACATAGCATAACTTTTTTTCCAAGTCAACTCATGTTACAAATTCATTCAGTGACAAAACTAGAAAAAGACGGCAAATTTTGTTTTTAAATTTGATAACAATGCTTTTAAAATGGTAATTAAAAAAAAGTTTAAACCTACTTCATCTAGTTGAACCTGGTCTGACTGTTTTGATTTAAGGAATTTAAGGCTGGTTACAGAGTCAGTGTCAGAATTAATTGGAGGCAATCAGAAATGCATCTTGTGAAAATCAAACAATGGAGACATAACCAGAGTTTCTGATTACGTCCATTGCTTAAGATCTAATGAAAACTAAATTTTCAGAGTCATAAGCAGGGCATCGTGACTGGTTTATTCGCCTCTGCTTGCAACTCCGACAATCAAGTTTTCACTAGATCGTAAGTGACAGAGTCCTAAGTACAATCGGAAGAAAATAGAAAAATGGGTTAAAATTGCCAAGACAAGGTAACAACTCTCTCAAAGCAGATACCCCTGAAAGCCTCTGTAAGGCGGACTAGAATGATTTGCTAGTTGGTTCTGGCTGAATTTTTGTATGTATCTTAACTAACTCTATAAGGTGGACACCTCTAAGGCGGACGGCTAGAGCAGATCAGGAAGAATGTCCAGCTTAGAGAGAGTTCTTTGTATACATGTGAATGAAGTGACAAATTTGTGGTGACAATAATTAACTGAGCTTTGTTGTTTTTTTTTCAGGATGGTCTTGATAAACAATTTAATGACAAAGGGCAAGATGGTGCTTGGTGGAGAAGTGTTTTTCTCACAACTCTCGGACTGGGGACATTGGCGGCTTTTATGTACAGCCGGTGAACCATAATGTGTGTCAATTGTGTGTTTAATTTTTACTTTTGATTACTTATACTCACTGAGTGTGTTTTTGGTCAATTCATCTGGCCCGGGTGAAATGCCGTACTTCACATGAGCCAAACTTAATTACAGTTTTGGTCGACTCAAATTAATTAAGATCACCAGTTAAGTCAAACATCGAACTTCACAGGAGCTGAACTCAATTAATAGCAGCCACGTTGGCTCTAAGGGAAATAACTGGGATCGAGGCTGACACATACATTAACATGACTTAACTTTAATTATGCATTCAATTTGGCTCATGTGAAGATTGCCGTTTGACCCAAAGTCGGTCTTCAGCCCTTCTACACGATTACACCAGCTGCGAAGAATGGCTAGCTGATCTTAATCAAGTCAAACGCCATTCTTCACATGAGCTGAACTCAATAAATTGAGTTCAGCTCATATGAAGTACGGCATTTGACCAGGGCGTAACTAATTTCTTTGAATTCACTTTTACTATCTCGAACATAATGCAGAGGAAATTTAAGCTGATGATCAGCCTAAAATGTTGTGCCACAATTTGTCCTTTTTTATTGGCCCCCATTTTTTATAATTCTTTGGGACACATCAGGCCTGTGTGTTTTGAATTTTTACAATAATGTCAATAATTGTTCTCCAAATTATCATGCAGAATTATTGTGTTTTTAATAATATTAATGTTGGGTACATATTGTGTATTTTAGATGTGACCTGATTCATTCACTGAGACTTGTTTGTTATTAATGAGTTCAGTTTTCAACAAGTTCACAGTGAACTCTCAGGAACAGCTCACCTTGTCCCCCTTATAGAGAGTTTAGTTACAGACAAACAAGCAAAATTTGGCTGGAACCTGCCAACCAATATATTACTGTATGTCCCCCATAGAGAGGTGTTCACCCAACACGTGGGTATTAAGACCTCATCAGTTAGAAACTAAATAACCCCTCTTACCTATTTTTTCTTTTAATTACATATTAATTAATTATGAGTTTGATTTTTAAAGTACAGATAATTAGTGTTATTGAGTATGATATTTTAATAATTTACAGTTTTTGTTTTTTAAAATTACTAGTCAAGTGACTCTTTTGAAGCAAGGTTAAAAATTTCAAGATCTCAAAGTCATTTATATTGCTTCAAAGATTATTTAAGGTAACATAAAATAATATTATTTATAGCCATGAATTGTCAAGATGATGACAGCAAAAGGCATTGCCAAAATTTACCATACATTCTTCAGTATGCTTGTATTTTCATGTACATGTATACTATGTTTTGATGAAAAATGTCAAAATTTTCTTGACACAGTAACATTACATACAAGTAGCACCCTCTTAAGCAGATAAAACAATGAGAACATAACAGGGCTTTGGCAGATAGTGTAGGCCATAAAGGAATTAATAACTACCCGGTTAATTTTTTATAGCAAAAAATCTTAAAAAATAATCTTAAAGGACTGCCCCACACAATCATGTATACTAAATAAGAACGAGGAATGCAACAAGCTATTAATATTATTCTTAAGAACTTTACAGAAACATTACATCCAGATCAAGATTTATAATTTTCCTAAGTCACTTCATGCTACAAAAAATAATTGTATAAAATTGATGAGTCCTGGGATTTTCCATAAAAAATAATATTAATACCAGTTAATGTTATCTAGCTTTATAAAGGGTTTGATCCTAAAGATTCAAGAGATTTGCATTTACATTTTTAAAAGTGAATTAGTTCACCAATTAATACATGTACTTTTTGCCTTTTGTAGCACAAGAGCAGAAATATTGTAGGCCTTTGTCGGCCATTGACAAAACACATTCAAACATCTAGTCGAGTTACATGTACACTGTCTAGATTATTGGTACATTGTACAGTCAGTTTGTATCTACTATTGTAGAAATATATTTGCCAAGGTGGCATTGTAAAATTATACTTTTGGTAATAAGATGATCTGTGTGTTGATGAGTGTGTGTTTGAGGAAACTTGCTAGATAACTGCAGACATCTTATATTTGTTTGTATTTCAAAGAAACGTTTGTGCAGGAGTGTGTACAGCATGAAGAAGTCACTGGGACATTCAACTTATAACCTTTATAACCAAAGGTTTTCCAATAAGATCTAGTAAAGCCAGACAAGGAATAGAACAAAACTAAATTATTTAACAAATCTTACAATATTATATATTTTACACTGAAACGGCGTACTTAAAAAAAGTCTCACATACTAATAATTATTATTGTAATGAATGAAGCAATAGTAAAAAATTGCTTGTATCTCATGCCATCCTACAAGACAGAGCCAGAAGAGCAGGAGAAAAATGTTAATGAATGTCATGTTAAAATACTTAACAATGTTAGCAACAACTTTGACAAGGAATATTTGTAACTTGGTGTGAGTAGACTAAGCAGTCACTCTTGTTAACTGAGATCCTATCTTATTTCTTAAAAAATGGGGGAGGGTGAACCACATCACCTAGACCCTTCCCCTACAGACTATAGATCCACCACTGAAATCAACAATACACATATGGTACTGGTAATCCAAAGTCCTTTTCTTTTGCCATAGAAGTTGCAGGATAATTATTTAACAATTAGATTTTGAGCTCGAGATTTCTATTGTGATAGTTGATGAGGGCGAAGCCCGAATCAACTATCACGCATAGAAATCAAGAGTGAATAATCTAATTGTTTTAGTATAAATCTACTAAACGTTCAAAACTTAACAACAAGATAGGCTCGCATTTTTATTGAATAATGGCATAAAAACAACCGCACACTGACAACCACACACACTCGCTTTCTACAACAGGATAGTGAGTAGGGTAGCCAATAAGAGAACAGCGTTCATGATAGAACACCAGTCGATTTATACTAAAAAAGATTAGACTGCACATGTGTATGTCTTAGTTGAGTTAATTAGTTGGCAATGACAATATATATTAAATTTATATCAGTTATATCCTCTGTAAGTTATAACTTATTTTAATCTTAATCCACACCAAACAATATGAGACATACATTTAATCATTTGCAGTGAGAAAATAATGCTCTCTAAAGAGCACATTGATAGTAAGAAATGTGTCATGTGTTAGTATGTAAAATTGTGGAAAAATATATTATTAATAATAACTTTAATTTGTTTTTGATTATCTTTTAAGGGCTGGTTTTCCCATTTATTTTATTTATTTTATATGAACATGTTTTAATGAAATTAATTGAGAGTGTTGATATTGTAATGCGATCAATAAAATATGTTCCCTCAGGGAGCATAATACTGTATATGTGGGGAAATAAGTCTTGTTAAAGGGGAAGTGTCACAGGGATTTGGTGACTTTCAAAAAACTAATTTTTTTTTATTAACAGAAACTGTCAAATAACCGTCCAATTTGTGATAAATTACCACCTAGTGTACTAAAACTGTTGGTTTAACCGTATAAGTTGAACCGTTCAACCGTATAAGTTGTCCCCTTATCCTGTTTCTGTCAATAGATAGAAATACATTCAATTTTAAACTAAGTGGAACAATGAATTTTATTAACGGAAACTGTCAAAATTGTGATAAATTACCACCTAGTGTGAGTGTCTCAAGTCATAGATGGGCTAACTTTTTTTAAGTTCTCACATTTTCATTTCCAAAATAGGTAAGAACAAACCATGATTTGTTCCTGTTTTGAGAATGGGTTGTGTTAGTATTATCTTGTAAAAAAGCAAAGATATGTAGCATGGTTTAGCCTAAAAAAGATCAAAATTATTGCGACACTGCCCCTTTAAACTCATAGTATAAGTTGTCCCCTTATCCTGTTTCAATAGATAGAAATACATTCAATTTTAAACTAAGTGGAACAATGAATTTGTTTGACTTCAGAAACTGTTAAATATGCTTATTATTAATAAACTGGAAGTTTCAGAATTAAACCTTCAGTTCGCAATCAACCACTAAACAACATGCATCATAACAAAGACCGTTTAATAACTGTATCAACTTTATCAATCACTTTGGTCAATGGTGTTTAATTTTTATGTGGAAGAGCAAATTATTTTAGCTACCAAAATTACTACCTTTTTACTTTACAATAACATTAGCCTGATTTCAATAGCTGTCATCTGAAGTCAAATGAAATTGTTGAATTAGGATATAATTCAAAACTAGGGTTAGAAATGATAAAATATGTGTCTCAGCAGATTGTAACTGAGTAGGTAAGAAAACCCCTTATCAGGTAGTCCAACTCTGATATCTGCTGGAAAGATTAAATCAGTGTGTTTTATAACATTATGAGAATTTTTATTTTAGTTAGAGCTAAACTGCAAATTGCTATTTCAACAATTCAGTTTTAAAAACTGCAAGGGTTTGTCTTGTGATTCTCTAATATGTAAACATTAAAAATTAATATGTTTTAAAATAATTTAAAAAAATTACAGCTATAGGTAGGGAGCATTCGTTGTAGGCAATTTTTATTGTAAATCTGGACTTTATCAATGAAAATTTGATTTTTTTTTAATTTCATTTTTAGATACAGTGGAATCTCAATTTTTCAAACCCCCTAGGGAAACGGAACCAGGAGTTTGAAAAATTGCCACTGATTTCACTGTTACGCGACCCTTCAAATCAAAACTACTTTGAGTAATTTCAGTTTACTCTGCCGTCAATCATACCTAGTAGGAGGAGTTTGTATACTCCTGCGTGATCACCAGCCTGCAATGGCGTCCGAAGAAACGAACTCTTTCCATATAAGGTATGATTGACGGCAGGGTAAATCGAACTGCTCAAAGTAGTTTTGATTCGAAGGGTTGCGTAACACTGAAAGAAATGGTAAAGGTGGCATTAAAAGGAGTAAGGTGTGAAGAGTCAAAAAAAAAATTGGGATTCTACTGTAACTGTGTATAACACATCACAGCATGGATTGTTCACATTGCTTTTGGTCATGAATATTTGTGTTTTCCATCCAACAGACAAGTCGTGCACTAACATGAATTACACATTTTTCAAATGTTTGTTCTAGCTTCCTCGATAATCCAAACAATGGGGGAGAAAACCTACATGAAAATCACGGAAAAAAGATTGCCTAAACGAATGCTCCATCAATGGTTAAGTTGTATTTGTAACAGTCATCTTATACTACAAACTTTTAAGGCAAGTGTTCCTTGCTCTTTAATGTAGAAATAACTTCACAATATCATTCAAAAATCCATCATTAAGTCTGGCTATGAATACTGATGACTGCATGCTTGGCACAATAAAACATAATGCATTACAAAACCGAGTGTTTTTTTCTTGTACATGTACTTGAGCTAATGAAGAGAAATGTACTGATCAGGGTGACTTATGACCATGACTTATCATGTCCTGTGTGCAACCAAGAAACAATTTTTCTTTTTAGTAGTTCTCTTTATAAATTTACCTGATATTAAAAGGTAAATAACAAAAACAAACAATGACATTGAAACATTTTGATTGTATATTTTGTGCTGTATCAACTTCGGCCATTATTGGTACACTATAAACTTGTTCATTAGTGAGTTAATTAGTATCAACCCTACCCCATTGATACCATGATCAATATTTGTGTGGATGCATTGCGTGCCTATATGTCTGCATTATGGCCTGTCGGTGGCAAAATGCACCATGTAAATGGTCTTAAATTGTTCAAAACATTTGCAAATAGATTAATCATTGATTAATAAAAATTGAAATCTACCACTACTGCTACCTCTCTTCTATAGCTTCCGGGGCTAAAATGGAATTGAGCAGTTCCCTCAATTGTTTTGTTTGGTAGATCTGTTCAAATACTGGTGACTTGAGTCTTGCTTCCTCAACACTGAACCATGCACATTCTTCATGAACACTGCCCTGAACATGGGGCGACTTTGCTGTGATAACTTCTTGTTTACTCGCAGATGTGGGTGTGGTCACAGGGTCTTGTGAGGTGTCCCATTTATTTGGTGTTGAGGTTTCTCCTGGCAAGGAACACCTGCTTTCTTCTGTTAAATAAGCCAAATTTAATATGGTTACTGCCCATCCTACAGTAACGCCTACCCAAAAGTAAGATTTTTTTAGACCTTCTAGCCATTCCTGAAAGTACATGTGGCCATTCAAAAGTAACAGAATTACCAATCTTAAAAAAGCTTTGGAATAGCTGTCCCTTGACGTGGCTGAGGAATGAATAAGCCAGAAAACGTTTTTCTCACACACAGCTTCCACTCCAGTAGCTAGTTTCTTTGATGCACATGGTTCAGATTGGTATGGCTCCCAGATGTGTGTGACAAACTATATTATTTATTTAATAATTAAATGATTATTCCTTCAAAAGCAGTCCAAATACAACAATAGCTTCGAACTAATATAATGCTGTATTTTGGAAAGTACAGCATGTTATTTTTCTTTCTTCAATAATTTGCCCATTTACTTTTTTAAATCAACATTTTGGCATATTTTAGTAAGATAAACTATGGTTCCTCTCAAAGGCACAAATTTGTGTCATATTATAGTATACCCAAATTTAAAGCCAAGACGAAATACTGAGTCAATAAACAAGTCAAAATTATATATGTCATTACCTTGTGCCTTATGTACACTGTATACATGTATCTCTTTGTCTCCATCATTGTCATCATCGTCATCTCTCTTCCGTTTAACACCTCGTCTTTCCCCTGGTGCTTCATCAATGCCTCTGGTTGCAAACTGTTCCATATCAGTTGGGAAACATTCCTGAACTGCACTCAAGGTTTCTGGATGGCTTTTGACCACATTCAAGCTGTTTTCCTCTCTCATAGAGAGAGAGTCACACTCCTCTGGCATGTCTTTGGCATTTTTTCCATTCTCTTCTTTCTCGTTTGTTTCTTGCACAGCTGACATATCAAGAGGAAGGCACTCCTTGACTGATGAAATACAATGAAATAAACAGATGTAACTGAACCCAGGGAGGGTGGAAGGCCTAAAAATAACTGGAGGAGGGTCAGCCAAACAAGAACTGCAGCAGATAAGGTTGGATGGAATGACATGGAACGCAGAGCCCAGGATCACAATACATGGATCAGAGAAACAGTAGATGCCCTATGCTTCACTGAGATCAAAGGGGATAAGTCAAGAAAATGTGACCGAAGTTTGTTCTACAATGTACACCTCACAAGTTCACCCCAAAAAACAGTTTGCACAGTCTTGTATATAGTCTTGTAAGCTGCACATAAAATATGGTAAAAAATATAATAATAATTATATGTGCTGCTATTACAGCTGCAAAAACATTAATATCCTGTTAAAGGGGGACATTAGGTGGGGAAAAAAAGACAGTGACAAAACCCCAATACTGTCTTGAAAAATATCGACCAAACTGCTAAGAAAATGCAATAAACAATATTTATAGTAACCCGTAATACAAGATTGAATTCACCAAAATACTGCATGTCCCCCTCGCATTCCTTTTTTTAACTACAATGTCTATACATGACATAGTACAGTATGACAGCTCTCTTACATCACAGTTACAGTATGTAAATACCAACCTTCATCTATGATTTTCTCTGTTTCACACTCAATAGAGGTATTAAATTGGCCCTCTTCTTGTGAAGCATTCAACTCATCTTCAATGCTGTCTGGACTGTACACATACAAGAAATACTTCACGGTGTCCCCTAGTCAACAAATCAAAAAAGTGCATGGTTGTTGCAAGCTGTTAACCCTTTCACTCCCAGAGTCAATAATATTGTGGAGACATGTAATGTAGTTCTAACTTTTGAGTCTGTGAATGAAATCCTATGATGTGACTATTCAAATGAAACCTCTTTGGTAGTACATGTAGTTTTGCAAGGTACCATTTATTTTCAATATTAATTTTTACAAAATGAAATTTGGGATTAAAGGGTTAAAGGCCTACTTTAATACTGAAAAATACATAATTATTTTAGAAACTCAAAACATAACAATTTTTTTATTATTTTCTTATCTAAATCTACACGTCGTGTAGTGAACGTCTGCAAAAAACTTTTTGATTTCAGCAAAGTGTGAAATGTTTATGATTTTTTAAAGTCTTCGAAATCCTATTTTTTTGTGGTCGACCCGCCCCACTGATAAGAATGGCAACGGGATCATAATAAGCCCACATGATCAGTCTGTGACTTAGGTTCAGGAACCTTTGTTGTAAACACTCAACATTTCAGTGCACAAACAGAAATATTCTTCATATCTAAAAACCTCTAAAAGTAATTTCAAAAACTGTCACCCATAACTGAGTATCTGTCATGGAAGTGAGATGGGAATAAGTCTCGAACATGCATTCCTGAACCTACGTCACAGGTTCCCATCTGACTGAGAGGAGACTAATGCGAATGGTGGACCAAAATGGCGGCAAAACTCACATTTTACTGAAATCAAAAAATTTTTTTGCAGACGTTCATTATGTGACATAGATTTAGATAAGAAAATAAAAAAAATTGTTATGGGCACTTTACTCTGCAATCCACAGAATAAACATGTTTTGTGACATGACTCTCAAGAAATTAAAGGTTTACCATTTAACAAGAGAGAGTCCCAGTTTATAACAGTCTTCAGTACATAGTATGTACCAAGTGGAATGCAAAATCCTCCAACGAAACGTCAGGGAGATCTGTTATGTTCCTTATCATTTACTGGAATTTGCTAGCAAAGCCTGCATTGTAGGTACATGTAGAAAGTTGGTGCAGACATTTTCCAGTTCGAAAGTTGGACTACCATTTTATCAAAGATTCCTTTTAAATATTCTGAAAGTTTACTATTTGGGTCACAGGGTCCAGTGGAGTTCAGTTTGATTGTGTGAACATCCTGTAACCAACATATATTATATACAAAAACGGTTTATTTTGCTTGCTACAAAATAATATGTAGATGTATTCAGTGCAGGCCAAACTGAAAGTACATGTATTGTGGACTCGCAAGATCACCAATATTGATTAACAGTACTCTGTGCCTCATAAGAACAGCAGGCAACTGGAGTGTATAATGTTAGAAAATTTAGAATTGGTTGGTGGCTATTACTAATTTTTGAAAATGGCATCTGAAATATATATATCAGAAAGCTGTTGAAATTGGAGTTACAAAATTGCAGTGGTGGATATGTTCTTCTATTATGCAAATTAAAAGCAATGAAGTCATATTAAATTATTTATAAAGTTCAAAGGATAATTAATATGTTCAAGTTGAGCTCATTTGGACACTGTTTATATGGGCCAACTACTTGATAATGTAAATATTTTGGTCCTTCAATTAACAATGTACATTCCAACTGAAACTTCTAAAATGACAAACTGAGATGACATTCATTTTTCAGTTCAGTACTGGGTGGTTTGTGATTTACCTTTATGGGGATTGAAATTGTCAGTCTGTAGCAAGTCAATCTGAGGGCAGTTCTTCACTTCATCAGCATCAAGTTTAATTCCTGTCTCTTCCTTCAGTTCCCTCACTGCACAATCAGCAGCTGGTTCAATAAAAAGACCTACAAATAAAAAAAGAAGGTAAGTCTGCACAAGCCTAATGGCTCACAACTGCTGGAGCTTAACCCATTTTCTGTAGCATGAAGCGACTGAGAGTATTACATTATTTTCCCCTCTGAATGGGATGCTAGACCATTGCAAGGTTACCCCCAGCATGTCGCTGGTACCCATTTATATACAATCATGTACACCTGGGTGGAGAGAGACAACGTGGAGCAAAGTTTCTTTTCTTAGGAAACAACACGATGGCAGAGACCAGGCTGGAACTACCGACCTTCAGGTTGAAAGTCTGACGTGCTAAACAATAGACCACTGTGCCTCCACATAAAGCACCTGTACAGAAAATTAAAATCAGATATAATATGCAATAAAACTCCCACGAGTGCCAAAAATCAAAAATAAATTCCAAAAAAATCCCAAACTTCGTTTTGTAAAATAATGCAAAATGAATGGTACCATGCAAAGGTGCTGCCAAAGAGGTTTAATTTAATGAATGGTTTGTTCACAGACTATACTACATGTCTCCATAATTGACTTTGGGAGTGAAAGGTTTAAGGCCACCTCATGAGACACTGTAAGTACCTCACCAAGACCTAAGAAGAATCAGCAGGGGGATACTCCCTATAAAAGTTTTTTAGGCTGGAGGTATATATTATTTAAAAGGGTAGGGATGTCATGAGTTGAAGTATAGAAAAGGGTAGAGAAAACTGCCAGTAAGGTTGTACGTAATGGCTAATTCATCTATTGAAGTATTTTAATGTTTATACTGAAGTGAAAAGTAAGTAAACATTGCTCAAATGTTGGCCAAAAATGCTTCTTTTGTTTTTCCTTTGTCATTACAACATGACTGTATCAGATGTAAGTCAACTACATGTAGACAGGGGTACCTTTTCTGTAAAAAAGGTATATGAAAGGGTAAGGGCTTGGACTTTGGGGCAAGAATCCTGGTACAGAACTTTGTTGAGTACCACCCCCGGGAGAATCAGCAACTGACAGTTTTACACTGTGTGTATGTTGCAGGTAAAATCCAGTCTCGGGTTATTAGATCAGTGTTCAATCTAGATTAAATGTGTACCAGGTATTCAATCTAGATATGCTAACCCTAACCCTAGCACAAAGCTAACCCTAACCCTAGCACAAAGATACATGTACATGTAGCCAGTGGTGTGATGGTTAGTTTTGTGTTAGAGTTAGCTAGGGTTAGCTTTGTATTAGAGTTACTGATCTTATCTGAGACCAGATTTTACCTGCAACACTTAGTATGCATACCTGTTGAAAGCATTCTATGTTTAAAATTTCCTTTTGGAAGGCCCCATGGATGATAAAAATCTTCAGCGTGATGAACATGACTTGC
The DNA here is from genome assembly GCA_024195265.1 of Dendrophyllia cribrosa. Taxonomy (NCBI): domain Eukaryota; kingdom Metazoa; phylum Cnidaria; class Anthozoa; order Scleractinia; family Dendrophylliidae; genus Dendrophyllia; species Dendrophyllia cribrosa. The sequence goes on along the minus strand of JAJLRJ010000003.1, from coordinate 17,441,842 downwards.
CTGTCGACGGGCAAGTTCATCTGCTGCTGTGGCCTTAATAATTAAAATATATATGAATTCATTAATACATGTACCACATTAAATGAACGCAAATCATAAAACACAGAGACCGTAGAGTTTCAAAAGTAGCGGCCCCCGTTACTTTTGGAATTAGCAGGCCTAAGGGGCCACAACTTTTGGGTAACTGATACTTTCGGGCAGCTAAAATATGAGAGTAATAATTGAAGGAAAAACTGATGGTAAACACAACTGCGGAATAAGCATAATAGATCACTTTAATCTGCTCTTTCTCGTTGATTCTTTGGTGTTCTGCATTCTTGTTCAATAAAACACTAAGCTATTCCATCTGCATGGAGATATCACTATGGTATTTTGGGTTGGACCATTACTTTCAGGGGGAGGGAGAGGGGGAGGGGGGAGGGGAGAGGGAGACTACTTTCGGAACTCTACATTAATTTATGAATGACCATCTGCAGCTATAACTGTATTTCAGGGCTGGGACACAGGAATTTCTCTCAGCAACTATACAATGTACTTCTGAGCCATGACTACTTTCACATTCAACAAGCAGGGGAATGCTACCAATAAAACTGCATTTTCCCCAGCTACTTCAAAAATTAGTCACAGCACTTTATAGGGAAACCAGATGTAATGACCAGCCAGACCCTTTGACTGATAAAAGCAATTTGCCTTTTGGGCTGTTTATACTTAATATAAGTGATAGTGATTGTTTCTTCTGGCATGCATAAGTTAACAACCTGAGTCAAAAAGGGTTTGAAACCTGTTATTTTAATTTATTTATCCACAGCGGTGTGGACAGCAGTGGATCAAAGAATTGACCGGTTGTCGGCAGATGTTAATTTTCACACGCCAGTACATACATCTGTAGGGCAAAAAATAACCTCTGCTTACAGGGTAAACACATTGTAATTCATACAAAATGTAGTCTGATTAAACATTTATTTATTATCTCTTCTGTCTCAGTCTTTGCTGGTGTTCTTTTTGTGCATCAGCCGAGTGCAAACCATGCACCCGGGGCATCAGTCACTGAAGTCATTCATTCTGTTCATACACTAAGCACCTTCCTGAGGATTCGTGCAGATCCCATCATGCTGATGTTATATGTTATAATTATTATTATTATTATTATTATTATTATTTCGATTAAGAAAATTCATTCCATTAAAAATATATCGTATATTCGAAAAAAAAAAATTCAATTAAAAAACGGTTCATTTCAACTAAACTAAATAAACGAGCTCACGCCATTATCACACATGCTTGGGTAGCGTTTAAGCAGCAGTCATCAATGAAATCCCCTTGTGGATATTTTATTATTATAATTATTAATACCAACCTTGAGTAATTGAAGATCAAGAGGAAGAGGAGGATTAAGTACAGAACACCATCTTTTGTTAAACTTCCACATGTACGAAAACACGTGTTGCAGAGCTTCTTTATTCATGGTTGCAATGTTTTGCACTTCTTCCAGCATCCAGTTACCAATGTGTTCTGTAAGACTTGCAACATCAAGCCACACATGTCGACCTGAGGTCCTACGGCGAAAATATTGTGCCAAAGCTGCTGCAACATTGATGAACGCTTGACTGGAAAGATACCTTTTCAAAAGTACCTGAAGTGAACTGAAATCAGAACAAAATTAATTTTATTAATTAATTTTATTACAAAAAAGCAAACTATGGTTAGGGTATTAATTTTTTATTTTATTTTTTATTAATTTACTCCATTTTTTTTACAAATATTTTTGAAGCTAACAAGATAGGAAAACAAATGGAGAAGGGAAAGATAATTATAGGTAAACTAATTATATGCCCTATAAACTAAATAATTTACATTTTTTTAAGAAAAAAGAGAAAACACACTACAAAGAAAGGAATAGAATCAGTGATTAATACTGAGCAAAATAATATTTAGTAAAGTGCTCTTTTAATTTGTTGTCTAGTTTGCTTTTTGCATATGAATATAGGAATATCATTCCAGTAATAGCATCCAATAATTGTTGGACAAAATTTTCTGATGTTTATTCTGAAGGAACTAGGATACATGTATATGTGTTGAAAGGATGTACTTCAAGTGGCGTAATTATGTTGCTAACATACAAGAAATATAGTGAAATTAGACGGCTTGTTGTCTACAATATGATCATGAAATAGTTGGCAGGTATTTAATTTTACAATGTCAGAAAGCTTGAACTTAGTGACAATTTTACCTTGTTATCAAAAAATAATAACCTTGTCTTTTCATTTTGGCACAGAGATGGTCATAGGTACATTAATATTTTGTAAGTTCTGCATTGTTTTTTTTTATCTGAGCAAAATACCAACACATAAACACCAAAAATATATAATTATTAGCCTAATAATACTTTTCAGAAATTTGCTTTAAATTGACCAACATTTTGTAACTCAAGCAAAGCATGCCATTTACTGATTTCTTTTGTTGTATACATGTTTGAACTGAAACAAAATAAATCGTCAGTCAAGGATTGGTTTTCTGTTGTGTTGGCTGCTGGAGGTTTTTTTTTTTCAAAGGGGCTGATTTGGAGCAATAATTATTATTATTAATTTTTGATTTCAGGGCAAAATCTTCATTAAGTTTAGAGCCCTATTTCCTCGCGTTTTGGCCACATCTGTTATAAAATTATATGTTGCTTAATGTACACTAATTAGTTTAGTTTATCGAGATTGTCGCTAAAACAAAAATACAAAACTAAAAAACTGCGTAGCATAAATGTGTCACAGGAGATGGTAACAGGACGAAGATTCAACTGCCAACTGCCCCCCCCCCCCCCCCCCCCTCAAGAAATAGTAATAATTAATAAAATGACAATCAGTGCACATGGGGTGGGTAAAAGGAGTTCTAAATGTGGTGGGCTGGGGAGTACATTGGGAGTTTGTTAACTAAAGGTAGTACGAAATTATACAAGTTAGAAGAAAGTGACAACAGGGAGGCACAATTTTTACAGCCTGGTGGTAAATTATTTCATAAGTTACTGGCTCTAGGGAAGAAATAAAAAAGTGCATGTTCACATCAAGCGGTGCATTGCAGGAATCACGATCAAAACATGTTTATTCTGAGCATGATTGAAAGTACCTCACAAGGTAGTTTTGATCTAAGCCAGACAAAACACTTTAGCACAAATTAATGTTGTCTCCTTGTTAATGCTGCAATGCCCTTCCTTCCTGATGGGCTTGACAAGTGAGATTAAAAAAACAAATCATGCAGCAAAAAATTTGAGCTCTATTTCATTTTCAGTTCATGTGTCTTTATAAAGATTTTATACAAGTTTTGTTATATGCCTGTTTCGTGAAACAGCATAAATTATAGATGAAGCAGGTGTGAAACATGTTTTGAAATTAACAACTAATGTGAACAATAAAATTGCAAACATATTTAAAGGAAACATGTTTTTCGTTGAAACATGTTTACTTGAAACATGTTTCAGGGCTGATGTGAACAGAAGATCATATGTGAACAGAAGAAAACCTCATGATAACTGTTAACAGGAAGGGTTAAGTTAACATTTAGGGTATTACTGTAAGTTACTTACCTTGACAGTGGATCTTGATACAGAAGTGCAACACCACAGCTTGTAAGCACAGGATCTGGTGTTTCAGGAAAAATGACATCAGCGCACCTCTCGGCTTGAAGGGTCACCTTACCATTGTGATTTGAATACTGAGCATCAAGACCAACTATACGACAGCCTAAACATGACAAAAAATACACAAAAATCACTGTTGTTTCGCTGTTTGTGAACACCTTTTCCCTTTCTTCTTGAGCATTGTCTTTCTGACCATATCATTGCACCTGCTACATGTATCTATACTTGTTTAACTCTTCAACTCCCAAGAGCCCCAAAAATCAAGATCAAAATTCAAGAAAAATCCCAAATTTTGTTTTGTAAAATATTTTTTTAAAGAAATGGTACCATGCAAGAGTACTACCAAAGAGGTTTCATTTGAATGGTCACACCATAGGATTTCATAGGCAGACTTACAGTAAAAGTTAGAACTGCATTACATGTCTCCATAATTGACTCTAGAACTAAAAGGGTAAAAATAGTAGAGAAGAGTGATGGATACCTCCCAAGTAGGTGTGCTTTTAGAAAACAGATGAAAGATTTAATATTATATGTTGCAGGTATTTTTTTTTTCAGGTAAATTTAATTTTTCACCAGGTTACCGGTAATTTTTTATTACTAGATAATTTTTTTTCTTATTTTGAAGTTTCTAGTGAAATCCTTTTTAACTACGGTTATTTTTTTACCTAGTTAACCTGTTTCGTTATTTGACATAAAACCTAGGTTATCTGCGATGGTTAGCTTTGTGTTAGGGTCACGGTTAGTTTTGTGTTAAAGTTATGGTTAGCTTAGTGTTAGAGTTAGCTTAGGGTTAAGAGTTAGCTTTGACTTAGGGTTAGGGTTAGCTACTTTGTGTTAAGGTGTTGGAAATTGTTAAAAGGGTCAAAAACGGGAATTATAGTTAGAGAGTAACACAACAAATAAAAATTGGCATTCTTAGAAAACAGTTATTTACTATTTTTAGTTTTGCATGAATTAAATGTTGGCCAAGGGGAGTCTGGGACCAATAATAAGCAACAATACAAAGAAGATTAAGCCATTTGTTGACCTTGTCCGGTGTGGTGTAGTGGTTATTTTTTATCATAATTTCACGTGCAGATAATCCAGGGGGTACATGTAGATAGAGGGTAGTAGACTAAGTATGGCATCAGGGGGATAATATGAGAATTGGGGAGGGGTGGGTACTTTTTTCTTGTTGTTTTTTAATAGGAAAAAAATACCTACCTAGTTAGAAAAAAATCACCAATTGTGAAATTTTAACTACAACATATATGTTGTAGTTCAATTTTATCCTTGGTTCAATTTTGATTTTCCTTTGTTTTATATTCATTATCATATATTAACATAGAAAATAACAATGGAAAATCAAAATATTGAACCAGGGATGAAATTGAACTACAACATATACATCTTAGTCCATGTTTGAAATAGTTGACAATGATTGGGTCTTGAAAGAACACCTAACCAGAAATTTGGTACCTTTTGCCTAGAATTTTTCAGTGATGACTGGTCGACACCAAACATTACACACAAACAGTAAGTAACCTTACATCTGTATATAAAAGGATTTTAATTTAGTAATTTTGAAAAAAAAAAATAGTTTTTCTTTTACCAGGTTCAAGCGGAACTACTTCCATCGTTCGAGTGTTTAGAATGCTGCATGTTCCTGCGACTGTGCAGTACATAATAAATGATGACTCTGCATCCCCAACAATAACAACATTTTTCTTCTCCTTCCAAATTTCACCAACAGTTAAGTCCCGTCTGTATTCAAGTGGAAGAGCAAATGTTGTTGCTCCAAAGTGTCCACTCCTGTTAAGAGGTTCGCTTGGATCCAACTTCTGCCGTTTACTGGCAATTGCTTGTTCCCAAAAATAATCAGCATCTCCCCTGTTGTTGAATCACAAAAAGGAAAAGATGCATGTGATATTAAATTAAACGTCTTTCTTATTGTTACCACTCACATTATTAGATGCTCTTTGCGCTGATGGGCTTTCTATCAAATACACTTTCTCGCACATCACTGCATGGTAGCTGTGACAGCCTGACCCTTATTGTAAACTAAAAAAAACTGTACACATTGGGGAAATTGCTAACAAAATTACAAGGTTACACATTATATTTACACAGCAGGCAAAACTGAAATCTTAGGGTGGATGGGTGGCCAGGAAGATCAGCAATGGCAGACAAAATGCAAAAAGAAAGCAACAGCCTGCCTTTAGGGTTTACATTACCTATACCCAGGCCCTAGTGGTGTGTGAGAAAAACAGCTTCCTGCACCAATTTCATTTAACTCAAAAAATAAATAACAATGATTTTTTCAGGGTTTTAGGCTTGAAATAGCAACTCCCAACTCAACTTGAGATGAAAGCATTGTACGGTCATGGCTGAGATGAGAAAAAATGTGTTCTTGACACAGCTGGCACACAAATTTGCCGTGGTTTCAAGGCGCACAACCTGATCAAGTGTGAGTGGAAAGTTCAAGTTGTTGTTTCCCTAGGGAGTTAGTGAATTTTGTTCACCCTGGGGAGTTAGACTGTTTTGACTCATGGCATGCGACATGTTCTTGTCCAATCAAAAAAGGCATTTGAGTTGGGAGGTATATAATTATAACAAAGACTATTTCACATCTTGTGAAGGGTGGAGAATGTTTAAAGTTTTTTCAGCCTCTTATGGGACAACTGTCCGAATTGGTACGACAGCTGTTCACACACTATCAAGTTACACACAATGTAACTCATGTGTCATTCAGGTGGCACATAAAGCAAATTGTGACTTGATTGCCAGAAGTAAAGTACATTGTATTTATATTAATTAAAAATTGAATTTGAAATTGTGTTCTGTCAACAGGAAAAAAAAAGTTGAAAGAGTAAAGCTCACCATTCACTTGGTTGCGGTACTTGCCCTCCACGGAAATGCACCCACGACGTTCTCCGATATCCAGCCCTTGGCACAAACTTTCTTTTTAACTTGTTTTTCTTTGTTTCCTTGTTAATATAGATGTGCTCTGGATTTGAAACACCAATCAGCAGAAGTGCTTCTCTTGCAGCCATCTGTTCTGCTTGTTTTTTGGAGGTGCATGGCAGCTTGGAAGATGCAGTTATGTCACCAAAATGAACAACACTGATAAATCCAGATCCTTAGATCAAGAGAAAAGTGACAAGGTTAATAACTGATAACATTTCAACAACAAAAGCTTTTTCAAGTTTGGGTATATTACATACTATCAGGTTGTGACAATGTTGGTAAGCAGCAAGTAACTACTAACTTGTGATAATATGATACCCTGCCAGGGTGTACTTTATAAAGCTTGGTTCCCACTAGCAACATAAGCGGAATCATAAGTGGAATGGCAAGGGTAAGCGGGATCAGGATCGCAAGAACCTTATGACCTAGTGGAAATCAAGACGACGGAAGTGAATAGTAAGCAATGGAAGTAGAAGCAAAGTCGGAACAAAAAGGAAACCTTCTGATCCTTCCGATTCCATTGAGCTTCTGACTATGATTGCAACTCCATGTTTTAATTCACACTAGAATGTAAGGCTTCTTATGCTTCCGACTCCACTTCCGATTATGTCGCTAGCTAATGCCACCCCAGCCCACAGGCGGTAACCAGTTAACTTTACTGCTTGTAGCACTGCTTGTTACTGCCTCAAACCACATACTAAGGCCTGGTACATCCAACAGATTTGTATTGTGAAAAGATTTACAAAGAAGTTTAAAATTGATAGTCTCTGTATTTGTCTAATCTTCCGGCATTTCTCACGACTGTACATTAGTCCTTTCATAAGGTGTTAAAAAAGGTGTCCATTTTCTGATGTTTCTCTGTATCTTTCCATGTTCGTAAGGTATTAGTCTTATTTTTCGACATTTTCGACATTTCTCTGCACATTTAAGTAGATTTGTAAGGGATTTGTCCGGGGGGGGGGGGGGGGGGGGGGGGGGGGGGGTACTCTGCAAATTTTTTGGTGGGGGTACGGTGTATTCTAGACTAAACACTGAAAAACCCTACCCTATCCTAGACCTATTCCAGACTCACTATTTTCCAGAAACTCGCTCACTATCACCGTCTAAGCTGCCAGGGTCAGTAAAAATGATGTACTGCCCACCGTACCAATTTTTAAATGCCATTTGCTAATTTGCCAGAAAACCTCGTCTAGACTAAATTCTTCACGCAACTGATCAGTTTTGCGGAAAATGATACCCTATTCTAGACCAAAAATCTCTGATTACCATACCCTATCCTAGACTAAACTGCCTGAAAACCATACCCTTCACAGTGGCACATACCTATGTAGCTCATATATATGGGAGTACCCCCCCCCCCTCCCCCTCGGGAGATTAGTCTTCTCATCTCAACATTTATCCCTATGTTAGCCAATTGTGAGTTGTTTCCCCTACATTAGTATGTTTGTAAGGTATTAGTCTTTTCTGCTCAATGTTTCATTAGTATGTTTTCAAGGTGTGACAGAAATTTTGTCTGCTCAAATTTTCTCTGTACTAAACACTGGTCTTCTTGTTCCCTCTAAAAACTAGGCAGTGGGCTGCACCTTTTTATAACTTTTTTATAGGCTGCTTTCAACTTCTTGAACTGTCATTCATCAAAAATTTAAGGGACTTTCAAGGACCAACATTTATGTTATCAAACTTCAAGGCCTTGAAACGAATCCCAAAAGTCAAGCATTTTGAATAGTTTTCAAGACGCGTGTGAACCCTGTGGCAGTGGCATGTGTTTTATACAAACTTACATGGTAGGAAGAACGCTGAGATTCAGCACAGCTGTTTTACCGGTCGGGAAAACTGACCTACAGCTGTACCTGTTGCCCTGAAAACTACGGAGAACACTACGGGCCCTGCAACAAGGCAATACTACTAACAGAAGTGAACATTATTTTTTTTCCCGTTGCTTTTTTTTCCAGGTTCATCAAAAATTAGTGACAGCCAGTAAGTTCAAACAAAAAATTAATGTTAAAAAAATTGGCCATTATCATGAAAACTACATGTATTTTAGTATTACTAAAATTATCTCTTTATAAAACTTAAAATTTAGCTTGATAAGGTACTTGTACCTTCCCAAGTTGTTGAGTATGCTGGTGGTTTGTTTCCTCTCTGTTGACAGTTTTCCTGAAGAAGATTCTTGTAAGACACTTTGGCATCAATTATTTCCGGAGTGGCAACAGCAGTCTGCTTTGTGGCTGGAGGAGTCTGTATATTTGGAGGTGCTTTGCTTTCAAGTATTGGAGATCCTCCATCTGTTCCCTGCTGTGAAGTTAACACTGTAATGGCTACCGCAGCTGCACTTTGCTGAGCCATTTTTTTGCTGGGTGAACACCCTTCACTCTTAAAACACTGTTCATTAAAGGTCACAGTGCATACAAACCCTTCACCTTCTTGTGTTGTCTCGTACTGGGGAAAAGCCAACCCCATTTTCTGTGCTCTTTCTTGGAGAACATTCTTAAATGATACAGGATTGCGACTTACTGTTGAAACAGGAGTCTGGGTATTAGGAGGTAAGGCTCTGTGGACCTCTGGAGAAGAAATCTGTGGTTCTGGGATGGAAGCTTTTTCGCACACTTCTGGTGAAGAAATTGAGGCTGGTTGCACATCTTCTTGAACTTCTCCTGCTGGTAATGTTGACACAGAGCTCATTTCTCCACAAGACTGACCTACCTCTTGTTTGGCAGATCCTCCAGTGACAGCCTGTACGCGTGCAGGATCATTTTCTGGCGATTTTAACATCAATTCTGTACCAAGAATCCCTAATTCACGCAAAGCTACTTGTGCCGCGTTTTTTTCTGCCTGCTTCTTGGTACTGAACTCACCTTCACACGTGAAATTTCGCCCCAAAACGGACAAATTAGCTAAGAAAACTAGATTACTGCCCTGCATTCTTTGCGTGCAATTGTACTTGGGCAGTTCGACCTTTGCTTTTTGGCAGTGGATTTGCAAAAGACCTTTGAAATTTGTTTCCGCCATATCAATTGAATTCAGGTGTCAAAAGGCCAAAATTGTCACTGGTTATAACTATAACCAACCACGCAACGATGAAGAGACTTTCTGACTATATCGCAGAACTATACACGTTCTCTTTTAACAGAAAAAGGCATAGTTTTGCGGCCAAAAAATCCTCCATTCACGCCGCCATCTTGAACCCACAACCCATAAAGCATGATGGTATAGCATTCGTCTCAATAGGGGCAGGGTGGGGGAGACGAGGTACACTTCACTTTTTGACTACTGAAAAAATAAATACCAAAATACAATTTAATTAAATCGTACTTTTTAAGGCTGTTTTATTGTATATTGTTTTGATCTTCTCAATCCTTTAGCTTACAATTTTGTAAACAAAACGATCACTTTACACATTATTTAGAGACATGTATGGACTTGGGACATCGAATCTACAAAAAAAGTCTACATGAAATGGAATATTAGCTTTGTCATCTTCAGTACACGCAATGATATATGCATCATCATATGCAGAGATATTGATTTGTTCGTGACTTCGGTGCGTGTTTAAGCTTGATATTCCACGTGTAAAACCTCAGGATTTCTTCCATCTTGATCTCTCTTGCTTCTTCCGACCAGAGCATTTACAAATGGGTTACCTCCGTCCTCGTCCTTTCCGACGAAATTCAAAACATCATCGTGCCAACCAGTTACGATAATTCCTTCCGCTGCCGAGTTTTCAATGACGTTAAAATCTCCTGCGGGAGTTCCTGCAAAAACCGGCCCATATTCTGAGATGATCTGAGTAGCTTTCGTTGTTGCATCTTCCTTGCTAGCCGCACCATTCATGAGAATCACACAAGTTCCGTGGCGAAACACGACCCATGGTTTGTCTTTCCTCTCGGGGGTGTTTTGTATAATTTTGCGCCATGTTTCCACAACTGGGTCTTTTACTTGCACCATTTCGTTCCTTCAGCTCCAGATTTCTCTGTCAAAATTCACTTCTGATCTACGAGAGTTTGTGTAAGAATTGGCAAAACAGCGCGCTGGATATAAAGCCTGATGGTTTTGTGGAGGTTGCAGATTTTTAATATTTCATTTCTATTTTTGCAACATACTTCAGCATTGACATCTGCCTTACAGCGGTATTGAGCACGGGCTCAGCTGTAAATAAGCAAGATGGCGGCGCCCGGCGCCTCTGTTCGAGTTGTTCCGCCTCCGAGGTTAGAGCACTATGTAATGACGGAAAAGCTAGGCCAAGGAACATACGCAAGTGTGTACAAGGCATTTAAGAAGGTAATGTTTTAGAAAATTGCAAGCTTTCCTTTGTAATACGAGTCACGGGATTGGCTTTTTTTCCCAGGGACATCTCCGGGCATTTGAGTCATCTGAGGTCTTTCGGAAATTATTATTCTCCAAATTGCTGACTGTGCCTGCTTAACGCCCACTGGGCGTTTTGCGGGGGAGGGGTTACAAAAGCCAAGGAGATTCCAGATTAAAACCAAAACCGAAACAAGTTCCAAACTCCATCAGCCTTTTTATGATTATTCTCAAAATGTTTTCAGACTATCATAAGACACAGCACACAATACAATTTCCAGCTGGACAGGGCAGTCACTTGGCTAAACTGTAGAATACCCGGCCACTTACCTTATTATAGGAAATAAACGATCCATGAAATTAACGCGAATTCTTAAAATTCGCGTAAATTTAAGTTGCGTTTATTTTTGTGAGCGTTCTGCGACATATTACATGTATTTAAGGTGGCTCGACTGGGTTTTTGAGTGACGATACCGTTTAGCTTTGAGAAACTTGTGTACCACACAAACGATCCAACGGAAAATTGATTGCCACATCTGAAGAATAAGAATGGGTCCTTTTGTTTTCATCTGCTTCATTCTATAAAACGTTTAGGGATATATAAATAAGTGGCTGGATATTCTAAAATCGCTCCATTTTGTGCAAGTACTGTATAGTAAATTTATGGAATTACATCAGTATTAGCTGTACCACTTCTGTCAATTCCAGCATGATTAATAGTTTTGAGGTACAAAAATGTAGCTTGCATGGCCAGGTATTTCTACTCCTCTCACATGCAGTTTACCTGTTGTCACGCATTCTCTATTTTTGAATTGCCCAAAATACACTTTGTTTGCCCCCAAAATTTTGCATAAACTATTGTTTTGAAATGCTCTTGGGAATATGCAGTCTTCCAAGAGCATTTACAATAGTTTATGCAAAATTTGGGGGGCAAACAAAGTGTATTATGGGCAATTCGAAAATAGAGAATTCAAACAGTAAACAAATGTACATAGCACCAACCAGTGTTTAGTAAAATTTTAGTAAACTCAGACTCAGGAAAAAGTTATGAACTTTGAGCTCTTAAAGCAAAAGCCTCATCTTTAATGGACTTTTCTTATTTCATGCATATTTCTGTTGTTCTTGCAATTTTTTTTGTGACACTGGGTAGTTGCAATAGTCCGCTTTGAATTTTTACGTTGGGAAATTCTTGCGGCTGGCAGACTGAGAATGAAGACATTATGCATGGCTTGCTCATAGTTTGACCTCAGTTAAATGCAGGCCTGGCCATATAGGCTAACCAGAACAGCAACCCTGTTCCCAGGTCCCTCTCAGCCAACAGCTCAGATATTAGCATAGGCATAAGATTGTCATCACTGATTGTCATGCAATGTTCCTCCAGACGCAATTTGGTAAGGATTAAAACAAGCCATGTTATACGGCTTAGAAAACCTAGTATATCTCAAATAAATCTCACTCTGTCACTTTATTTAAAACAGTTATTATTTTATTGAGTTTTATTTTTCATCATGGTTGTGGAACTTGGCTAGGATAATCATAAAATAATATTCTGACCTATTATTTCCAGCTCTTTGAAACAGTCACTAACTACTGTTTCAAATGAGCAAAATGTAAGTTGCAATACATAAGAAAAGACTTTGACTGCACAGTGTAGTTTCAGAACGACTGTTTCGCACAGCATATATGTAGACTTTTTCTTAAAAGTTGATGTTGCCTTAATCTGTCACTATTTATGGCTGCTTTTATCTTATCTACACCTGCAATCGTTCATTAATTAATTTTTTTTTCAAGTTCATTTTCAGTTGGTTCAACTGATATGTATTAAATGGGTGGCTATTAAAAACTGAGCTTAGATTGAATAGACAAATTCGGCTCACGCATTGTTGTACCCAATTCAAACCTTCTGGGAATAAGATTCTTTGTTCACAATATTTCCATATAATTTCCATGTCAATGCTTCATTGATATGGAAATATGATGAACAAAGAGTTCTAATCCCAAAAGGTTTGAATTGGGTACAACAATGCGTTAGCCGAATTTGTCTATTAAGGAGAATCTTCATTCTTGATCAATATTATTGCTTATTAAACAGTCCAGATAATGATATGCAAAGAACTGTTTGTGGAAGCCGGTTATGTAGTGGTTAGCATGTTGGACTTCAGAACTTCAGGTTTGAGGCCTGGTCTTCGCCATCATGTTGTTTCCTTGGATGAAAAACTTTATTCCACATTGTCTCTCTTCACCCAGGTGTACAAATGGGTACTGGCAACAAAATGCTGGTGGTAACCCTGTGATGGACTCCACTGCGGTCAAACGTCCGAGGCGTTTTTCGTTTTATTTAGTGGGATTTTATTTAATATAAAATGGAAATATGGGCAAGGATGTATAAAAATTAGTTGACGTTACTATCTTTTAATTTTTCTCAAAATGATGAGCTTTTTTCCGTTGAAAACTGACCAAAACTCTTTGCGCCTGATCAAAATTATGTTTGCAAATGGCGCCGACAATTCTGAAGTTCACAGTTTTTAAACGCTTAGAACTTTTTTAGTAAACTTTCAAAACGTTTGGTAAATTGACAGTGTATTGGCAATATATTAAACTTTAAACAGTGAAAACGACAACCTTAACTTTTAAGTACTTTTCTTAACTTTTGCAAATTTCTCTCATTTGACCGCGGTTAAGTGATGGACTAGCATCCCATCCAGCAGGGAGTAGCAATATTCCTAGTTGCTTCACGCTACAGATACCGGGTTAAGCTCTGGCCGAGTGGACCACCTGTGGCTTGTGTGCAACTTTAACTTCTTCGTCATCTATCCTGTCTCTCCTAGTGGAGAATAGGGCCCTCAATCCAGCTACCCCACCAAGTTGGCTGCAGTCTCTGCTTCTCTCCAGGTTCTAAATCCTAGCTGTGTCCTTTCTTTATTGACAGTTCTCTGCCATGTCTCTCTTGGCCATCCCCTCCTACACTTGTCTTCAGTTGCCCATGTTAGTGTGATCTTGGGGTTCTTGTCAGGTGACATTCTTGAAACAACATGACCTAACCATTTCCATTGCCTTTATCTTACTTGTTCATCTATTATCCTTGTGCCAGATCTTTTTCAAATCTCTTCATTACTGACCCTCACCGGGCAGTAAACCTTCAGGATTTTCCTTTCCTTACCTTAAATTAAATTAAGGAAAGTCTTCATTCTTGATTAATTGCTTGTTAAACAGTCCTGATAAATGATATGCAAAGGGATGTTTTCTCCACAAACTCAATAACTTAAATAAATAAATAAAAATAAATCACTTTATTTAAGTGTCAACTGTATTTAGCGCGCAAGCACTAATTGGGGACACTAAATATAGAAACAAATATTGCAAATAGAACATAACACGTTAAAAATCCCAACTGGCAGGAGGCAAACCAGTTGGCTATTTTACAAGCGTGGCCGAGGAGTTGGACTCGGGACTACCGTGAAACAACTCCAGATAGTGGTCAGAGCGGGACTTGAACTCGGGACCACCGGGTTTCAAGTCCAGCGCCCTAACCACTCGACCACGCTGCCTCCTCCAAACTTACAAAGAAGAAAAGTCATCCTGTTATATTGAATTGATTTTCTAAGTGTGGTATTCTATTTCTTCTTGCAGGGTAACACCAGAGATGTAGTTGCAATTAAATGCATTGAAAAACATTCGCTAAGCAAGACGTCGACAGAGAATTTACTCACTGAGATTGAATTACTCAAAAAATTGGATCATGAACATATTGTCAAATTAAAAGACTTTGAAGTAAGTGCAATGATTGTTAATTGAAGGGCTGTGGACATTACTGCAGCCTCATTTTTAATTTCCAATGCTATTTTTATTTTACTTAGTCTTACATAATGTACAAATTGTGATACTTTTTGAGAAGAGAAAGCACTTTCCTGTTATGAAATATAGTAAGACTGTAGGTTCATAAAGTTAAATTACATGTATGTGTGTTATGCTGTGTTCACATCAGCACCGAAACATGTTCAGAGTAAACATGTTAACTTTGTTATTTCATTGTTCATACAAGTTTTCACACTTAATGCCTGGTTCTATAATTTATGCCGTTTTACAGAACAGACGTGAGCTTGCATAAAATCTTTATAATTGCACAGCAACTATAAAACAAGACCCCAAACTTGCTTTTGGGTGATTTTGTTATTTAACCTCACTTGTCAAGCCCTTCGGGCAGTGTTTAACAAGGAGATGACATTTGTGCTAACAGTGTTTCATCTGGCTTAGTTCAAAGCTACCTTGTGAGGTAGTTTCAATCATGCTATGCTCAGAATAAACATGTTTTGATCACGATTTGTGTAATGCACCACCTGATATGAACACTTTTCATGGTGAAACATAACTGTTTTATCCATCAGACTTAAAATTCTCCTGTGATCAAATTTTTGATTTTCATTTTTTTACATTTTCGTGTACAATTAGACTTTCTTACTCGTCTTGCCAAATTTCAATTCATTATGAACATCAGAAGTCATTTTATTTTAACATTTATTTCCGAGAATTTACAGCCGCCATTAATCAACCTTGGTCCAAGGCTTGGTTGCGAATGGGAGAAAGTGACGTCAAAGACTCAAACATACCTCACGGGTTTAAATTATAACAACAATAAATACTGAAAATCACGCGAAAAGCAACAAAAACTTTGGACTTGTTCTTCGTGCAATTTTCTATGCTTATTGTTATTATAATTTCAATCTGTGAGGTATGTTTGAGTCTTTGACGTCACTTTCTCCCATTCGCAACCAAGCCTTGGAACAATTTTGTTTAATGGCGGCCGTAAATTCTCGGAAATAAATGTAATAAATCTGGAGTTCCAAAAAAATCGAATGTGGCATTGACTGGAATCAAATCCAAAGGAAAGGAGTTTTGGTTCAAGGGTTTGAAAAATCAAGGGTTTGAAAAATCGGGATTCCACTGAAATAACATTACCAACCATTATTTTAACAATTTCTGAGTGAAAAATGTCAAATCTGACATACAGTAGGACAGTTATGTTCCCTGGCCTTCAATGGTCTCATAATCTTTTTTTTTTTTCATTTAGTGGAATGATGAATATATTTTCTTAATTATGGAATACTGCAGTGGAGGAGACTTGTCCAGGTTTATTCACAGTAGAAGAGGTTTGCCTGAGGGTATCGCCAGGCGATTTTTACGACAATTAGGTGTGTCAGTACAGTATGAAGTATTACAAGTTGTGGGGTACTCCTTGAAATGTTTAGTGGAGTTGTGCCACCCAGTACTCCAAATCCTGACCCTGTTTCAGATCAAATTACACCCGTTTTCAGACCCATCTTTAAAATCCGTACAGTTTTCACACCTCTCAGGCCTGGGATATTTACAAAATAGAACATAGAATGCTATTCATAATTGGTTATCTGAGCACGATGTTATTCAAGACTACAAAAGTGATTTTTTTTCTCATTAAAAGTTAATAGTTCTGTCTCTTAATGGGGTTCCCTTCTAACATTTTGGTCAATGGCTGACACAAAAGATTAATTTTTCTTTCTTAATTAGGATTGTTGTGTTTTTCTATTTTTTATCAAGGTCGTAAAATAAGGGAAGGGGGCTGAAATATTATACCCAAGCAGGGTAGGGGTAGGGGGACTGGGCATATGTGAGGCATTTGCTGTCCCCACCCACTTGACTTGAAGTCTTGTCCTGGAGTGGGGAGGTTAGTCCTCCCCCCCCCCCCCCCCCCCACCCCCAATGTCCTGGACTAACATTAATAAACTACTTATGCGTTACTTCCTGCTCCCATCATGTAACTGGCTTTACATCTTCCTCCTTTTTTGCAGTTTTGCTTTATTACAAAATATTACACGATATTTTTAATTGCAACAACTTATCTGCTTGCTTGCCGCCATCTTGTAAATTCGTTTTTCTCTCAGATTCTGCCCTATTCTTACTGGTTCCTGCTTCCCTGTCCTCCCTTACTTAAAACTATATCTTTTCAGAATCATTTCTTTAGAGGTTTTAATATATTTCATTCTTTTTCCAGCCCTTGCTCTTCATTTTTTGCATGCAAATGATATTGCTCACATGGATCTCAAACCACAAAATTTGTTGCTATCATCAAGAGAAAATCCTGTACTGAAATTGGCAGGTATGAATGTTCACACTCATGTCTGATGTTGCAATGACACTTTGGGATATGGCGCAGGGGGTGATAACTCTTAGTTAGCCACCAAAAGGAACACAAATTCTGCCAGAATCGGGAGACTTGGGAAATTTTTTGGGGAAACATGTCAGATAATGTAGTTAAAATTTTGGGAAGTTTGCAATTTTTGCGACAATGTCTCAGAAAAATTGGGAAGATATTCCAAATTTTCGGGGCAACTTTCATTTACACGTTCACGTACGCACACTATAGTATTGCTTAAATAGCGTTTGGTGGGACTGTTATGCCATTGTAGATGTTCAAAAAATGGATTACATTACCAACATAGTGGATAAGTGCATGGTTATCCAATGGATAATTAAAGGCTCCTTTGAGCTTACTCATGAATTCAAAATCCCGGCAGACCCTCTCCTAAGGGTTTTGCTCCATCGACCCACCTCTCCCACGCTCTGTGTCCAACTTCCCACCCTCCCCTCTCTCCAACGCTGTCTCCATGGGGGAGGGAGGGAGGGAGGGAGGGAGGGAGGGAGGGAGGGAGGGAGGGAGGGAGGGAGGGAGGGAGGGAGGGAGGGAGGGAGGGAAGGGAGGGAGGGAGGGAGGGAGGGAGGGAGGGAGGGAGGGAGGGAGGGAGGGAGAGAAAATTTGCATATTTGTCCCCATTTGCTATGAACTTGTTCAATGCTTTGTGCATTCATGAGTTAAAAATGAATCCAATATGTACACATTTGAAATACTTTGCAAAGATTTATTCAATGGATGAAGTTACATGTATATATACATGTATATATATTATCCTAGGTAGCTATAATAATTATAATATTATAAAATTTCAGTCTTCAAATCTGTCACTATTTTGGTTTGGGTGTGGTCTGTGTATGATAAACAACAATGACTGATCTGTTTCCAGTCATTAACAGCAATAAATATATTTTTCATTCACATTTTGTAAGACAAATAGTGTAAAATGTGACATTGTTGAAATGGACATGTTTATTTTTTTACACAGATTTTGGCTTTGCTCAGTACTTACATAGTGAAGAAGAGACACAAAAAATGAGAGGATCTCCTCTATACATGGTGAGAAAGTTGTACTGGTAGTGCTGTGTGAGGGATAATTTATTGATGTTGTGATAGATCACCTAGCTTATTTACTTTTAAGAAGCATATTTATTCTAATAAACACTCTGTCTCTAATAGACGCCCCTCTCTAATACACGCCCCCTTAAAAACTGGGAAAATTTAATAAATGCCTCAATTTAATAAATGCTCCCCCCCCCCCCACCCCCAAATTCTGCTTGAAAAATATGAGCAATACAAAGTAATCTATTACCATGCATGAATGAAACTAGTTTTACATAATATGGATGTAGTATAAGGTTGTGTTCCAACCAGAAGTCTAATTGCAGAGAAATGAAATAAAATGCCTCTAGCTCTAATAAACGCCCCTCTCTAATAAGCATGTGAACATTTAATAAACACCCTTGGCATTTATTGGAATAAATATGGCTGTAGTTACAAAGAATATCCACACTAAAACACTGACAAAGGTTTAAAAAAGGTTTAACACAGTTTGAAAAATGTCTCAAGCTCTCAAGGTAAACATCAATTGCATCATAATCATGCCACCTTTTGTCACGGTCTGATCACATGTGCTAGCGGGTAACAGGGCACTGTTACCCGCTGATGTCAAAAATGTTGCCCGCTCATGGACGTTTGGCAGGAAACAGTTTGTTTGTTAGATGCCATGTGACCATGAATCAACCAATGCAATGAATGTGCACATTGTATTGAGAAAAATTCCAGCTATATAACGACAGTCTTTGTAAGGACATTAAATTACAAGCGGTGCAACAATTAGCAAAATATAATGTGAAGGTTGCTCGTGTGCAGAAACTTTACCCCCATCTATGTCAGCCAAGGTTCCTCATGACTGGCAGGACAACAGCTTCCATCCATGTCGGCGTGTTTTGCTTCTAATGTCATTATCTCAAACAGAAAGAGAGCTATAGCTAGACTGCATTTGTCGCCTATTTTTATGAGACTTGTCAGAAACTTGTCATGACGCCAATAGTCTACAGGTAATAAATTTGTTTACTCAAACAAAGCCTTAGAACTGCCCCTCTGACATGAGGGCAGAATCCTGACAAAATTTGGCAATAATCCTGACATTGTTATGAATGAAAAAAAAAACAGCAAGCAAAGATAAGCAATGTAACCCCATTATTAATAACAAATAGTAAGTTTTTATTGACGACAGCCTTAATTAACCTGGCAATCCCACTAAGCTAGTAAAATATAGGCAGGAAAGACCACAGCCCAGGGGGGTACTCTCCAAAAATTTGGGTGGGGTGTGTGGCATGCTTCTTAAAACCCTTACCCTATTTCAGACCAAAATATGTGATTTTCCCAACCCTACATGTATTTCAGACCTGACCCAAAATTCAATATCCTATTTCAGACCAGAGCCTTAAATTGATACCCTATTTCAGACCCTCCCTATAACATCAGTACCCTAGTTCAGACCAAAGTTAAAGGTAATGTGAAGATGCTTTTATTAAGTAGGATGCAACCTGTACACACATACTGATGTTAATTAAACCGCATTTCTCAAGGGATGAAAAAAGGTAGCTTCTTCTAAAAAACATACCCAATTCCAGACCAGAGTGCACAAACCATACCCTATTTTAGACCAAAATGGTCAAAAGCTATACCCTATTTCAGACCAAAACAGCTTGAAAACCATACCCTTTAGGGCCACACATACCTAAAGTATATAGCTTATATAGCGGTCCCCCCGGGGACCACAGATTGTTAACAAAGGTTCGGGCCCAATGACTTAGAACTTATAAAGCCTTTTAGAGCCAGGTGGATGCTATGTTAATTTCTTGCGAATGTGCAAAGCTTTGAACAAGATACAGTATACAGTGGCAAATATGCAAACTTTTCACACAGTTAATCACTTGGATGTAAACTTTTTTTAATTCCCCAGTGTATTACATCATTCAGTTGTCCAGACAGTCTTGTTTCACACAATACATATTTATGTCACGCTATAAGATGTTTTGGTCATTTTAAACTTGTTTTACTCTTCAATTCTTTGACTTCAAACTCAATATGGAAAGTTAAAACCGATCTGTGGACTACGAATGGATTTTGTACCATTTAGAGGAAAGTGTTACTCAATTGCTGTCAAAGCTCGCTCACTCGGCTGTAAACCTTTGTAGGTAATTCCCCAGTGTACATGTATTACTTCATTCCATTGTCTCATTTTACCCAATGCATATTTATGTCACGCTAAGATGTTTTCATGTCATTATTTTAAAGTTATTTAATTACCACAGGGATGCTGCGAAAAGTCAAGTTAAAGGGACACTGTCACCTATTTTTAGTATCACTTTGAAAAGCCAAAAAACATATTTGTTTCAATGGAAACCTTAAAATAATAGTCCAGTTTTGTTGACAAAAAATTAATACTCTATCACTGCACAGAAACTAGTATTTGTTATCTTTGGCTGTGGATGGCCAGGATGGAAATGGATGCAACTTGAAAAAATTGGCCAATTTTTTCAAGTTCCTCCCAAGAGTCGTGGAAAAATCGCAGAAAAACTTATTATGGTTTGTTCTTCCTTGAAGAAATCAGTTGATATTATCTTCTTGGTGTTCTAAAAGCAATTTTGTGTTTGAGCAAAGGTACTTTGTCATATAATAAGTGTATTTTGACCAAAACACAGCAAAAGCTGCGTGACAATGCCCATTTAAGGATTACCTGTATCAAAAGCTTGAAACTTGAATACAAAATATCAAGAACAACTAAAATTAAGTAAACCTTACAGTATGTTGTTTCATATTCGTGAGATGGCTCTTAGAGGCCTTTGATTTGGGTACTGTATATTTATGTAACTACCGTGTACTGTCTTTCAGGCACCAGAGATGATTTGCTCTATGAAATATGATGCTAGTGTGGACTTGTGGTCTGTTGGTGTTATCCTCTATGGTGAGTAGCACAAGTGAACAAGGCGGAACAAGGCCCTTAGTGACTTTTGATGTAATGTCAAATTCTCCCTGTGTTTCACAAGGGAATACAAGGCAATTTGGAATGAGAATCTAGCAGTTTATCAGAAGTCACTTAGGGCTTTTTTCCAGGCACCCCCTTTTTTATTATCCTTCTCAGCATTTCATTTCTTGACAAGCTCTCTATCAATTTTGGTCCCCAATTATGCAACATTTTTTTCCCATTTAAAGCCATTCTAGTTTTTGAGAGGTCTGTTGTTAGTCTTGCCCATTTATATATCTATTTGCATTTTACTCTATGAGATATAATACATTATATTTTACAGAGTATAATATTATTATTAAAAGAAAGAAAAAAGTCTTGTTTTTTAGTCACACAAGCAGCCTCTTCTACATTGTAGATCATACAAAAGTTGCTAGCTAACAAAAATACAAAGGTAGGTTAACATCCATTATGGACCTACAGTATGGTCTTCTCCGTGAGGCAGGGGCTGTTGTTAATTTCACTGGTTAGCAGTCTTAGTGTGTGTAACAGTTCAGTGCAGTCCTGTACATGATCTATGTATGTAATTGCTAATTACCAGTTAGGATATGTTATTCTTGAGTATATGTATCTTGGTTTATTTAATTGTGTTTGTTTTTCAGAGGCACTGTTTGGCATGGCTCCATTTGCATCAGGGTCGTTTGCTGAACTTGAGATGAAGATTCGCTCTTCAGATCCTATAACAGTAAGAGGAAACCAAATTGCTTATGATATAGATACATAATACAAATACCACTTATCCATAGCTTAATTAGTACAGTATTTTACTTTATTTTGAGATTTCATATTACTTTCTTGGCCTGTTGAATTTTTCTTAGAGATATCATCTTTTTGTTAAAATCGTCTTATTGTAAAAAAAACGTCATTTCACAATAAAGGGCCATGTTTTGTGACATTTCACTTACAATATTATTTTGGATAATGGTTTACTTTTTTCAATAGTGAGCCACAGCCAAGTTAAATTGTCATGCTTTTTCTCAGGTCTCAGAAGTTTCATTTTATAAGCTATAGCTGCCTGCTCATTTAGTTTTGGCATAGTGATGAACCCCACCCTTGGTCAATTCTTAACAAAAAGTAGAGATGGGCGCTGCCCCTCTTGCCTGCAATGTACGCATTTGTAGGTGGCAAGTGCTGATTTAACTAAAAAAAATTGCACCTGCCATAAATCTGCCACTGGAAAAGCAGAAAGAACCCAGACCTGGCTTATGAATTACTGAACGAAATTTGTAATCTTGATAAATAATGTAAGATGATGAATTTTAAGCTTGGAAAGACATGACAGGATATGAAAGTGCTTGTGACATATCATCACTTTCATCTTGTCATTTCGTTCCAAGCTCAAATTTCACCATCTTACATTATTTATCTCCTCATATGATTCTTCGACAATGCTGAACCTAACAGTATGTAGGACACCTGTTATATTAGAAC
Source organism: Dendrophyllia cribrosa (assembly GCA_024195265.1). Taxonomy (NCBI): domain Eukaryota; kingdom Metazoa; phylum Cnidaria; class Anthozoa; order Scleractinia; family Dendrophylliidae; genus Dendrophyllia; species Dendrophyllia cribrosa. The sequence goes on along the minus strand of JAJLRJ010000003.1, from coordinate 17,419,339 downwards.
CTAATAAAATGACTGATCAGCTCTCCGTGAATCCTCGTTGGGTCAATGGATGGAGCATCCGACCGGTTATCAGAAGTCATGGCCTCAATTCCCATAGGGCCAGGGGAAGCATCATTATTTATAATGTTGTTTTGTCCTTGTATATACAGCTGCCTCCTGGATCCAAGGTGACTCCAGACTGCCAGGATCTTCTGTTGGCATTACTACAAAGGGATCCTTTGGCTAGAATCTCTTTTGATGATTTCTTTGCTCATCCTTTCCTTGATCTTGAACATGTCCCATCACCAATTTGCTTAGATAAAGCGGTGAGTGAGCCAATATTTGTTCAGAAAGTTATTATGATCGCACACATTTTGTATAAATACACCTGGAACACACAAACAATCAGTGGCAGCTTAAGGACCGTTTACACAGGGGATTTTTTTTGTGTGCAATTTTTGTCGCGCGCATCAAGTTGCATCTTCAAATCGCATGTGTAAACGGGCCGCGATTTCAGTGCGATTTGTCGCGCAATGTCGCAGAGGTTTCGAACATGTTCGAAACCTGATGCAACTTGGCGGCGATTTTTGGGAAATCACAGAAAATCAAAGCAAATGTCGCACCCGAATCGCACAGGAAATCGCATGTGTGAACGGGCCTTAATGCAGTCCTAAGTGGGACGAGCATCCTCTTTTTTTATATATTCATAGAAAACGGCAAGCAAAAGACAGCAGTGTCAAACTACAGTGTATGTTTGCTGTATGGGTACCAATTCAAAATCAATTACTCTGACTAATCACAACCGTCGCTGACAATCCAATGAACCAATCAGAACTTGAAACAAATACATGTAGCCCTAGCCGAAACCAAGCGCGGGAAAACGCGTGGGAGCAAGTGACGTTTGGTTTTTGTTTTAGTTTTGATTGGTCGAGAAAGTGGCGCGAGATTTGTTAGCCAATCACAAAGCGTAGCAATGCAAAACCAAACCACACAATTGACACACAATTGCAAACCGCTCTATTGACTGTGAATGAAGGCTTGAAAAAGTGATTGGTTGGTTTGTCACTTTGAATCCCCTTCTCGCTTAACAGTATGTGAAAGCCACTCTCTTACAGACGATCATATTACACTTGATTGATTGCTTTCTTGATTGATTGATTGATTGATTGATTGATTGATTGATTCGTTTCTTTTCTAACATGAAGGTAAAGCTTGTATCAGAAGCTATAAAACTTGACGAGGATGGCAAGTTAAAGGAAGCTGCTGAATTGTACTGCGAAGCCATGGCTTTCTTTTTACCAGCCATTGAGTGTAAGTTCTGATAGTCATATTTGTTCGCTATTAATACTGCCAATACACCAGCAACCGGCATTACTTTTCACTAGTAACATCACTTCTTAATTATGTACAATATCTATCTAATAGAGTTTTTCTGTATCCTCTGTTTTTCACAGGCCTCTGTTTTACAGAGGTTTGTGTAATTACCATATTTTGAATAGAGTTTCATTAATGCAAAAAATGAAACGTGTCCGTTTGTTTCTGTGACCCAACAAAAACAGTATGGTCCCACCGTTTCCATGCTTCATCAGCAGCATTCTGTTATTTTTAATAGAATATCTACAGATGCTTCAAACTTTAGAATCTTCTCGAATTCCTCCGCCTTTCCCATTTCAGGCCCTTATGGCTTTTTTGGAGTGTTTTGAGGTTTTGTTGCGAGGTCTTAATGTTCGTCCGAATGTTATCCTTCGGCGGCATTACAACGGTAATCGTGGATTGATCAATATTAATCCAAGTGTATGGAATAAGCTAGCCATTAATCCTGAATACTTCTGGCTGCTTACTGGTGAGACGCTAGAAGTCTTATGAATGTTGTTGAACGAATTGGACATGACATAGAGATGCGAGTACGAAATTGCTGGCATTCTCGTCGTCGAGTGCGTCGAACTCGCCCCAACGCACTTTGTGTCTATGACAGAGTACTTATGACGTTCATTTGGTTGCGACAATATTTAACATTATGCAACCTTGGTTCAATTTTTGGTGTATCTGCGAGCACAGTGTGTGAAAATCTATACACAATACTGTCTATTATGCATGAGCACTACGTTCGACACTATATAACGTGGCACGACGAAAATGCGTGGAATCACCAGCGGAACGAGTTTTCTGAGCTGCCAAATGCAGTGGGTATGATTGATGCATTTGCTGTTCAGATAAATCGTCCACTTAGAGCAGCACAACGTTTGTACTACAGACGAGATCGAGGATTCCATTTTCTGAATTTCCATGTTGTTCCCGACAATCAAGGTTATTTTCAGTTTATTCAGGGTGGATTCTTGGGCCATTCAACTGACGCGGGATCTTTTGCACGATTGCCAAACATAGGGTTTAGACAACAACTTCACATTCCTCGCAACGCATATCTTTTAGCGGATGGTGGATATCCTTCTAATTATCCCCTACTTACTCCATTTCGAAGACAGCGAGGTATACTTAGACCTTGGCAAAGACGTGTAAATAGAGAGATAGCCAGAGCAAGGGTGTTGATGGGAACATCGAATCGGGGATGTCCGAGCATACCGCAGTGTTCCCGGTCGATCTGGCCGATTTCGAAATCGAAGGCATTTTTTGCCTATCGTAGTTACGGTTGTGACTGCATTTGTAAATCGAAGACGAAGGCTGATTGAGACTATCAGGAGAGATTTTATGGATTTTCTTGTCACATAAAGCGCATTCAAGAGAGTGTGTGTTGTGTTGGGAGCTTTAAACTGCCAGTAGTCTCTCTTTTCTCTCAGATTGTGGAGCGTAGAAGCAAACCCATAAGAAAATAATAACAAAGAGATTTTCCAAATACCCACCCCCTCTAATATATTGCACAAGCGCTTAGGCCAGCCTTTATCGGCACGCTCCACGACTTGGAAAATAGAGAGGATGTGAACAATGTAGTAATGTAGTAAGCACAAGTTGTACCGATCCTCCTATCAAGTGTACTTAGTTCCATAAAATGTTTTCTTGTGCGTCGACAACAACTGTTTTTTGTCGAAAGCAAAGGGCAATATAAATAACTTTTGCGAGTTAAGGACCTAGCCCAGCAAATTGACTTAAGTTGCCGTTGATGTGTCCTTTTGCTGAATATGCAAAAAATATGCTGTTTCCGTGAATAGGCCATTTCCGAGTTGCCTTTAGCCTCTCTTTGAAAGCGAGGTTAGGTGCGAAACCTTTCATATGAAAATGAGTTTTTATTCACATGCAAATAAGTTTTTGCATGTGAATAAAAACTCATTTTCATATGAAAGGTTTCGCACCTAGCCTCGCTTTGATAGAGAGGCTAAAGGCAACTCGGAAATGGCCTATTAGAGTCAAATTTATCAACAATATGAGTAACTGATGATATTTAATCCAAGCATAACAATACCCAACAAAAAATGAGCAAAGGTTAGTAACCTTTCTAGTGCAATTGAATTCTGTCAGTTCTGCTTGTAGAGCAAGAAAGCCGGTTGTAAAACATGTTTAAAATTATAAATTTGAGTAGACTTTATCAAAACATTTGTAATTTAAATAAATTTAAACTTAAACAATAAACGCCTTATTTTGTCCCAAAGTTCTCAAGGGTACTGAGCTAACTTTTCCGTTAGTCAACGATCATCTGATGATTCCTGACTCTCTGAAGACAAAGATATTTCCACTCCTTGAGATGAGGCGGTTTCTTTCAAATATTTCATATGCAACTTTGCGGCCTGCATACCAATGCTCATTAGTTTATCAGCACGTGCAGTAAGCTTCTTAAATTTGTTACTTGTCGTTGCACTCCTCTTTCTTTTTTCTGCTTTGCTTTGGGAAGACTTCTCAACCTTTCGGGCTTTAGGTGGTATTGCAGGTTCATCAGAGTCAAACTCTAAAGTGTCCAGAGACTTTGAACAGCAAGGTTGCGGATCAGTAGTGTTTTTTGGGATTCTGCCGTTTCATCGTCTGACTAAGAACTGCTATCCACGTTTAGTGGGTCGTTCGCCTCTTCTTGTCTGATACTCTTCATTTTCGTGACTAGCTCTCTGCAGTGCTTTCGTTTCCTTGTATAATGTTGCGGCTTTCTCGATGTTTCACCTCAGGGGAATCCTTTGCCTTGCGTCCGATCTTTCCTAAGCGATTACGGATGGGCTTCACCGCCTCTTTGTTGTTAATTTGTTGTAAAGCCGCCTCGTATTTCTCCCCAAGGTCAGAGCTTAAAATATCTTTGTGTTCAACAAAAAACTTCACAAGCTCTTTCCAGTCGTTGCCTTTTTTGTTCATTCCTTTTCGATACAAAAGCACCTCTTCCTCAGTAATAGCGTTCTTTCTTGGCTTTCCCTCTTTGCCTGATTTTCTCGGCTTTTCTGAAATAAAAAAATAAATAAATGATATTGAACATATTCCGTTAAGACGCACTTATAAGAAATTAAAAAAATTCAGAAAACAGTTTTGCAATTTATAAGCTCTTACTTGATCTAAAAAGGAGATCAAACATTTCATCTCCGTCCGGTTCCATGTCAACGTCCACGTTGCGACAGTGTTAGCTGTTTTGAATTGTGAATCTTAAAAATGCACGTGCAATTCACATTTGAGATCAGCTATGACTAATTTGCATTCATCTGCACACATCTGCATGTTTAATAGGTGGTTTGCAACCAATCTCTAGAGACATAGATAACAATAGTGAAACGAGCAAATGCTGGTGGACGAACAAAAGGAGCTAATGAGAGAACTATTGTTTATGTCCACCAGCATGGCGGCGATGACGTAACATGAAAACCACCTATAGAAACAAAGCCTCTGTTTTTAGCAATAAAAAACAGAGGATACAGAAAAACTCTAATATGCTACTTCTATTTTGTAGTTTGTTTTCGACCAAGGGCCTGAATATCAATTGGAACGCAACTTCCCTTTTCTTGTCCTGACACTTTTCATTTTGTTTGCATATGATAATGCTTATTTTTGTCTGTATTACCCTACACTACTTGTGTAACTGTGGCGAATAAATATATCATTCATGAATAAATAAATAAAATAAATAAATACTGTTAAAACATGACCAAAATTGGCATGGAACATGCCGTGAACTGTCATCAAACATTTCAATTTGAAATTTGTCAGTCCGTTGTGCTCGGTTTGCGCTCTTTTCAGCGGCAGTCAAATTTAACTTATTACACTGAAACAAATCTTTATATAAACTAAACTTAATGGTTTCTGGCAATAAGTGCGAAAGTTTGCCTACCAAAATCAATCTTTAAAAGTTTAGCGGCCAATCAACCCACGTTCTATACACACTTAGATCGGTTTGTATGACGCGCTTACGCTGAGATGTAATAAAAATAATGGTAACTAACTGTGAAAACATAACTGATGATTGTTGATCTTGCAGTTGAAAAAGATCCAGAAATGAAAACAAGATTGAGAGAGCGGGTAAGTTACACCAGCCAGTATATTTTGCTCACCATCTCTTCTTCATATGGCAGTCATAGTTACCCAATATGTATGATTGGGTAAATATGAGAACGAGAAATATGAGAACGAGAATGAGAAATATCTCAAATTGAGAACGATCCTAGAAAGAGTCCAGAGGCGTGCAACTCGCTGGAAAATCGGCGAGGTCTCCTACAAACAACGACTGCTGACTCTTCCACTACTTCCACTTACTTATGATAGGGAAATTAGAGATCTTGAGTATTCTTTTTAATTGCATTTCTGGATCTACTGACTTAAATATCAATCGATTCGTTACCTTTGTCTCGCATGACCGGTGTTGTTCTCAGAATCCTACGCTTATGTTACAACCTGCCTATTGTAAAACCACTACTTTTCAGGCATCTTTTTTTAATCGGATTGTAAAACCCTGGAACACTATTTGCAGACTAGCTACTCCCGACAAATTCTTTAGCTTAAGCTTTTTTAAGAATTATCTGCGTGCTACCTACTTTTCTTTGTTAGATTCTACTTTTGATATGAACATGCCCTGCACTTGGTTCCTCTCTCGCAATTGCTCGTGCCACCGTTCATAATTTACATTTTAATTATTGTTTTTTTGCGCATTTTTATTAGATTTCACTGTTTAACTATGACATTTTAACTACCGTTTTAAGATATTTTTTTTTTACAGATTTTACTTAGCTTGGGGTGGCGCCCCGCATGGGTCATGTGTCCCGTTCGCGCCATTCCCCATTGGTCTCCTTCATGTCTTGTTATTTATTTGTTATTATTGAACCAATAAAATTTGTTAAATAAATAAATGATAAAATTGTGGTTATGTAATACTCGTTAAAACGTTCTAAAATGGCAACAACAACAAAAACTTCGGTGGATGGAATTTCAGTGTTACATGACTGAATTTTAATCACTTTTTCACGGCTGGAAAAGCAAATTCTATTTATTTTCAAGTTGAACCAGTATTCGTTTTTACATGCTTTTCCTATTTAAGTCGGTGCTATACTGCAAACAACTCTTTTTCTATTTTTTTAATTCTCAGGTTAATCAGTACATGAGCCGAGCGGAAGAATTAAAGCAGTGTTTTAAAACGAAATCGCATAGTAACCCAGATGAACTTCTGGCTCGCTACAGCAAAGAACATTCTGAACTAAGGGAAGCGCTGCAGATTGCAAGTATCGCTGAAATCAGGGTAAACTTGTCAACATGATGCTTTAGAATGATTTGTTTTGCGAACCAATTTGATGAAAATAGTAATACTAGAAAGCAATATAGTTATGGAAAGTACAGTAATCCGCTTGCAGCGTTTTATTTAGTACGCTATGAACCGCCATGTTAAGCACCAAGTTTTTCAACGAACACCCCACTCCCACCCTCTAAAATCCATCCCTATCCAAGTATCATGCGATGAATACAAATCTAGTTTTGGCCGAGAACCATTAGCGAGTGGAATATTTTACCACCTGAGATTATAACATTGAATCGACAGAGTGCTTCAAATCAGCAGTGGATGCCTACCTACTTGTTTGAACTTTATTTTGTCTTTTGTTAGTTAGTACTGCACACACCCCTGTATTTATATATCTCATTGCACTACCGCCCTGTAAAGATTTTGCAAGTTATAAATTAATGCAGATGTAGATGTAGCTGTAGCTGTAGATTGTGGCAGATGGCAGATGCAGATGCAGATTTACATCTACAACTACATGTACATGTACATCTATGTAGAACTGGCTGCGAAGGAGACTAACACGCTCTCGGATTGGCCGACTTGTTAGTTTGCATACTGTAGGGCTCTGTTGATTTGGAAGGAACACGACATTTTTTCCAAACTTACTGTCATTCTAGAGACGTTTTCAATGCACTTTAAAAAGAATAAGAGTACATGCAATTTTATCTGGCTCAGTGAACCAATCGGAACTTTTTAAAAACCTCAAAATAAGGAAAGTAAAGAAGGAAATGCCAGTGGCTCCAAGTTGAGCATGTTGTAAAACCAAGCAAAGAAAAGCCTCGATTATCTGTCGTTTTGTGAGCACGCGATCCTAATGACAACCAAATTTGTTTTTAGAGCGTTTTCAATTGAGTGTCGTAAAACCAAAACCAAAGCAATTACTCTGGCCAATCACAACAGACGGAGACAATCCAATGAACCAATCAGAGCTCGAAGCAAATACATGTAGCCGACGTCAAGCGCGCGGGGAAAACGCGTGCGAGCAAGTCACGATTGGTTTTGGTTTACTTCTGATTGGTTAATAAAGTGGCGCGAGATTTTTTAGCCAATCACAAAGCTCTATAGAGCGGTTTTCAATTGAGTGTCGAAAGTATCTTCACAATTGCTTTGGTTTTGCATTGCTACGCTTTGTGATTGGCTAAATAATTTCGCGCCACGTTCTTAGCCAATAAGAATTAAAACCAAAACCAATCGTGACTTGCTCGCACGCGTTTTCCCGCGCTTGGCACCGGTTACATGTATTTGCTTCGAGTTCTGATTGGTTCATTAGGTTGTCTGTGTCTGTTTTGATTGGCCAGAGTGATTAAAACAAAAACCAAAGAAGTCACTCTGGCCAATCACAACAGAGAAAGACAATATAATGAACCAATCAGAACTCGTAGTAAATACATGTCGCCGTCTCCAAACGCGGGAAAATGCGTGCGAGAAAATCACAATTGGTTTTGGTTTTCTTTTCTGATTGGTTGAGAAAGTAACGCAAGTTTTTTTTAACTAATCACAATGAAAAACCAAAAACAAACACGAAATAACTTTTCGATAGTCAATTGAAAACGGCTGTAATGCGCTGCTTGTTTGTATGTTTTGTTTTGTATCAGGATGAACATGGAGCATATGATAGTGCTCTGTCGCAATACCAGGTCGCACTAGAAGCGCTGTTACCAATCTTATCAGGTGACACATAATTAAAATATATAATACTGTAGAGTTCTAAAAGTAGCGGCCTCTGTTACTTTCGGAATTAGCAGGCCTTAAGGAGCCGCAACTTTTGGGTAGCTGTTGCTTTCGGGCACCTAACACTGGACAAAAAAATGAATTTACCCAAGTTTGCACTTTGAGCAAATATGTAGCAAATTTGGGCCTCTAAATTTGGACCACATTTGCACTGGGTGTGAAGTAAATGTAAACATACATCTTTGCTCACGTGCAAATAGTGTGCAAATGTGGTGCAAATATACATCTGCGCAAAATTTACTATATCTTTGCTACCCCAAGCAAATCTCATATTTGCTCATCTTTGCCATGCCGAGCAAACGTAAAGAAAATGTGGTATTTACCATCTTTGCTTTCTTTGCAAATAAAGTGCAAACATCAAATTTGATTTGCTGCAAATATGGGCAAAGTTGTGCAAAAGTGGTCTTTACTACATGTTTACTACTGTTTTGTCACCCATGTAAATCCATTTTTTCGTGCAGTGTAAAATACGTGAGTCGATAAACACAACCGCGGAATAATAAATAAATAATAAATTGTCTTTATTCATTTGATAAAATTACCTATCAAAAGTTACAAAGTAGAATTAACTAGAATATTTGAAAAGGCGCTTACAATATAAAGATTGACTAAAAATACTAAATTAAATTATATAGGCATAATGCCACTTTAATTCTCTCTTTCTCATTGATTCTCCAGCATTCCTCGGCATTATTGTACAGTAAAACACTAAGCTATTTCATCTGTAGGAGTCGTTAGACCTCAGTATGGTATTTTCGATTGGGCCGTTACTTTCGGGTTGGCCGTTACTTTCGGGTTGGCCGTTACTTTCGGGTAGCCGTTACTTTCGGGTACCCGTTACTTTGGGGGTCGCTACTTTCGGAACTCTAATACAGGAAACAAAGGGAGGGGCAGAAGAAAAAGGTTGGGAAGGATGAGGGTTAGCAGCCAGACGTAAATTGAATGGGACTGGTCAGTGCGTAGAACAAGATTTGTGAAAGAAATAGAATAGCATATGTACAATATTGCGTCCGTAGCAAAGGAGATAGGGCGACGGTAAGCGCAAAGGAGGAGAGGGGTTGGAAATGGAAAGTAATATATCAAACACGAGGAAGAGTGTTTCGTCAGGATATCCAAACACCGAGAAGTGGGTTGAAAAACAAAGCGCAGCCGAGATTTTTTCTTTTTAACCCATTTCAAGGCGTTTGGATACCTGGTGAAACACTCTTTCGAGTATTTGATATAGCTTCTCAAACTGATCATTAAATACAGAGAAAACGAAGGAATAAAATCGCCAAAATCTATGCAAATTAAGACCGGGTATCCAAACCTCCTTCACGGTAGTGTTTACCTTTGTGTTCTCATCATGAATTATTAATGAGTTAGGGTAAGAAGTAATATTAATGGCTTGGGAAGCTCGCACCAAACATAAATTACTTTGGATGAATGGTTTTGTAAAGACATACTCACTTGAAGTTATTACGAAGAGGTAGGGAGAAGATAGCAGTTAATCAGTGCTCAAAGGTAGCGAATTACCAGTGAAAGGTAATCCAAATTTCTTGTTGTCTCTGCCTCACATTAGGAACTCCTCGTGGGCCTTACAAAGAAGCACTACATTTGGAGGCAAGTTTGTAGCTTCGACAAACATGTTAATCAATTACACTTGATTAAATGTTTCTTTCGGCATGTAGCTAATGTCCGTTTGTTTTTGCGTTTTTAAAGGTGAATAAATACATGAGACGAGCCGAAGAAATCAAGCTTTACCTTAAGGTAATCAGTTGTATTTTACATCTGGGCACGTTTATACAGCATAATAGACAGCACCATAGTGAAGCACTGGTCAGTAGCTTTTACTTCAATGGGGAAACTTAAAGATTTTATCTACAGGCTCAAACGTTAGAACCACCTTAGCAAACAGTAGCACAGGAAGGTACTGCTTAGTAGTAGCTTTTTGTTTGAGTGGTAAAACGTGAAGATTTCAACTACACTACAGTCTCAAACGATAGAGCCACCTTGTATGGGATAATAAACAGTACCACAGGAAAGTACTGCTCAATAGCATCCATTTGAATGGTCACACTTTAGGATTTCATACACAGACTCAAAAGATAGATCCACCTTGTGCGGCGTAACAAACAGCACCAAAGGAAAGCACCGCTCAATAGCTTTCATTTGAATGGCCAAACTGTGGGATTTCATCCACAGACTCACAGGAAAGCATTGCTGAGTAGAGAAACTTGAGAATGGGAACAACATGTTTCTCTATGTTTGAAAGGATTAACAATGAGTGAGGAATAGTGAGCAAGGTGATGTGGACAGCTTGGCTTCAATAAAAATAATCACGCAGTGCAACAAAAAAGCTGACAATGTGTTGTTGTTGTTTTTTCAGCTTAGCAAAGAGAAAATGAGTGTTGTACCAAATGCAGTAGAAGAGGATCAGTCAAGTGAGTTCCCTATTTGGTGCATGTGTACTGTGAATCAGTTTTAAAGAGACCGGCAATAGAGACACTGTCCCGGCTGATATATCGTGTTTTCATGATAATGACTCCGAGCTTATTTTAAAGGGGCTTTGTTCTTAGAACACCAAGAAGAAAATACCAAGTGATTTATTCAAGGAAGAACAAACCATACAACCTCGTTCCCAGGGAACGGGAAGAAGAGAGACCCTGGGAACGAGGTTGCAAACCATAATACATTTTTCTGCGATTTTTCCACGACATTTGAAACAACTGGCCATTTTTTTTCAAGTTGCAATCCATTTCTATCCTGGCCATCCGCATCCAAAGATAACGAATACTAATTTCTGTGCACTGGTAGAGTATTTGTTAACAAAACCGGACCGTTATTTGTAGGTTTCCATTGAAACAAATTTGTTTTCTGCCTTTTTAGAGTGATACTAAAAATAGGCGACATAGCCCCATTAAGCTTGCTTAATTATCTTGAAATAGGAAGAAAACATTCGTCGAAAGCGATGAAAGCAAGGAAATATTAACTAAAAAGACAAAAAAAAGGGGGGCTAAAAAAGTCAAAATTCCACCAGAATGGCAGCTTTGTTTTCTTGGCCGCCTTTTATGGAATCAAATTTGATGAACTGTAATCCACTTCCATTCTTGTTATCCTGCACTTTTTCTCCTACTTCAGTTTTGCTATATAGAATCTTTTTCTCCAATTTTGTTGGATATTTGGTGGTATTCGTCGATAGAGCAGATTTCAATTGAGTGTCAAAAGTAATTATACAATTGCTTTGGTTTTGCATTGCTACGCTTTGCGATTGGCTAAAAAATCTCGCGCCACTTTCTCGACCAATCAGAAGTAAAACCAAAACCAATCGTGACTTGCTCGCACGCGTTTTCCCGCGCTTGGCGCCGCCGACATGTAATTGCTTCGAGCTCTGATTGGTTCATTGGATTGTTTACGACTGCTGTGATTGGTCAGAGTAATTACTTTGGTTTGGGTTTTAGCACACTCAATTGAAAACTGCTCTATAACATGGAAATAAGGGTTGCAAGGGTTGTTATTTCGGTGGGACATGTCCATCGTTTCATCGTAGCCTGCACTTAGTTCCAGTTTCTGTTGTATGAAGTGATTGGTAGGTAGGTAAACTTTATTTTATACACGGTGTCAATTCATAATACATGCTATTCCATCGAGCCGTGTTTTTTAACAACAAAAGATTAAGTACTTAACTAATTTAAATTATCTAACTAAATTAATTATCTATACAAAATTGTATTAAAAACGATAAAAACTATCCTTTATTAACTATCATTAAATTAGATAAAAATTAAATGCATGATTTAAAAGAGCTAAGAGTGGGCTGTATCTTAGCGCTCAAAGGTAAGTTGTTCCAGAGAACAGAACCGCGATATTGAAAATTTCGTTTGCCTGCTTCAGTACTCGGTCTAGGAACGAAAAGGTTGTATTTTGAATTTCTTAGATTATGTGAGTTAAGGTAAGTTACTCCATGGCAGAGCCCCCTATCACCCCCCCCCCCCCCCCCCCCCCCCCCACCCCCCACTCCAACACTTTGTTTAGGTTCCCTTATGGTTTACTGAGAGCCATTTATACACGTGGCGGGAAAGAGACAATGTTAATATTCTAACAAAAGCAGTACCATGTAGAGTTTCGAGCAACCATCTTTCAACAACAACAACAATTTATTGAGGTATTTCCCTATATATACAAGGCATTACCTATCTAAAATATTAAAAAATAAAAGTAAATACATCATTTATGAAAGAGGAAGTATTAAGAGAAATTATAATTATTACATTCGTTTCTGAAATAATTTCTCGTTTCTATAATGCACACATTCAAAAATAAAAGCAGCAAGTCACCTACAGGTGGCAGGATCAATGCTATTAAAAAGAAATAAAATTTTGACTTGTTATCCAAGTCCTTGAAGAGTGTATATTTTTCAGTAATTTCACTGAAGAATTTTAACCATAAATTATCATAATGATCGCAGGAAAATAGAAAGTGAAGTTCATTTTCAATTTCATTTGCCTGACATAAACAACATATTCTCAAGTTCTCAGGAGTCTTTGGTACAGTGTGTCTGCCTGTTTCAATACGTAGATGATGATTCCCTAGTCGAAATTTATTGATGGCTATTCTGTGAAGAGGATTTTTAATCATATTTAAGAAATCAGATTTTTTGGTATCGTTCTTAAAATATAATGTTTATTTTCTGGTTGGTTTTTATCAGCCATTTCCTTGGAGATTTGTAAGCATTGCTTTGCAATGTTTTTATCTGGCAAGTTTTGTAAATGAATCCAAAATTTAACAATTGAGTTATCTATAGATAGTTTCAGTGGTAATGTACCTAGTTCATTTTTAGCAGCAACATTTGGACATCGTTTATTTACTCCAAGAGATTGTTTGCAAAAGTATATATGCGCTTTTTCAATAACGTCTTTTTCCCAGGAGTTGAGATCATCTTTGGCATAGATGCCCCAGACTTCAGATCCGTATAAAAGAATTGGGAGGAGAAGTGAATCAATAAGTTTATTGGTAACATCAATTGGTGTTTTTGAGAAATCAAGGAAGCGTCGTATTGCAAAAAAGGATCGTCGTGTTTTTTCTCTTGAGTTTATTTTGCACACATTAAAGTTTCCATTTGTAGAAAAATTAATTCCGAGATAGGTATAATTGTTGACAATTTCTATTTTGCTATTATTTATCTGAAAATGATATTTGTCAAGTACTGATTTCCTCCATTTCTTCTGAAAAATTAAAACCTTAGTTTTTTGGGGATTGACAGATAGTAGCCATATGACGCCCTACCTACTAAACTACTGCACCCCCGCAGAGAACTCTACCATACCGTTGTCGTGACATATTATCACTTTCATCTTATATTTCTTTCCGAGCTCAAATTTTATCATCTTGCATGATTTATCACCTAGCTCATATGATTCTTCGAAAGTACTGAACCAAACAGTATGCAGGACACCTGTTATATTAGAACCTAATAAAATAACTCAACTCTCCGTGAATTATCGTTGGCTCATGAATCGAGCGTCTGGCCGGTTATCAGAAGGCATGGGCTCGTTTCCCGTCAGGGACTAAGATTTTTTACGTTGTCCCCATTTTCGTGATATATGATTACTTCCATCTTGTTTAATCTTGTCATATCTCTCTCAGCTCAAATTTTACTATCCTACATTATTTATCACCCCGCATGAGGCTCATGCGATGCTGAATCTAGCAGTATGCATGACACCTGTCATATTTGAACCTAATAAAATACCTCAGCTCTCCATGAAACCTCGTTAGCTCAATGAATCGAGCGTCCGACTGGTTATCAGAAGGCATGGACTCGATTCTCGTCAGGGACTAAGATTTTTTCGTTGTTTCCTTGCTCGTGATATGTGATCACTTACATCTTGTTTCATCTTGTCATTTCTCTTTCAGCTCAAATTGTACCATCTTACATTGTTTATCACCCCGCATGACGCTTATACAGTATTGAACCTAGCAGTGTGCAGGACACCTGTTTTATTTGAACCTAATAAAATGCCTCAGCTCTCCGTGAATCCTCGTTTGCTCAATGAGTCGAGCGTATGATCGGTTATCAGGAGGCATGGGTTTGATTCTAGTTGGGGAAGTCATACTTTATACTTGTCCTACGCATCAACAATGAAATCACAGATGTCAAAGCCGGATAAGTTTTCATTTCCTACAATCTACCATTTACCGTCCTAATGAACCACAGAAGACTGCATTTCAAACTAAAAGCTGGTTCCCATGTGCTCGACCGTCCTTCAACCCAGGGAGACTCCAATGAAATAGTTTAGTTTCCAAATGTCCCCAGCTGTCGCTATCGAATCGACTCTCCACATAGTTCGCGTTATACATTCCTCTTGAACTCTTTGATGTTACTGGAGTGTTTAGTTTCCTCACTAAGCGTATTATAAGGTTTTGCATTGGAAAGAAAATAAATCGTTGAGCAATCGTAGTTCGGCAAAGGCGAAGGTTGAGATGGTTGTTGTGTCTGGTTCAACAGTCATGATTATTAGACAGACAGTTTATTAGATAAATAAGAGTAAAGAGTAGAATAGAATAAAAAAGGTTGTTACATGTTTACTGTCGTTGCTTTAAGAGTCTTTGGTGTAAAAAACGCTCATAGTACGAGATTCTGATCTCTTTTAGGGGTGCTTCTAAAAACATTCCGACGAGGAACCCTGACAATTCTTCGTTGCGATCGTAAGGTTTAAAAAAATATTATTTTAAACGACATAATCTCTCGATGAGCATTTGTTGCTCCAAAAGCAGATGTAGAAATAAAATATTGTTTAAATAAAAGATATGTGAGAGACACCCCCCAGGGATCGCTAACGATATATATGAAACGGGGTTGACAACGTTAACAAGGGATCTTGTGGTCGCAGACTTAAGTTTTTCTTTTCTTTCACTTTTTTTTTTACGGATTCAGATGAAATTCACCGCCCTTCATGCAATTGCGTGTCTGAGTCGCGTGCCAAGACTCGTAAATCCTGTTGTAATCTTATTAATTCGTTCATTACATTGAGTGGTAGTTGAATTATTTGTTGGCTCGTGACTGTTTGATCTATCCGCTACTCCTAAATATTATTTTAAAATTAAGTTGACTTTCTTTTTATTGAATTTGAGCGCTTAACGATGATAAACGCACCACGATAAAGCCTGTTAACTGTTTGGATAAAAAAAAGCTTTAATAGTGTAAGGTATGTTATGCATGTAGTCTTGTCTTCAAACGTTCCGTAAAAATTCCTGACTGTTGAGTTGAGTGAAAACCAAATAGAATACTCAAATACGAAAACATATCATGCGAAGTGGCGCGCAACCGCGAACTGAGCACCTTGATGAGTTAATTTGACGACATAGTTCATTACATCTTAGAACGAATGTCTTCAACCCCTCCGAAATTTATAGTCTGTAAATTTGCGCGGCCGTACGCTAGCGTCTCTATTCTTAGCCAGCAAATTGCGGTTTTCTAATACGTCATCACCGCTACTGACTTACAAGCGACCTTGTGGACGTGGACAGGTTCTTTCGCGGCATGAAAACTCTAAACTTCAGTTTAGGTTTTATATAATCCTTCGTGGGGGGACTGGCAGGTCCAAGGCTCTTCACTCGCTGAAAGCTGAAGGAAATTGAAATAACACAGCGATGCCTGCTCTGTGTTAACCCGGTTTTGTTAATGAGCGATCGAACACAGAAATTGTTCTAAGGCTCCACTTGTGTGTGTGTGTGTGATTTTTTTTATCCCTTCTATTTTTTTCTTCTCTCATCGGTATAAGAATCGCACAAGTAAAATTTCAATATTTACAACTGTCATTTTAGGGTGTATTCAGTTAACTATAATGATAGTTGTTTTGAACAAACATGACTGACGAGGAAGGGGACGAAGTCGGTTACAAGCCATTTTACGGGGGTGTTACGAACTGGAACTTTCGAAGGCAGACAGCCTGCAAAGCTGGCGTATTTTGGGGATGAACAAACGCCGAGTTAAACCGCGAATTAAAGCGAGTCAAAATACGTGGCCAAGGTTGTGGGAGTCAGGCCAGCCCCGGACGTTTTGCACTGAACCACTGAACTGACGACCAAGCTAGCAGTAAACAAATTTTAAAATTTAGCTCTCGCATACCGAAAAAACTAAAAGTCAGACAACTGTTTGTGCTTCACTGAAAGATGATTTAAAATATATTCCCTGTGTTTGCGTCAACAGAACAATCCTTGTTTGCAATATGATTTCTATGAGAAAGCCAAATTGAGTAGTTTAGATATACCCCTCAATCTTTGGTTTATCTTCACTAATAGCATACCCTGGGGACCAGAGGTTCTCTCGCGAGAAAGATGAGAGCGCGAAAAAAAGTCTCTGGCACACCCAGGGTTTACATACCATGAGCTGTACTAATCAAGTGCTTTGCACTTCCTTCCGGCCATCCTTCGCTCTTAAGAAATAGGGCATCAATGTGGGGTCTGGAACATTATTGGATGTCTTTTCTATAATGTGCTTTATTGCCTTCAAAATAAATAAACCCCTCAAAATAGCAGTTTGCTGAGATAGGAAAGCTCCAGTGATAATAAACCACGGAGAAAACAGGGGAACAGATCGCTCATATGCCACCCATATCTTGATAAAGTGGCTCAATCAGTGCGAATAACTTGACAATTGGCCGCAGGGTTTGTTTCTTTCGCATTTTATTCAAGCCAGAAACCGTGTTTTCTATAACTCGACAGAGATAATCTTGTATTTTCATGTCAGATTTGTACAGGATTAAGGTATTTTAACACTGACCTAAAGCCAAACCAAACTAGGGCATCAACGTGGGTATACACAGCAGTTTTTTTTTTTTTTTTCATGTCTGATCGGACCCCTGTTACCTATCATCACCATCATTCTAGCCGTGCCAAAGTGGCACAAACTTGAACGGGTTTTGCAGAACTAAATAGTAGAGCATTTGAAATATTTACGTTCCAAAGTTGATTATTTGGTTATAATGCATACATGCATCAAATACTAAGGTATAAGTTTTAAAAATCTATCCCCGCCTAATCAGTGATATTCTCACACTTGTCTGTTTGACAATGAAAAATGGGGTCGCTTTTGGAAATTGCGTAATGTCGATTTTGTTACCAAACTACCACAGGGCCATAGAAGTAAGGGGGACCGGTAGTTCTCTTCGAAAGGCTTTGTCATTGCGTAGTACTTAAGCGTGCCAAGGTCTCCCGAGGGAGGGTTCCCCGCACCTCTATACATGAATGGACTTGCATGTTTCTGATTTCCCATCCCTCACGTCTTATTCTTCCGGATTAAATGCACATTAGGCATTGCCTATTAGCAATTCTAGTGGAGGGACCTTTTCTTTTAGTCTCAAACATTTTCATTGTTTGGTAATCGCTGTAGGTTAAATAGACTATCTTTCAATTCACTCAGCCAAGTTCCATTTAAAAATATCGAAAGCATTACTTGAAACGTTAAGTAAGGGGCTGTTTACTTTCATGCCGATACGAGCTCTTTATTCGTTTACATGATACCAGCACAAAATCTCATTCCAGTACGAGTCATACCAATACGAGTTAATCCTGGCAACTGTACCGGATCGAGATTCCCATAGCGGAGGGTGGCAAAGGGTTTATGCGTGACACGTGATCAAGGAAAAAATCAGTGCGTGAAACGTGAAAGTTAGGCTATGTCTACACTATACCGGATAGCTCTTGCGCCGGTACGAAAACCATACCGGATAGGCCTTTCGTTCACACCTGAAACGCTAGTTTCGGAACGATTTTTGTTCCGGAGCGCCGCTGCGACGCGGCGCTCGTGAAAGTGAATCGTCACATATCGGATAGATTCTCGTGCCACTCTCTGGGGCAGTGTGAACAGGCAATCGAACCGAACCGTAGCGGAAGTCAACAACTAGGAGCGAGGATTGAAACACACTGAAAAAGAAGTAAATATCCAGTTCTGGGTCGTTTCTGTTCACACCAGGGCGGAGTATTTTTCATGTCGACATGATAAGCTATCCGGTATAGTGTAGACATAGCCTTAGTAAAATGGAAACGTGATTCGCCAAATGGAAAGTAAGTAAAATGGAAACGTGATTTCCCCCCCTTGTTACGGCTTAGATCTCATGGATATACACACAATGATTCCCCATTGTTATAGTCTTTGTTTGTGATCTATTATTTCCGTGTAGTCTATTGTTTAGTCTTTGTTTCACGGTCTGGTGGGTATATCCATGAGATCTTTGCCCTTGTTACCCTCATAGCGGAACGAAAACTTTACCGGAACCATGTAAACGCGGTACAACCACTCGTTTTGAAATCACTCTCTTGAAAGACTGGAACGGGTAACGCATGCGTGATAGTCGTTATCCAATCCAATACGGTATGTCGATCGGTACGAAGTGTCCCTTCACCTACGAATGTCACACCGCTACGAAACTCATGAAAACAGCCCCTAAGAGGTCTTGTAAGTCCAGTCACCTGTCTGCCTGTCTACAATTTCCGGTTTCTTTTGCCGTTTTACTTATTTTGTAAGTTGTTATTGCCTACTGTAAAAGTCGTTTCACTTACGAAATGTTTATCTTTTACATCCAGCTTTTTGTTATTTTGCTTTCAACATAACAAAATTTGGCAACGCTATAACCTCATATAAAATCTACTCTCTTAAATCGTGTCTTCTTTGTGGTTTTCTTAAGGTCGTATAATTTCAGTACCTTGAATCTGAAAAACTGTGAAGTCAGTTTAATTTTCGATCGTTCAAATACTGTTTTGAATAATCATGAAATCATCCTAAAGTGTGACCATTCAAATGAAAGCTACTGAGCAGTACTTTCCTGTGGTACAGTTTATTATGCTGTACAAGGTGGTTCTAACTTTTGAGTCTGTGGATGAAATCCTAAAGTGTGACCATTCAAATGAAAGATATTGAGCAGTACTTTCCTTTGTTGCTGTTTATTATGCTGTACAAGGTGGTTCTAACTTTGCGTTTGTGAATGGAATCCTAAAGTGTAAACATTCATATGAAAGCTATGGAGTATTAGTTTGCTGTATTTCTGTATATGCTGTACAAGCAGGGGCGGATCCAGGGGGGGGGGGTGAAATGGGTGAATTTCCCCCCCCCCCCCCCTTTTCTGAGACCCTTTCTTTCTTTTTTCTAAAGTATTTCTCAAATAAATAATATTTTATTTCTCTGATATCTTTTTTGAGGTGAATTTCACCCCCCATTTCAAAATCCTGGATCCGCCCCTGACAAGGTGGTCCTAACTTTTGAGTCTGTAGATGAAATCCTATGGTGTGTCAGTGACCATTCAAATGAAAGCTATGGAGCATTACTTTGCTGTGGTGCTGTTTATTGTACTGTACAAGGTGGTTCTAACTTTTGAGTCTGTGGATGAAATCCTATGGTGTGTCAGTGACCATTCAATCGAAAGAGTATAACTTATCTATGATGCTGTACCCGGCAGGTGGTTCTAACTTTTGAGTTTGTGGATGAAATCCATTGGTGTGACCATTTCCTTCCACCTCAAAAACCAACATTTCCGTAAATTTCAATATTCTGATCTGAAATCATAGGCCACTGGTATGACTGAGTGTTGCCCTCGTTAAACAAAGTTGATTGATTGATTTTTATTTATGTTCATTTTGTAAGTCGCCAAGTTTCCTCAAGCAACTGTTATTGGGGAACCCCCATGGCGGCTAGGAGCGATGAGAGGCAACTATCCCAGGCTATATCTTGGCTTGCAGTTGACAGGAATATGCGGCTAGATGTCTTCTTAGACTTTGATGTCATACAACGCAGGTCGACTATGAAATATCTTAACAAGATTAAACTCGTTTCGAATTGTTCTCGAATCACCTCTCTAGCCGTATGACTTCCTTGTCGCTTCAGACGGCGGTTTACGAAACAAATCCCACAAGAATGTACTTAATAACAGCTTAAAGCATTTGCTAAATCCCTTGCAACAGACAAGTAGAAATGGTATTGTTGCTATTTCCTTCAACGCCTTAGAAGGAAGACACGCACGACAGAAATACAGGTTTCCTGTTGTTTTTATCCCGACTTAATTCTCGTAAAGAGCTTTATTTGTTTTGAAAGGTTGTACCTATACAGACAAGAGAAGTCAGAAAGGATTCAAGCTATTTTTAAACGAAACAAGCAACTTAGAATAGCAATGCGAGGAGAATGTAAATGTTATTGATTATTTTGTTGATTGTTTGTTTGTTTGTATAATTTGGCATGTTGCCACAAATACGCTATCAAAAAATAATACACTTTTCCCTGTCAGAGCCAAGACTTGATTCGTGTATTTAGACAGTAACTTTTAATTCTGTAAGTGAAATGCTAACTAAAAAATTTCACCCTTCAAATAAATTCTGTTGAGAAATACATTAATATTGAAGTGTTGATTTCTTTAATGGTTGACCGAAAGTTTCGAACATTTGTAAAATGTCTAATCTGCATTCTTAGATGTAAGAGTTCTTCTTTGGGGTTTTGTATATTCTATTTTTGGTGTTTGCGTTTTCATATTTGTCTAGATTAGTAAAAAACAATTAAATTAAATTATTTCAACATTTGTCAAACTATTCAGCTTTCATACTGAGCTTTCATCGATCCATTGACATTTTTTTCGGAAGGCCAAGGTAAATGACGAAGCGCATGTTTAAAACTGTTTTCAAACCTCCAATCAGGTTGTATTTTCGTTTGGCTTGTCAAACCATTCCCTCTTTATGGAGCGCAAAACGAAATCGATCAACTGCTCACGTACGAATGAGCATGAGCGCCTAAAGTTAGGCCTGATTCCAGGTTAGTTTGTTGCTTTTCCAGCGATTATGATTCGTATGTTCATTAAATACTTACAGCTGTCCTCTGAGCTGATGATAAGATTCGTTTCTCAAAAAATATATATATTTGTGTCTGCGGGGGTTTGCACGCACGGCACAATGTTTTTCAACTGTATCTTCACGATACTTAAGTTATAATAAAGTCACGAACATTATCATTGATCCTCCTGCCGAGTATATTCGTATTTGCAAACCACAAATGGCCACACATGCCCTCTGTTCTGTTTCCATGTTTGTTCAATTGGTTTTGTAAATGTAATATTAAATTATAACTCTTAATTACGCCCAAACAAGTTAGCAAGAATAGCTAGACATTTCACACTTTAACATTCCATTCACAGACTCAAAAGTTAGAACCACTTATACAGCTTCAATAGCTTATGTTTTAAGGGTCACACTCAAGCATTTTATCCAGACTCAAAAGCTAGAACCACTCATACAGTATAATAAACATAATCACAGGAATGTATTGCTTTTGAAATAGCCGATTATATTTCAATGGTCAGAACCACTTATACAGCATAATAAAAAGTACTAAAGGAACCTACTGCTCAATAGCATGCATTCACTTGAATGGTCGCACTTTAGCATTCCATCCATAAACTAAAAAAGTAGAACCACTTGCACAATATAATAAACAGTAACACATGGAAGTACTGTTCAATAGCTTTTATTTAAATGGTAAGTCACACTTAAGGATTTCATTCACAGAGCATTTCGTCCACAGACTCAAAAGTTAGAATCATCTTGTGCAGTATAATAAACAGCAGCACAGGGAAGTACTGTTCAATGGCTTTCATTTGGAAGGTCACAAACTTTAGCAGTCTGTTTACAAACTTTAGTAAAGCCTTTTGACTAAGTTTTGAATGCTTATATTGTTTTATCGTCTTGTATTTATCGCAGTACGCATGCAGCAACTCTACCTACCATCTTGTGTAGCATAATAAACAGTACCACAGGAAAGTACTGTTCAAAAGCTTTCATGGTCAGTCACTTTTTAGGATTTCATCCACAGACTCAAAAGTTATAACCACCTTATGCAGCATAATAAACAGCACCACAGCACCTACTGCTTCATAGTTGTATTAGATTTTCTCATAATATTTAGTAGTATTGTATATTTTTTCGGAGATATTAGTTCTTTATAAGACTTGTAAGGTACTCTGTAAATCCAAGGCGTTTTAAATCAAGGTTTAATATAATGTTTGTATTAAAACACGGTTAAAAATTTTCATTCAGCACAGTTACAGTTATTATAAACTAACTACTGAAGTAAAGCTACAAAGAATTTGGTTGGTTTTCTAGCGAAAGAAAATAAGCTTGCAGATTACCTAATCTTTCATGCGTTTTTAAGTACAATTTTCCCTAACATTCACTAACATTGCTCTCATCAGCGACCACTTTGCTGTCATTGGCTTTGGTTATTATGTTCATTCGACTCGCTATGTTCAGCGAGGGATGTATATTTCCCACGATTCACCTTGGAAGAATTTGCCGTTTGTGAGGTGCAAGGTCTTTCTCTAAAACCTTAAAATCACTCTATTTATTGTTTTTTTATTTTTTGTTTTTCTGCAGGATGCGTTGTACAGTGACTTTCATTTCTTGGCATCCGGAATAGGGAACCATTCGATCTACCACTAATGACGTCATTTGTTCGGCATCAAGCCAACCATTTCTGCGACAAGAGACAGTCGAGACAAGATCGTGTCTAGGAAATGAAATCAAATGTTGTGGGTGAAGGAGAAGGAAATCCTCAGCTATTAAGAAACAGTACTTACGAATATGCCAATTCTAGAGAGTTGTCAAGATGTTTGTTTTGTTTAGTGCCAGAAGATTTGAAGAGTACAATGCACTTAAATTCGAGTTTATTGCACGATTTTACATTAGTCCTTTTGATAACTTCCTCGTTGTTGCCAAGAGAAAGAGATGTTCGTGTGAACGGATGCAGTTCGGTGAGAGTAAAGTAAACATAACGACAATTAGATTACTCTAGAGACAGTCATTTCGGCGGCGTAAAGCGCAAAAACTGCCTAACAATCGGAACTAGAGGTAACCACATATAACCTTGTTAACGCGCGGAAAAGGTTGTGAGAGCCAAGTCACGAATGAATTCAGTTTTGTGTATGATTGGCTAAGAAGAGAGTTTATTTGTTCTGATTGTTTAGAGGGTTTTAAACCTATAAATAGATTTATTTAAAAATTCAAAGCCAAACTAAATAAATATATGCCTTTCGATAGTTAATTTAAAAGCCGCAAGTTCCGGCTATAAACCTCATTTGAACCACAATCGCAAACCTTGAATGCCTGGTCAGTTTGAGATTTGGTTGACAGCAGTATCGTTTTTCGTTCAAAAACGAGAAAGTTTAGTTTTCAAAGTAATGTAAATGCAATGTAGAGTAAATGAAAAACTAGATATTCGTGACCAGAAGAACCTCTCGAAGCAAAGGGAGATGTGAAACTCAAATTCATGACGTAAGATCCAGTCTTGGATTGTAGAGACGTATTTTGAGAAATGATCTGGTAGATAAGCAAGGGCGCTGTCTGTTTGTTTGTTTTTCTATATGGAGGGGGGAGGTGGAGTATTAGCTTTTGGGATTATATACCAACTATGTGCTTATTTTAAGCTATGCAGTTATGAAGCATCTTTCTAGATTGATTGTCATAAGTTTGGATTGTGTCGTCTTTAATAAGTTATCACTTAGGCCCCGTTTACACGGGTCCGGACAAATTTTTGCACGGACAAAAACTTGCACGGTTCCACCTTGCGTTTACACGGGACCGGCGGAACTGGACGAATTTTTGAACGGCTAAGTGTGCAAGTTTGGGACCTGATCCGTGTAAACACCACTGCAATCTGTAACAGAATTTGCACCGATCCATGTAAAGACGTGGTCTAGGAACAAAATTCGTCCGTGCAAAAATTTGTCCGGACCCGTGTAAACGGGGCCTTAGCTGCAAGGAACTCTAATCTCATACTGATTGGCATTTTGGGTTTGGTCGAGTCGAGTATATGTCGAGTAGAAGGTAGCATGTGAGCAGAAAAACTAAAAGGCCTATTCACAGGTTAAGAAGTTGCAGGAGTTAGCTTTCAAATATGGATGGACTGGTGTCTAAGTTGTAGATGAAATGTTCGCCTCGGATCTATATGGGTTGTTTTGCGAATATTTTATTTTATTTTAGTATAAAAGAACAATAGCGTTGAAGCTTATAAGTATTTCGTGTAATAATAAATGGTTCAAAATTATTTCTAACAACGGGTCTGTGATACCGAATACTGAAAAGAATTATAAGAATTCTGTATCAACAATAAAGCATCCCTGAACTGTATCGGGATTTACAGATTGGCATTAAATTTTCATTTCCTTTGGATTTTCCTTATATGAATTTTAGAGGAAATATTTTCGTGTTATATGGTCAAGTCATGTATTTTCTGGAGGCCTTAATCGAAACAAGCTTGAAATCACTCGCTTCCAGTACACAATCTATATTTTTTGCAATTCGGGCAGGGAAAAGTTTCTTATTTCTTTTAGTTTCTCTAGTAAGGCATTACGAACTTTTAAAAAACTTTAAAACCTATGTATTCGAGATAAGAAGGCTAATTTAATAACAGAGGTTACAGTAATTCTACCACCTGTTTTCAAAACGAATGGATATTTTAAGTTACGTATTTGATATTTCTTTGTTATCAAAATAAAACAACATTAAACAAATCAGGCTGTTATGACCTGTTTTCATTTATTATTATTATTTATTCTTTACAGAGAGTGATTTTCTGTAGGTTTCCCAAGACGCAAAGAAGTCGGGCTGTTGGTCAAATAATTTTCGACTTTAGTCGATGTCAAGTGGATTATGAACTTGTTACTTTTTAATCGGATTTTCGTCTCAAGCGATGACCATCCTTACTTGGTTACCTCTTCGCAGAATTATCTTATTTAGTAGGAAAAATGGTTCAAGCTTAAGTGACGTGGGGCTATAAAAGTCATAAAACAGTGTCTGGTTTATTTTCACGTTTTTTATCAATTTCATTTCGTCCTTTTTTTACTGGGGACTTGTTTTAGAAGAGCTAATGGTTTTACATAACCCGTGAAATAGAAATTAGCAAAGTAATTACTCTGACCAATCACAGCAGTCGTAAACAATCCAATGAACCAATCAGAGCTCGAAGCAGTTACATGTTGGCGGCGCCAAGCGCGGGAAAACGCGTGCGAGCAAGTCACGATTGGTTTTGGTTTTACTTCTGAGCTCTTGTTTTCAAATATGATATCTCCTTTCATCGCTCCCGGCCACTAGGGGCGTTCGCGCGAGAAGACAAAATCATTTTCCTGATTTTAAAATGTTTTTTGTATACTTTAAAAGGCCTGGTCCTCACTGCCAAAAATAGCCAGCATCCCGTAGACATAAAGTATCATTTTGTTTAAAATTTATCCGCTCAACTGGGGCTTAGGCCCGGTTGTTCGAAAGCCGATTAACGCGATTAAGTCCGGCTTCGGACCGGGGGATAAAAAGGCGTGGGAAATACATCGATATATGTAAGCCAAGATATAATTGGAGAGCCAGTTGAATTTGATTCAGCGATCTTTTTAGTTGAACTCAAAATATCTGCACTTATGTCATATGACCCTGCAGCATGAAATGCCGAGCGCTATAACCATTTGTCTTTTCCCTTCCATCCAAGCGCGAAAAGCGAACGGGAGATGGGCGCGAGTCGCGCCCTATGCCTAAACCCGCCTCCCGCGCTCTCGGAAAAGGAAAAGGCTAGTCTGGAAAAATCGTTCAGTTCTTCCGGTTGTAAATCAAATGAAACAGTTTGTCCGAACAAAATTATTTTCGACTAATAATAATAATAATAATTTTCCGAGGTATTACTTTCTTATCGGAATTGCCAGGAATATTTACTAGTTTTAATTCTTTCGACTTGCTTCAAACGTTTACCGAACCCTTTCTCACGGACCTATTTATTTTATCCAAGGATTATATCCGAGGATTTCATCCTTCTAGACTTACCTTATGAGTTATTTATATGTTTATGTACGTTGGGTCTAAAAACACCTGATTGGGAGATTCAATAAAGTTTTATATATTTATATATTTATAGTGCCACTGCCGTGCGACTATATGTCACTCACTAAATAACGGTACCAACTTTTGTCAGATAAAGCGCGAGGCTAAACCCGACCTGACCCCGAAAAACCACATTACGGAGATTCCGTTAAAGATACAACTTCGTCGCATACAATTGATTTGGTCGATGTGACGCGTACGGTAGGCGTTTGTGGTATCATTTCAGGAATGAGTGCGCGTCTTTGGCGGGAGTGAATCAAAGTTTAAGCGGCGGCGAAGATTGGCGAGCGATGAAAAGTAGCCTAGTACAAACGACAACAGTTGTTTGCCACTCGATTGCGTGCATGGGTACCATATTTTCTTGGCGCTAATTCGGGGCCCGGCGTTTGTTAAACATTTGTAATTTTTCATCGTCTTTCACTCCCACTCTTTATGTCATTTATTCTTAAACTCCTGAATAGTCTGAATGAAATGATAAATTAATCATTTTTTTCCAAAACTTTCATTGAAACAAGAGCAAAGCGACTATCAGCTTCGTCTCAAAGAGAATGCGTATAGTCAATACTAAGCGATGATAAGGATGACGAACGTCATATGCGATCTCAATATTTTTATCAGATTAAACAAACTTTACTGAACCAACCGTAAAGTGAAATGGCCGCTGGTGGTTTTTTCATCTAACGATACATTCTTTCATTAAGAATATATACCGCCGAAGTTCAAATAAACGCCAGACCCCAAATAAACGCCGGTACCTCAAATAAACGCCGGAGGTGTTTAATAGAAACTCGACCTCGTCAACCCGGCGTTTATTTGAATCCGGCGTTTATTCGGGGCCAGACGTTAAAATCGAGAAAATATGTTACATGCAAGATTATTCCTTCATCCGTTTACTGAGGAATCCTGTGGGAGTTGAAAAAAGAATCCGCATGCAAGTTGCAGCTCTTTATTGTTATCTGTTTTCGAATGCAAAACTTGGAATTCATATTTTTAAAACAGCTCGTATATATTAAACTGGCAGTGTACACTGCATTATAAGTGTACTATCTTCTTGTTGGTGCGTAAATAACAGAAATTCGGTTAAATACTGAAGCTCGCTTCCACAAGTACGTACGGTCGATTGACTTCTAAACCAACTAAACGAAATCTTTGAAGGAAAATCCTTACTTTTTAATGTTACATAGAGGATAAACGTATACACCGATTTTTCACACAATAACCCAGGGTTTTCGAATGTTAATGATTTCTAATAAATATATCTAAAATACTGAAATAACTATTAACTGAAAACTCTTAATTCCTCCTTGCAGACAGTGCTCAGAAAATGGATAAACTTTTGTTCGCTAAATGACGTTTGGTTTATTTTCCAAAAAATATTCTTATTTCATGTTGATAGGCTGCTGTATTGAAAAGCCGAAAAATCATTGCATACTAAAATAAACTAACTGCCTTCTTCAGTTTTCCGTGAAACTCTAGTTCAGTATAATACAAAACGTAATCGGCTATTTTTTATTTTTTTTTTTCAACAACAACAAATAAATAAAAAAAAAACAGCAAATCTTTCTTCACGAGGATAAACACTTGTTATCTGTTAGGAATTTGTAACAATTTAAATCCTATCCTCGACAAAAAGAGAGCTTAAATTAGCTATTTGAGCAATCTCTTCCATTCTCACTCAACTGCCAAAGTCGACTGAAATTTTTAACATCTAATTTCTCTCTTTAATATCAATACACTGACGAGAAGAACGAACGTTTATGAGAATAAAGAAAATGATCAACAATGGAATATTGCCTTACTCTCATACATGCGCTGTATTGCATGCAAAGGTAAAATTCACTGATATTTGAAGAGTTCATGAGTTCATAGCCAAGACATTTGATACTATAAAACACTAATTGACTTATTAAAGAGTGATGTTTACATATAACTGAACCTCAACAGGAAAGAATGACCCAACTTGTCCCAACTTTTTCCTTCAATCACGTATCAATCTCTGACCATCTCTGATAGCCCGTCTTGTACAATGTGTTATGCCGTAAATCTGTAATGTCCCATTACAAATCACGAAATGTCACTCGTTGAAAATAAACTGTCACTAAACTAATGAAATTAGAAAAATAATGCGTTCTAAAGAGTCCATTTTGGAAAAAAATATCCAGCTACTCAACAGTTATTTCATCAACATCTAAGCAGAATTGACGGAATGTCAAGTGGAAACAAATATCGACCTTAAATCAATATAGCGTGAAAACCCGACAACCGTACCAACTTCGAGTATGGAGGAAAACAAGCTCATTTTGTACTTTTATAATTACGTTCATCACAATTTTATTTGCGTCTTATACTAAAATTGTGCGATTTGGTTTAAAAATAAAGCATGTACGAAATTCTCTCTACTGATTAAAACAAGCGTATTCAAAACAGCCCCAGAATTTCTTTTGCGTGCGATGGCTAGGCAGTGCCTGTACTACCACAGGACGACTAGAAATAATTGGTTTAAACTGTCTCCATGCTTTATATCATACATTCACTCATTCTAATTGTGTCAGGAACATGTCAAATCTAACCTATTGTGTAATCACATTGCTTCAAAAATACACAAATACGATCCTCCATTCAACATGACAAATCACGCGATTCCGGTAAAGTTCTATTTCTGTCGCTGCGGGCGGAAAGTGGACGTAGATCTAACAACCGTCCGAAAATATCCACAAGCCAACATTTTCCGGCTTGTGGTCTTTATGTGTTTGTAACGTGAATATGTTCAATAATCTCTTTTAGAAAGGTATACTGTTTAAATGATATGCTAAAGTTCAAGTGTGGTGCTTTCCTGTTCTTTAACGACAACAGAGACAACTTTAAATAATCGACCGTGGCTGTCATGGAGAATGAAAAAACAAACCTGGCTTGGTTTCACTTTTGGAGTTTGCGAAAAAACAAACAAAATTAAGGTTACAGCTTAAGACGAAGAAGGGCGTCTTATGTCTAGTATTTTTCAAATCAGACTAATAGGTTTTTCTGTCTATTCTCGAAAGATCTGGTAGCTTGATACTTCTCTAGGAATGTAGGCGACACCTTAAACTAGTGATGAAATTTGTCATATGCTAAAAGGATCTAAATTGCAGAACTCAGGCTGGCTATTTGTCATTTGTGTGGTTGTACGATTCTGTCTAAAACCTAAGCTGAGATTTTTAATACCACTTTAGTTCATTGTTGATAAAGGCATAAGTTAGTTTAATTTTTTTCCTTTATAGGTAAACTGGATCCATTTTTCGACACTGCAATTTTTTGTTTGTTAAAAACAACTAATTAGATTAAAAGTGTGTAGATTAAAAGTGTACATTACATTGCGCAAACTTTAATACCAATTGCATCACCAAGCTTTTCCTCGAAGTTCAAGTGAGAAAGCGCAATAAAATATTTTATTTTATAATGATTAAATAATAAATAAATGAGTAAATAAATAAAAAGTGCGAGTGAAGCATGCTTAACTGTATTCAATTATTTAATAATTCAAAATGGCCGAAACGCAATAAAAAATATGGAGATGGCTGATTAAAAAGGATGCAAACCATGATTATAGAAAAACAAGAAAAACGAACGCCCCGGGGGTAGAGTTTGAGATACAAAGCAAATATTTGTTATGAAAAGAGCGTGATGACAATTCGATGTTTGGGGTTATCACTCAGAACGGAAGTCAACAGCAATAATCTTGGAAAAGAAGATATACTGAAGTCGCAGCTGTAATTTGGCTACTTGTTGCTGTCTATAACTTTAAAATCGATTAAAAGCGTCAAATAATTAGAGTTCTGGCATCGAGCTGATGGGAACTTTTTAGTAGGGTCAATCAATTCACGGCGTGATCATAACGAAGCGAATTTTCACCAAATTAAAGTGACCTTGTAAAGATAGAGCCTTGCAAATGGGATGGTAATTGAATCTGCATAGCGGAAATGGCTGTCTGTGGCCTACATACTCCATGTCGTTTACTGTTAATCGATCTTCAAGATAGTACGAAATCTTCATCTTCATGCTTGTTGGTCTCTTGAACGAAAAAGATGCTTCTCTTTTGTTGATAAAAAAAGATCTGCAACAATTTCGATCCAGTTCTGTGCCAACTGGCTTTCGTGCTTGCAGCCAGACGCTAGAAACATTGCACGAAACTCGAAACTACATGCCCGTTATTCTCTTCATAATACAGTTAACATCTTCGCCTTGGTGCGTTAAGGAAACCGTATCACATCAGTCAAAAAGTATCAATGCTGACAATTATTACCCAGCCAATCATTTTTTTTAACTAAACGAATTCCACCATCCTTGTGCTCGTGTCAGCTAAATGCTATTTTGATTTGCGACACGTCCCACGTTCTATCATCAACTTGCAAAGGGTTCCATTAGACAAGGAATGAATTGAAGCGTTTTGGGGCTGTTAGCGCGCCCCTTTTTTAGCAGCAAAAGACAAACGCCATGTGTGCAAAAATGACCTCGAGTATTAAAAATCTCATAGTAATTTACGCAATTTTTGCAAAAATAACCCTGCTCTGTCATCATTCAAACACCAGGCGGCCGTAAGGCGTGGCACTGTTCCTTGCCTGCAGTGAGGGATTCTGTTAACCTATAAAGACGTATTCTGGTGAAAAGGGAACATTATAATTCTTATAAGATTCGTATTCTAGCAAAATTATAGGATCCATACTCAAGAAAATTCTGGCCGGGAAGTTACTGCAAGTGAAAACTTAGCGTTCTCTTTTCTCATTTCACTGTGAATATAAAACGACCCGATCATGAACTGACCCCAACATATTCATCTCCGTTTGGCCAACTTGAATCTGCCTGTTCTCATGACAAATTGTTTGTCTTTAGAAAAACCACAAGACGTTTTCACAGTATGAAGCCCCATTCAGTTCTTTCCGTATTTTCATTTGGTAGGGGGCAAACAACAGATTTTCATGCACGCTGCATAAGACATTTTGCACTCCTGAGTAAATTACTGCTGCGGAAATTAATACTATTATATAGATCAAATGAGCGATAAAATCTTGTACACTTACGAGTCCATAAGATTAATTCTTTACGGGGAATCAGGAAAAGATTATTATTTCATCAACACTTGAATATTAAAATCAGCTGTGAAATCAATAAAAAAGAAAATTGATTTGGTCATGTATAAAGCGAGATTGAGAGCGTGGAGTGAATACATTTTTTCTATTATCCCATGATTTGTCCAACCTTTCGAAATTTCGCGTAAATAAACAAAAAAAATACGTCATAGTGGCAAACCTAGCAAATAGTTAGGTAACAAGACAATTGTGGCCGCCATATTCGCGGTGTCGCCGGGTTTTAATCATAAGACAAACAGAAAAATAGCAATGTTGAATTTCCAAAGATTAACTTTATTTTTATTATCATATACATTTGTGTTTATTTATAACATTAAATAAAAAAATTGAAAGAGGTTTGAAAATTTCAATTGAAGAACATTCTAGGTAATATTTTACGTAAGTAATTTCCTAATTTCAAGAGGTTTGCGTCCCTAATTTAATATTTTTCTACCTTTTATTGACGCAGAAAAGGACGAGTCAATACGGAAAATATCTCATGGTATTATCGCGTGTTAATCCACTGTATGAAGGCCTCTTCGGGTTGATTAGCCGACATAAACGCCAATATATAGAATGACCCCACTATGAAAAGATAATGGCTAAGACGACCCCAAGATTATAAACAACAATGACGCTATTTCAGGCATTCTTTAATGTACTGATTTATTGCCTTCAGATCTGGCCAGAAAAATAACAACGTGACATGGATATTGTCAAGTATTGGATAAGAGAGAATTGAGTGGTCCAAGCCGTGAGACCAGTAACAATTGATGCTATATGCTTCAAATGTCCTTCGACTGAGTGAGATGAAGTCAAAAAGCTTCACTAATCCTATACTTCTTACAGTCTTTACAAAGGGTTTCGTCTGGGGGTTTTGTATTGTTTCGGAACAGTAAAAGGCATGCTCGACGAAATGAAATATGGAAATTTCAAAATGTTATATACACACTTAACTATGTTGATTAAACTAAATTAATAATATCTCTGGAAATAATCCCTTTCCGGACAATATTTCTTTATACAAAATAAAAACCTTTGTACAATTTTTTTTGGCTTGCCGTGCCGTGTCAGCATGCGGCACTAGTTTAGATCGCTACGCACGGCAAATAAAACACAACTTCTAAACGACTGAATGAAATTTGGAAAAATAACAGCACGGATTAAATACACGAATGAGTTTCACGCGCTAATGTCTTGATTCTTTCAAACGCTCAGCCATTCTACAAAGTCTGGGTTCTAATTACCTACAAATGTCAGTGTAAAGATAAACAAACTGCTATGCATACATGTGATATGATTGCTGCATACAAAATCCACATCGGAAGTCCAAACTGTGAATTGACGCTGCTATTTCGATGGTAATCTCTTGCCATGACTGTAGGTCCCACGGGTGTGACAAAAACATTAGGATCGCGAGGATCTCTAGTCGATTTACACAGCTTCTCATAATGCGCACGGACGCCTCGGCAATAGGGTTCCTCTCGTCCGTCACATTCGCAATCATTCAGCGCTTTTCCTAGCTCAGACTCCAGTAATTCGTCTTGGCTGTCTTTACAATCTTTAGTACATTTGATGCCGGAGATTAAATGCGTACACCGTCTAAGAAAGTTCATTTGAACCCTCTTGCAAATCGTGTTGTTGTTGCACCGCGCTCTGGCTATAGTGCAACTAAAGATCGTGTAGTTCCCTTCACTTTTTAGGACGCACCGTTGTAAGCGCGACTTTAAAGTCAGACAAATTGCGTCGTTGTAGCAAACGCAGGATTCCAAGGTCTTTCCTTTAGGTATAGAGGTGAGGCTTTTAATGGCCCGTACGCATGTAAGCGGACATTTTTGCTTCATCGGTCCAGTGATAGCAGGATACGGGAAGGGTTCGTAACCTAATGCCCGTGTACAAACTTTTGTTTCAAAAATTTGACGGAGTATTTGAGAGCATTTTAGGTCAGTTTCGCAGTTCCTGAAAGCTTTGTCGCAAGAAATTGCACTCCGTGAAAGAACAAACAAATTGAACAGCCATAAAAGCCGCCACATATTGCCGCACAAGAGGGCTTGTTTAACTTTCAACCCGCTCAGTCGCTCGCTTGAAGGCAGAGCGAAAGATGATGCCAGAATATATAGCGTCGGATTGATTGATTTATTATTTGACGTAAAGGTGAAATTCGATCATAGATTACGATGAACGGACCAATAAAAGGACGAGCCTAGCGTGATACATGACCTTAGGAAGTGACTATTGTTAGGATAGTATTCCAGCTGTCTCAATGTCCTGTTTCCTGCTTGAATTACCTCTATTTTGTGGCATTAACCAGAATTAGCGGGCACTACACTTAACTTCATGACGAGAGGACCTG
Organism: Dendrophyllia cribrosa; assembly: GCA_024195265.1. Classification (NCBI taxonomy): domain Eukaryota; kingdom Metazoa; phylum Cnidaria; class Anthozoa; order Scleractinia; family Dendrophylliidae; genus Dendrophyllia; species Dendrophyllia cribrosa. Next base: position 17,385,615 of record JAJLRJ010000003.1, on the reverse strand, counting down.
TCGCGTTTCGGCCTCTCTCCGACCGATCTTGTTATCTTGGTCTACTAGGGTCTCAAACACAATGGATGATAGCGTCCCCTAGTGGGTGGCCGCTAAATATATTTGCGCTCTTTTCTCATTGGGCCCCGAAATCTATCGACCTGACATCGACAGTCTCCAAGTGCGCGCTATTGACATACATAGCGATGGAAATTACCAGCGTTGAATTGACTAAATCGCTTTAACAGCCCTACAATAACTGAATGTAAATGTGCGTTTCAACCTAATAAAATGTGATCCATGAGATGCGTACTGTACCATCCTTTACGTAAAATACAATAAAACTGTTTTGTTTAATTTCGCAGGGAAGGAAAGTAAAAGAGTGTTAATTTTACTACTGGGGGTCCACGAGTCGGTCTATCGAAGACAGCTAACTTGTTAGAAAAAGCTAACTAGATGTGTTTTGTAAATATTTATTCTGATTATAGGTGACAATTGAACGTAGAAGTGATAGAAGCGAGACATTTCTGGGGATTGCGTGTCAAGTTCGTTCTTTGAACTTAATGTTTTTCAAGTCAACCAGGGCTGCAAAACTAATTTGTGGGAATTTCTCAGCGGGTTTGCTATTGAAGATAATCCGAACTAGACGTGAATTCACTATTCTGGAATGAGGGCAACCTTCATTTGTAACGACTCCTTTATAACATATTTTCAGTCAGACAACATCGTGGGCCGAGTTTGAGTAGGGACATCCGACACTTGCCGTTTTTTATTCCATTGAAGTCATTAAAAGTAATTTGAATTAAAAAACTGATGTTGTTTTCTTTCCTTGAACATAGAAGTCTGTTGTTCAACTAGATGCCAAAAAGCTTTCCAACCGAGTCAATGAAGGAAATCGTCTCGCCATTCATTTCATTCTTCTCAGTAACCTCTCTCTCCATTTACAGCTCCTTCTGTTAGAAAGGCTAAGTACAAATTCAGCCGTCAGTACTGAATTGAATTGATTCATAGAATTCATTCCCAGAGTCAATTATAGAGACATGTAGTGCATGCGGTTCTAACTTTTGAGTCTGTTCACGAAACCCTGTGGTAGTACTGCAACAAGAGAGCTCTCAAACTGTTACCAACAAGGACAACAAGGATACCAACACTCGAACTGGCCTAGGCTGCTAACACGGAAACTAACCATGAATTAATTCGATTTTCAACAGCATTGTCTTCTTTCCAAGACCACGAGAGCCTCCTTGAACTTTGAACGGTCAGTGGAGAAATGTAATAAAGTTTAAGTATCGACTTTCCCCCGCTATAATACAGTATAAGAAACTGACCACGGTATTTGATGGGTTCCTGATATTGGGTCATACATTTTTGGTCGCTATATGGTTACATTTTTTTTAACCTACTTGCGGACTGAAAAATTGCAAAATTAGTTCACTTCATGGCTTGTAAGAAATGTACTTTTTTTCTTTAGTTAATTTACATTTCACCAAGTACATAAGTTACTTACTACAAAACTTACATTTCAAACATTACTTAAAACACTACTTCCTAATAATTAATTCCTTTAACATACCTCAGAACAACACCAGTACTATTTACATAATACTTAAGCCTAAAATGAGAGTTTAGCCGCAAAAGCTTTTCTTTCCTTGGTGCTTTAATTTTTAATAAATTACCTTTGAACATTAGAAAATTAGAATACAGAATTTTATTTAAGCAACATTTGAATGAATTTTTTATGTAATGTAATTATCTTATATTTTACTTTTCTATTAACTCTGTACAGTTTATATTTTTTGGCTAAATATTTTATTTTTATTATTTTTATTGTAACAGGACCCCATTGATAACAGTGCTTTTTTGCACTGATGGGTATATCCTGATGAAATATTCGCATTATTATTATTATTATTATTATTATTATTATTATTATTTACATAAAATATTTCCCACATATAACATGTCCGACTGGGTGCCCTTGCTTCGGTTTTCATTACCTACGTGACCTTCGCATTTATTAAAATTGCAGTTTTAATTATTTCATAATAGATTGCCTGTAGCTTAATAGGGAGGGCGTTTCTTAGCCTGCAAGTGTATATATGGTGTCTAGCGCGATGAGAAGAACTTAATGAAGCAATGAGTTCAGGATATATTATCAATAAAGGCAAGGCAAAGGGCAGGAGGAAGGAGATTACTTTCGTCAGAGTAAGATTTTGGGAAATCCACTGAGAAGCGCTTTTCCAGGAAGTGTGGGTATATTCGCAGTTCCAAAACAAATGGATAAGATTTTCGGTGCAATCACCACAAAAAGAACAAGAGTCTACCTCTTTCAGGCCTATCTTATGAAAAAGTCGTTTGTAGCTATCCGTCTGTGTAGAAATGTAAACTGAAAAACTCTTTGTTTTGTTTCTGTTGTACATAAAAAGGGCAAACGATAGGTATTTTTCCCAATTCACCTACACATTTTCAATTATATCGTCTTCAGAAAGCCATTTTCCTTGGCTCTTTTTAAATACAGGGGTAGAGGCTTCTTTTTCAATAATGCCGGCATTTGAAGCCGGAAAGTCTTGCAAACATTCGATGACGATAGACCACTTTCAGCAGTATCTTTTACAGTACAGTAGGGTTATTTAGGTTTGGAGAACACTTTTTTCTCATCATCATAAACTTTATTTAAATGTCAAAAGACCGCCTAGCCAGGGAGAAATCTCCCTTACTAATATGGGGACATTCTGAAATGTTTCAATGCTGACACTACCTTGTTATACTCTAGGTAGTTAGTCTTGATATTGTACTTAGCGGTAAAAGTAGTGTAGCCCATGAACTTCTGCTCTGCATCGAGTAAGTCCCTAATTTCCTTCACCAGTCCTGCATTAAACCACGATTGATAGACTGAGAACGGTCTATTCTCGATTCTATAAGGAAGTTATGCCAGATCTGGATGGAAATTAAGTCTAGGTTCTTGTCCCTATAATTTAAAGTGCTCCAATATTCTACAATCTCAATCAGGAATGGGTCTACGGTCAGATTTAGCAGTGGAAACATATTGCACTTTTAGATTACTTGAAAACACTAATTTGCCCCCGTACCTTTCGAGGTAGTAATTAAAAAAAGACTTCCATTTCGCCTGATTTTCGTCATCGAGATAGCCGGCTTTTACCCATTTCATTTTCAAGAATTGATTAAAAAAAGCTTTGAATTTCTATCATTTTTAGCCCTCCTTTATTACAGTCGTTAATCATTTCTGTCCTTTTGATTTTATCACCTTTGCCATCCCAAAGAAAGCCGTATAACAGGGAGTTGATTTCCTTAATAACATCTTGGGGCGTTGGAAGTGAAGACAAGACATAAACAATTTGTGATACAGCGAGGGATTTTAGGATTGCAATTCTACCCAGGAGAGACAGTCTTCTTGCTGACCAGCTGCTTAGAATTTTTTTAATTTTTTCAATTTTCTCAGAAAAATTAACCTTATAGTATCGTTTACCTCTGATGTCGAAAACCAGACTCCCAGGGCGTAAACTTTTTCTCCGCCCAAGTTCAGTTATCGGTATGTTTGAAGTGATAATAGTATATTCGAATTTTTGTATGAGCCTATCCAGAGGGCTTCGGTTTTATCGTAACTAACTTTCAAGCCAGATATCCGAGTGTGCAAATATGTCGAGTAAATATAGGGTTTTGGAAAAGGGGAGTTCTGATCCATCTAAAATCATTGTCGTATCATCTGCATATTGTGACATTCAATGACCACGGATCCGGCTTTCGTAACTGAATTGCCCGGGACTTTAGCGCATAAAATAAGGAGATAAGGAGAAAGCGGGCACCCCTGTCTTACGCCACGGCTTAAAGTAATGAAATCGAAAAAAAATAATAATAAAAAAATAAATCATTTTATTTAAGTGTCAAGGCATCTAGCGCGCAAGCACTAATTGGGGACACTAAATATAGAAACAAATATTGCAAATAGAACATAACACGTTAAAAATCCCAACTGGCAGGAGGCAAACCAGTTGGCTATTTTACAAGCGTGGCCGAGGAGTTGAACTTGGGACTACCGTGAAACAACTCCAGATAGTGGTCAGAGCGGGACTTGAACTCGGGACCACCGGCGGGTTTCAAGTCCAGCGCCCTAACCACTCGACCACGCTGCCTCCACAAAGTTCATCCATTCAATGCAACTGCTAATATTTGTATAAAAAGGTTTAATCCATGTCACCAAAGACGTTCCAAAGTTAAAATGTTTTAATATTTTCTCAATGAAAGACCATTCTATGGTGTCGAAGGCTTTTTCGAAGTCAATGAATAACAGGAGGTCAGGGATTTGTTCCGTAGTTGTGTAATTAATAATGCTACCTATAAGCTTGATGTTTTCACCGATGAATCTATTTTTTTTAAAAACTGGTTTGGTCGTTATTATTATATTTGGCAGAATTTTTTTTATGCGATTAGCGATCGATTTGGCTGCAATTTTATAGTCGCAGTTGAGGAGAGTAATCGGCCTCCCGATTGGCAGGTTGTTTTACTTTGGCATGAGGGTGATCAGTCCCCTCCTCTGTGTGATTGATAGACAGTCCTTTAAGTATGCATTTTGTAGGAATTGTTTAATATCTTCCACAAAAAACCTTGCAAAATTCAGCCGGAAGACCATCGTTTCCAGAACTTTTATTTGGTGCCATTGTTTTTAAACTTTTTAAATATTCTGCGTTAGTCAGTAGTCCTTCGCATTCGTTTTGCGCCTGCTCGTCAAGTGTCTCGATGGATATTTTAGGGAAGAAGATATCATTCGTTTTGCGCCTGCTCGTCAAGTGTCTCAAGAAGAATAGAGTTTTTGATAAAAAAGATTTTGCTTCTTCTAAGATTTTCTCGTCCGTGTCAATGACACCGTTATCATTATCAAGTTGAAGTTGTTTGATACGGTTTTTGTATTGAAGTGAAGTTTTTCCAAACTTAGAAAGTATTTAGTATTTTTCTCTCCTGCATCATGCCAGCAGAGCCTTAGATCTTGTAATTGTTCCTCGAGTTTGGTACTGAGAAATGTTCTCTAATTAGAAATGTTCTTTATTGCTACGTAATCAGCGGTCAATCATGGAGTCACTTATCGGGGAGAATGGCTGGACATCATTAATTATGAGAATGGTTAATTATCCATAACTACCGAAGCGGCAAATTCGAACGCGATCGCGCGAAGAGTAAGATAAGAAAGGGCCTATTTTGCCCAAAAAGCATTGGCAAAACTTTCTTTTCTGACTTCAATGAGTACTTACTAGCTTTTTGAACTACGGGCTTTTGAAGTGGAATGGTATATCTGCAATATAGTTTCCAAAAAGTAAACTACGGCAAATGACAGATGAATGTTTGCTTAAAAAAAAAGCGGTGTTAACTTGGAAATAAAATTGGTGCACAAGAAAAACTATCTTGTGTGTGGCCTATTATAAAGTATACTCGAGTAACGACAGTTGTTCAACAACCGACAATGTATAGACTGGACAAAAATCAGTTAAGTTATTTTATATAAGTTCACCCGAAAAATTGAAGACAAAGTTCTGATGCCAGCTTCCGAATTTCTTTTTCCAAAAACTCGGAGAAAAATCCGAATTCATTTTGCAAGAAAATTTATGTCAAGATAAAGAGGTCATGTTCATTTCCTGGTCGACATGTTATTTTCACACTCGGGTCTGTCTTCATCCTGCTTTTGTTAGATGACTCAGGTGTATTAAGGCCTGGGTCAGTTACGGTACATCCAAAAATTAAAGGGGGGTGGTCTATCTCATAAAGTATGGAACATATTGATATGAAACTTGGCCAAAGGCTTGGTATGAAGTTGTCAGGAAAAGAGTCACGCAACTGATTAGGGTATCAAATTTTCATGTTTTTCTTTAGGCTAAGTGCAGGAGAACTTAAACCACTCTGACTGACAAAATATCGTTTGGATATTTTTAAGTGCGCAAAGTCGCACACGAAACTAGCTGGAAGGCGTGTCCAGGTCACGTAACGATTGAAATGTCACGATTTTGTTGTCACGCATACACCAGTAAACAGTCATGCCATGTAGGTGGACCCAATTCCAGTTACATTTGGAAAGTACCTTAAAAGGGTAGAAATAATACCACTTAAAATTCACAGAAAACACAATTTTTCCTTGTCTGCAAGAGCACTGAAGGAACAAACCGACAGTAAAAGCTCAATTGGTCACGTGAATGGTTGTCATGGAAACATCAACGTCAAAAAGGACTATCTTAACAAGTTGAATGCCGTTGCCAAGTCTCATACTTATGATACGTTTCCTTCTGAAGACAGACCACCCCCACTTACTCTTTTGATAAAATAGGGGCAGACCCAGTCCTTAACTGATACACGAGAACGATATACCCTCTCTTATAGACAAAGGTTCAAACAGTTTGGAAATAATAGGTTGCCCAAGTCACAGCAGTTCTCTTCAACACAGCAACGCGGTTAGCTAGACCGAATCTGATATGATTAGCGCTCAAAACTAGAAAACAGACGGGAACAGCTGTTTCGCCCTTATCTTCGGATCTCCTTGGTTCCGCTTCAGTTGTTTTTGTATTGGGTCGCTTGCCCTCCCTGTAAGACCGGCTGGCTTCAGAACATAAACTGTTCATAACAGGCCCGTAACATAGGGAAGTGATTAATCAATAGGCCACAAAATTATTGCCTTTGACTACCTTATTGGTACTAATTTTCGCGGGCACTTAATTTCGCGAAAAAAAGGGCGGCATATTTCGCGGGTCTTTATTTTCGCGATTTGGGTGCAAAATTATTTTCTTGGGGAATTAATTTTCGCGAAAATGAAGAGAAAAAAACATTTTATTTCGAGAATTTTATTATTTTACACTTCTTATTGCTGAGAATCATCAACTCATAACAAAACCAAACTATAGAAACCGCATCGTGTACCATAGGCATAGTCAAAGACATTATCCTTATGCTTAACGTTCTTTGGAATTGTATAATACAAGGAATACTTGAAAAGTATAAACAGATTGTCGTTTCAAATTACAACTGAAAGAAGAACCCGGGATAGATGGCCATTTCGATGACTGTACAAAAGAGGTGCTGAAAGGACTTGAATATGACGATAGCGATACAGATGAAGAGGTTCAAAGCAACACAAATAGTGAAATTTGACTGTTAAACTGTTGTTTATCATCTGTAGGCATGCCATAGAGCTTTTACACGTTATACACAATACGTAGACATGTCGGTTTCTTCATTAAATTGAGAAAACAAGAAATATAGGAGGGTATTAAATTTCGCGACATTAAAGTTCGCGGGAATTTTTTTTCGCGTCGCTTTAAGTTCGCGATTTTTTTTAAATCGCGAAATTAAAGCGACGCGAAAATTAGTACCAATAAGGTAGTCATCGATTTTGATTATCGGCAATTGATTGATTATCGGCAATAATCAATTACTCATCGATTACTCTTTGACGTCATTGATCATCGATCAGTTATGTCTGGTAAAGAATATTGTTTTCTCCGAGAAAAACACGTGGTCTATCATCCATGAATGGAAATTTATAATTAAAAAAATCCTTTCTATTGTAAACAAAAAGGACTGATTCCCATTCGATTAAAGCGGTAACAGTGCATATATTTTTGTGCCCGATATTTCGGTTTGCATATATTACTTGGATATTACTCTTAATTATCATTTTCAATTTTCTCATTAAATCGCGAAAGTTGGGATGGACACTGCATGCCATCACACACGTTATTTGAGAGGGTCCCCCCCTTTCTTATCCTCCCCTCCCCCAATATTAAGGCGGGACTCAACCTTAATTTGAATGAAATCTTAAGAGGTTAAAAGAAGGGATAGAAGAAAGAAAATGATTTTTGGAACACCAACAGACAGTTGATATCCACGCAAAAGCACCCCAGGTTGCTAGTGGACTATTTTAGTGTCCATTTATTAAGTATTAACTACAAATTATAATTTTAAAACTTAATTAAATTTTCAATATTTCTTATTTCTCTAAATTTTACAAATCCTTTGAGAGAAAGTATTTCCTCCCAAACATACCCAAAAAGCATCCAAAATTTACAGAACACCCCATAACATAGATTTCATGAGATGAGCCTAGAGTTTTTGGATTGCTTGAAACATAAACGAGATATTTCCATTAAAGGCATGTTAAGTGGTGGAAAATGGCGTTCAGGTTGAGTCCCCCCATAACTTTAAATACAGAGGACTATATAGCTATTTTAAAACGCTTTGGCACAATACCGAGCGCTCTAGATGCTCGACGTAATATTCTTTCACATATTCTTTACCAAGTCAGTTGGACTCATTTGTATCATAACTCAGATTGAAAGTCGAGTTTGTGTTTGGTTCTTAGCTGATAGGTTCAGGATGGATATGTCTCGTTCCTAGGCCGTAACGCGCTAAGCAAGCGAAGGCGAGAGGCCTGGGGCCGAACGTAACAGGGCGAGGTATCCTGGGCAAATCTTCAGAATCAGATTGACGGGTGATATCACGTTTTATGTAGCAATAAATTCGCATATTTTACACCAACTGCTCGAGCTCTGTAATGAACAACGGTTATTCTTCCGAGTTCTTTAAAGGTGTCCGCAAGGGATGCCCGCTTTCGATTCCGGCTCTCTTTTTCTTCTATGCTCAGAAATCCTCGCTCATATCATCAGAGCGGATAGAAGTAGCAATGAATTTAATATTTACAATAAAGGATTAAAAAATCACACAATATGCAGATGATACTGCCGCCGCCTTTCTTTTTGACATAGCTATACACAAAACCTATTCAAATTCCTTAACGCCCCCAAAATGTTCAGGCCTTGAGGTAAATAAAAATAAGACAGAAGGCATGTGGCTAGGCGCAAATAAAAACAATACGAATAAGGAATGCCTTGATATTGCTTTGCCCATGGAGTCTATATTTGCACTGGGTATACATTTCTCTTACAATGAAGAAGCTGCCTTCAAAAAAACTTTGAACAAAGACTGCTGAATTTGTAGTCTCCTACGCAGCCGAGGTATACTCAAGAAACGTAACCTAGCATGGCCGTACCCGGTTAGTCTCAAAAGTATTGGCTCTTTCAAAACTCGTCTATAACACACTTGGCTCACTTTCACACCCAATTACGTTAGCTATCACTGAATTCGAATGTCACAACAAAAAATAACATTAAAAATAAAGGAAACAACGTTGATAGGCCAGAAAGAAAAAGGAAAAAGACAGACCGTTGCGAACATATTTCCACTGAAGAAGGGCAAAGCCCGAAAGTTTGGAACTTATTCAAAAACTTTGGCACTTTAAAATAACATTTAAAAAAGTTTTTTCATGAAATCCAAGTGCCACGCAGCCACCGAACTTATTTTCGTTGCCTTATTGGCCTGCACGAGAACGTAAACACACGACATTTAATGTTCCCTTCTCTATTTGAACTGACTTGAAAGCCATCCCTACGAAATCAGCTCATGGACAATTCATTCACATTAGACAAATTAAATAAATTGTTACAATTGCAAAGTAGTGAAAAAGAGCGCGAATCCTTTTCTTTTCTTCAAGTGACGTTTATTTTCCTTGGCGTTGCCTTTTACTGACGACGTTTTGCGTCAGGCGTGTTATTACTACTAACCTCCTTCAAAGTCCTTTTTCTTTTTTCCTTGCCACCCTGTCAACAGCGGTAACACGCCTGACGCAAAACGTCGTCAGCCACCGACCCACCCCTCGGCGATTTTCTCGGAGAATTCAAAGATTAGCTCGATGTGGGAGACCACATCATTGAATTCGTACTACGGGTACCAGACCTTGCGAGGCGAAACTTGTTGCAAAGTTCGAGGTTTCAGCCTCAACAGTGAAGGAGCGGCCTAATTAAATTACCAAGTGATGAGGCAAAATGTCCTTGACGAGGTGCAGAAACTACTGAAGAACACGCGCCAAATTCAAGTCATCAAGAGCTTCCAGATACACCGGGATGCAAAACATTATCATCTTTTCACCTTTCCAGAGTACAAGCAGTACCAGTTGGTTTACACAAAAAGAGCATTGGATCCGCTGACCTTTGCCATGATGAATTGAACATCAACAATTTGTTGGATTTGTAAAAAGAGTCTGGGACGAGTGGTCACTAGGACCCTCACACACACCCGCGTGTAAATCAGGTTTTATTTTTTCATAAAACAAATTTTGTGAATTTTTACTCGTGTGACGTTATTGACCTCGTTCCCATGCGCGCGTGATATTGCGAAATGGCACTTGCCCGGGCATGCCCGGCTTACGTGGGTCCCAATGCATGGCTCCTTTTCGACCACACATACGTTTCTATTTTACAGCTCGTAAGCGGCCACCTGGAATTTATTATTCACCCCGCAATGCACTTTGGCGCCATCTTGAATCTAATATATATAGATAGGCCAAGCCTAATAGCGTCGCACTTTGAACAAGCTTAACTAAGGTGAAACTTAACTAAGGTGAAAGGTTGGAAGCACAAGAATTAATATTGACGAAAGGGCTATTTTCAATTTTAGCTATTCTCAAAAACAGTATTACCCGACCGTCTGCACAGTACATTTAGACCGTACAAAAGTTCACAAAAACAACTTTTCTCTGTCTAGAATAACTAGTACGACTACTTTCCGATTAAAATACAGTTTTTGTTTGTCAAAAATTGCCCGAGAAACAGATTTGGAAATCAAAATTGCAAAAATACGCAAACATATTTGCATAAGGCGACGCGAGTGAAGACAGAAAATCTAAGTCTTGTTTTGTTTACATAAAATCGATTTTTAATCTATGTAATGAATGAACAAAGACATAAAAACGGACAATACAATCTTCTTTCGAAAAATTTTATTCAAATCTCCATTAATTTATGTTTAAAAGCAGAACACGTACCATTTATAGCGCATCAAGGCAGAGCTGTCCTCGTTGAAATTCAAGATAACAACACGACTTAATTTGAACGTTTCATAAACATGTCTGCAAAACTTAAGAGAACACAAAGGAAAAGTCAATCAAAAATTGATATCAACATAAATTCCCATCAAAAAATGTGATTTATTTTACCTTTAAAGCACTGGACTGCTTGGAAATTCGTTAAAACTCCGCTTCTTCGGTTCTGAAATCCGTAATAAAAACAAGGCATCTCCCCGCATTGCTCCTGCATTGATAATATGAAGTTCCTCGAAGCAAGATTTTATCCCTGAAAGCTCTTCTTTTTCCACTAAAGCGGCTTCTGAGTATTCCTTAATTAGTATCCCTGTCTTGAGTAGCAAACCGCGAAAAAATGCAGGGAAATAACGACTTTACTGCTCCGCCTAACACTGCGAAAGATCCAACTTTTTTAAAAAGTGTTTACCGAGCTGACGGCTGTGTAGTCGCGCGTGTGGCGTTATACGCGCATGCGAGGTAGCCGTGCGCGACACACATGTTGCAGACACGCGCCCGCGAAACATTCCGCTAGCCATGACCATGAAAAATGACGGGCTAGGTTCTATGAGTATGGGGCTGCGCAGCCGGGCCTTCGGCCCGGCGAGTGCTCCGCTATTAACCAGAAGGGGCCATCTTGAATTCATTATTCATAGTCAGGGAGCATCTGTAATCCAGTGGGATTTTCTTGAAGATAACAAGCCACCTATCTAGAAGTGTCAAGGGGACCCTTAGGAACACAGAAAATGTTGTCGGCAATTTTGCGACTTGCACCGGCAGCTGCTACGGTGGTTTTAAAATAGGCCCTGCATGGCTCAGCATGGAAACGAGGCTGAGACTTAAATTGCTCATAACTATCGATAATTGCAACCAAATGTCACCAAACTTGCTCAGATTTATTATGGGATGATATCTAACATGACAATAGTCATATATGATAGTTAACAAGGTCACGTGACCATGTTGACATGGAAGCGAGGCTCTAACATTAAATGGCCTATAATTATCGCTATTTGAACCAATTATCACCAAACTTGCTCAGATTGGTTATGGGATGGTATCTGACATGTTGATAAACATTAAAGTAAAACATATAGTCACATGACCTTTTTGACATGGAAGCGAGGCTCGAACAGAAAAATGTTTATATCCGGCATAATAATATGTACATTCTTTCAAAAATTACTGTCACTGTTTCCCAATGATACCTGCTTTGATACCTGCTTTGAATTCTGATATAATAATCGAAATTAACGTAATTGATGGTCAGCGGTTTTTTATTCGATAATTTTGGTCAGCGGTCATTTTCATCATTTCAGTGATATGCCATTTTGAATTGCCAGTCAGTGTAGTGAAGCTACTCGCACTGTCATGATCTTTTAGAGCGAATTTATATGTTTCTGCTTCTCTAGACCCCGAAAAGACAAATCTAGAATTTGAAAAGTTTTAGGTTTTATCAAAGAATGGGCTAGTTATGGCAATAAACAGTACTCGGAGGCTTGGGTTAAGCTGCAGGATATTTCAGTAAAAGATCTTGAGGGAAAGGGTTCTTCATGGCATCGATCCTGCTACAAGGGTGTTGCCCACACAGGAATGATCAAGAGAGCAAAGGAGAGGTATGAAAGAGAGTTATCTGGCCCAAACGAATTCAGGCGTAAGTCTCGATCAGGAGCTGATAATATTACTCCAGAGTGTTCTCAGCTGACTTGGTCGCAATCTTCACCTTTAACTTTAAACAAAGCTGCTTGCTTTTTTTGTGATGGCCAAGCAGGTTATAGGAGATGCTATTTAATGTAAGGACATTATCTGGCAGAGAATCACTGCATAAAGCCATCACTTTGGCAGGTAACGAGAAGCTCGCCGTTAAGCTAAATACCGCCATTACCTCCAATGATGGGCATTCAATCGACATCAAGTACCACAAAAACTGTTAGTTGAACAGCGTGACCAATATTTTGTGTAAGCCCGCTCCCGCTTCTGGGGTCCCTGTTAGAATGGCCAGTGAGATAGCAGCCAAGATAGAATTCTTAACTTTAAGTGATGGGAAGATTGCACCGATTTCTCAGTTACAAGCTGCATACAAAGAAATTATTAATGCAAACAACGTCTCCAATGAACCATGAAGTCGTAAGGCATTGAAGCAACTACTCCAAAATGAAATTGCCGACATCGAGTTTCACAGGCCGAAACACGTTAACGAATCGGAAAGGGTAAGCACGAAGGAAGGAAGAGATAGAGCGATCCAAAAAACTGAAGATCAGGATGATATGAAAGATGACGAGATGAAAGATGATGATAGTATCCTAACATTAAATAGCATCTCCTTATAACCGTCTTGACCATCGCAAAGAAAGCAAGCAGCTTTGTTTAAAGGTGAAGTTTGCGACCGAGTCAGCTGAGAACGCTCTGGAGTAATATTATCAGCTCCTGATCGAGACTTACGCCTGGATTCGTTTGGGCCAGATAACTCTCTTTCATACCTCTCCTTTGCTCTCTTGATCATTCCTGTGTGGGCAACACCCTTATAGCAGGATCGATGCCATGAAGAACCTTTTTCCTCAAGATCGTTCACTGAAATATCCTGCAGCTTATGCACCAGTCATTTGAAACCCCCGCCCATTCGAGCTTGAGCGGGGCATTCACTTTTTATGCAAGTGAAAGCGAGTGAAGTCCCCGGTCCCCGGGAAAAAAGTGAGTGGTGCATTCCCCCGCCCCTACTGTTCCACACACACATGGTACTCCCTTTGTAAAACAACTTATTATTGCCAAGCGTAACACACGGGTTAAAAGACACTGTTGGCGGCCATGAAATAAACACATTGATTTTTGAGCGGCCAGCAAATAACTTGCAAAGGCTCCTCAATGCACAATGAATATGTCAAAATATCTTTATTGTAGAAGTAGTTTCATTGATACTTCTGGATAAATTGACAATGAAACACAACAGACAACTGTTACAGTAGTGTTAATCGCACAAATAATAGCAGAAATTGAAATTGTTTCAACTGATTCAGCTAATTCATTTTGATGATTGCATACAATGTGATCTCACTATAAAATAATTGATTCGACTGATCAAAGGGTGCAGAACCCGAACACAATTCACGTGCGCCAATGGTCGATCAAAGTCATCATGAAATCAAAGGTGAAAATCAGTCCTGTCCAGATGTACGTTCCACAATAACGAATAAAAAATATTTGCAAGACAGTGATACCAAATACTGACCATTATTTATAGTAATGGCTAATACGCTTTGCAAAATGTGAAAAATTAAATCGTTTCAAAAAAAAAGAGTACTCATGCAGAACCCTAACACAATTCACGTGCGCTAATCGTCGATTAAAGTCATCATGAAACTATGACGCGCGAAAATAAAAACCGCTGACCAAGGAGTGACTGCCCCGCTTATTCCCCCGGTAGGGGATGCGAAGACCGTGACTTCCAACGAATTCCCCGCCTACCGGAGAACCAAAATGGAGTGTATCTGAAGTGAAAGTCCCCGCAATCCCCCGCTAAGGCCCGAATGGGGGGGTGCGGGGGTTTCAAATGACTGGTGCATTAACCCAAGCCTCCGAGTACTGTTTATTGCCATAACTAGCCCATTCTTTGACAAAATCTAAAACTTTTCAGTAGGAATCGATTGAAGATTTGCAAACAAGACTTTCCTTCTCTCCTTTCTGGCAAATAATGCACAAATAAAATTTTAGATTTGTCTTTTCGGGGTGTAGAGAGGCAGAAACATAAATTCGCCATAAAAGATCATGACAGTGTGAGTAGCTTCACTACACTGACTGGCAATTCAAAATCCCGGATCGCTAAAATGATGAAAAAGACCGCTGATCAAAATTATCGAATAAAAAAACCGCTGACCACCAATTACGTTAATTTTGATTATTATATCAGAATTCAAAACAGGTATCAAAGCAGGTATCATTGGGAAACAGTGACAATAATTTTTGAAAGAATGTACATATTATTATGCCGGATATAAACATTTTTCTGTTCGAGCCTCGCTTCCATGTCAAAAAAGTCATGTGACTATATGTATTACTTTACTGTTTATCAACATGTCAGACACCATCCCATAACCAATCTGAGCAAGTTTGGTGATAATTGGTTCAAATAAGCGATAATTATAGGCCATCTAATGTTAGAACCTCGCTTCCATGTCAACATGGTCACGTGACCTTGTTAACTATCATTATGACTATTGTCATGTTAGATATCATCCCATAATAAATCTGAGCAAGTTTGGTGACATTTGGTTGCAATTATCGATAGTTATGAGCAATTTAAGTCTCAGCCTCGTTTCCATGCTGAGCTTTAAAACCACCGTAGCAGCTGCCGGTGCAAGTCGCAAAATTGCCGACAACATTTTCTGTGTTCCTAAGGGTCCCCTTGACACTTTTAGGTAGGTGGCTTGTTATCTTCAAGAAAATCCCACGGGACTTTAAATCGCGACATATACTCCCTGCCCTCAATGCGCTTTGACGCTATCTTGAATCTATTAACCAGCACTGACCACGCCCGTATGAACCACACGATATTACTACTGAGGTTAAAGTACTTTTTTTTGCTGAAACTGAGAAGTGAGTCAAACACAGTGCTTGTCACTACCGTATAATATTTTTTATTTCTTCTCCTGTGATTAAACAATTGTACGTTTCTACGAAATGACAATAACAAACAGACTTTTCATGGCACCAGCAAGACGGCAAGTTCCAAGAAAAGGTTAAAAATTCGATTACTCTTGGTTCTTCTTTCTTCCTCTTTGTGTACCGGCAGAGGTTCAAAGTACGGTTAATATAATAGGTTAAAATGGAAACGTACAGCAAAGTTTCTTTCAACATACACGGCATGATATGACAAGGAATTATACACTTCGGCACATTTACAATTTATTCTTACAATTCATTCATTATTTACATATTATTTACACATTTCAGATCTAAATATAACTATTATCAGTTCACACTAAACATCTAAAACCATTCTTTTAAACTTATTCTAAATATCGATAAACCTGAAAATTTCAAAGTGGCTCCTTCACTTGTGTGAAAATAGTCATCATTGAAGGACAGCAGTGGTTACTTTTTAGAGATGATAATCATTACAGGTGACGTGGAAGTGCCACGAAGCACCCGCAATGGGAGTAAGGCACCGATACTGAATCTATGATGGGAGTAGGGCACCGATACTGAATCTATGATGGCAGTAAGGCACCGATACTGAATCTATGATGGAAGTAAGGCACCGATACTGAATCTATGATGGGAGTCTTAAAGGTTTACTCAGGTCAACAATCACCCGAAACACTTCAAGAGTTTCTTAAGACCTTGGCGATAATTTTCGCTGAAAATAAAACAGATACAAGGGTTCATGGCACAATTTGTGCAAGCCATAAACCAGGCGATCTCCGAATAAAGTACCATTCCACAAACGTCCAGTGAAAAGATACTTAGCAAGGAGAAAATACTATAGGGTACCCAACACAATGCAAAGCCTAACACGATAGCAATGGCCATTTTTAGCACATTTCTGTTTCTTCTCTCACGTTGTTCATCAGCGTTGACGGACTACTCGCCTGGAATCTTCCGTGACTTGAGTTTAATTAGGATGATGGAGTAAAGTATGGTCAGCAAGACGAGAGGGATGAAATGAAATACGACATATATTGCAAGAAAGTAATTTGTAATGGATGAGAAATCTTCAAAGACTGTATAATTTTGAATTACGCAGTTCTGTTGTCCTTCATGGTATTCAACAAGTTTTCCGGTCCATAGCAGTGGCAAGAAGACTGCTATCGCGACGATCCACGTGGCCATGATAAAAAGAGGACACAGCTTTGAACGGATGAGTGGAGAACGGAGGGGAAATACAACAGCTCCAAATCGATCCACTGCTATCAGAACGAGGCTCTGAATAGACACTGCCGTAGAAACATATGATGAGACGTAGTACAGTTTACACAAGGCCTGGCCAAGAGAACCACTGATAAGCCATAAGTTCGTATACAAAAGTATTAGATTTCGCGGGATCACCAATATTGGAAACAGCAAGTCTGACGTGGCCATGTTAACGATGAAAAAGTTGATCGGTTTTCTCATGCTCCGCGTTTTAAAAACAATCAACGCGATGATGAAATTTCCGACCAGCGAAACAACAAGGATCAGGCAGTAACCAATGGTCTCCCCTATTTTTTGTGCCGTGGGATCAATAAGTTTGGAGCAGCTCGCGATCGATCCATTCATCGTTGCGTTCATGTTTGCCATTTTCTCAGTAGCTCTCTTTCGCTGCTTAGAAATCTAATTTCTCTGCTCTATTCGTGAGTAATTTTAGGCGGAATAACTTTCTGGCTTACGAATCAGCATGCGCAAAAACTAAAACTGAAAATGAATTTGCCAAGACGCCACTCACTTGTCAAACTGCGTTACCACAGCTTGCTGTTTAATATTTTTGCGAAGAGAGGTTTTTGGTGGCATCGTGACAGTTAGACAAATGCAAGGCTAGTATAAAGGAAATAAAAGGCAGATATTTCGACTGGTAAAACTTGTCTTCTACAGATCCAGTGTGGTAGTGGAAAAAGATACAATGGAAGACACAAGAGATACAAGTATATGTTTGGTTAATATTAAATGATGCTTATGAATATGAATATTTAACAATCGTATATGTGAACTGCGGATAAACATGAGTGAAATTTGTGATCCTCGCAGTGTGCTCTCAACTTAAGCAGTTGAAAAAGCAACCAGAAGAAAATTCAGACTTGAACGGGATTCGAACCCATGACCTTGCGATACCGGAAGAGCATTAGCGAGCATTGCACCGGTATCGCAAGGTCATGGGTTCGAATCCCGTTCAAGCCTGAATTTTTTCAGGTTGTTTTTTCAACTCCTTAAGTTGATAGCACACTGCGAGGATCACAAGTTTCACTCATTTAATGATACTGATGGTATATTAAGAATTCTATAACTAAGCTACAACAAGTTATATGAAGTATTCAATGTATATCCAATATAAATAACTAAATATCTATGCAAAATAGCACTATTATGCCTGCATTATACCTGTGTGATCTCATGCTCCAACTATAGTATTATGCGCGACATGATGCGGGCATACTGATGCGTCAACCCCTATCCAGCATCAAATATTTATAAAATAAAATTACTTTAAAACAACTTAAAGTATATATGACGGATATCTTTTTTTTTGCTTAATCGAATCTACTTGGTGTTCAGATAAGAAAGCCTAAAATTTTTTTTTCGATATCGATTTCTTTTCTCCGTGTCTAAGCTATATAAAAACGTGAAATTTCGCGTCCGGTGGGGTACAATATCGCGCAAGAAGAAAGACTGGGGATAGTCGGCTGGACGTCAACACAGAACAAGCGCTGTCTGTTTATTTGTTCTGTTTCTTTCATTTAGAGTATGCAACTCCCTCTCCTGTAAAATTCCAAAACCTACGAACTGTGCATTTACCTATGTTAACGTTTTGCGAATCTATATGCCGACAAAAGTGATTGCTGCGCCACATGTGTTGTTGGCCATTAAGGATGTTATTAAACGGTGGACTGAGGTCCATGGAAACTTCGGAACATCTTCGGAACTCTTCGGAACATCTTCGGACATCTTCGGATTCGGTCGGGTCGCCTTCTGAAATCCTTGCACTCCCACGAAAATATTCTCACGCCTATCACTCGGAAAAAGTTGGCAGGTATAGACACTTTTAATAAATACCACGATGCATCATTTTCCGCTAATGACGTCAAACATATTCTTTTGAATTCTCTTGCAATTCAAAAGAATACATTTGACATCAATAGCGGAATGTGATGCATTCTGGTATTTATTAAAAGGGTCTATAGGATATCGCATTGCGCATTTTACCAAAATATTTGGATTGCTTTTCAATTTGCATCGTTCAATGGGCTTTGTTTCTGGCTAACTATCACTATAAAAAAATTCAATAATTTACAATATAATTCTTCCGTCTGCTTCAGATTGAGACCAGACATAACAAAATAATCGATGACATCAATGACATCAATGGGTCATCAATGAGTAATCGATGAGTAATCAATGGGTAATCAGTTGATTAGTCACTGATTATTGCCGATAACTAATGATCGAGTAATCGATGACTAAGCGAAGGCCACAAAATTTTTATTCATCGACAGGAGCGATTAATCATTTATGTCATCGATTAGTCATCGAATACCATTTGATTACTCATCGATATCGTCGCGTGGCTGCAAATGACATTATTTTACCTAGTTGCGTCGACGAAGGAGACGCTTCCTAATCTTGTCGGCTAGGCGGAACGAATCGAGAAAAGTGTCGGTACCAAATCTGCGCCATCTTGAAACGTCACAATAGTATCCAGCATGCTTAGCGCGTCGTCTAGGCGGAACGAATTGAGAAAAGTGTCAGTACCAAATCTGCGCCATCTTGAAACGTCACAATAGTATCCAGCATGCTTACATACATACATACATACATACATACATACATACATACATACATAAACTTTATTTTCTCTCGAATTTTAGAGTAGCTTTCAGAAACTAATATTTGCGAGAACATAAAAGTTAAAACTGTATAGTGTTTACAAATAAATTTATATCATTAAGGAAAAAATTCATATAGCTAAGCGAGACAGGGACTACACAAAGTTACAACACTGAATTTTTCTTCTGAAGTCTTCAAACACACTAGTGCGGATAAAATCAGGCAGCGCATTCCATAGTTTAGCTGAAAAATAAGAAAACGAATTAAGGCCATAGCTAGTTGTTCTAGGTTTACTGAGTGACAGAATGTAATTGCCGCGAAGATCATAAGAAGAAGATCGGAGTAAAAACATATTTTTCATATAAACAGGAAAATGAGCGAAAAACAGGCTCTTATATAATAATATAAGGAAATTCTTAACGCGCCTACTACATAAAGAAGTAGAGTTCACTTTAGTGAGTAGACTGCTGTATGGGGACGAGTAATCACCAAGTATAAATTTAAGTATTCTCTGATTTAGCGATTCTAGCTTATCCGTATTGCGCGCTCCACAAAAGTGCGCGTCAAAAAACGTCACATTAGTATCCCGCATGCTTGAACCAGAAACATGCCTGAAACGCGAATGCCATGTCACAGCGAGGTACTTAAGGAGACGCACTTTAGTCTGTGATTACTTCTGGTAATAAGTATTATCGGATCGAATGTGATTGAACGTGACATGAATGGTTTTAACTTTATTGGTGTAAGACAACAAAATTTTTGCCATCATCATCATCTAAATCAGTAGCCAAAGTCGCTGGTCCTTCTCTCTGCCGTTTGTTATTGAACCAAACCTTGACTGTTCTCGTGTCAAGGTTGTTCTTGAATTTGGATGCATTTCTGTCAAATTGCATTTTTCAGTAGACGAGTCAGTCTGTCCAGTCTCGCCTGCTATTATAACACCGTTTTTTTCTTTTACAACTTGCCTTTGATTATAGTTTCATCACATGTACAGGTCTTACAGTATTCAATTGTAGAACAAGGATTTATAAATACAAAAACGTCATTTATAACAAAGAATCATCATTTTCACTTAACGGAACAGTGTTATAAACTCGTTATTACTGTGCTAGAAAATAGAAAATGATTAATCAGTGAGTAATCAATGGGTCAGTCAATGAGTAGTCAAGGACATCAATGACTAATCAATGGCATCGATGAGTAATCGATGACATCGATGCTTAATCAACAGGCAACAAAATGTTTGTCGTCGATCAGTCATCCATTATTCATTGATTATATCGGCAATAATAAATGACTAATCAGTTGGTTACTCATAGCGTCATTGATCATCGATTAGTTATGTCTGGTAAGTAAAGAACCGTAACATTTTATCCAGTTTATCCACAACTAGCCCACAATAGTTGAAAGTAGTGAATAAATTAATAAAATGCAATGTTTATTTACTCACCGCGGCTTGTTTTCTGTGGCTCTTTAGGCGCGCGTATGCAGCCCCGCACTACATTGATGGACGCGACAGCACTGCGCTCGTTTTATTTGCAGAGTTGTTTTCAGCGTGAGCGGTTCCGTGTTGATTGACCTTCTTGTCTAACAAGCCGACGAGTTGATAATATCGTATTTTATTACTTTATTCAATACTTTTCTTTCAACTATTGTGGGCTTCCTGTGGTTTATCGCTACTTTTGGAACTTTTCGGCAGCTATCAATGCAACATAATCTCGACTCCAGATCTGCTGAGGATGAGATTAAGTTGCTAGCTTTCCGCAAATTTTGAAACTAAATGAAACATCGCCAGCGCATGGACGTGCGATTCGATCGGTTAGTATGAATCACCAAAGAACCGGGCAGAACCCGCATTGGTTTTAAGTAAAATTTCATTTATTTAATAAGCTGAACTATTGAAAGTTGATCAATTCACGTGTATGAATGGGAAACCTTTGTGAATGTTCCCGCATTGTCGGCCAACGGAGATCTGGTAACGAGTGTATGGCCACATTCAGTCAGCGGAACCAACCCATTTGCTAATGCGCTTGTCCAGAGTCCAAAATGGCGGACAGGGGAGAGAAAATGTTGGAAGTGTTGTTAAACAAGAAATATCTTTTTATGGTGCGTAGAATGCTTTTATTTCAAAGTCTAGATCCAATTAAAGAGCATCAGTTTAATCATAAATGTGGATTGTCAACAGGTACTAATTTCCCACTCGAAATCGATCGGCGAACTTCGTGCGGAAGTTTCAAAAGTAGCACGTGAGGAGTTTGGAGAGATTGGGTGAGTTAAATTCATACTGATACATACATACAACGTTATTTGTTAACTCAGGTAAATGTGTAGCAAACAGGTAGTGTGTTCATTAATACTTTGTATCAATGTATACAATGTAATAAATTATACTCTATACAAATGTTTTCTCATCTTGTTTTGAATGTCATAATTTTCAGGGTAAATGTTTTCTCATCTTGTTTTGAATGTCATAATTTTCAGGGTAGGACAGGTGACAACATTAGAAAACAAACAAGGGGCAAGACTCCCAGAAAGATATAAAGTTGGCAAGCTCCTTCAAAATGAAAGCAGAATCTTGGCTTATTCATCAGGTAACACAGTTCATTTGTACTGTGTGGTATAAAGAGTTTTAGTGATTATAACATGTGATAGAACACAATGTAACATCAAAATAAACTTGTTTTAAGTTACTAAAGGGCGCTAAGGTGCAGGATTGGAGAAAACTAGTTTAATGAGATGGAAATCATATTTCTATCTCATCAAATAACAATACATTTACATCCCATTTTATCATGCTTTGTTCTGAAAAAACTGAATTATTTTTTTGCAATCCTGCACCTCACTCCTAAAGGGGCACTGTCCCGGCTGATAAACTATATCGTGCTTTCATGATAATAATATACATGAAAAAATTACTCGATTCTGATTGGCTAAGAGCAGTGCAGTTCAAGTGTAACACCAGTGCAAATTACAAATCAAAAAAAAAATTTTTTTTCTTTTTTTTTGCCAAAAAAAAAGAAATTCCCCCCAAAATTTTTTCCAAACAAAAATGGATGCAAATTTTTTCATGTATAATTATTAGTAAGTAATCATACGGTTTTCTCGTTCAATTTGGGATTAATTTGCACTTGTGAGTTTTTCAAAAAGCTCAAATTGCACTCCCCGAAGCGGCTCGTGCAATTTTGAGCTTTTTGAAAAACTCACTCGTGCAAATTAATCCCAAATTGAACTCGAAACCGTATGATTACCTATACTAATGACCAGGAGCTTATTTTATACTTGCGATGCTTTATTATCTTGAAATAGGGAGAAAAAATCGCCGAAAGAGATGAAAACAAAGAAATATTAACTAAAAAGACAAAATAAAAGTTAAAAGAGGGAAAATTCCATAAGAATGGACATTTTGATTTTTTGACCGCCTGTTAAGAAATCAAATCTGATGAACTGTAATCCACTTCCATCCTTGCAATCCTGCACTTTATCTCCAAACTACTGCTTCTGTTTTGATTTATAAAATCTTTTTATCCAGTTTAATTGTATAGAGCGTTTTCACTCACGTGACCTTCAGTCCCGTGGGACTCAAATGACAAAGGCTATGGCAGCCATGTTGGTGTTCCTAACAAAAGAAGTTAATTAAAATTCTTTTGTACGGGAACACCAATATGGCGGCTATGACGTCAAGTGAAAATGCTCTATATTAATTTTCAACCCGTGAATACACGCATGCGTAATGAACTTGTTATCAGTAACAGAGACAGATATGCCAAATGAGCACTCACTCACTTACTCCTTCCATCAGCTGTAAACTTAGTGACGTAATGTTTTGTTACGAATGCGTTTCGTAACAAGAACAGCGTGAATCCAGCGATAACAATGACTAATTTGTTTTAAACGAATACAAACAACAAGCTTGAAGATGTTTCACATATGGAGTCTTTAATGCAACATTAAAATCGGTCTAAAAGGATTTTTAAACCGAGACATGCGTTTTGATGCATATCTACCTTGAAGTAATTAAATTTATCCTGTTCTACATAAGTCAGTGATCACGGTGGCCAAATGGTTTAAAGCACAGAATAAAAGTCGAAAGGCCCAAGGTTCAAGTCTCGCTCAGGACCTACTATTTTTTTCTTTGGACTGAACATTATGAAAGCGATGTACTGTATTTTTCTTTTTGCATTTGTCAAAAATCCTTACGTTTAATTTTAAAAAATATTGAACCATGTTGGTGTGAAAACATAAGCTTGCCGAAATATTGCGTTACGTGTTAGCATTTCTTATTCACGGGTTGGCTCTTAGGAGCCTTTGATTTGGCAATATATATGTATAACATGGAAATAAGGTGGGAGAGTATCCCTTTACCAACCTGTGATGTACTACATGCAGGGCGCGACAAAAGCGCTGTCCGATAGCCCGGGGCTAGTGAAGCGACCCGTCGGGCTAGCGTCTTTTTGTCGGAGTTTGCCCGACGGGCAAGCAATATTTGTTGCCTTTTCTCATCATTAAGTTAAGAATTAAAATAAGAAGTGTGTAATAAACAGTTCTCTAGTGAAAGTGAATGTGAGGAACATTGTAAAAATGTAAGAAAATATCAACAGGGAACAAAATAAAAGGAATTGAATGATGCGTTTTCGTAAATAATTTAAATTTACAGTAGCGGCCGTAATTGTGTTCTCACTCCTCTGCTTTTAGGTCTTTAAAATCGCTGTTGTTTTCATTGTATTAAGTTCAAAGTAAACCAGTTAGGATCTGTCTTGTCGATTAAGTCTGTTTTCTTTAAACAAGCTAGACAACTTGAAGATTTGCCGACACAGTCGTTGCGTGATTGTTTTTCCCACGAACGGCAAATATTTTTGCCGTCTGCCGTTTGCCATTTCCATGGGAAAGTGAGTAGTTTCACGTTTTTCAAACTCATGAACATATGAACTAACTTCGATTTTTTTAGTGGATTTATTTTATGATTCGAGGAAAAGTAAGGATAATAAACTGCAAGCTGCCGTTTGCCATGTACGCGTAGAACGCCGTGCGTAATTTAATCTCTTGATACTCGCAAGCAAGTCACATAATTACTAATATAAAATGTGTTATTTTTGTTGTATCAAACTTCCGAAAGGGCTTGCAAGATATTTTACGTTATCCAAAGGCGAAAGACTTCGAATCAGATTACTAGTTTCATTGAACAATTGATCATAACTTTCATAACCAGCGCAAAAATAGGTTTTCTCGTAATTTATAATTTATTCCGCAACATTCGCCGTCGGGAGCGAACACAGTTGGAGATTTTTTGCCTCTTGGTGTAATATTCATCCCTTGTTTAAATTTGTTTGTTTTTAATAATTAATTTACTTTTGGGCTAGCTCTTCAGAGCTCCGGGCTAGTAAACTAAAGTAGCAGCTTGCCCGAAGGGCAAGCTGATTTTTTCATTTTCATCCCACCCTGTACATGACATATCCTGTAGAAGAATCAATGGCAATACATGTATTTTGAGTCATTTCATGCTTCGGAAACTGAAGATACATGTACATGAAGCCCTTACAATCCATTGGATGTTTTTTTTATTCAGGACCATATCTTGTTAATAATGCACTTTGTGATAAGGTTTTTGTATAAGCATGGGTCAGAAACCCATAAGTGGGTTGAAACGTGTAACGCACATTCACAGCTTCCGAATATTCATTTTTCGCTTAGTACCATATTTGGAAACCCCTCGGTCCCTCGAGATTGGAAGCAAGTTGTTCTAGCAAATTGATTGGTTGATATGTTTATCTTGATTTTCCAAATATGGCTGTAATGACTTCTTAGCAAATTGAATAATCGGAAGCTTGTTTTGAAGTGTGCAAGAGACAGTTGCACGTTTCAACCCACTTATGGGTTTCTGCATGGTTCTCATTTGGCATTCATGAGGAAGTGCAGTCATTATAAATAACTATATGCATGTGTGAACCAGCATGGAGGAGGTACAACAAAAGTGATTTATTCAACTTCTTCCTTCAGTTCCTCTTGTTCTTGTGCTTATTTTACCAGCTGTTCTTTTTATCTCTTGTTATGTACATTATTCTAAGTATTTTGCCAGTGTGAACCAGAGTAGGATATAAAAAAAACCAAGATGTGTCACTTGTTTTGTGCTTTCTGCAAAGTGTGAATGTCTTTGTTGTACAGTATGTATTTCAGATTGGAAACCAAGTTTTATTTTAATAATTCAGCGCTCCAAGCTTAAATCCTTTTTAAGTCGCAAAAGGCAATCTTCACTGGTTAAAAGGTCACCAAATTTAACATTTTGGTCACCAATCTCAAAACACTTTGCTTTCTTTGTGAGACAAAAAATAAAATGTTATATACTGCTGACCATCTTAACCCGAACAAAATTCATGTAGCTGTGGATGAACTGTGCCACTTTTTATGCTGAGGGAACCAGACAGGAAAAAGACAAGTGATAGTGAATTATTTTTTAGTAATGGTCATTTCACATACAATTTTGTTAAGATGTTGAAATGACAACGTCATTGGTTTTAATTCTAGCACATCACTGCCGAAAACGCAAGTCACCAAATTGGCGACTTTTGTGGCTATTTTACTTTGCCATATTTCTTTTCTACTTGTCATGACATTCAAAAAAGTTGCAGCTTGAAGCCCCCGGGAGGGGACTTCCATATAAAATGATGGGGGTGATTGTCGTACCTTTTAGGGGTCAAAATTTGTAGATTGTTACCACTTAGAGTGCTAAAATCTAAAATGGCCACTGTTTGAATTAGGGTATTGAGCCAAAAAAATACGACAGAATATAACATGTTTTGTTTTAGAATTGGTACCTCTTACGGGTGAAAATTCTTTTGAGCCACGCCCACCAAACAACATTCTGGTACCTTTAGGGGGTTTATTGAAAACTTCCAACGACCACCCCCGTCATTTTTATATAGGAGTCCCCCTCCCAGGCTTGGAGCGCTGTAATTTTAAAACTGTCTCCCCAGCATACTTTAGGCAACAAGAGGGCAGACAGGAGATTGCAGTGTTTTTTTTAACTATCAATCTAATGAATTCAAATACAATTAGTTGCTTAATGAAAAAAAATATTTATTTTATTGATTATAACTTTTTGTTGTTTTTGCAGACTTTAAAATACCTGTATCAACTGAAAGAAAGAGAAAACAAGCGTGTCTTCCGACAGATTCTGAACATGATCCGGTTCATCATAAGGCGAAACGAAAAAGAAAGGAGTTATCAGAGGAAAGAATAAATGGTGCATGTAATGTTGGTAGTAATTTGGTTGATTCTGAATCATTTTGGGGACATCATTGTCAAGGCAACAGGAAAAAAGCAAAGGCCAATAACTGCAATGCAGGTTTTTGTGATATCAGCACTAGACAAACAAGATCAACTGCACATGGACATGGCAGGTTATGTGAAAATGCTTCTAATATTTTAGAAGAAAATCTGAGAGATCAGGTTATTGACAAATCTGTTAGTGGTGATTGTGACAATTTTACTAGTAATGATGATGGGGATGGTGATGGCAGATGCATTATTAATGAGAATCACAGTGAGCATTTTGAATCTAATGTGGAAAATAAAAAAACAAGCAGAGCATTGTCTGAAAATTCTGCAGAAAATGACGAGCAAACACAGTCTACTGGAGGTGAGTCTGAGTCCATTAGTGAAATCACTGACACACGAGTGGATGAAATAAAAAGAAAACTTTCCTTTAGTGAGTGCTCCAGAAGACAAAACAAAGATGGTACAATCTGTAATAAAAAACCCAGTTCGATTCGCACAACTAAACTTAAATCAAGGAAAGGAAAGGAAATTATTACAAAAAAGAGACAATGTGGAAAGAAGAGTTTCAGTGAAAATGGGAAGGAAACAGAGAAATCAAACAGAAGATTGAAAATCAGCCAGCACAACGAAGATTCCGAAAGTAATAAAATGTTAGAGGCAAATTCTCTATCTGATTCAGAAGAAAGGTCAAATGGCTCGATCAGTTTGAGTGATAATGAGGGACCAGTGACGCATGGAGTGTGCAAGAAAGATCAGAATGCAAGCAGAATGACAACCAGGCAACATATGGCCATCTCTAAATGTAAGTAAAATAAGTAGTTTATTTTGTTTTACATATGGTACATGTATGTACAGTGTATAGCGTTTCCAGGAAATACATGTACACTGTATTTCAATTTCAATATTAGTTTATTTTATTTTTATTGTTACAGAACCAAATGGAGATAGCGCTGTATAAATTTGTTATTATTATTGTTATTAAATTACTATTATTAATGTAGCCTGCCAGCAAGCTCTCACCTTCCATCCACACCCTGCCCACCCCACCCCGCCTGAGAATTTGGTCACAGGCTATCACTGACTTGTTCAAGCATGCATCCATAACTTAGTTTTTTTTTTTATTGTATACATGTCTGTACATTCTTTCATAAAATGATTTTTGGCAAGTCTACAGTCTGTTCATCATCTTCCATGAAAACCAGTGGCATGGAAGATGGTCAGAATTTGGTATCAAATAGGTCAAAGGTACAGAAAAGTATCTTGATGTTAGCAGGCAGGTTATAATTTTAAGAAAAACGACAAAACGTTTTAGTTTGAAAAACATGTTTCGACAGCAACTTCTGAAAAGAATCTTTTCCCTGCCCATTTAATTGAAAGAGTTGTAAACTGCTACATTACTGGGACCCTAAGTAATCATTGTCCCCGGGATTCTCTTCCCACTTCACCTACATTTTACTTTAAGCTGCCCTACACAGGACATTTCTCTGTCGTTACTCAGAAAAAGATTCGTCACTTTATCAAGCGCTATTGCAATGATTTGGATATAAAATTAGTTTTTTCTTCCTTTAAGATAGGCAACATGTTTAGTGTGAAAGACCCTGTCCCTGACGGGTTTCGTTCCATGTGGTTTATAAGTTTGTATGTGCGGGCTGTAATGCCTGTTATGTCGGCGAAACAACCCAGCATTTTTCCACACGCGTTCGTGAGCACTTAGTCAATGACAGGACCTCTCACATTTTCAAACATCTACTGAATTCTGAACATTGTCGTACCTTGTGTTCACAAGATTGCTTTCATATTTTAGATCACGCTTCTACGAGTTTCCAACTTAAGATAAAAGAGGCTTTTCATATTCATAGAGAAAAACCGTCTTTGAATCAACAATTATATCATGTAAATTTGAAACTATCCTTATAATTCTCACATTGCCACGCTTTTATTTACATTGTTGTTACTAGCATAATTAACATTTGTTCCCACTTATATATTCACTGTCAACGCTTTGTACATTACTTATTAACTGAAGATGACAGAAGTTGCTGTCGAAACATGTTTTTCAAACTAAAACGTTTTGTCGTTTTTCTTAAAATTACAGAAAAGTACTCCTCAAATGTATCTTAACAGTCTCAACTTGAAACTCGATCCTTGATCCTCAATCAAGTTTGAGGCTTTATATTACTACAAATGTACATGTACATGCAACAAGCATTACCCTTTTGTCAGAGAGAAAGAGCAAGATTATTCGTTTTTAGCACAAAACCTACAACCCTGGCCAATACTTCTTGGGACACTCACAAAAATTGCTTGCAAAAATATGCTTCCCTAATAATTATATTCTTATTCTAGTACTCAGTATGCTTCTGAATGTTGTTATCACATGCTATTTCAGTCCCCCTCCCCCATTCCCTACAGCAATGTTGATTGCCGTGAGGTCAACATTGCACTAGGGGGGAAGGGGAATGAGTTATATTGCAGAGTTATTTCGGTAGTGTCCCAAGAGTATTGGCCTGAGGGTTGTAGCAATGGCTTTTAACCATGCCGCACGACAGTTTATTAGTTGAAGGGCCGAGAGCATGTCCAGCCTATATGACTTTTTAGGCCTTTTTTATTTTTTCTTGCTCAGATTTGTCCAATTTTGGCATGTGAACTAGAAATTAGTTGCAAAACATTGTTCCGAATTTTTTTCCGTTGTTTTTTCCGTCGTTTTCGAGAAATACCGTATTCAAAAAAAAAAAAATCAATCAATCAAAGGCTCCTATTGTAACGCAATATTGCGGTAAGCTTCTGTTTTCGCACTGACACGGTTCGATATTTTTGTAAAATTAAACGTTAGAAATTTTGACGAACGCAAAAAAAGTAAATCACTTTCATAATGTCCAGTTCGAAGAAATAAATAAAAAAAAAAAAAAAAAAAAAAAAAAATGAGGCCGAGCGTGATTCGAACCCGGAGCCGTCCGAGCGCAAATCCCCGACCAAACCACTAGACCACAGACGAACACATGCTCACTTCAGCCTAAGTTTTATTATTAAAAGGTTGATACGCATCAAAACGCGTATCTCGATTTCAAAATCCTTTTAGATCGAATTTAATGTTGCATTAAAGACTCCAAATGCGAAACGTCTTCCCGCCGGCCAGCAACAACTCACTTCGAGCTGCTCAAAGCTGTATTTCAAGTGCCCGACCACGCACAGCGGACCCATCTACCACTGTCGCAAAGCATGTCGGGAAATCCTACAACAAAACCGAAATGGAGTTCCCACCCGAAAGTTATTGCAAAATACTATAAGTCTCAAAGCACTTCGGATATCGGGCATTTCGACCACGGCACGGGATGGGAAATGGCCCACAACTCTCAACGCTGCCCCTTTTCTGATCCGAAGTGATTCCAGACTTTCCCGCCGGCTCGTCTTCCCGACCAAGGTCCGTTTTTCACCTCGAGCGCTAAATGGCGCTTCAGACACAAGGAAGGACAAGAAACACGACTCGTTTCTTTGAGAAGTGCTAGAGACTCAAGGATTTCCGGACTTAATGATGTCTTTCAATCACCGGACGGGCCTCATACACGTTGGCTTACACACACGCTACAGAGGCGATGTGTTGCCGCAGTGAGCTCACGATAGATAAGCGAGCCAGGCGTGCGTAAATAACGGTATTTTCGTTTAGTTGTTGGCACTGGTCAGAAGTATTGCAGTCGCGTATTCTCACGGCCAAACTGCTTTCAAATGGCTTCGAAATTACGCTCTGAATGTACCGTCAAAGCACTGGAGGGCCAGAACTCTGCTTTTTTCAGGTAAATTGGTCAAATTCCTTAGGGTTAGTGCAAATTCGACAAGGGCTTGTGATATTATTCGTTGTACGATAAAATGAGGCTATTCTGAGCTATTCTGAGCGAGAAAAAATAGAAAAAGGCCTAAAAAGTCATATAGGCTGGACATGCTCTCGGCCCTTCATATCTAAACACACTAATCTGCTAATCTAATTATTTAAAGTCATTATTATTCATAACAGCAATCCCGAAACCGCAAGTTATTGGCTTCACTGCTTTTAATCAACTCAAGTTGTTCGTTTCACTTGAAAAATTCACAAGATGTTTGTTTTACTGCCTCTAAACAGCCAAGTTTCTCGCAAAAAGCATAAGTTGTTTGTTTCGCTGCTTTTAAACCTCTCCAGTTGTTCATTTCACTGCGGCTGAACCGCTTTAGTTGCTTGTTTCACTTAATAGAAACTCGCGAAACTCGCAAAAATCGCAAGTTTTTCGCTTTACTGCTTTTAAAGCACTCAGGTTGTTCGTTTCACTGCTTTTAAACCGCTCATGACAAGTTGTTCCTTTCAAACAAACCCTGCAGCATTTTGTCTTTGCCGTACTAGATGCCCCTTGGGATTTCTTTTATGAATAACAATAACTTTAGATAATTAGATTAGCAGATTAGTGTGCTTAGATATGAAGGGCCGAGAGCATGTCCAGCCTATATGACTTTTTAGGCCTTTTTTATTTTTTCTTGCTCAGATTTGTCCAATTTTGGCATGTGAACTAGAAATTAGTTGCAAAACATTGTTCCGAATTTTTTTCCGTTGTTTTTTCCGTCGTTTTCGAGAAATACCGTATTCAAAAAAAAAAAATCAATCAATCAAAGGCTCCTATTGTAACGCAATATTGCGGTAAGCTTCTGTTTTCGCACTGACACGGTTCGATATTTTTGTAAAATTAAACGTTAGAAATTTTGACGAACGCAAAAAAAGTAAATCACTTTCATAATGTCCAGTTCGAAGAAAGAAAGAAAAAAAAAAAAAAAAAAAAAAAATGAGGCCGAGCGTGATTCGAACCCGGAGCCGTCCGAGCGCAAATCCCCGACCAAACCACTAGACCACAGACGAACACATGCTCACTTCAGCCTAAGTTTTATTATTAAAAGGTTGATACGCATCAAAACGCGTATCTCGATTTCAAAATCCTTTTAGATCGAATTTAATGTTGCATTAAAGACTCCAAATGCGAAACGTCTTCCCGCCGGCCAGCAACAACTCACTTCGAGCTGCTCAAAGCTGTATTTCAAGTGCCCGACCACGCACAGCGGACCCATCTACCACTGTCGCAAAGCATGTCGGGAAATCCTACAACAAAACCGAAATGGAGTTCCCACCCGAAAGTTATTGCAAAATACTATAAGTCTCAAAGCACTTCGGATATCGGGCATTTCGACCACGGCACGGGATGGGAAATGGCCCACAACTCTCAACGCTGCCCCTTTTCTGATCCGAAGTGATTCCAGACTTTCCCGCCGGCTCGTCTTCCCGACCAAGGTCCGTTTTTCACCTCGAGCGCTAAATGGCGCTTCAGACACAAGGAAGGACAAGAAACACGACTCGTTTCTTTGAGAAGTGCTAGAGACTCAAGGATTTCCGGACTTAATGATGTCTTTCAATCACCGGACGGGCCTCATACACGTTGGCTTACACACACGCTACAGAGGCGATGTGTTGCCGCAGTGAGCTCACGATAGATAAGCGAGCCAGGCGTGCGTAAATAACGGTATTTTCGTTTAGTTGTTGGCACTGGTCAGAAGTATTGCAGTCGCGTATTCTCACGGCCAAACTGCTTTCAAATGGCTTCGAAATTACGCTCTGAATGTACCGTCAAAGCACTGGAGGGCCAGAACTCTGCTTTTTTCAGGTAAATTGGTCAAATTCCTTAGGGTTAGTGCAAATTCGACAAGGGCTTGTGATATTATTCGTTGTACGATAAAATGAGGCTATTCTGAGCTATTCTGAGCGAGAAAAAATAGAAAAAGGCCTAAAAAGTCATATAGGCTGGACATGCTCTCGGCCCTTCAGTTGAAACACCGAAATAATCGTCACTTAAAATTTCACTTTGATGGAACAATATTGTTATGAAAATAGCGATAATTCATTTGACTGCATGAAAGTGTCATGACTCGTTTAAGCTATTTTATTAATCAAACAGTTTGAATTGTGTGGGCATATTGTGCAGCCATATTGGTGTCCCAAAACAATGAAATGGTGGCCATATTGGTGTCCTATTCTATTAGTACTCCAATATGGACACCAGTCATGTCAGTGAAAACACTCGATATGGGGAAGAGTAGGCTAGATAGATAGATCTGTACTTTATTAGGCACAGAATTCAATACAGTTGACACTTTTCAATGAAGTTGTGCATCTGAAGTATAATACATAACTCAAATAACTACATTGTATCTCATAAATATTGAAACGATGTAAGGTTAAGGCCACAGATCGGTTTTAATTTTCCATACTGAGTTTAAAGTCAAGGAATTGAAGAGTAAAACAGCAGGTTTAAAACAACCAAAACATCTTAACGTGATGTAAATATGCATTGTGTGAAACAAGACTGTCTAGACAACTGAATGACGTAATTACACTGTCAATTTAAAAAAAAAATACTTACAGTGTACTCAATTACAGCAATCATCTTTTAACACATAATACACTGGGGAATTTAAAGTGCCCATAACCTAAACTTTTTTTATTTTCGTATCTAAATCTACACGTCACGTAATGAACATCTGCAAAAAAAATTTTTGATTTCAGCAAAACATGAATTTTTTTTTATGATTTTTAACAAAGGATCCGTGACGTGGATTAAGGAACACATAATTTCTAACAAAGGAACTTGTGACTTCAAACAAAGGAACTGTGACGTACATTAACGAACATGTGAGCCTGTTGGCCTTCTTAACAGCGGGATGGATATACAGTACCACAAAAAAATAGGATTTGGAAGATTTGAAATATTCATAAAAAATTCACGGTTTGCTGAAATCAAAAAAATTTTTTCGCAGATGTTCATTACGTGACATGTAGATTTAGATACGAAAATAAAACATTTTAGGTTATGGACACTTTAAAAAGTTTACTGATGATGGAACGAGTGCAAATTTGCATGTCCCTTCCCGTGTACTCACATCCACATGATTTACTTGCAAAATCCTAATGGACATACCGCAAGTTTCTATATCTTATTCAACACTTCCCGTATTCGTGAGAGAAAAGCTAACCTGCCAGTAATTACAAATAACTATACCTGCATGTAGAATAATGATGATAATTAAAATACTATTAATACTGTACTAATAAATAAAATGATAATAATAATGCTAAAGTGCATGCACTGGTAAATACTAAGACAAAAATAATGAAATAAATATTTATGAAAATCTGGATGAGTTCAAGCAGTAATCAATCAATCAATCAATCAATCAATCAATCCTTTAGCATGGTCAGTACACTTAGCTTAAGAGCTAGTATTCAGGTACAGCTGTACACCAGTAATTGTCGGTAAAGGTTCTGATTGAATCAGAATTCTTAGCAGTTGAACTAATACTGTTGCAGCTTAAGGCTGTAAGCTTGGATATGCATTTACATGAGGCTGTAGACATAAGACAGAAATAGTTACATGTAGTGCAGAACAGCTTCATTGTCAATGGTTTGTGTACAAGGCACAGTATTCTGGAGTAATTTCTTGTCATTTTCCTCGGATTAGAACGTGGGAAAATGCCTGACTAATACTAGGGGGGATGGGCACTGCTGGATTGGACTGATGCATAATTAAAGCAGGTAATCTAATCCTGGAGAGCATCAACAGGTTCACGCACCTCTTGAGTGCCTTTTGTTCAGCTTGGAAGGCTGTCTTTAAATGTTCTGTGTTCCGTTGATGCTGCAGGTGGAAAAGTGAAAGTAAACGGTACGAAATGGAGTCAAGGTGAGACACGATCTTCACGGGCAAAAGGAAAGGCAAAACAGGGTGAAAAAAGTACTGAATTGAGCCGAGAAACACCAAGAACTTCAGAGGAGAAAGGGAAGGCTAAACAGGTTGAAAATAGTGCTGGATTGAGCCGAGACAAACCAAGATCCTCACAGACAAAAGGAAAGGACAAATACAATGAAAACGGTACTGAATTTAGACGATACAAAACAAGACTTTCACAGTCAAAAGCGAGAAGAAACACAGTTCCCGAGCCAGAAAATGGTTTC
Organism: Dendrophyllia cribrosa; assembly: GCA_024195265.1. Classification (NCBI taxonomy): domain Eukaryota; kingdom Metazoa; phylum Cnidaria; class Anthozoa; order Scleractinia; family Dendrophylliidae; genus Dendrophyllia; species Dendrophyllia cribrosa. Next base: position 17,350,933 of record JAJLRJ010000003.1, on the reverse strand, counting down.
CTAAGAAGCTTTTTGGATGACATGCAGGAATTACAATCTGGAAGTGGACACGATAGAGATTCTGCAGAAAAATGTTTGAATGGTACACGTACAATGGAGCGGCAAGCAAACGCAGACAGTGGTGCCATTTTGTCCACATCAAAGTTCAAGAGTTTGTTCAATATGCCAGAACATTGCAGTCCAAGAAGGAAGGAAGCAATAGCTAAATCAGCAACAAAGGTTGCAGATTGGCTCAGTACAAATGGCGTGTCATCCAACGTCAATGAAGTTACAGAAACCTGCAATACAGAATTTGATAATGAAGGTAAGAATGTTGCTCTGCACTTTTGGAAAAGTAAGATAGATTCAAAAGTAAAAAAGATGCATGTATTGTAGATTATTGAAGGAGGGGTGGAGAAGAGAAGGTTGCTTGGTAGAGTGGACGGCACAATGGGGGTCATCATGTTCATTACTTCATCACAGGCACAGAAGGCGAGGATGGTCCTTCGCCATTGATCCCTACATGTATTCTTCGCCACAATCTCCATAAAAAGCTGTAGTGGATGTTGTAATGAGGGGAACAGACTCTTCGGCTTTGTAACATCTCCTACAGTCAGCCGCAGTTTGTATATCATGACTCTGAGGCAAGGCCTTCTATGTTGTTGCACTGCTTTTTTGTAATGATATAGGCACATATCATATCGCGAGGGTGTAGTTAAAAAATTCTGTCTTGGCTGAAATTGTGTGCCGCTGGGACTCTGAAACCGTTATCCCATACCAGACCATGTTCAGCTGATTTTGCAATCCTACATGTATACTAGAATAGACACCTTAAATCCCTACCCTATCCCAGATATGCTACTTTTAGAACTGTATCACAATTTGTGTTTTTAATGAAAAACCATCTGTCAACAATGTTGCCGCGATAATTTTATTTCCGTTCAGGAAATCCTCTTTCTAGGAGGGCTGGTCGCTAAGGGAGGGCCAACTGTAGATACTGTTTGGCTTTGTTTGATGATAATATATATGTTATTGATCAAGCTTGTTCGGTCAAGATGGATGGATATTGGCCAAATTCGTCTCGGTCTATAAAGACACAAAAAAAGAACAAGGCCAATATCCATCCATCTTGACCGAACAATATTGGTTAATAAAGGATTCATCGATAATTTTATTTTGTGGGAACACAGTGGGCAATCCCAACCGAGCAAGAAAGCTACATCTTGCCTGCTCGGATAGCCAATCAGAGGGTAGGATCAGTGGTCTTATCTTGTCCGCCCGCAGAGCCAGCCACATCTTTCAAGCGATGTCAACGAGTAAAGGATTATTGATCCAGTGAGTGGAATTCAGTGAACGTTTTTAATGTTATTTTTCTTGTTCGTGTTTACAGCTTCGTTAAAACGTGTGATTGGCAACAGAGCAGCGTCCACGAGACGAGTTAAACAAACTACAGAGTGGGTCGCAAGAAGTGACGATAATGATTACAATGATGACAACGACGAAAGTGATGAATGTAATGATGATGATGATGACAGCGAAAGTGTTGAAAGTAACATTAGGAAAATCAACAACACAAATTTAGGAGCATCACTGCTACAACGTCATTCCAATGGAAAAGCAGTTGAGTCTCAAAAATACAGCTCAATCAATGCACAAGAACATGAATTTAACAACATGTTCCAACTTCCCAGCACTCCGTCATCATCGGGAAAGAATGACATGTATTGTTTAACAAGCAAAAGGCTTTTGAGGTCTTCAGTCGGAGGCGTTTTAGCTGATATGACTCAAACGTGTCTGGTAAAGGTACGAAAGCTACCTGCTTGCTGTAAGAATGGAAAAGTTATTCTTAAATCTACGCCATTAAACATGATGCCATTACATGAACATGTGGCGTCTTGTGCGAATAAAGAGGATGGTGGTGGGCAGAGCATAGAGAAAGAAGGTGATAAGACAATGGAAAGAACGGACAACCATGCCTCAGTAAGAAGGAACCGTGAATTGCAGAAAACCAAAAATACAAAGTTGGAGAACGAGCATGCAGGAATTCATGGAAAACACGAAGGAGTAAAACAGCCTGTTGATAGTTCACAGATATTGGGAACTGAAGGAACAGGGAATGGACTTGTAGACTCACAGACTCTCACATTGCGAAGACCCAATGACAGACGAGTTGTTCATAGTTTGGTTGCTCAAGAAAGAAAGGAGGATCTTAAAGATACACAAAGTCGAGTTCCGGAGCCGGTGCCAGCATCACAGGGTATTAATGGTTTAGAAAACGACGAAGAAGACATTGCGAGTTTAAGCGCATCTAGCAGTGGTGAAACAGAGGGTGATTCAGAGTGGAGCCTACCTTACCGTATTGTGTTACCAAACGGTAGCTGTGCTGCCGTCAGAAGAGGAACTGGCGGCAAAAACAAAACGGATAGGTCCCACACAGCGAAAGGAACTTCAAGGAGAGGTGCAATATCTAAAGAAGGAAGGCGTCAGTCTAAGATGCAAACTGTAGACGATCGTTCCGTGAAACAAGGCAGACGCAACGAAGCAGAAAAGGAAAGTGTTCAAGAAGAGCAGAAAAGGCTTAAGAGAAATATGCTCTCGAAGAAGTACATGCCGTCGTCAAAAGCGAGTGAAGTTGTTGACTCGTCAAAAGACAAGAATGCTGACGCCCTACATGTATTTCATCAATCGCATGACAGCGCTGAGAAGAGAGGACTGACAGAAGATTCGGCATCGAAAATGGAAACGTTTCCCCCTGAAATACGGGAAGACTTAGAACGTTCAAAAGACGAGCATTCCGATAAAGCTTCTGAGATTAGAACGGAATCTAAAGCTGAAATTACAGCTTCAGGGGACCTTTCTACAACAAAGGGTCGAGGATCAAACAATGATAAGTCACGCTGTGAAATGAAGGATAGTGTTAAGTCACCAAGAAAGCCAATGCGTGATGTTCGCGCGTCTGTGGATGAAGCGTGTCGAGACAAAAGCGAAATTGAAGATGAAGGAACAACAAAAGAAATTCCGAGCAAAAGTCGACAGTCAAGGAAAGATAAGTTGCCCTCGTCAATGCAGGAAACTGTTGAATCTTCAAGAAACCGAAACGACGTCTTGTTGGATAAAGGTCGGGATAATGCAGAAGTAGCCGAAGAAACGTCGAGGAATATTTCCAAACAAGAGAATCAAAATGGAGGGAAAGGCAAATCAAAGTCAACCGTTTGCGAAAATACGGAATTGTCAGTAAACAGAGATCGTCTCGAAGAGAAGCAAAATCGTTCGGAGGACGAAGAACGAACAGACATAGTGAGCAAAAGTCCAAAGAGGAACAAATCACGTTCTACATGTCAGGACATTCCCGAAATATTGCAAAATATTAACTCTGTTGTATCTGTACAAGAACAACAAACTGAGTCAGATGTAACGGCCAGTGAAAGTCCCCGGAAAAGTGAAAAATCAAAGAAAGATCATTTGGGTGATAAAAGAAACAGTAGCGAAAGCACGATGGAGTCCGTGAATCGATTGAGTAGTGGAAAATGTAAATTAAAAGATTCTAACAATACGAATCTGTTGCAGGATATTAACCCTGTTGTACCTGTAGAGGAACAGCAAATTGGATCTGATGTAACGGCCAGTGAAAGTTCCCGTAAAAAATCAAAGAAAGGACATTTGCATGATAAAAGGAACAATGTCACAGGCAATATGGAGTCCGTGGATCGATTGAGCAGTGAAAAGGGAAAAACAAAAACTTTGAACAATACGAAACCGTTGCAAGATATTAACTCTATTGTACCTGTTCAGGAACAAGAAACTCAATCTGCTGTAAAGGCCAGTGAAAGTCCCCGGAAAAGTGGAAAATCAAAGAAAGATCATTCGCCTGATGACAAGAACAGTAGCAAAAGCACTATGGTGTCCGAAGATCGATTGGTAGGCGAAAAAGGAAAAACAAAACACTCCAACGCAAGTCCCGCAAAAAGCATGCCTTTAGCAAAAGATAAAGTGGTTTTAATGGGGCGAAGCCATGGCGAGTTACTGACTGTGGAAAAAAGTGTTTTCAATTCTGTTGGTGAATCTTCTGCCAATAAAGAAGAGAACGAGTCGGCACCCAAAAAAGATGATTTGTTAGACAAAAGCAGCTCGACGTCTCCATCAAAACACCAGGATTCCAAAGATCGGTCCAAAGAACGATCACAAACGAAATCTGTTGATGAAGTTCATTCGGAGACAGAAAGTGTTGACCTGAGTTCTGAAACAGACGAAGAGAGAGAAGGTGAAGAAGGTGAGTATGTTTTAAACGTTATAATAGTGAAATGAAATGAAAATGTAATTTCACCTCATACGAGTGCTTTGCGGCTCCAACACATTGTTCACTTAATATATCAAATACGAGGAAAAGTGTTTCATCAGCATATCCAAACATCAAGAACAGGGTTGAAAAAACGAAGCGCAGCCGAGTTTTTTAACCGAATTCGAGGTGTTAAGATACCTGATGAATCTGATGATTAAATACAGTGAAAATGAAGGAAATGAAATCGCCAAAATTTATGCTAATTGAGATCAGGTTTCCAAACCACTGTCATGCTTATGATTTTTTTTTTGTTTAGAGCAGTTTTCAATTGAGTGTCGAAAGTAATTACACAATTGCTTTGGTTTTGCATTGCTACGCTTTGTGATTGGCTAAAAATTCTCACGCCACTTTCTCGACCAATCAGAAGTAAAACCAAAACCAATCGTGACTTGCTTGCGGCGGGCCGCCATTTTTTCTTTATGGTAATTTATGACGTCATTGCGTTGTAGAAGATGTCAACATGGAGTTTACAGAAGATTTCGCGATAGAACCGTACAATATTCAGCCAAAAATGCATTAAAAGCACATATATATTTATAAATTTACATGATGTTGGCTAAAATCGTCGTATTGAAAGCTCACGACAACGCACTGACGTCATAATTTCCCAGCAAACTTTGCGAAAACAAAGATGGCGGCGCGCGGGAAATTTGAAAGCAAAAAAGGCAGAAACAAAATGCCCAGTATTCAAGAGTTAAAGGTTTGTAATCACCTTCAAAACTCCTTTCCGCTAAAGAAAGGTTTAATACGTGACTGTTCAACTGTGTTAACGCTACATGTATATATTTTTTCTTTGTACAGAAGAGGACAGCAACGGGCGTAGTTCACCGCTTAAGTTGACGCCGATTAAGGAGGGAAAACAGATCGTGTGGATGAAAGAAAGAACAAGAAAGGGGGACACCGCACAAGAGGGGCTTGATAATGCGGATGGAATGAAATGTCTCGGTATGTTGAGCTGTGAAACTGTAACCCACTCAGATGAACGCAAGCAATCAAATGTAAGAAGCAAGACTCACGATAAAACAACTGGGAGTAAGGGAGAGATAAGTGCCTCGTACATGGAGTCAGGAATTGAGAGTTGGGGAAGCACTGATAAACAGAAAGAGATATCTGAAGATCATAGTAACAAGAGAGTAAAAGCGAATAAAAAAATTAATTGTGCAAGTTTTGGTAATGGGAGTGAACAAACTAGAAATGGAAGTGCGGAACTTGAATTTGAAAGCAAAATTGTCAGACACGATTCTGTAAACACGAAAACACTGAAAAGAAAAGCAGCTCATGAAGAAGACACGGGAAGTGAAGCGTCCATTAGCGAGGGAGCGAAAAAACGAAAGCAAAAGAAAAGTGAAGATTCTTCAAGTGAAGCTAAGCAAAAGGGAGATGACAGAAAATCAAGTGATAAGGAAATTGTTAAAAATTACGTGGATGGAGTGGACAGTGCGAATGGTCAGCTTGAAGAAGGAAAGGATATAAACCAGATGGAAAATGAGAAAATGAGAAAAAAGAAAACGAAAGAAAAGGAGAGAAAAAGTGGCAGTGGTTACAAAACTGAGGAAAATAATAAAACGGAAAAATCAGATATCTCCAGGAAAAATAAAGCAGTGAAAGAAGATAAACGTTCACCTGATCCAGGTTAGATTTCCTCCTTGCTTGACATTGTAGTTAGACTCCTTCATAAATCTTCGTTGCGCAGGCGCCGGTTTATAGTGAAGGGCGCAATTTCGAGGACGCGTGCGTGCGTGAGGGGAACGCGACTGCCACGCAGGGATTCCACTGATGACTGCGCGAAGAACGGTTCTAGTGGACGCTGGACATTGGCAATTAACCCTTTAACATTAACTCCCAAGATCGCTAAACATCAAAATTAAAGAAGAATAAAAAGTAAAATTTCATTTTGTAAAATATTGGAAACAAATGGCTCCATGCAAAAGTACTGCCGAAGAGGTTTCATTTGAATGGTCACACCATAGGATTTCATCCACAGACTCAAAAGTAAGAATAACACTACATGTCTCCATAATTGAATCTGGTAGTGAAAGGGTTAGAAACCGAGGGCTCAGACTTATGCCATGGGCACCAGTTTAAATGCAAATTTGTTACATCTCCCAACTCAAACGCCTTTTTTGATTGGACAAGAACGTGTCACGTGCCATGGGTCAAAACAGTAACTCCCTAGGGTGAACAAAACTCACTAACTCCCTAGGGAAACAACAACTTGAACTTTCGACTCACAAGTGATTAGGTCGTGCGCCTTGAAACCACGGCAAATTTGTGTGCGAGCTGTGTCAAGCACACATTTTTTCTA